>OU343219.1:70149946-70182283 GCA_910596185.1 Chrysanthemum makinoi | reverse complement strand
GATCAAGGCTCATAGTATTTTCAGTATGGGAATACCTAATGAGTATTCATTGGACTTTCAAGAGTATGAGACTGCCAAGGATTTGATGGATGCCATTGAACAGAGATTTGCTGGTAAGATGTTACTAGAAAATAAGGAAGAATATGCTTAAGCATCAGCTTGAAAACTTCACTGCTCTCAGTGGAGAAAATCTTGATGGAACTTACAACAGACTTCAGAAGCTCACCAGTCATTTGAAATTGGTGGACTATAAAGTTCCTCAATAAGACATCAACCTCAAATTCATTATAAGCTTGTCACCTGAATGGGCAATGCATACAGTTGTTTGGAGAAACAAAGATGATTTTGAAAAGATGACCTTGGATAATCTCTACAACAACTTAAAGGTTTATGAGTCTGAGAAGAACATTGCTAGCTCATCCTCTTCTACTCAGAACATTGCTTTTGTGTCTACCAACAATAGGAGCACTCAGGAAACTACCACTGCTACCTATGAAGTTTCCACTGCTAATCCTAATGTTTCCACTGCTGGCGACAACATTAGTGATGGTGCTATTTATACTTTTCGAGCTGATCTCACAACCAGTGTAACCGTGCTGAACCAAGATTTGGATCAAATTGATCCTGATGATCTTGAAGAAATCAATCTTCAGTGGCAGATGGCGATGCTCACCTTGCAAGCTAGGAGATTTTTGAGGAGGACTGGTAGAGAGATCAAGTACAATGGTCAAAGAAAGGTTGGGTTTGACAAAAGCGAGATGGAGTGCTACAACTGTAAAAAGAAGGGACATTTTGCAAGGGAATGTAGGGCTCCAAAGAGGATTGGTGAAAACTTCAAGAAGGCAACTGAAGATCCAAATCCTTCTTCTGCATTGGTGGCTCAGGATGGACTTGGTGACTATGACTAGAGTGACTAGATTGAAGAAAGACCCAATGCTGCTTTTCTTGCAAGTGAAGCTTCCAAAGTGCACAACTTTGCTCTCATGGCCTATGCTTCATCATCATGGATCAGTTACGATTCGAGGTATCAAATAGCTCAAATAGTTATTCCGTTTGTTCTTATAAATCTTGTCGATACCTTAGAAGGTTCCCAAAGTTGTGGTAGAGAGTCTTAGGAAAGAAGTTGAAAGACTTGAATTAGATAACTTAGGTTACAAAGTTGGTCTTCATAATGTAGAAGAAACATTTAGGTTTTGTAACAAGTGTGAGTTTGAGTATGTTGATAGGATAAACATACTAGGTGGTGAGATTGACATTAGAGATAGAGAAATTAAGGTGGTTAAACAAAAACTTGAAGAAGCTGAAAGTGTAAAACAATAGGCCCTAGATGACAAAGAGAAACATGTAGTTAGGGTTGATAAACTTACTTTTGCTTATGGGTTAGTGAATAAGTCCATTTGATGTCAATTAATGAAAAAGGGTTCTGGCATAGGGTATAATGATGTGCCACCACCCAAGCTAATGAAACATGCACCACCTGGAACAGAGTTGTCTCTTAGTAATGAGTTTAGCTTTAACAAACCTGTAGGTGAAACTAGTAAGTCAGAGTCACCTAAGGTAGTGTCTGATAGTTCATCTGATGGTCCAATCATTGAAGATTGGGAGTCATATACTGAGGAAGAAAGGTCTGAGTCAACACAGTCTGAAAAGTTAGAAAATATTAAAACTGTTGATTCAAATCAAGCTAACTTTGGTATGCCTAGATTTGGAGCACAAATCTCTAAGAAAATTGTTGAGTATAATGAGATTCCTAGAGAACAAATGAAAAGATACAAACCTAGGGGAAATCAAAGAAACTCTAATGGCTTAATCTCAAACAGATTAAGGGATGAGTTTAAGTGTGTTAAAAATGCTTGTTTTAAATGTGGCAGTTTTGAGCATCTACAAACTAAATCAGAAAAAACCAACCACCAGTTTGGAACCAATGGAGGAGGGTAAATCATCAAAATTTTCCAAAGAAATCAATCCCTCATCCTAACAGAAATATGGTTCCAAGAGCAGTGTTAATGAGAAACGGAACAACTAAATCTATAATCACTGTTGCACCAAAAGGAGTTCCAACCACTAGATCAAAAACTATTTTCACTGCTAAGCAAAATGTTACCACTGCTGAGGCAATAGATGATTTATTAAAAGTGCTTAAGGTAATAACTGATACATTGGTTGGAAGCCATTTTTATGCTGTAAAGGCCTCAGCTAGCTGGCAATGGAAACCAAAAACACAAATTTTACATCATGCCAGTAGTGCATCAATGGACTTAAAGAAATTTGACTATGTTGATGCACAGGGCATACCCAAGTCAGTATTGGCTTGGGTCCACAAAAGAATCTAACTGTTTACTTTCATGTGCAGGGCAATCTACAGGATGAGCTAAAGGATAAAGGAATTTTTGACATATTGCTCTGCATGACATGGGATGGGAGAAACCTTGAGGATTTTGAAGCTTTTGATGGAGGCTATGTGGCTTTTGGCAATGATCCAAAGGGAGGCAAGATTGTTGGTGAGGATCAATCAGATAGGAAGTTGGACTTTGAGAAGGTATATCGGTAAAGGGGTGAAGTATAATTTATTCAAGTGTTTCCCAAATGTGTGATAAAAAGAATTGGGTACTTTTAGGGAGATGTGTGGTGTTGTCACCTAATTTTAAAATGCCGGATGATATATGTATGTACCTTAGGGTTCCTAGGAAAGAGAACATATAGTGCTTTAACATGAAAGATGTAATTCCTAATAGAACCTTAACCTGTTTGTTTGCAAAGGCATCAGTTGATGAGTCAAAATTATGGCATAGAAGGCTAGGTCACCTAAATTTCAAAACAATCAATAAATTGGTGAAGGGGAACTTGGTGAGAGGGTTACCTTCTAAGGTTTTTGAAAGTAAAGAACTTTGTGTGGCTTGTCAAAAAGGTAAACAACATAGAGCCTCTTGTAAGACCAAGACTGTAAACACCATAACTCAACCACTTGTTTATGTGCATATGGACTTATTTGGCCCTACCTTTGTGAGAAGTTTGAATTATAAGCGGTATTCCTAGTTATCACAGATGATTATAGCAGATTTTCTTGGGTTTACTTTTTAGCATCTAAGAGTGAAACTAGTAAGATCCTTAAGAGTTTCATAACTAAGATAGAAAATCGCTTAAACCATAAAAGTCAAAGTAATCAGATGTGATAGTGGAACTGAGTTTAAAATGATGTAATGAATCGGTTTTGTGTGGCAAAGGGTATAGAAAGACGTTTAGTGTTGCTAGGACACCTCAAAGAAATGGTGTAGTGAGAGGAAAAATAGGACACTAATTGAGGCTGCAAGAACAATGTTATCTGAATCTAAGTTACCTACTACCTTTTGGGCTGAAGTGTTGGCACTGCATGTTATGCGCAGAATAGAAGCAGTGAAGCCTCATAACAAGACCCCATATGAGCTGTTACATGGTAGGAAGCCTATGATAGATTTCCTAAAACCTTTTAGGTGTCCTGTTACTATCTTGAATACCATAGACCACCTAGGCAAGTTTTTAGGAAAATGCTGATGATGGATACTTTATTGACTACTCTTTCAATAGTAAGGCCTTTAGAGTATAAAATAGGAGGACTAGAATAGTTGAAGAGAACCTACATGTCAGGTTTAGTGAAAAGACTCCTAATGTTGAGACCAAAGGACCAAATTGGCTGTTTAATATTGAGATGCTAACAAAATCTATAAATTAAGAGCCAATCAGTGCAGGTACATCCACTAATGTTGATGCAAGTACACAAAAGAATTCTGACACAGGAACATCTTCTAGAGAAGTTGAATCTCCAAAAGAATTCTATCTGATTGAGAAGTGGAAAGCAGGTTCTGTCTCACCCATCATTGAAAAGAAGGGTCCCTCAGAAGATGATGATTTGGATTCAGGGTTCCAGGGAGATAATCATCAAGATAAGGAAGAGTTATCTGGAGATAACTCAGTATCGGTAGAAGAAATTGACAAGCAGAAGGGAGTTGCTGAAAACACTACTAAGCCAAGTGCAACCACTACTAGTTCATTTGAAACCCCTACTGCACAAGTTCAACTAGCAGTACTTTCTTTGGCAACACTGCTAAGCCACTAGTTGGTTCTGATGAGTATCCAGATGATCCTAACATGCCTGATTTGGAAGAGATGGATACTCCCACAGATGATGAGAACATGGATGACTTTTTCAAGGATGCAGATGTTACAAATTTAGAAACAATCATCATAGAAAGTCTAGTTCCTACCACCAGGATACACAAAAATCATCCCAAAGAGTAGATACTTGGAAACATGAATACCCTAGTGCAAACAAGAAGCAAGACTCATAAAACCTTCACTAAAAAAGGTTTCTTTGCAAAGTCACTTCACAAAAGGAACAGTCATCAAGACTTGCAAAATTGTTTGTTTTCTTGCTTTTTGTCACAGAAGGAGCCCAAAAGAGTTGAAGAAGCTTTAGGAGAAAAAGGTTGGATTGAATCAATGCAAGAGGAGCTGTTATAATTCAAACTTCAAGAGGTTTGGACATTGGTTGATCTACCTAATGGCAAGAGGGCTATTGGAACTAAATGGGTATTCAGAAACAAAGGGGATGAAAGGGGTATTGTGGTTAGGAATAAATCAAGGTTGGTTGCTCAAGGATATACACAAACTGAAGGTCTGGATTATGATGAAGTATTTGCCCCTGTTGCCAGAATTGAAGCTATTAGATTATTTTTGGCATATGCTTCATTCAAAAGCTTTGTGGTGTATCAAATGGATGTGAAAAGTGCCTTTTTGTATGGTACTATTGATGAGGAGGTTTATGTTTGTCAACCTCCTGATTTTGAAGATCCTGATCATCCTGATAAGGTTTATAAGGTGAAAAAGGCTATGTATGGGTTGCATCAGGCCCCAAGGGCATGGTATGATTTCCTTTCTACTTATTTGTTGGACAATGGTTTCAAGAGAGGACTGATAGACAAGACATTTTTCATAAGGAAGCTCAAGGATGATATATTGTTGGTTCAAGTGTATGTTGATGACATCATCTTTGGCTCAACAAATAGGGAGCTGTGCAAGGATTTTGAGAAACTTATGCACGATAAGTTTCAGATGAGTGCTATGGGTGAACTCACTTTATTTTTGGGGCTACAGGTTCAACAAAGGACTGATGAAATCTTTATTAGTCAAGATAAATATGTAGCAGATATCTTGAAGAAGTTTGGATTTTAGGATGTCAAGAGTGCAAGTACATCTATGGAAACACATAAACCACTGCTACATGATGATGGAAGTTCCAAAGTTGATGTGGAGCTGTATAGATCCATGATTGGATCTTTGATGTATCTCACTGCTTCTAGGCCAGATATAATGTTTTCAGTATGTGCAGGATTTCAAGTTACACCTAACACATCATACATGAATGATGTGAAAAGGATTTTTAGATACCTTAAGGGTCATCCTAAATTGTGCCTTTGGTACTCTATGGATTCACCTTTTGATTTGGTGGCCTATACTGACAGTGATTATGTTGGGGCTAGTTTGGATAGAAAGTCTACTACTGGAGGGTGTCAGTTTTTGGGAAGCAGGCTTATCTCATGGAAGTGTAAGAAGCAGGCTATTGTGGCCAATTCCACCACCGGTTGAAAGTATGCGATCACGTAGTTGCTGTGGTCAAGTGCTTTGGATTCAGAATCAGTTGTTGGACTTTGGGTACAATTTCATGCATACTAAGATTTACATTAACAATAACAGTACAATATGCATCATTAAAAATCCATATTTGCATTCTAGAACTAACCATATTGAGATAAGGCATCACTTTATTAGAGATTGTAATGAGAAAAGGCTAATTCAAATGGTTAAAATACATACTGATTATAATGTTGCTGATTTACTCACTAAAGCTTTTGATGTGGGAAGGTTTCAATACTTAGTAGTTAGTATAGGTATGATCAATCTCCAATGTTGCAAAAATCGTGAATCGGTAGTCGGGCGGTCGACCACCCTGTAGCGAGTAATCGGTCAAGTCGGGATTAATCGGTGATTAATCGGATTGGTATTTCCTATAATTTTTTGGTATTTCTGGAGACCAAACTAAAAATCTTAACCGATTCCAAGCCTGTTATGTTTTCAAACCTTAATAAAAGGCTCAAATTCTGATTATGATGTTCATTGTGCGTTATAAATGAAATATACGATCCCCAAATTAAGTAGAATGCCTAAATTATTATTTTTTTTTTAAACGACCAATTTGACCGATTTGGCCTATTTTTGACCGATTCGACCGATTTTTGACCGATTCAGCCGATTAATCGGCCGATTCAACTGATTTTTTGACTGCTTAGTGTTGATTTTTTTCCTAGGCCGATTTTTCGACCGATTTTCAAAAATCGACAAGGTACTAGGCCGATTAACGATTAATCGGCCGAAGGACGATTTTTGCAACATTGTCAATCTCTAAGTCTCAAAAATGTTTTGTAAAAGTTTGTAAATAGAATGTACTGCTATTGGTAAATCTTAGTACTGCTAGTTTAATTATAACCACTGCTTGTTATTATTGTTCCCACTAACAATTTTGTAGATCAAAAAGTCAATCACACACAGTAAGTAGTAATAGAGAGAAAAGGAAACATGGGAGTTTATTCATTAAAGGATCTGCATCAACAGATGCAGAATTACACAACAAACTTTGTTAGGATTTAGAAAATCCAGTAGTTAAAGGGTCGGTCACCTCAAGTATATGTATTCGTTAGAAAGCTCGTAGTCGTAGTCATTTAGTGTTAGTAAGTAATTTGTTAAGTAACACCGTGGAGGACGGACGGGTCTTTACCCACTGTATGCCTGATCCACAGCCCGTAGGAGGCGTGTCTTGTATGAACATATAAATACCGTTTGCCTAGCAAGGCAAAGGGTTGGAGCTTTCATAATTCATTTTTCTTTGTCTCACTTAAGTTCCCAACTCTCTTCCACTTTCTCTCTCTAAAACTACATACCATTCGACTTATATTGTGCTTGTTTGTGTGATTGTGAAAACCGATATGTGACAATTGGTATCAAGAGCCATGGTTTGATCATCTATCTTTCATGTTCTTGGATTTCTAGTAGTTTTCATAGGTTTTTGGGTTTGAATGAGTTTTGAGTAGTTTTCATCATTTGAATCATTTTTAGTGTTAAAGTTTGAATTTTGATAGTACTTTTGTGTTTAGAATCATCATATGTGTTTAAGTTTTGGTTTTGAAGGCTTGAATCATCGTGGTTGGACTGTTTTTGGATAGAAAAGTTTAGTTTTTGAATATTTCTTTGAAGCGGTTTGTCCCTCGAATTGATTTTCATTGAAGCGGTTTGATCATAAGTTTATGCGGTTTGTCTCTCGGACTCCGTTTTTGGGAAGCGGTTTGTGTCATTTACTAAGCGGTTTGTCATATTTTGAGAAGTTGTTTGTTAACTAAGCGGTTTGTCTTTTGAGACAAAAAGACAAGAAAGGACAAAGTAGTGGAAGTAGTGGTCGTACTTGTGTTCCCCTGCGGTTTGTGTGTTAAGCGGTTTGTGTGTTAAGCGATTTGTCTATTAAGCGGTTTGTTTGTTAAGCGATTTTTCTGTTAAGCGGTTTGTCTATTAAACGGTTTGTCTGTTAAGCGGTTTGTCTGTTAAGCGATTTGTGTTTCAATCGGTTTGTTACTTTAAGCGATTTGACAGAAGCGGTTTGTCAGTAGTGCGATTTGTCTTTTGAGACTTGTCATTTCTTCGTGATACGTTTTACGGTTTTCTCAAAGAATAGTAAAATCCTGTGGAAATTATCAATCATGTCTACAATCACTTCTTCCGTTGCTGATGCGTTCAAGCAGCAGGATCCGACACTCGTCCTCCAATGCTTGATAGAACCGATTATGAATCTTGGGCTCAAAGAATCGGACTGTATTTCTTAGGAAAAGAGAATGGGGTTAACATCCTTAAGTCAATTACTGAAGGACCATTTCAAATTGGAACGACTAGGGACATTCTCGAAATTGGAACTGATGGAAATGTCACATTCGGGTTGGATTGACCAAGAATGTATGATGACCTTGATGATAAGGAAAAGAAGAGATATGATGTTGACATTAGAGCCTCAAACATCATACTTCAAGGTTTATGAAAGGACATTTACAAGCTAATCAATCACAACACTGAAGCTAAGGTTGTCTGGGATAATGTCAAGATGCTTCTCTCTGGTTCGGAACTAACCAAGGAAGATAAAGAATCTCAGTTGTATTATGACTTTGAAAACTTTAAAATGAATCCAGGAGAAAGTGTTACTAAATATTTTTTGAGATTCCACAAACTTGTGAATGATATGAGGAATATCAAAATGACAATGCCGTAAAATCTAGCTCAATTCAAAGTTTGTGAACAACATGAATCCCAAATGGCATAAATTTGTTACTGCAGTCAAACTAAACAAAGGATTGAGAAACACCAATTATGAGCAATTGTATGCTTACTTGCTCCAAAATGAGAAGCATGCTGCATTTGAACGAATGATCATGGAAAAGTTCAAGACCAATGCTGGAGATGCAAGTTCTTCAAATGATTCAACTCCATTCTACACAAATGTGGGAATAACTACCAAAGCATCACAAGTCATACCTACTGGGGATGGTAATCACAAACTTATTCCGGATCCAGGTTATAAGCCTTCAAACTCATTCATGGAACAACTTGTCAATCAACTGGCTCTAATGATTAAGCAAAACCTGAACTTTACCCCACACAACAACAATCATCTGAGAATAGCATCTAACCTACACAATCATGCTATGGTTAAGGATGGAAGGGTAGTACCGCAAAACTTGCAAGGAAGACAGAATGCGTATCTACCACACAATGAGCAAGGAAATATTGTTTGGTATGGTGTTGTGGGAATGTATGAGCCAAGGTTATGGGAAATCGTAATCGAGGAAGGATTTCTTTTGGCCAGGTCAAGGGAAGCCATTAAGTGTTACAACTGCGGGAGGAGAAGGACACATTGCCAGGAATTGCACTCAACCAAAACGTCTATAGCATGTTGAGTACTTCAGGGATAAGATGTTACTAGTGCAAGCTCAAGACAATGAGGCAGTGTTGGACGAGGAAGAGTTGTTGTTTCTTGCTGAGGGAAATGCAAAAACTTATGATGCCGATGTAGACGAACAACCTGTGCATGGTGTGGCTCGAACAACCCACCAACTTTCAAGTTGCGACGTGATGCATTTGACCGGATGTTGATGATGAACCAACCGCACGACCATCTTTATGGCTAACATCTCTCCAGTTGTCTCTCTAATGATCTCTTCACCTCAACAGGCCGGTCCTTCCAAGGAATCCATCATATCAGAGGTACTGAAACTGTACGATGTAGTTGATGCGCAAAAGATTCACCATAAAGTACAATCTACGGAAGTCATTGAATCAGATATTAAAAATATGGGAAATAGCAATTGTGACCACTCATAAATTCCTTGATGCGTCGTAATTGGAGAAACATCAATTAGAGCGATCGTTTTAACTAATTTGAGATAAGATTCGTATTATATATCGTTTTTACTGGAAATAATATTTTAAGAATAAAGGCGTAACTCACGAGTCACAAATCCTTCGATTGCTAGTCAAAATGAGCACCGAACTGAATATATAGGAAGTTTTATAAAGTTTCATCTAGGGCCCCTCTTGATAATTTCATTCTTGCCTTTTTAATTTCACTTGTACAAACTTAGCCCCTCCTTAGAGTATAAATACCCCCAACCCTCCCCACTATCTCACTTTCACCTTATTCTTTCTCTCTCTACAAAACACCCACACACCCAACCCTCCTCTTTCTCTCTAGAAAATCCGGCCACCCCTTTCTAGGGTTCCGGCGCCGAAAAAAATTCCAGCCAAAAACTCTGGCGACTACAAATAAATACACCACCCCTCCTAGATGGTAGATCGGGGTCTTGTGACCACGTTTATGCATCGTACGTGTGACAACTGGCAATTTAGGGAGTCTATTTTAGGTAACCGCATTACGCTAAATTAAACTGAGATTCGCCTTTAACACTATTTTATAAACCGTGACTTGATTTTATATCGCTGATTGGTTTTATTAGGTTTATTTCACTATTAAATGAGTTATCGTATGTCGTGGGACACTGGGGACGAGTATGGCTCTGAATGGGTAAACAGATAGATATGAAAAATTTTCAACCCAACCCCTCTTTTTTCCTTATATTTCCTCCCACCATAATTTTTTTGAGGTCCTTAGCTCAAGGATATAAATACCACCCACCCATCTCATTTTCATCTTTCACTAGAAAAACACACACACTACTTTATCTCTCTAGTTTCTCACTTAAAACCCTAAACCACCACCACCACCTTTGGCGCCACTTTTTCCTCGCCACTCACGGATTCCGCGAGTTTCATTCTCACCTCCACCACCAAAAGCAAGATCTCTTGCCTCTTTTCTAACCATATATCATACACTCAATTTGGACTTCATTAACACCTCAAAATTCAAGAATTAAAATTGTATTTTTAGGTTTCAAAAGATTTCATAGGGCTTTTTGTAATTGGTGATTAGAGTAGGCAATAGAACATGTTTGAGCTTGTTTGAGCATAAAAGCCACGAAATGGTAATTAGGGTTTCAACCTAATTATTATTTTTGGGGCTTTTGGGTGAAACATGAAATTAAAGCTAATTAGTGATGAAATAAACAAGTAATTAGTGTTTGGTACATGTGTGGTATTAATTTGATGGTTTTTTGTATTTTAGTCTAAGGTATGTTCTTGGTTAATGATAGTTGATGGGTTTTGTGTTTAGATAGTGTTTGGAGCTTGAATGATTGGATTTGAGTGTTGAGATTGGATTTGGTGATGTTTGGTTGAGACCTATGGGGTGTATGTAATCAAGAAGCCCACGTTGGGGTCTTGTTGGTGTCGTGACGTGACCTATGATTGGTCATGGGTTGAGTCGGTCGATTTGTAGCTTATCGATTGGTTTAGTTGAGTTTGATGAGACGCCGGGAGCCGAAAAGCTTTAGAAGCTTGTTTGGTTCACGTGGTTTGACCACACCTGTCATGACCATTAGAGTCATAACATTGGTTTCGAGTATAATTGGTTGATTGATTGGTTGGCGAGATTGTTTTGAGTGGGTTTGGGATTGAATTGCGACGTTATGACTTTTAATTATGGACTTGATATATATATTGTGACTTTTGAGCTACGTCGGCGTCACTTTAACTTTTAGTCAATAGTTGACTTAAAAAAGCCGCAACATGGACTTTAGTATAATTTGGACAATTGATTGATTTAAAAGTCGAGGAAGTTATGACTCGTGCTTGTGGATCCTAAACTAACGAATAACGTTATGAGATTTATAATGGGATTTGACAAAATATATATTATATATGAAAATGATAATAAAACTATGAAATGTAAATAATAATGGGCTTTTGTACCAAAAATATCAATAACAAGATTTATCTTGTTATTTACTAGTTTTAAACGGAAACTAAACTAACTAAATTGGAAAGGTTTTGTAATAAATAAGTAATTATGGTTTCGAGTACATGTTTATCAATAAATGTCAAATGTGGACATTTAATATTGGATAAGTAGTTATTTATTTGTGTTATGTGTGCATGGGTTACGGATAACTTAGCATTAATAGTGTTGATCCACGGGTAGCGCGAATTTATTAGGTTGACGAATCTAATAAGAGCCCGCTAGGTACGTGGGTAACCTTATTAATGGGCTTACTTATCCTTATGACTCTTTAGGATATGAATGATTTATGGGATAATAAGCGCACCTAATAAATGAATGAGTTTATCAGTTGATTAATCTCGATAAGGTCTACTATTTATTCCGAAACTTATTGAACTATGGAGCTTATCGTTAAGAGGTCTCATTGTGTCGCATTGAGTTATATATTGGTTGTTTGAGTGCATTCATGGCATCATATTGAGTCAATACACCCACACATGAGGATACCAAACACTAGGATTAATGGTGAAATGAGACGTTTTTGGAAATAAAGAAATGGAATATATTGGGGTAGTTAACGTTGATTTTGAGGAATATGTATATTAAGTTGGCTCCATTAATAGGTTAAAAGCCGAATGATAGTTGTTGTTCTGTGATTGTTATCTTCAAGGCTAGTGATATTTGTGCTGATTGCTTGAAGTGAGTTTCATAGCCCCACTTTTATATAATGTTTTAACTAAGTTTTGAACTATTTTGGGGTGAGAATCATGCTACTGCTTTTGGACCTAAACTATTTGGATTTGCTTATATGCTTGACCAAAAGTAGATAGATGTGCAGTAGTCGTTGCCTTAGTCTAGGTTTAACCGTGCCTAACTAAGAATAGACTTCTATCTTGACCTAGCTCGGGGTTGGCAATCGTTCTAGAGGTTGCCTTTATTACAGGCTGACTAGAGTCGCAGGGCCCAAAGTAAGTGATTATATGGTTGGTGATCCGTAGGATCTGTATGCGTGTGCAAAACGGTATTATTCTATCTAGGTCTTGCATAACAAATCAACTCTTACAGGTCCACTATGATTTTTTTGAACTTAAACTAAGAACTCACCAACAGAAGATGACCTTTTAGCATGATTTTATTTGAGAGATGTTTGGATTACTTGATGTGTGGAAGCTTGGCATGGAGGCGGGGTTCAAGGATCATTTTCTGACTCTGATAAACTATGGGGACCTATTTTGTTAAACTATGTTTTGGGCCTGAAATTTATATCTCCGGATTAAATGTTTGAATATTTGATTTGGGATTGGTTTTAAATGGTTAAATGGTTATCTTTTATTTTACTTTTGTGTACGACCAATCCAAAAAGTAACTAAAAATCTTGATTAAGTCTCCGCAGTACCAGATTTGGGGGTGTTACAGATTGGTATCAGAGCTCAAGGTTATAGAGAACTAGGTATTTTATAAACCCTAAACTATAACCGCTTTTATGAAAATTGATCCCCTAATTTGCCTATCATTGCCGTCGGGTTTATTTGATTATGGTATGCAATGCGATTTGAATTATGAGATGATATGTTAGGGAATATTGTGAACTGATTATGAAAACGCTATGATTTAGAGATTTGAGTTATAATTTGGATATGTTTAGGGTACTCTCTAAACGCTCTGATAATTAGATATGATTATTGGTTTTGGAAATGAGATATGATTATTGGTTTTGGAAATGAGATGATTATTGGTTTTGGGGAAAATGAGATGATTATCGAGATATTACGGAAATTGATTTGAGTAAACGGTATATTATGATTTTGTAATTTGAACTCGATTGATTTGATATGGGATTAATGTGATAGAACGAACTTATGTGTGTTATTTAAAGGCATGTTTTTGAGTAACATGGTACCTACAATTTTAAAGCTTACATTATGTGATATGTGTTTTGGTTGTTGTTGCTTTATTAAAACTAGTTGTTTCAACACTTATACCTACCCTATGCCGTTGTTAGCCTGACTATGCCTTCACTTAGCTTTGATGTTCTAAGAGGTCCTGTTGTTGCTAGTTCACCAGCATTGACTCTCATGACGGTTGCAAAAGAGGTGATCCTTATGAGATTGCCCGTCACTCTAGTTCATCAATCGTACAAATTCTAGCTCGTCTAGGCAGCTCACTTTACATAAGGTTTTAGCGAGAGAAATGCACTTAGGCTTGCTTATAGCACCTTCATTACGTACGCAAGCACCACCATCATCACCTATCCGTTTAGCAAAGATCACCATGTCTTAGGAGGCTTAGATTCCTAGTGTACCACCGATTTTTACCCTGCGACGGAGATTCCGACTCATGGACTCTCGACGGCGGTCAAATAAGTTCTAATCACACAAATCACACTTGTGAATGACCACCGTAATAAAGCTAAAACAGCCGCACAAAATACAATTAAGATCGTGAGAATACGTGATTCCCCGGTCGTTATGTCCCACGAAGGATGAATTGGTGTAAAAACACTTGATCAGATGGTAGAATGATCACTAGGATAGTGATCAATAGGATATTGATGGAAAATTACCTAAAGAAAAGATCTACAAATTACAACGACTTAAATGCAAATTAAAAGAAATTAAAAAGTTAAAATATATTAAATAAACGCTATCACTATTTTTACGATCGATGAACGTATTTTATAAAACAAAATAACTTTAATAAACTATTTAATAAAACGTAAACTCAAAATATCTAAAAACGTTATTTAAAACGGAAACGAAAAGTTATTTATTTAAAATGTACGCCGAGCGCAAGATAAAACATAAATTTTATGAAATAAAAGGCCTACGAGTGTAAAACTAATTTTATTACGTACTATATGACAAAAGAAAATTTTAGAAAAAAGATTTATATTTTTTTGACTTTTATATTTTTTATTATGAATTAATTACTATAAAACACTAATTAAATGTTTAAAAATACTAAAAATAACGAGAAAAATCTGAAACTTTTTGTAAAAATACCTTATAACAATATTAAGCTAAGAAAATTGAAAAATGATGAAAAGCTGCTTGAATGTAAAAATAAGCTAAAATGGTCGAATAAGCTAAATAAGAGAAAAGTGGTTATGTATTTGTTTTGCAAACCATGACAAGAAAGACCCAAAGCGCTATTCCAGTATACACATTATCACTCTTCCAAAGGGAGGTCTCAAGTTGGCCGCCTACCCCCTTTTGCAAATTTTTTTATTTTTTGAATTTTTCTTTTACAAACTAATTAAGCACAAGATAGTAAGCAACTTTTACAACTACTACTTTTTATAAAACAACTAATAAGCACCTAACTAGCTTAAGATTTCAAAGCTGACTCTTGAAAATGGAAATAAGCACAAGTTGAGTTAAAATGACTAATAAGCTATGAAATAAGCTGAAACTAAATTGAAATAAAGCTAAGTCACTTTAAGTAAGCTAATTTAACAACTAAATAGGTAGAATGACTTAAATAAAACTAATAAGCACTAAATAAGCACTAATAAGAAAACTCACACTGCACACAATGGTACTGTTGGTTTTATAGGTACTTTGTAGCTAAAATTTAAGCATTGTAATAAGCTAGGAACCTAAAAAAGAACTATGCAACTATCAAGTTAACTAGTGAGCTATTCAAAAATCTAATTTACAAAGATGGGTGCTTATATTGAGCTTGTGAGAAGCTTTTAAAAATTTATGAACACCTGTCCAACCGATACACTTGCAAAATGGACAATCTAATAAGCACAAGCAGCTTATTGAATAAGCTAGAAATTGAAAAACAAGCTTTGGAATATTGAGACAGCTAGGTAAGCTACTTAAAAAGCTAAATTACAAAGTTTGAAGCTAACTAATAAGCTCTAAAGAGCTTATGAAGTTGATCCCAAATCAGGTCTGGGCGTTTTGGCACAAGGGTCCAAAAGAAGCTAATTAAAAAAGCTATCTATAAGCTAATTTATAAAAACCTAGTATTTTTATATTTTCTTTGAAGACAATTATTATTATGCCAAAAGGATTTAAGCTAAATCTCATTAATGAGTACACAATAAAATTATCTATTTATTCAAAACGTATTTATTGAGAAATTTGACTTTTGATAAAATAAACTAGTTTGACTTTTATTGAACTTTGACTGATTTTACTCGACTAATTATGTTATTATAAGCTATGTTAAAGTGAAATTAAGCTATTGTATCAAGTTTTATGCTACTTTGATGAAGAATGCCATTTTGAAATCTCAATGCTGAATTGGCTTGACAAGAACATGTGATTTTGACTATTATAGCTTGAGATGCAATCAAAGACAGGCATGAGTTTATATGCTCAACAAACATGAAACAACAAAAAGGCAACATGACTAAGCCTTTGGAACATTTGACAATAAACCAAAACATACCTTTGAAACTTGTTTTACTACTTAAACTAATCTAAGACATCGATTTAACCCATCTTACCTATTACACTAACTTTAATACACTAATTACTACTGATTAAACTTGTTTAATGACCAAAGATTTCAATACAGCACAATTCTAAAACCGTATTAAAAATGAAAATGGGAAACAAAGCTACAAGTGTCCAAATTGGTTCAGTAGCTTAAACCAAACCTATTACTACACTATATCAATCCAAAACCAACCCAAATCCATTCTGAAAGCAACCCATTCCCTTCCAACCTGTTGAACCCATTTTTGCTTCCATGTTGACTTTGTTGACCTCAAATTTTTTGATTGAAACTAGATAATAGGTTTACAAAAAGCTAAGATAAGCTTAAATAAACCTATTTGACTTATTAAATAAGCTTATTGAAGCTTGGTAACATGAGTTGAATTGAAAATTTGCAACAATGAACCGAATTCATGAAAGTAAATGGAAACTTAGATTTTAAGGTTTAAGATAAATTAAAATAACCTAACAACTTAGTTTAAGTATCATAAAGCTTAAGATTACAAATTTTAGAGCTAATTAACATTTTAAAAAATAAACATTACCAAGAAATTTTAAAAGCTAACTACTTGCTTCTTGTTCCTCCCTGCCTCTTTTATGCATCCGTTGAGCTCACACGTGTCCTTAGAGCAGATCCCACCTCTTATCCTGACCAATGGTTGAGTAATGAGTGTTTTAGCCATTTTCCATTTTGCGGGAAGTGGTACTTTTGACTTGTAGCCTTGCTTTATCAACTAGGGGCGGGCATAATTGTGGGGGTTGAGTGGGAAGGTAATGATGAGGGAGGGAAAAGTGGAAGTGGATGAGAGAGGAGTGTTGCAGGCAATGCAGGAGTAAATGAGGGAGGGAAACAGTTTGTTTGGTTTTTTTACCGTTGGGCACCAAAATGGCTAAAGACATGGGTCAAAAGGAGATACTTGTGGGTCAAAAGGTTTTGACAAGGCTTAGATTAGTTTACATGATAAGGACCAAAATCCGTAAATATTTCAATCTTGAGGGACCAAACCTGCCAATACCCAAAGTTACCATAAGGACTGAATTTGACAACCTTTAATAGTGCAAGGACTATTTTTGACATTTTTGATTTTTCAAGGACTATTTTTTGCCAAAAAGTTCAGGGACTAAGGTTGTAATTTTGTAAATTTGAATCTCAAGGACCAATTTTGACAACTTAGGAATCCCTAGGAACTCAAAATGATATTTTTCTTTATTTAGATTTACCAGGGACTGTTTTTGACAACTTTTGAAACTGGGGGACTAAAACTCCCAATTATACTTGATATGTTTTTCACAAGATTTTGATATTTTTGCATTTAAAACACATAAAACACTTATTTGTGATATTTTTATCATTTTGATGCATTTCTCGAGTGTTTTCGATGTTTTTGCAGTTTAGATGGTACAAAAATGATGAGTATTTAGACACTCATCAATCCCCACACTAAGATATTGCTAGTCCCTAGCAATGTTTTGAGAAAAATTTAATGGATTTCATCTCTTTACCAAAAGCCATTACTTCTAGAGTAGCCAAATGTTTCAGTTCAAGTAAGAACTGGTACACCCGATAACCAAAACCACCACCAAATCCGATTTGATTTGTCTTTACCGTAGCCACTTTTCTCGACTAGCCAACTCTTTAGATAAATTATCAGAATTATCTTTGGTGAGCTGATTACCAATTATGTTTTTCCAATCGCCTTTACCACAAGCCATAATCTTGCGGGCTAGCCAACTCTTCACTTTTAAGGATATGGTGAGTTGAATACCATACAATTTTGGGCAAATTGCAAGCCATCAACGGATTTGAGATATCTTTACCAAGAGCCGCTTTGCTCCGATTAGCCAATCTTTTGTTTATAGACAAGGCGGATCGATAACCAATTGAGTGTAAACACTTACTCCAAAAAAATTTTGGCCAAAAACGGGGAATTAAGCGTATAATTACATGATAAAATTCGTGAGAATTCCACTTAGAAATGAATATTGCCCTCAATATTCAAAGTACCGGGCGGTTATGCCGAAACATAGAACGTAAAAGGGAAATACTACGGCCATTATTTGGAATTTTTTAAAACACTTATATACATTACAACATGTGGGCAACCCCGCCACACTAGGGTGGTAGAAAATAGAAAGAAGTCAGAAATATGGGTGAAAACCCATATGGCGTACATGTTTTGATTCCGAGTCACTAGCTTGACTCGATCCCCGCATTCATTGGTTCATGGGGAAAGTTTGTAGATCCTGACAACCACAGGGGAAATGTCCTCTCCAAAGTAATGCTTCAACCGATGACCATTCACTTTAAAGTTTGGACCATCGGGCTGAGATAACTCAATGGTGCCATAAGGATAAACCTTAGTGATGGTGAATGGTCCGCACCAACGGACTTAAGCTTTCCCGAGAAAATATTCAATCTTGAATTGAAAAGGACTCGATCACCAACGTTGAAAACGCGGTTCTTGATTTTAGAGTCATGAATCTTCTTTGTCTTTTCTTTGTAGATCAAAGAGTTCTCGTATGCTTGATCTTGGAGTTCATTTAATTCATTCATTTGAACTTTCGTGATCACCACCGCTCAATATCAAAGTTGGCATGTTTCAAGGCCCAGATGCCTTGTGCTCTAGCTCAACAGGATGACATGCCTTCCCGTATACAAGCTTGTATGGGAGCACCCGATGGGTGTTTTGTAAGTCGCACGGAAGGCCCGAGTGCGCCATCTAGCTTATCCCGACCAAGAGGCACGGTTTTCACCAACCGCCCTCTCCAATTCTTTATCCCTTGGAAACTTCCACTTGCCCACTTAGTTCGGGGTGGTACGCAGAGAGAGACGGTGAGTTACACCATACTTTGCATGACTCTTTCAAACGGTCATTGCAGAAATGCGTACCACGATCACCGATTATAGCTCGGAGTTCCAAACCTAGCAAAAGAGATTTCAAGAATTTTACAACAACTCGGGCATCGCGGTAGGCAAAGCCTTAGCTTCAACCCATTTTGACAAGTAGTCAACAGCCACGAGTATGTACTTATTACCGCGAGAAGAAGGAAATGGCCCCATAAAGTCAATGCCCCATATGTCAAATATCTCACACACTTGAATGGCGTTTTGTGGCATTTCATTCCTTTGTGAGATATTCCCGTGACGCTGACAAGCGCCACGTGCTTTGACAAATTCATGGGCATCCTTGTAGATTGGGCCAATAGAACGGAATCAAACACCTTCGGCGTGTAGTTGGGGCTATGATGTCCCCCAGAGGTCCAGATGGCAAGCCTTGAGAATGTCAATAGCTTCCTGACCATATACACATCACGGATGACTTGATCCGCAATTTTGAACAAGTAGGGTCGCCCAGAAGTAATGTTTTACACCCTTGAAGAATTTGTTCTTCTGTTGGGACGACATCCCTTTCACTATGAAGTTACCCGCATGGTAATTTGCAAAGTCAACAAACCATGGGGTAGAAGAGTCTCCACGAAAAGAAACCGCATTGAGTGTCTCGAGAGGAAATGTTTCATTTATTTTTCTCGAAACACATCCTGGTGAGGGTTCTAATCGGACAGATGATCGCAGCCATGTTCTCAGCCTTTTTATCACGTATAATGATATCAAATTCTGAGGAGAGAGAACCCAACGCAATCTCGGCTTTGCATCTTGTTTTGCAAAGAGATATTTAAGAGCCGAGTGATCCGTGATACACCACGCATTTGGTCAAGATGAGGTATGGCCAAACTTTTCAAACATACACCACAGCCTAATAGTTCTTTTTCCTGTAGTGGTGTAATGGGTTTGAGCTTCAATATAGTCTTACTTGCGTAGTGGATAGGTCGAAAATGCTTAGTTTTCGCTGCCCCAAGATCGCACCGATAGCAAAATCACTTGCATCGCACATGAGCTCAAAGGGTAGGTCCCAAATGGGCAACTAGAATGGCAAGCCGTAGCTTTTTCTTTAGTGTTTCAAAAGCTTCACGACTTTGAGAGAAGATAAAAGGAGCTTCTTTTTCAAGAAGATGGGTCATAGGCCGCGATTTTGAAAAATCTTGTATGAATATGATAAAACCCCGCATGACCTAGAAAACTCCTAATACCTTTGACGGTAGTAGGATGAGGCAATTTAGCAATAACATCGACTTTTGCTCTATCTACCTCAATCCCATTTTTGGAAATCTTATGGCCAAGGACTATGCCTTTTTTGACCATAAAGTGGCTCTTCTCCCAATTTAGACATAGATTGGTGTCTTCACACCTTTTAAGCATTTTGTCTAAATGGGAGAGACATGTCTGAAATGAATCCCCAATGACCGAGAAGTCATCCATAAACACCTCCATTGTTTCCCATCATGTCGTGGAATATGGCCATCATACACGTTGGAACGTGCCGAGCGTTACATAAGCCAAAAGGCATACGTTTGTAGGCAAAAGTTCGTAGGCAGGTGAATGTGGTCTCTTGATCCCGTGGATCAATGGGGATCTGAAAATAACCCGAGAAACCATCAAGGAAACAATAGTATTCTCTCCTCGCTAATCTCTCAAGCATCCGGGTCCATGAAGGGTAGAGGAAAATGGTCTTTACAAGTGGCGTCATTCAACTTACGATAGTCAATACACACACGCCATCCCGTAACCAATCGAGTTGGAATTAACTCGCTTCATTCGTGACACCGCTTATGCCACCCTTTTTTGGAACACGTGAATTAACCCAAGGACTATTCGAGATAGGTAAATCAATCCTGCATCAAGAAGTTTGATAACCTCTTGTTTAATAACATCATGGATTTTTGGATTCACCCTTCTCTGATGTTGAATCTTGGTTTGAAGTCATCCTCCATCAAGATTTTGTGAGTACAAAATTCAGGGTTAATACCCTTAATGTCGGAGAGTTTCCAAGCAATTGCTTGCTTGTGTGACTTCAAGACCTTTATGAGAGCAATTTTTTCATCTTTACTCAAATCTCGAGCAATAATGACAGGCAATTTATCATCACCTTCAAGAAATGCATACTCAAGATGAGGTGGTAAGTCCTTAAGTTCGACTCAGAAATTGCCTCAACGACTTGACTTCCTTGTTATGAAGTTTGACGGAGGAGGGAGTGAGGAGAAGTGTCCTGATTTAACAACTTCTCAAGAATAAGAATATCTACCTCCGGATTAATCTCATGGTGATTAATCTTCGGAATTGCATCACTAGTATGAGGGGTTGATGAGTGATCATCTTTAAGCAACTTCTCAATGAGAAGTATGTCCCCTCGATGTCAATTGAGCTGATCAATTTCCCATGGAACAGCATCACTAGCCAAGTATGCTTCAATCTCTTCCAAGATGAAGTCGCTTCCCTCAAACGGAGTGAGAGAAGGAGTAGAATTGGCTATGATAGGTTGAGAAGATGGTGGATCCCCACTCACAGAATTATGAGAATAACCAAGAACTTCTTGAGAGTACTCTTCAGAAAAAACATCAATGATATCTATTCGTTAACCGATTCGTAATCATAGTTTATGAGTACCTCGTTTGATCAAGGTTAAGGTGATGACTTCATTACCAACACGTAATGTGATTTCTTGCTCAAATACATCAATGAGAGCACGGCCCGCTTCTCGTGAATCCTCTTCCAACAATGAGAGGAACCCGGGATCGCATCAAAATCAACAACCAAAGTCACCGAAAATGGAACTTTCCTACTTACAAATACGCCCCGGCAATTCCAAGAGGACGGATATTGTACGATCGCAAGCTCAAGAGTCATGCATGTAGGAGTAAGATCCGAAGAGAAAGTTTCTTCCATATCGAATGAGGCATCATTTATGCTTGCACCAAGATCGCTAAGGCAAAGCATTCAACCATTCCCGAAATACACAAGGTAAGAGGAACTTTCCAGGATCTCCAAGCTTCTCGGGAAGCTTCTTCAAGATTACTCGAGCAGCTTCGCTCGAGGAGTTTTAGCCATCTCAAACAATTTTTCCTTGTTGCTTAACATGTGTTTGAGAGTTGATGCAAACTTGGGCATCAACATAATAGCATCCGCAGCTTATGTCAAATGGTTCTTGGAAAATTTGAAAGAATTTTCCATTTGATGACCTGCGGAGCTTTTGCTCATTAAACGGATGGGTAAGGAATAGAAGATTTGGATTTTTCAATGAGCTACAGGAGGTTCAAAACAACTCTGGATTGGATTTTGGTTTCTGACAACCCGAGGATGGACAAGGCTGGTACTTCCGTTATTAGTAGGAAGTTCCTTGTCCTTTGTCGCTCAGTTCACTTTCCACTACCTTCGGAGAGAAGAAGAAGAGGGTAGGAATATGGTCCATCATATGAAGTACCACTTCCGGTTGTGATCGCTTTGCATCGCCTCGGATTAGCGATCGTGTTACTAGGTAAAGTACCTGAGCCCGAGGGTCGATCATTTAAAGACTTCTTTAATTCAGCGATCCGACCGACCAACACCGTTTGTTTCCTCTTGAGACTTCATGAATTGCCTAAAAGCTCATGATGTTGATACAGGAGGAGGTGGAGGGATAATTGAGGCCTTATGTTCGTTATAGCAGAATTCCCTTGATTAGGTTCATATTCCCTGAAATTGATTTCCTCGATTGTAAGTGTTTTGATTAAGATTTCCTTGATGTTGGAAACCTTGATTGGGTCCGAAATAGAAATTACCTTGGTTTTGATAACCTTGGTTCATTCTTTGTTGCCTGATTCGGGTTAGGATTCTCGGTTGAACCGGTGGTGCCTCGATAAGTGTTAGCACTGTTTGGTTCATTATGAGGACAGTATTGATTACCTCCTTGATTTGAAGTACCGGCTATAGCATTAGCTTCAAAAGGACTACCATCTGCGATGGGGTTGTAGTATGCATGAAGACCACCACAAGTAACACAAACTTCAACTTTCTTCACTTCACCATATGATGGTGCGTGTGTGAAAGTGACTTTCTTTTTAGAGCAAGAACCAAAGCCTGACCAATATCCGTGAGTTTGTCAATCTTAGCATCGGTGCTAGATGTACTCACGAGATGAAGTAGAAGGTCCGCCTTAGACCGAGATTGATATGTCTTTGCTCGGAAAGGGCGGACCTGGGACTTGTTTTCAATTATTTGCAAGGCTTCTTTGGTGGTCTTGCTCAGAAATTACCTCGGAGGCATTTAGAGAGCCTTGATCACCTTGGTGCAGACCATTGTAGAAAGTATCCATTTGCATTAACTCGTTAAAACCATGATGTGGACACTTGTGGAGCGTCTTTGTAACGACTCTCCCAATGATTCATCAAATCTCTGAGAGAATTTCATTATCTCATTCTTAAGACTTGTAGTTCGGGATGGAGGATAGAATCGTTAACAAACTTTTAGACTAGATCTTCCCATGTCTCAATGGAACGAGGGGTTGTTTCTCAAGCCAATTCCGGGCTTGTCCCTCTAGAGAAAATGGGAACAGTAGAAGCTTGATAGCTTCATGTGGGACATTCTTGTACTTGATGGTAGATGCAATC
The DNA here is from genome assembly GCA_910596185.1 of Chrysanthemum makinoi. Taxonomy (NCBI): domain Eukaryota; kingdom Viridiplantae; phylum Streptophyta; class Magnoliopsida; order Asterales; family Asteraceae; genus Chrysanthemum; species Chrysanthemum makinoi. The sequence continues at coordinate 70,158,886 of OU343219.1, read as the reverse complement.
TTGTTAAACCATCGAATGTGCATGAGGATCATCCAAAACCATAGAATTGGCTTTGGGTTACCGATTAAGTAACCCGTTTTGAGCTCAAAAGCATCCAATGATGGCGGGACAACAATGGCATATCCGTAACCCTCGATGGGTGCTTGGAGAAGCTCATTCATCGGTTTGTCTTCCGCCATTACGCAGTGGTGGTGGTGGTAGACGCTCTCGCCACCGAAGGAGCGAACGCCTCTACGCCTACGAGGAATCTTGCCAAGCTCGAAAGTGGACTTGTAGAGCTGGAAGAACGAAAGCATGCACTAAGTTAAAAAATCGCCAAAACAAATGAGGCAAAACACAATTGAACTTAACCAATAATCACAAATGAAATGGCTTCTTTGAAAAAGGTACACCAAATCACAAGGCAAAGGCTTTAAAATCGATGTTCGAACTTATTATGGTCGCACCCCGCTTAGTGGTAGTAGCCTTTGATTTGCGGTGGTTGATTTTATGTATATTAAGTATCACTGAAAAGACGAGGTATAGATTTGTGCCTGATGGGTTTAAAAACTTTTGGACAATATTTTTGGTATCGTCTTGTTTAACCAAATCGTATTTCTTTAAGAATCACCTTAAAAGAAACACAAGCTAGAAAACGCTACGATTGTTTTGTTGTTTTATATATTTTGGGTTTTAACACTTTAGGAAAAGTGTTAATGAACTTTTGATTTATATTAACTTTACGAAAAACTTTTACAAACTGTGCAAGTACGGGTCCAAAATGTTAAAACACGCTACAGTACCCCGGCACGGGGCGCCAAAATTTGATTGTGCTGAACGTTTCAAGTCTAATCACACAAACCACTTGTGAATGACCACCGTAAGAACTAAAAACAGCTCACACACAAATGCAATTAAGATCGGAGAATACAAGATTCCCTGGTCGTTATAAGTCCCACCTGAGGATGAATTGGTGTATTAAACACTTGATCAGATGGTAGAATGATCACTAAGGATAGTGATCAATAAGGATATTGATGGAAAATTACCTAAAGAAAAGATCTATAAATTACAGCGACTTAAATGCAAATTAAAAGAAATTAAAAAGTTAAAAATATATAAAACGCTATCACTATTTTACAGACGATGAACGTTATTTTATAAAATAAAATAACTTTAATAAACTATTTTAACTAAAACGTAAACTCAAAATATCTAAAAACGTTATTTAAAATGGAAACGAGCGTTATTTACGAAAATGGCGCTTGAGCGCAAGATAAAACGTAAATTTTATGAAATAAAAGGCCTACGAGTGTAAAACTAATTTATTACGTACTATATGACAAAAAGAAAATTTTAGAAAAAGATTTATTTTTTTGACTTTTATATTTTTTATGAATTACTATAAAACATGAATTAAATGTTTAAAAATACTAAAAATAACGAGAAAAATCTGAAACTTTTTGTAAAAATACTTTATAACAATATTAAGCTAAGAAAATTGAAAAGGATGAAAAAGCTGCTTTGAATAAGCTAAAAATAAGCTAAAATGGTCTAATAAGCTAACCGAGACAAGAGTGGTTATGTATTTGTTTTTGCAAACCATGACAAGAAAGACCCAAGGGCGCTATTGGTACAGTACACGCACTTATCACTCTTCCAAAAGGGGAGGTCTCGGTTCGAGCAGCCTACCCCCCTGCAGTAAAATTTTTATTTTTTTGAACTTTTCTTTTTACAAACTAATTAAGCACAAGATAGTAAGCAACTTTTACAACTACGACTTTTTATAAAAAACAACTAATAAGCACCGAACTAGCTTAAGATCAACAAAGGACTTTGAAAATGGAAATAAGCAAAGTTGAGTTAAATGACTAATAAGCTATGAAATAAGCTGAAACTAAACTGAAATAAAGCTAAGTCACTTTAAGTAAGCTAATTTAACAACTAAATAGGTAGAATGACTTAAATAAACACCATAAGCACTAAATAAGCACTAATAAGCAAAACTCCTAACATCAAGCGGCATGTGGTTGGTTTTATAGGTACTTTGTAGCTAAAATTTAAGCATTGTAATAAGCTGAGAACTAAAAAAACTGCAACTATCGTTAACTAGCTGAGCTATCTAAAAATCTAATTTACAAAGATTGGTGTGCTATATTGAGCTTGTGAGAAGCTTTTAAAAAATTTATGAACACTGTCCAACTGATACACTTGGTAAAATGACAGATTCATAAGTTAAGCAGGCTTATTGAATAAGCTAAATTGAAAACAAGCTTTGGAATATTGAGAGAGCTAGGTAAGCTACTTAAAAGCTAAATTACAAAGTTTGAAGCTAACTAATAAGCCTGTTTTATGAAGTTGATCCCAAATCAGTATCAGGCGTTTAGTGCAAAGGGTCCAAAGAAGCTAATTAAAAAGCTATCTATAAGCTAATTTTATAAAACCTAGTAATTTTATATTTTTCTTTTGCAGTAATTATTATTATGCCAAAAGGATTTAAGCTAAATCTCATTAATGAGGCCATAATAAAATTATCTATTTTATTCAAAAAAGCGATATTTGAGAAATTTGACTTTTGATAAAAATAAACTAGTTTGACTTTATTGAACTTTGGACTGATTTTTACTAATTATTATGTTATTATAAGCTATGTTAAAGTGAAATTAAGCTATTGTATCAAGTTTTATGCTACTTTGATGAAGAATGCCATTTGAAATCTCAACAAAGGAATTGGCTTTGACAATTAACATGTGATTTTGACTATTATAGCTAGATGGAATTCAAAAGACGTGCATGAGTTTATAATGGCTCAACAAACATGAAACAACAAAAGGCAACCACTCGACCAGCCTTTGGAACAGTTTTGACAATAAAACCAAACATACCTTTTGTTGTTTACTACTTAAAACTAATCTAAATACTTATTTAACCCATTTACCCATTACACTAACTTTTAATACACTAATTACCCATTAAACTTGTTTAATGACCAAAGATTTCAATACAGGCACAATTCTAAATCAGATTAAAATGAAAATGGGAAACAAGCTACAAGTGTCCAACGGTTTTGTAGCTTAAACCAAACCTATTACTACACTATATCAATCCAAAACCAACCCAAATTCATCTCTGTAGCAACCCATTCCCTTTCCAACCTGCTTTGAACCCATTTTGCTTCCATGTTGACTTTGTTGACCTTCACATTTTTTATTGAAACTAGATAATAGGTTTACAAAGCCAAGATGCTTAAATAAACCTATTTGACTTATTAAATAAGCTTATTGAAGCTTGGTAACATGAGTTGAATTGAAAATTTGCAACAAAGGAACCGTAATTCATGAAAGTAAATGGAAACTTAGATTTAAGGTTTAAGATAAATTAAAATAACCGAACAACTTAGTTTAGTATCATAAAGCTTAAGATTATTTTAGAGCTAATTAAGACATTTTAAAATAAAACCGACATAAAGAAATTTTAAAAGCTAACTACTTGTTTCTCTTTGTTCCTCCCTCTTTTATGCATCAGTTGAGCTCACACGTGTCTCCAGAGCGATCCCACCCTTACCTCTGACCAATGGTTGAGTAATGAGTGTTTTAGCCATTTTTCCATTTTGGCGGGAAGTGGTACTTTTGACTTGTAGCCTTGCTTTATCAACTAGGGGCGGGCATTAATTGTGGGGTTGGTGGGAAGGTAATGATGATGGAGGTGGAAAAGGTGAAGTGATGGGAGGAGGTGGAGTGTTGCGTGCAATGGTGAGAAGAAGGTGAGGTGGAGGGAAACAGTTTGTTTGGTTTGTTACTAAAAAGGCCCAAAATGGCTAAAAAGGGGTCAAAAGGAGATAATGGCAGGTAAAAGGTTTTTGACAAGGCTTAGATTAGTTTACATGATAAGGACCAAAACTGTAAATACTTCAATCTTGAGGGACCAAACTGCCAATACTCCAAAGTTACCATAAGGACTGAATTTGACAACCTTTAATAGTGCAAGGACTATTTTTGACATTTTGATTTTTCAGGACTATTTTTGCCAAATTCCAAAGTTCAGGGACTGAAGTTGTAATTTTGTAAATTTGAATCTCAAGGACCAATTTTGACAACTTAGGAATCCCTAGGACTCAAAATGATATTTTTTCTTTATTTGGATTTACAGGGACTGCTTTTTGACAACTTTTGAAACTTGGGGACTAAAACTCGACAATTATGCAAATTTGATACGTTTTCACCAGATTTTGATATTTTTGCATTTAAAACACATAAAACACTTATTTGTGATATTTTTATCATTTTGATACATTTCTGAGTGTTTTCAGATGTTTTTGTAGTTTAAATGGTACAAAAATGATGAGTATTTAGACACTCATCACTCCCCATATGGATGAGGGTGAGGAGGAGCATGAGGTCGAGGAGGAGGATGAGATTGAGAACAGTAGGTTGATGAGGATGAGGATCCTCAGGAGGAGGATGATGAGGATATCCCAAAATGGGGTACTCCTCACAGTCCCACATTCTCCTGACCGTGTTCTCCTTGAGCCGAAGTCTTTGACAGCCTTTTGACATCGATCACCACCTTACTACCTTATATAGGTAGCTCGTTAGATCAGATATACCATCGAGATTGCTTCGTGAGCCCGAGTCAGATGGTGAGATCGGTCTGAATGTGGAAGAGATTTCTCTTAGGTACTAGACTTAGTCAGTTAATGGAGCGTTTAGTTGGAGTGTCTAGAGCTAGTATTGAGGATCTTAGAGCCGATATGGGTACTGTGAGTCGAGGACTAGGGTTTTGCATGATGGTATGTCTGAGCCCGTGAGTAGGTTGGGGACCTGCTAGAGGGTTCACGCGACAAGACGTGATGCCGATAGAGCAATTGCCAAGGATTGGTGAGTTGGAGAGAGAGGTCGCAGAAAGCAAGAGCCATCAGCGACGCCGACGTGTTGAGTTAGCCTTTGTGAGAGAGAGGTTGACGATGTTAGGAGATAAGTTAGTGATATTCGTAGACTGGCTGAATAGTATTAGATTTATGGCTTTGTGCCATCTTGAAACTAAGTAGTACTTGGTTCGAGATGTAGGATTATCCTAGTTGTTTATAGTTATCGTTGTTAGTATCGTTTTTTATTTCTTCAAATCCTTCCATGTATTCCCACTTGTGAAACCTATGAGTTATGGTTATTGAACGCATCCTTAGCTATGATGCGGTATTTGATTGTTTCGCTGGTATAAAGCGTTATCCTTGTTAGCCTTGAGTATGTATTCAGGCGTTATGAAGTGACCCTTGGAACCCAACTCTATTTTAGGGCATAAATTGTGAACTTATGAAATCGTTCTTCTTGCCCCAGAATGGTGGCAACAAGACGAACCCGTGAACAACCGAAAGCCAAGCAGCTGTTCTTCTCGGTCGCCGAGGTCGTCGCCCGACCCCTCACCACACCACCTGTTGAGAACCCAACATTGATAACCTACGAGGGAACTTGAATGTGGATGACCATACGAGAATGGTCCTTCTCCACAAAACCCTCCACCCAACCTAACCCACATTGACCAGCCTAGTGTCGCAGCGTGTCGCCGAACGCTAGCTGAGGCTAATCTCTCAACACTTCTAGTGGAACCCAAAGGCTGAATCGGACCCTCGAGGTTGTACCTATAAGGAGTTCCGGATTCAGGGTCCCATTGAGTTTGGAGGAATCGAGGGAGTAGTTTACCTAACTAGGTGGTTAGGAGAAACCAATCTGTGTTTGCTGCAGTAACCGTGATGAGGATTGTAAGGTTAAGTATGCAACCTTCACTTTGAAGGACGCAGGCGACCGGTGGAATAACTACCACAGAGTAGTAGGAATTGATGTAGCTTATAGTATGTCTTGGACTCAATTTAAGGCTCTCCGATTAAGACTTATGGTCCTAGGAATGAAGTTAAGAAGTTAGAAAGTGAGTTCTGGAACCATAAAGTTAAGGGTACTGACATGGCGACTTACACTCGTCGTTTACAAGAGTTATCCTTGCTTTGCCCCGAGATGGTTGTGTGACCAAGAACTTAAGATTGAAAGTTATCTCGATGGATTACCTTTAGCCGAATGATGTCATCGCCGCAAAGCCAGTCAATTTGCATGAGGCAATTATTGTGGCTCGAGTCCGATGGACTCTGTGTGTTAGAATTAGGAGACAAGGGTAAGAATGAGGGAGTGATGAGAAAGAGGAATCGTTAGAAAGGGAATGGCAACAAACGGCAAGAGACGCATGAGTGTTCGCCATAGGAACTGGGATAAGAAAGGTTAAGGTAGTAAGCCTGTGGTGGTCGCTGTAACCCACACCACCATGGACCGTGCTCGATTGTATGTAGGAAGTGCTCTAGGTGACACATAGCCAAAGATGTAGGTCTCGGCCCACTGCCGCAGCTCAAACGCACAAGGAGCCGGGACTGGAAGGCCATCGCAATTGCTGGATGTGGAAAGAAGGGGTACTTTAAGAATGAGTGCCGAGAGCCGTAGATGAGAGGAAATCCCGGTAATGTAGGAGGATTTGCTAACCGAGGTGTATGAGGTAATGGCTTAAACCCGGAAGCGCGAGGTCAGTGGAAAACCGTGGAAACAATGGTATTAGGAATCAGAGAGAGACATGGGAACAATGACGTGTTTACGGCTGGGAAGGAAGCGGTGAGGACCCAACGTAGTTACGGGTACGTTCTTCTCAATAACCGCTATGCTTCCATACTGTTTGATACGGGTGTGGATATGAGTTTCGTATCCATCAACTTTATGCCATTACTAGGAATCAACCAAACACCTTAGGTTTAGTTACATGTGGAATTAGCGAACGGGAATAGAGAGAAGATAGACACCGTGAGTTCGAGGTTGTACCTAAGTTTCCTAGACCTACCGCTATAGATTTGTTGCCGTTACCTTGTGGAAGTTTCGACTTCATTATCGGAATGGATTGGTTATCGAAGAACGTGCACACATCATCTCGTGATGAGAAGGTTGTATGCGTACCGTATGGCAGGAAAGTTTCGAGCATACAAGGAGATCGTAGCGCATCGTGGAAGTCCTTCCGGTTGAGCATCATCTCTTGTATTAAGACCGAAGTACATCGATAGAGGAGGTTGTCTTTTCTGGCTCGATTTCAAAGAAAAGTGGGAGAAGAGTGAAAGAAACCTCAACGATGTACCCGCCATTAGAGAATTTCCGATGTGTTTCCGACGATTCGCAGGGATTCCACCTCGCTCGGCGACAAGTGGAATTTCAAGTAGAGTTGATACCTCGCGGCACCGTAGCCGGGCACCTTATCGACTTGCTCCAAGAGAATAGGAGGAACTGTCTAAACAAAGTTGGCGAATTGTCGAAGGATTCATTCGACCAAGTTCGTCACCGGGGAGCACCAGTTGTTTGTGAAGAAGAAAGATGGATCGTTTAGGATGTGCATTGATTATAGGGAATTGAATAAGTTGACCGTGAAAAACCGATATCCGTTACCTAGAATAGATGATCTATTCGACCAACTCCAAGGAGCTAGTGTGTTTTCTAAGATCGACTTACGATCCGGTTATCACCAGCCTTAGAGTTCGAGAAGAGGATATCCCTAAGACGGCGTTTAGGACTCGTTATGGACACTATGAATTCCAAGTGATGTCATTTGGCTTAACCAACGCACCAGCTTTCTTCATGGACCTCATGAACCGAGTGTGTAGCCATACCGGATAAGTTTGTGATAGTATTCATAGACGATATCTTCATATACTCTAAGAGTAGTGAGGAGCACGAAGAGCATTTGAGGCTCATTTTAGGATTGCTGAGAGAGGAGAAGCTGTATGCCCAATTCTCTAAGTGTGAATTTTGGATTCGGGTCCGTGTAATTCTTAGGTCATGTGATAGATAGTCAAGGTGTTCATGGTGACCCAGCTAAGAATAAGGCCATTAGGAATGGCAGCCCTAAGAACCCATCGAAATCCATTAGTTTCTAGGTTTAGCGGTGCTATTTATAGGAGATTCATTGAGGGATTTTCCAAGATAGCTAAACCACTGACCAAACTAACCCATAGGATGTTAAGTATGAATGGGAGAAAAGGAAGAAGAAGCATTCCAACTCTCGAAGGAGAAGTTGTGTAGTGCACCCATCCTAGCTTTGGCAAGGAATCGAAGACTTTGTCGGTACGCGACGCCGCGATAAAGGCTTAGGTGCTTTTTGATGCACCGCGTGAGAAGGTGATTGCTTATGCATCCCGACAACTTTAGAAGCATGAGAAAAACTACACCACCCATGACCTTGAGTTAGGTGTTGTAGTGTTTGGTCTTAGGATTCGGAGACATTACTTGTATGGAACCAAGTGTGTAGTATTTACCGTAATTAGAGTTTGAAGCATATCTTAGATCGGCGAACTGAACATGAGACAACGTCGTTGGTTAGAATTTCTTAGTGATTATGACTGTGAGATTCGTTATCATCCTGGTAAGGCTAACGTTGTGGCAGATGCCCTTAGTCGTAAGGAGGACTGATGAGTGTGTAAATACTCATCATTTTGTCAAATCTGAACGCAAAACGCTTAAAAATGCTCGAATGCATCAAATATCGAAATATTCCAAAATTGCATTTTATATGTTTCAGATGCAAAATGTTCAAAATCGATGAAAACGAGCAAAGTTTGCATAATTGGTTACAACCCAAGTTTCAAAAGTTGTCAAAAACACCCCCTGACAATAATTTCAAAGATAAATCACCAAAGGTCCTTTTAAAATCATAAGTTGTCAAATTTAGTCCTTTGTTGAAAAATGTCAAAAGTTTGAGAAAATTACAAGTTTGGTCCTTCAACTTTGAAATTTGGCAAAAATGGGTTCTCGAAATTTGAAATTTGGCAAGTTTGGTCCTTGTACTATTGAAGCTTGTCGCTTTTAGTCCCTGGAACAACTTTTCGTAATTGGCTTAACCGTCCTCTATTTCGAATTACAAACATAGGTCCTTGTTTATTTAACTTTAAAC
>OU343219.1:70016886-70149846 GCA_910596185.1 Chrysanthemum makinoi | reverse complement strand
AATGATAATATATGCATCGTCTTCAAAATATTTTCCGTGCGCCTTCACATGCCATGCCAGCTAATTCCTTTCGAACCTGAGATAACATGCTAAAAAGTGTCAACACAAAGGTTTGGTGAGTTCATTGGTTTGTAAGCAAATCAATTGATCACAAGATATCAAGTTTACGAAAGTAGTAGGCTATGTTGTTACACGCCCATAGTGCATTTGATTGCCTAACTTGTTAATACAAACGATAGAAACCACATTGGTTTTAAAACAGTAGTGGACAATATAGTTTGTAGTATAATTGCAACGTGTACAATTATCTTCTTGATAGTTATTATTGCTCTAAGCGCATGGCACTCACGACTGACTATTGTATATATATCACCGAACGATATATACAGTAAATAACTTGCCCCGGGTAGGTATTTTGCCCTTTACCTAGATAACCTCAAATAAAGTGCGCCTTGTTATTTCTGATAACAGAGAAGGGTTCGTCAATTCCGACAGGCCTATCCACATATTTTCGCTCACTCCCAGTGATTAGTGGTCCATGATGTTGGGGACTTCTGGCATAAACAACTTAGGCATGCAATAATCAGTCAAAGGCGTTCATTTTGCAAGTAATTGTTCGTAATAAAGCATTTTAGCATGTAGTAAAAGCAATGGCATGTATCTCCCCAAAAAGAGTTTATAAAATAGTTAAACAAAAGCTGGGGCTATGAAACACACTTGTAGTGATCGACAACGAGTGTAACGATATATTGTATGTCAATAATAGAGTATGGCAAGACCACGATCTTTAACGATTGCCTACGAAAGTATAGTAATAGCGTTTTAGTATAGTGTACGATATAAGTGTACAAGTATATGTAGTTTGTTGGCTTATGATGTTGTACATAAATCTTAAGTTGATGTATCCCTTAAGTGTTGTTTGGCCTATAGCCTTTTTATAAATAACCTCGTACCATCGTTCGGGCTATCAAAATCAAGAGGTCGTGTAGTGAACGTATGAGGAGCCGGGACACTTTAAATCGTAAATCCACAACTCGTCGATACGACGAAGAGGCCTCTTTATGATAATGAAATTCCCTACTATTATAGTACTTATCATTTATAAGTAAGTATTTGTGAGACAAATGTTGTGTAACACATGTGTCGTGTTTAGATCAAAGACTATTGATTGACTTGTGTGATGATATGATGATATAAGTTGTGTGTAGAGTGAAGTAGTTTAACATGTCATATGGTCATTTACTTAGTTTGTCAAAGTCTAGCAAAGTCTAATCCAATGAACTAAGTTTTAAAAACAAGTTTTGGGTCATTAAGCCCAAACTAGCCGTGCGGCTAAATAATGCTTAAGCAACTTGAGACAACAATAAGGCCATACCAAATGGCTATTTTTAAGTCAAAATACCTTAAGACATCAGCCTTGGCTTAACCTTGGCTTTGTTTGGGCCTCAAAGAATCAAAATACACTAAGGTTTCTTAGGCATGGTTGTTTTCCGGTATACAACAGGTTCGGTTAGTTTTTGTAGTTTTTAGGCTTTGTCGTTCACTTTTTGCGTATGTGCCCCAAAGGTTTTGTAGAAAAAGTCATTCTGAGCAACTTTTGTACTCTACACTTTTGCTGATTCGGACCAGAAAATGGTCAAAACCTCGTTTTAAAATCGTTTCAGCAAGCTTTCTTGTTCCAGCACTATATTTACCTCTAGTAACACTTAACTAGGCATAACTTTTTAACCACAAGCCCTTTTTAAGTGATTCAAAAGCTCAAGCTCTAGTTTTTACTTTCTCAAATAGCTTCTCAAGCTTAATCAAGTCCAAAGTCCAAAGTTTACTTATATCAATTGTCTAATAACAAGTAATTACTTATATTTCATTGCAGAAATTTTGGCTACACATTCAGTCCTGCCAAAACGACCATAAGTTGAGTTCTACAACTTGTTTTGACACTTGGATTTTGCCAAACTTCATGTTTAGGTCTTGGCTACATTTCATGAAACTGAGTCGACCTTCAGAAATGAACAGAACCATGGGCTTTTCCCAAATAAAATCGGTGTGCGATTTTGACATGTTTTCCATTTTGGCTCTCATTTACTCATCGGGATGAGTTATGAGGTCGCCACTTTCGGAGAAACGACGTAAGACATAGCTTTACAAGCCTCTCTTATTGAATTAACCTCAAAGTTTCGAGTTGATTAGTTTAGTCAATCTTTGGGACTGTTGCAGAATTCAAGTTCATAGAACTTACCTAGGACTTGTTTTAGCTTGTTTTCATGGTCTCAACCTCATGTACAACATCAATATAGATATATTACATATTGTGGAAAACTAGAAGGGGGGGTTGAATAGTTTTGCCAATTAAAACTTTTAATCTATTTAGATCGACTTATGTCAATCTATTTGGATGTGTGTTGGATGTTAATAAACAAACATATAGAAGTATAAATATATAATGAAAAGATAAGAGTAAGAAGCACAAAACCACAACGCAAGTATTTATAGTGGTTTGGCTACAAGGACACCTTCCTTGCCCTACTCCACTCCCCGAGTCACCTACTCAAGAGTTTGTAATCACTACACGACACCAACTCCTTATGGCGGAGAAGCCTTCACAACGCGCCTACTCTTTTTCGGGTACTAGGCTAGATACCGGGTTCTTTCACCAAGGTGAACCACAACTACCACAACTTCGCCTACCCTTTATCCAGTACTAGGCTAGATACCGAGTTCCATTACAATGGAGGAACTAATACCCAACACTACACCAATGACTAATCCCAAAGGAGACCAACTCCTTATTACAACATCATCAAGGATATCAATATCCTTGGATCCAATACTAATCTATCTTGTACATCGAAACACACCATATCGAATGTACATCTAAGGCACCTTTCACTAATTCCTTTAACTAGATCTTCAAGACACCCTTCACTAATGTCTTGTGACTCGACTTCTAGGCACCCTTCACTAATGCTTACAATATGGACGATCGACACCTTTCACTAATGTCTTCGTCTTAACACTTGAGACATCTTTCACTAATGTCTTCAACACTAAACTTCTTAGAAGAAAGAAAAGAACCATCAACAAGAGGACTTCAGTAGTCTTGATGATGAGGAAGCATAGCAACTCATGGACTTGAGCTTTCTTGACTTCAAAGGTGGTGATCTCGCCTTTAAGAGGAACCTAGAGAATCACACAAAAACAAAACTATAATCATAGAGCACTTGGAACTGGGGTTAGAGAGTTTTTAACTCAAGGAGAAAGTATGTAAGATAGGGGTAAGAAACAATGAAGAAATGGCTCACTATTTACAGAGAGAAAATGCTACTGTTCCTCGGATCCCACGGATCCCTCCCACAAGGGATCCGTCTAGCGTAAAGCTAGGGATCCGTGGGACCTCCTCTTTCGCATGGGTATTTTGGTTGTGGGTCATGGGTCATGGGTTATGGGTTGATCCATGGGTCTTTTACTAGATACAATGTATCTTATGAGTGCAATGTACTTAGTCAAATGGGTGTGGGTCAATACCATGGGTTATGGATATTATCCATATATGATATAAGTATGATGTCATGCAATGGGTTATGGGTCAAGCTCCATGGATATGGGTAATGGACTTTGGGTTGTACCCAACAACATTCAATGTATTTGGTCAATGGGTAATGATACTTAAGTTTCTACCCATTTATATTACCCAATATACTACATACTAGTTATGTGTATATTTTACCCAAATATGTAAACACTAGTTGTTGTACATATGTAATACTAAATCATAAAATCACTTATACTTTGTTGGGATATAAAAAGTCAAAGTGCTAAAGAGTCAAAGTACTGAAGAGTCAAAGTACTGCTAAAGAAGAAAGTCAAAGTACTGCTCACTCATCAAAGTACTGCAAGGATAAAGGACTGTTATGCAAATCGTTAAGGATTATTATGTAATTCTAGAATGTTTTCAGTTTAGTTTAGTATTACTTGTCGTACAAGGAATAGAGTGGTAAACCGACTAGGGTTATCCTTATGCCTATAAAAGGACCCCTAGATTGGCATTATATGTACGTGCAATATTAGAGAATATTAGATCTGTTAGGGATTGTTAGTGAATCTGTGTATCAAGCAGGTTCTAAGTATTAATAAAGTTGTTGAAGTTAAAGTTAATTCTTCTTAGCTTTATTGAAGTAAATTCCGCATACTTAATAGAGTTTATTCAGTGTTTCATTGTTAGTGACTTAGGATTTATCCGAGGTTGCTAAGCCTTTACAAGCTACGTAAAGTTAGTTTGGTTAGAGTATATCGATCCAACATACTTGTTTTAGTGTTTTATGTGAGAATGTAAGTGTGTTAAAAACTATTAGTTCAAACCATTTACGTATTTTATTTGTTCCGTTAAAATGATTTTACATTTGTTATCGACAAAACATTAGAAGATCGTAAAATATAAATAAACGTTTTTACGGTTTATTTGTATTAACAATCTCCCCCTTTTTGTTGATGACAAAACATAAAATTATTTTAAGGAAAAGCTAAATTCATAAAAGTTTGAATTTGTAGTTTTTACTTTCTTCTCCCCCTTTTTGTCTAAACAAAAAAAGCATCGAAGCAAACTAACACATTGTTTTAAGAAAAACATGAAAAAAAATAGAAAAGAAAGAAAAAGTAGAGAGCAAGTAACGGGAAAGGATCTCGTCTTAACTCCCCCTTGATGAGTCCATCCCTATGTGAAGGCGTCAAGAAAAATAGTACTAGGCTAGTTCATTTGCAGCTAAGTTTGCAAAAGATTTTGTCTAAGTGACGAATGTGCTCCCCCTTCATGATTGCAACTTTGCAAAGGGACGTCATGAAATGTAATCCTAATAATGCAAGTAATTTTGCAATGCATTGCTTTGACACAAGGCTCCCCTAGCTTTAGGGTGTCAAAGTCTTCATGTGTAAATTGAATAACTACAAAACAAAGGTTATGTTAATACAAATAAACCGTAAAAACGTTTATTAATATTTTGCGATCTCTTTGTGTTTTGTTGATAACAAATATAATGTTATCTTAAGTATAATTTTAAGGATACATGTTATTTTTGTAAAGCATTTACATATAGCCATTTAAATACAAAAATGTAATAATTAAGAATTTGTTGTAATAGTTTATTAGGATGGGTAAAAACCTTAACCCATGGACCATAACCCATGGATCATAACCCATACCCAAGTTGACTAGATGCAATGTATACTTAGATACATTGAATCTAAAGAAAACCCATGGACCAACCCATAACCCATGACCCATAACCAAAAACCCATGGGCAAAGAGGATGCTCCACGGATCCCTAGGATTACACTAGACGGATCCCAAGTGGGAGGGATCCGTGGGATCCGGGAAGCAGAAGAATTTTGCCTATTAATAGAGAGCCATTTCTTCATTCTAACTCACCCCTCTTCTTACTAAATCTCTCATACACTCTCATTCTCTTCTAACATATAGATCACTTGATCTAGAGAGTTGTTCTTCTTTCTTTCTATTTGTGATCCTCATATAGGTCCTTCTCTAAGGCGAGATCACGAGCATTCTACAAGTCATCCAAGCAAGGGGTCCTTGATTGATTTGTCACCCGTAAGATTTCTATAGCGAAGATCTTGTATTTGATATTTCACATATTTGTTGTGTAATAGTTGTGTTGGTTTGGTCCACCGTGCTATGGACTCGGTATTTAGCTTTGTACCGAAAAAGTGTAAGCAATGTTGTGAAGGCTTCTCCGCCAAGTGAAGGAGTTTGTTGACATAGTGCTTGAACTCTCGAGTAGGTGACTCGGGAGTGGAGTAGGGCAAGGAAGGTGTCCTTGTAGCCGAACCACTATACAATCTGTTGTGTCTTTTCTTTCCCTTCCCTTTAACTTTATTTACTTGCTTGCATTATCATTAGATCTATACTTTCTCTAACATCCATAAGATCTCACATATTAACGAATCTAAAGTTTTTGAAATCAACTTAAAATCGGCAAAACTATTCAACCCCCTTCTAGTTTTCCACAATTGGCATCAAGAGCTAAGTTTATAAAAGTTTTAAAGTAAAATTGTAATTTAAAAACTTTTCGATCACTATGGGTTCTGAAAATTATAAGGAAGGGCAATCTATGCAACGACCACCACTACTTGAAACTAATGGTTTTATATATTGAAAAATAGATTCGAAACATATGTGAAGTCTAAAGATATTGATCTTTGGTACATTATTGTTGAAGGTGATTTTGAGGCTACCTCAAATGATGATAAAGGAAATTTAGTTAACATACCTCATGATAAACTAAACGATGAAATGAAGAAAAAGCTTTCTAAAAATAGTGAAGCAAAAATGGTTTTATATAATGCTTTACCGAAAAAGGAATTCGAAAGAATTTCTATGCTTAAAACCTCTAAAGAAATTTGGAATTCTTTAGTTGTAACTCATCAAGGCAACCAACAAGTTAAAAATAATAAAATTGATTTATTTGTTCAACAATATGAACAATTTTCAATATCGGATGAGGAAACTATAGATCATTCATTTGCTAACTTTAATACTATTATTACATCTTTACAAGCACTTGATGAATCTTTTTCTAGCCGTAACCATGTTAGGAGATATCTAAGGGCACTTCCATCGAAGGGGAGATCCAAGGTGACGGCGATCGAAGAGTCAAAAGATTTGACAATCCTCACCCTCGATGAACTCATAGGCAACCTAAAAGTCTACGAGCTTGTCCTTGCTAAAGACTTCGAAGCCTCAAAGGTGAAAGAGAAACACAAATCTCTTGCCCTTAAAGCCAAAAAGGCTTCAAGCGATGAAGGAGAACTCATCTTAGTAGTGACGACGAGGAGTACGCTATGGCGGTAAGGGACTTTAAAAGTTCTTTAGAAGAAAGGGAAGATACGTCAAACAACCATATGACGATAAGAAAGGCTTTCGGAAAAGCAAAGAGGACGAGAAGCCAAAAGATGATCGTACTTGCTTTAAAAGTGGGGACCCAAACCACTTTATTAGTAAGTGTCCCAAACGGGATGATCAAAAGCGTTCGTGAGCTGCACGGGGGAATGAGCGAGGAAGAAGACGAAGAAATTTGTCTCATGGCAAATGACGAGGTATGTCACGAATACTATAGTAGCTCATCACTTGATGACGACTCATTGCATAATGAATATGATAAACTATGCAATATTAGCTTAAAACTAGTTAACAAAAACAAGCTTTTAAAGAGTCAAAACCAATGTTTAGATAAAGAAGTCATAGAATTAAAGGCAAAACTAAAACGCTTAGAAAGGGTAAAATAGCAAGTGGTGAATGTGAACTTTGTGTTCAACTTCAAACACTAGTTGATCAACTAGATTCTAAAATTGATAGAATGAGCACGAATACTTTAGATATAATGCTAGATAGTGTTAAAACCGAAACAACCAAAGGGTTTAGGTAGTCCAACAACTTGATCTATCAACTAGTGAAAATAAAGAAACAAAATTTGTTAAGGCACTAGAAAAACCAGCCATTGTTGTGGCGGATCCCACGGATCCCTAAAAAGGGAACCGCTAGTGTATAAATCGGGATCCGTGGATCTCAGAGCAAATAGTGGTAATAACGTAGCTTCTTCATCTAGAACTGAGTTTGTTATAGTTAATAGGAAGAAACCAACTCATGTCACCACTAGACAACCACCTCCAAAATATAATCCTACTTTTGCAAGAAACAAAGCTCCATCTTTTCAAAACCTAATTCATTTAGGAGACCTAATAACGTTTACCCAAAAAGTAACCATCAAATGGGATGGAATCCAAATATGCAAAACGGTTTTCCTTTTCAAAACTTTGCTCCATGGAATGCATACTCATCTTATCCATACATGTCTAACATGAATGGAATGTTTAACACTAATGGACCCATGAACAAATGGGGACCAAACTTTTGAGTTTATTATTGTTTTAGGTGTGCTTAAAGGTCGACCTAGACCCCGATGAATGGGTCAAGGATAGCGGGTGCACGAGGCACATGACCGCAATAGAGATCTATTCTCCACATATGAATCCATAAATGGAGGTAATGTGGTGTTTGGAAATAGCAAAGTAGAATCATCGGTAAAGGTATGATTTCTAACAAATCTCTAACCATTAACGATGTGTGTCAATGAGAAAACCTAAACTTTAATATTTTAAGTATAGGACAAATATGTGATAAAAAGTGCAATGTACTTTTTACCAAAACCGGTAGTAAGATACTTAAAAATGGCATAACCATAGGAAGAGGAATTAGGAAACATGGAGTCTATGTCATTAAAATCGGTAATGAACCTAAAGACAAACTATGTCTTACCTCTATGGATGATACTTCAACCTTATGGCATCGAAGATTGGGTCACGCCAACATGCGACTTCTTCAATCGCTATCATCCAAAGATCTAGTAAGAGATCTACCTAAGTTAAAATATGAACATCATTTTTGTGATGCTTGTAATGTAGGAAAACAAGCTCATTCTAGTCATAAAGCTAAAAACATGGTGTCCACAACTAGGTGTCTAGAATTACTACATATGGATTTATTTGGTCCATCCGCTATCCAAAGTTATGGAGGCAACTACTACACTTTGGTAATAGTGGATGACTACTCTAGGTATACATGGACAAAATTTTTAAAGAACAAAACGGAAACCTTTAACTATTTTGAAATATTAAGCAAAAAGATCCAAAGACAACTAGGAAGTCCCATAGTGTCTATTAGGACGGATCATGGTAGGGAATTCGATAATGAAGTGCAATTGGAGCTTTTGTGACGCTAACAGTATTACTCACAACTTCTCGGCTCCACGCACTCCACAATCGAATGGGGTAGTAGAAAGAAAGAATAGAACCCTACAAGAAATGAGTCGAACCATGCTTAATGAACAATCCATACCTCAAAAGTTTTGGTGTAATGCCGTTGATACTTCAACGTATATACTCAATCGAGTCTTAATTAGACCAATCTTAGGAAAAACTCCATATGAGTTACTCCGAGGCAAAAAGCCTACGTTAAATCACTTTAGAGTCTTTGGTAGTAAATGTTTTATTCTTAACACTAAAGATTACCTTACAAAATTTGATCCTAAATCAACCGAAGGTATCTTTTTAGGTTACTCGCCAAATAGCAAAGCTTACGTCCTATTAAACAAAGAAACAATGAAGGTAGATAAGTCATTAAATATAAAATTTGATGAAAGTCCACCCAAACCCTCTCCACCTCTTGTCGATGACGAGATTATAGAAAGTGAAGCCATAGTAATAAAGAAAAAGATAAGTGAAGAAGAAGAACCTCTAAGTGATGAAATAATAAACATTAAAGAGTCCAAAGATCACCCCGTAGATAAAGTCATAGGAAAACTAAACGAACGAACATTAAGGTCTCAAGTTCAAAACCAAAGTAGCTTGTTTTGTTTCGTTTCAACCTTAGAACCTAAGAATACACAAGAAGCCATAAAAGATGAAAGTTGGGTAATGGCTATGCAAGAAGAACTAAATCAATTTGTTTCTAATGATGTTTGGACACTTGTCCCTCCACCTAGTAATCAAACCATAATAGGAACCAAATGGGTTTATAAAACAAATTAGATGCAAACGGAGTAGTGTCTAGGAACAAGGCTAGACTCGTTGCTCAAGGGTATAACCAACAAGAGGGAATAGACTTTGATGAGACCTACGCCCTGGTGGCTAGATTAGAGTCTATAAGAATACTTCTTGCGTATGCTTGTGCTAATGATCTAAAGCTTTATCAAATGGATGTCAAAAGCGCTTTTCTAAATGGTTTCATAAATGAAGAAGTATATGTAGCTCAACCTCCGGGCTTCATTGATTTTGAAAACCCAAACATGTGTATAAATTAAAGAAAGCCCTTTACGGTCTTAAACAAGCTCCAAAAGCTTGGTATGATAGACTCAAGTCATTTCTAGTTAAACACAACTACACCATGGGGTTAGTTGACAACACACTTTTACTAAGAAAAGAGAGTCACATATAATCATAGTACAAATATATGTAGATGATATTATATTCGGATCCACTTGTCAAGACATGTGTGATGATTTCTCTAAAATCATGCATGACGAGTTCGAGATGAGTATGATGGGAGAACTTAGTTTCTTTCTTGGTCTACAAATAAAACAAGTAGAAGATGGTATCTTCTTCAATCAATCTAAATACATCAAGGAGATGTTAAAGAAATTCGGTCTAGAAGAGTCAAACCAATTAGGACTCCAATGTCATCCGACACCAAACTCACAAAAGATGAAGACGGAGAACTGTAGATAATACTAAATACCGTGGCATGATAGGTAGCCTCCTCTACCTCACGGCAAGTAGGCCGGATATCATGTTTAGTGTTTGCTTATGTGCTAGGTTTCAAGAAGACCCTAAAATCTCACACCTAGAAGCCGTAAAAGGATATTTAGATATATTAAGGGTACAACACAATTAGGATTATGGTATCCTAAGGGCACGGAGTAGAAACAATTGTATATGCAGATTCTCGACCATGCGGTGATTACGTTGATAGAAAAAGTACAAGTGGGTATGTACTTTTATGGGATGTTGTTTAACATCATGGTTTTCTAAGAAACAAACGGCACTTGCAATATCAACAACCGAAGTCGACGCCTCACGCCGCAAAGCATGCCAACATGCACTATGGATGAAACAAGCGTTAGTAGACTACGACATCCATCTAAGCGACATAGCCATCCTATGTGACAACAAAGGTGCCATCGACTTAAGCAAGAATCGGGTATTGCATTCTCGCACAAAGCATATAGAGATTCGTCATCACTTCATAAGAGACAATGTTCAAAAGGGGAACATCTCTATTGAGAAGGTAGCATCCGAAGACAACATAGCCGACGCCCTCACCAAACCGTTGAAGCGGGAACAATTCAACCTACTTCGTCTTGGTCTTGGTCTAATGGAACAAACGTCGTAACTTATTTGACTCTACAAGGTATGTAAACACTAGCCTTCTTCTTTCTGAGTCTAGGATTTCTATTTCACGCACAACTCACAAACAATACGGGAATTTTCAAAACCCAAGATGAGTTTTCCACTTATAGCTTTATTTTTCATATACACTCTTTCAAAGAAAACCTACTTTCACAATGTTTTCTAAAAGGATGATACCTTCCCCGTATCAATTTCACAAAAGCAATTTCTCACGTCTAGGACAAATCGCTTTTTTTCATTATTAATACAAAGTAAAAACCCGCTTTCATTGCATCTCATGTCTTTTGAATGCTAAAGGGGACACATAACTAATATGTGTTTTCGGTTACATTCATTTAAGCAACAATGAATTAGGAGCATTGATAACACAAAATTACGTACTCATGTACTAAATATGTGTTTTCGGGTTATCTCAATAGGATGGTTTTATACTTCTAGTTTATTTTCTATTTCTTTTAGAGGTCGAGATAACCGAAACTCCAAATAGTTTGCATATAGGCACACACTAGGCAAAAATGTTTCCAAAAGGAAAATTTTGTGCTGCTCGAAACACCGCACCCACGGATCCCAACCTTTATGCTTGGACGGATCCTCAAGGGAAGGATCCGTGGGATCCGTGTAACGTAAGCTTTTCAACTTCTATTTTTTTCACTTTGGATGAAAATCCACATTTGTTTCATTTTTGGGAGTATGCTCTTTAATGCTTGTGTTCTCATGATCACATGCCTTGAATTCATATCTAATCATTAGATTTTAATCCACATTTTGGGTCAAGCATTCATTACAATGCTTTGTTTTTCTATATATAGAACTCCCAAAATGCTTGCATACTCCATCTCCTTCTCACAAACACACTTCATCATGTCATCCAAAACCCTTTAGGAGAATCATCTAGTACAAACAATCATGATATCCAAACCTTTGTACTTCCACCATCCAAAATACCACAATCAAATGCTAGGATATCCAAGACGGATTAGTATCCGAACTTGTTGTTTAGCAAAACCAACCTCAAATGGTTCATCCTCAACAAATAACTCACCACAAGATGCTTCCATTATAGCACCTCCTTCATCACCAACAAGTACACCAACTTCATCACCACCTAAAATAACTCTTTTGGAACTCCTTAAGACTCCAACAAGATCTAACCAACCTAAAGAAAAAGAATTAGTCTTTTCAACACCCCACACATCTCCAAATACTATATTTCAAGATCTTGAAACATCACCACCATTAGCTCCCATCACATTACAAGAACATCTAGGTTCCTTTCCACCACCATTTACAAACATTCTGGATATTGATCCATATTTTCCTATTTTTCCACCACAACTTCCGCATAACTCAAATCAAAACAACCCGAAAACTTCCGCACTCATTACCCACATCATTTACATTGTGAACATTGCCAATCCACTAGGAAAATTGCAATAGAAGTTAGGGAAGAAATGCGTTTCATACTCAACCTCATCCTTGATCGCATCAATACCATTACTCATCAAAACCTCCATCCATAACCTTATGCAAGCATGGAAGGAATCACTACTACTATTTTCTATTTTTTTCTTTTGAAGTCATTTTCAAGAACAAGTCTTGTTCTTATTTTTACATGCTTGTAAGTGGCATACATACCACTACAATTTGTTGTTTTATTACAAGGCCTTGTTTACATACCTTGGCTCCCAATCTTGATTCTCGACAAACACAAGATTATATAAGCATGTTACTAACCTTTCTTTTGTAGGATTTTTTTCTCTTTTGACGCCCAAACAAGGGGAGCTACCGTCAAGGTGGAGTTAACTTTTTTGTTTATTTCTTCCAAGGGTTAACTTTTTGTTTCGACAAAAAGGGGGAGAAGAAGTAAAACTTAGGGGCTTTCAAAACTTACATCTATTCTTAAGTTTTACTCATCATAACATTATGTTTTGTCATCAACAAAAGGGGAGAGATTGTTAATACAAATAAACCGTAAAAACGCTTATTAATATTTTGCGATCTCTTTGTGTTTTGTTGATAACAAATGTAATGTTATCTTAAGTATAATTATAAGGATACATGTTATTTTTGTAAAGCATTTACATATAGCCATTTAAATACAAAAATGTAATAATTAAGCATTTGTTGTAATAGTTTATTAGGATGGGTAAAACCATAACCCATGGATCTGGATCTTAAACCCATCCCAAAGAAGACTTGATACAATGTATACTTAGATACATTGAATCTAAAGAAAACCCATGGACCAACCCATAACCCATGACCCATAACCAAAAAACCCATGGGCAAAGAGGAGCGCACCACGGATCCCTAGGATTACACTAGCCGGATCCCAAGTGGAAGGGATCCGTGGGAACGTAGAAGAAATTTGCCTATAAATAGAGAGCCATTTCTTCATTCTAACTCACCCTCTTCTTACTAAATCTCTCATACACTCTCATTCTCTTCTAACATATAGATCACTTGATCTAGAGAGTTGTTCTTCTTTCTTCTTTCTATTTGTGATCCTCATATAGGTCCTTCTCTAAGGCGAGATCACGAGCATTCTACAAGTCATCCAAGCAAGGGGTCCTTGATTGATTTGTCACTCCACAAGATTTCAGTAGCGAAGATCTTGTATTTGATATTTCACATATTTGTTGTGTAATAGTTGTGTTGGTTTGGTCCACCGTCTACGGACTCTGGTATCTAGCTTTGTACCGGAAAAAGTGTAAGCAACGCTATGAAGGCTTCTCCGCCAAGTGAAGGAGTTTGTTGACATAGTGCTTGAACTCTCGAGTAGGTGACTCGGGGAGTGGAGTAGGCAAGGAAGGTGACCTTGTAGCCGAACCACTATAAATCGGTTGTGTCTTTTCTATCCCTTAACTTTATTTACTTGCTTGCATTATCATTAGATCTATACGTTCTCAACATCCATACAATTTCACATAATATCGAATCTAAAGTTTTTGAAATCAACTTAAAATCGGCAAAACTATTCAACCCCCCCTTCTAGTTTTCCACACACATAACATCGAATCTAAAGTTTTTAGAGACTAACTTAAAATCGGCAAAACTATTCAACCCCCCTTCTAGTTTTCCACAATTGGTATCATAGCTAAGTTTATAAAAGTTTTAAAGTAAACCGTATTTTAAAAACTTTTCGATCACTATGGGTTATGAAAATTACAAGGAAGGGCAATCCATGCAACGACCTCTACTACTTGAAATTAATGGTTTTATATATTGGAAAAATAGATTTGAAATGTATGTGAAGTCTAAAGATATTGATCTTTGGTACATCATTGTTGAAGGCGATTTTGAAGCCACTGCAAAAGATGAAGATGGAATTTTAGTTAACATACCTCATGATAAAATCACCATGAAATTAAGAAAAAAGCTTTCAAAAATAGTGAAACTAAAATGGTTTTATATAATGCTTTACCTCAAAAGGAATTCGAAAGAATCTCCATGCTTAAAACCTCTAAAGAAATTTGGAATTCTTTAGTTGTAACTCATCAAGGTAATCAACAAGTGAAAAACAATAAAATAGATTTATTTGTTCAACAATATGAACAATTTTCAATATCGGATGAGGAAACTATAGATCATTCTTTTGCTAACTTTAATGCTATAATTACATCTTTACAAGCACTTGATGAATCTTTCTCTAGCCGTAACCATGTTAGGAAATATCTAAGGGCACTTCCATCCAAGTGGAGATCTAAGGTGACGGCAATCGAAGAGTCAAAAGATTTGACAATCCTCACCCTTGATGAACTCATAGGCAACTTAAAAGTCTATGAGCTTGTCCTTGCTAAAGATTCTAAAGCTTTAAAAGTAAAAGAGAAGCACAAATATCTTGCCCTTAAAGCTGAGAAGGTCTCAAGCGATAAAGAGGACTCTTCTTCGGATAGTGATGACGAGGAGTATGCCATGGCGGTAAGGGACTTCAAAAAGTTCTTTAGAAGGAAAGGAAGATACGTCAAACAACCGTATGACGACAAGAAAGGATTCCAGAAAAGCAAATAGGAGGAGAAGCCAAGGGATGATCGCGCTTGCTTCAAATGTGGGGACCCAAACCACTTTATTAGTAAGTGTCCCAAACGCGATGATCAAAAGGCATTCGTGAGCGATTTGTGGGGAATGAGCGAGGAGGTGGACGAAGAAATTTGTCTCATGGCAAATGACGAGGTATGTCATTAATACTGTAGTAGCTCATCTTTAGATGATGATTAGTTACATAATAAATATGATAAACTTTGCAAAATTAGCTTAAAAGTAATCAACAAAAATAAGTTTTTGAAAAATCAAAACCAACGATTAGAAAATGAAATCATAAATCTAAAGGCAAAATTAAAACGTCTAGAAAAGGGGAAGATAGCAAGTGGCGAATGTGAACTTTGCGTTCAACTTCAAACACTAGTTGATCATCTAGACTCTAAGATTGCTAGAATGAACACTAAAACCTTAGATATGATATTGGATAGTGTTAAAACAGGAAATAATAAAAAAGGTCTAGGTTTTCAGGAACTTAATGCGTCAACTAGTGAAAACAAAGAAACACAATTCGTAAAGGAACTAGAAAAACAAACCATCTGAGTCACGGATCCCACGGATCCCACAAACAAGGAACCTACTAGTGTACAGGGATCCGTGGGTCTCAAACAGCAAATGTGGTAATAATGTAGCATCCTCTTCTAGAACCGATTTTGTTATTGTTAATAAGAAGAAACCAACTCATGTTACCATTAGACAACCACCTCCAAGATATAATCAAAGCTTTACAAGAAACAAAGGTCCATCATTTTCTAAACCAAACACATCTAGGAGACCTTATAATGTTTACCCAAGAAGTAACCATCAAATGGGATGGAATTCAAGTATGCAAAATGGTTTTCCATTTCAAAACTTTGCACCATGGAACGCATATTCACCTTATCTATACATGTCTAACATGAATGAAATGTTTAACACTAATGGACCCATGAACAAATGGGGCCCAAACTTTTGAGTTAATTGTTTTCTTAGGTGTGCTTAAAGGTCGACTTAGATCCGGATGAGTGGATCAAGGATAGCGGGTGCACGAGGCACATGACCGGCAATAAAGATTTATTCTCCACATATGAATCCTTCAATGGAGGAAATGTGGTATTTGGAAATAACAAAAGCAAAATCATCGGTAAAGGTACGATTTCTAACAAATCTATAACCATTAACGATGTGTGTCACGTAGAAAACCTAAACTTTAACCTCTTAAGTATAGGACAAATATGTGATAAAAAGTGCAACGTACTTTTCAACGAAACCGGTTGTAAGATATTAAAAAACGGCATCACCAAAGGTAGAGGAATTAGGAAACATGGAGTTTATGTCATTAAAATTGGTAATGAACCTAAAGACAAACTTTGTCTTACCTCTATGGATGATACTTCGACCTTATGGCATCAAAGATTGGGTCATGCCAATATGCGACTTCTTCAATCGCTATCATCCAAAGATCTAGTAAGAGATCTACCAAAATTAAAATATGAACATCACTTTTGTGATGCTTGTAACGTAGGGAAACAAGTCCATTCTAGTCACAAAGCTAAAAACATGGTGTCTACAACTAAGTGTCTAGAGTTACTACACATGGATTTATTTGGTCCATCCGCTATCCAAAGTTATGGAGGCAACTACTACACTTTGGTTATAGTGGATGATTACTCTAGGTACACATGGACTAAATTCTTAAAGAACAAAACTGAAACGTTCAACTACTTTGAAATATTAAATAAGAAAATCCAAAGACAACTAGGAGGTCCTATAGTGTCTATTAGAATGGATCATGGTAGGGAATTCGATAATGAAGTGCAATTCAGCGCCTTTTGTGACGCTAATGGTATTACTCACCACTTCTCGGCTCCTCGCACTCCACAATCGAATGGGGTAGTTGAAAGAAAGAATATAACCCTACAAGAAATGAGTCGCACCATGCTAAATGAGCAATCCATACCTCAAAAGTTTTGGTGCAATGCCGTTGATACCTCAACGTACATACTTAATAGAGTCTTAATTAGACCATTGTTAGGTAAAACTCCATATGAGTTACTCCGAGGCAAAAAGCCTACGTTAGATCACTTTAGAGTCTTTGGTAGCAAATGTTTTCTACCTAACACTAAAGATTACCTTACAAAATTTGATCCTAAATCAACCGAAGGTATCTTTTTAGGTTACTCTCCTAATAGCAAAGCTTACATCATATTAAATAAAGAAACAATGAAGGTAAAAGAGTCATTAAACATAAAATTTGATGAAAGTCCCCCCAAACCTACTCCACCTCTTGTCAATGACGAGATTCTCGAAAGTGAAGCTATTGTAATAAAGAAGAAGATAAACGAAGAAGAAGAACCTTTAAATGACGAAATCATAAATATTAAAGAGTCCAAAGATCACCCCGTAGATAATGTCATAGGAAAGCTAAACGAAAGAACCTTAAGGTCTCAAGTTCAAAACCAAAGTAGCTTGTTTTGTTTCGTCTCAACCATAGAACCTAAGAATACACAAGAAGCCATAAAAGATGAAAGTTGGGTAATGGATATGCAAGAAGAGTTAAATGAATTTGTTTCTAATGATGTTTGGACACTCGTCCCCCCACCTAGTAATCAAACCATAATAGGAACCAAATGGGTATATAAAAACAAGTTAGATGCAAACAGTATAGTGTCTAGAAACAAAGCTAGACTCGTTGCCCAAGGGTAGATTAGACTTTGATGAGACCTATGCCCCCATGACTAGATTAGAGTCTATAAGAATACTTCTTACTTATGCTTGTGCTAATGATCTTAAGCTTTATCAAATGGATGTCAAAAGTGCTTTTCTAAATGGTTTCATTAATGAAGAAGTATATGTAGCTCAACCTCCGGGCTTCATCGATTTTGAAAAACATAAACACGTGTATAAGCTAAAGAAAGCCCTTTACGGTCTTAAACAAGCTCCAAAAGCTTGGTATGATAGACTCAAGTCATTCTTAATCAAACACAACTACACCATGGGGTTAGTTGATAACACACTTTTTACTAAGAAAAGAGAGTCACATATAATCATTGTTCAAATATATGTAGATGATATTATATTCGGATCTACTTGTCAAGACATGTGTGATGATTTCTCTAAAATCATGCATGACGAGTTCGAGATGAGTATGATGGGAGAACTTAGTTTCTTTCTTGGTCTACAAATCAAACAAGTAGAAGATGGTATCTTCTTTAATCAATCTAAATACATTAAGGAGATGCTAAAGAAATTCGGTTTAGAAGAGTTAAAACCAATTAGGACACCAATGTCATCCGATACTAAACTCACTAAAGATGAAGACGGCGAATCTGTTGATAACACAAAATATCGTGGCATGATTGGTAGTCTTCTCTACCTCACGGCTAGTCGATTGGATATCATGTTTAGTGTTTTTCTATGTGCTAGGTTTCAAGAAGATCCTAAAACATCACATCTAGAAGCCGTCAAAAGGATATTTAGATACATTAAGGGTACAACTCAATTAGGATTGTGGTATCCTAAAGGTACGGGAGTAGAAACAATTGTATATGTAGATTCTGACCATGCAGGTGATTATGTTGACCGAAAAAGTACAAGTGGGTATGTAATTTAATGGGATGTTGTTTAACATCTTGGTTCTCAAAGAAGCAAACGGCATTAGCAATATCAACAACCGAAGCCGAATATGTCTCCGCCGGCAAAGCATGCCAACAAGCACTATGGATGAAACAAGCGTTAGTTGACTACGACATTCATCTAAGTGACATAGCCATTTATGTGACAACAAAGGTGCCATCGATTTAAGCAAGAATCCGGTATTGCATTCTCACACAAAACATATAGAGATTCGTCATCACTTCTTAAGAGACAATGTTCAAAAGGGGAACATCTCTATTGAGAAGGTAGCGTCCGAAGACAACATAGCCGGCGTCCTCACCAAACTGTTGGAGCGGGAACAATTCAACCTACTTCGTCTTGGTCTTGGACTCATGGAACAATCGTCGTAATTTGCTATTAATCTCTACAAGGTATGTAAACACTAACCTTCTTCTTTCTGAGTCTAGGATCTCTATTTCACGCACAACTCACAAGCAATACGGGAATTTTCAAAACCCAAGATAAGTTTTACTTATAATTCATAGTTTTCTCTTAGTTTTCCACAATAAGTACCTTTTGCAAAGACGTAATTGCATACATATTTTTCTCTTTCAAAGAATAAACGGTTTATTCACACATAGAAACCTCTTTTCAAAATGTTTTCTAAAAGGATACCTCTTCCCGTATCACTTTCATAAAAGTCATTTCTCATGCTTAGGACAAATCGCTTTTTCATTATTAATACAAAATAAAAACCCGTTTTCATTGCATCTCATGTCTTTTGAATGCTAGAGAATACACAACTAATATGTGTTTTCGGGTACATTCATTTAAGCAACAATGAATTAGGAGGACTCGGGTTATCTCACATAATAATGTGCTTTTTCTCTTCTAGTTTATTTTTCTTTTCTTTTTAAGAGTCGAGATAACCGCAACTCCAAATGGTTTGCATATAGGCACACACTACGCACAAATGTTTCCAAAAGGAAAATTTTGAGCTTCCTGAGTAACCAGTACCACGGATCCCAGCATTAACGTTGGACGGTTCCCTCAAGGGAAGGATCCGTGAGACAGAAGCTAGTTTTATCTTCTATTTTTCTCACTTTGGATGAAAACTTCAATATTTTCATCATTTATTTTTATTTTTTTTGGAGTATGCTATTTAATGCTTGTGTTCTCATGATCACATGTCTTAAATTCATATCTAATCATTAGATTTTAATCCACATTTTAGGTCAAGCATTCATTACAATGCATTATTTTTCTATAAGTAGGATTCTCAAAATGCTTGCATATTCATCACTCTCAACCTCACAAACAAACATCATCATGTTATCCAAAAGAACTTCCAACATAGATGAATCACCTAGTGCAAGAAATCCCTTTCAAGAAATACAAAACTCTGTCCCCCCACCTTCCAAAGTACCACCACCCAAATCTAGAAAAACCGCACGGATTAGTATCCGGGCTTGTTGCTTAGCAAAACCATCATCAAATGGTTCATCACCAACAACTCATTCACCACAAGATGCTTCCATTATAGCACCTCCTTCATCACCAACAAGTACACCAACTTCATCACCCATCACATCACCACCTAAGGTCACTCTTTTGGAACTCCTTAAGACTCCAACAAGATCTCAACAAACAAAGCAAAAAGAACTAGCCTTTTTGACACCTCCCACTTCTCCAAACACAATTTTCAAAGACCTTGAAACCTCAGCACCCTTAGCTCCCATTAGGTTACAAGAACATCTAGGTTCTTTTCCACCACCACTATCAAACATTCCGGACTTTGATATGTATTTTCCAACTTTTCCACCACAACTTCCGCATCTCGCAAATCAAAGTCATCCGGAAAACTTCCGCACTCTTTACCCACATCACTTACATTGTGAACATTGACAATCCACTAGGGATATTGCAATAGAGATTAGGGAAGAAATGTGAGTCCTACTCAACCTCATTCTTGATCGCATCAACATCATTACTCATCAAAACCTTCATCCATAACCTTATGCTAGCATGGAAGGAATCATTTTTATTACCTTTAGTATTTTTCTTTTGAGTCATTTTTCAAGAACAAGTCTTGTTCTTACTTTTACATGCTTGTATGTGGCATAACTACCACTACATTTTGTTGTTTTATTACAAGGCCTTGTTTACATACCTTAGCTCCCAATCTTGATTCTCGTCAATCACAAGATTATTTATGCATGTTACTACTAACCCTTTCTTTGTAGGATTTTTTATTTTTTCTCACTTGACGCCCCAATCTAGGGGAGCTACCTTCAAGGGGGAGTAAGTTTATACGTGGACTATTTTTCCACATTTTATTTCTTCAGTTGGGTTAATTTTTGTTTTGACAAAAAGGGGGAGAAGAATTAAAACTTGGCCTTTCAAAACATACATCTAATCTTAAGTTTTACTCATCATAACATTATATTTTGTCATCAACAAAAAGCGGAAGATTGTTAATACAAATAAACCATAAAAAAGTTTATTAATATTTAGCGATCTCTTTGTGTTTTGTTGATAACAAATAGAATGTTATCATAAGTAAAATTATAAGGATACATGTTATTTTTGTAAATCATTTACATATAGTCATTTAATACAAATTGTTATAATAAATAATTTGTTTTAATAGTTTATTAGGATGGGTAAAAACCACAAACTATGGAGCATATCCATAACCCATGGTATTGACCCATATCCATTTGACTAGATGCATTGCATCTATTAGATACATTGTATCTAATGAAATACCGATGGACCAACCCATAACCCATGACCCATGACCCATAACCAAAAAACCCATGGGCAAAGAGGAGCGTCCCACGGATCCCTGAGGTTACACTAGACGGATCCCTTAAAGGAGGGATCCATGGAACAGTAGCAAGATTTTGCCTATAAATAGAGAGCCATTTCTTCATTTCTCTTCACCCCTCTTCTTACTAACTCTCTCATATACTCTTACTCTCTTCTAAAAAAAGATCACTTGATCTAGAGAGTTGTTCTTCTTTCTTCTATTGTGATTCTCATATAGGTCCTTCTCTAAGGCGAGATCACGAGCTTACTACAAGTAATCCAAGCAAGGGGTCCTTGATTGATTTGTTCCTCCACAAGATATCTGTAGCAAAGATCTTGTACTTGATATTTCACATAGTTGTTGTGTAATAGTCATGTTGGTTTGGTCCTCCGTGTTACGGACTCGGTATTTAGCTTTGTACCAGAAAAAGGTGTAAGCAACGTTGTGAAGGCTTCTCCGCCAAGTTAAAGGAGTTTGTTGACATAGTGCTTGAACTATCGAGTAGGTGACTCCGGGAGTGGAGTAGGGCAAGGAAGTTTTCCTTGTAGCCGAACCACTATAAATCGGTTCTGTCATTTCTATCCCTTACTTTACTTTCTTTACTTGCATTACTCTTAGATCTATACTTTATCTTCATCCATACGATTTCACATAACATCGAATCTAAAGTTTTTAGAAACTAACTTAAAATCGGCAAAACTATTCAACCCCCCTTCTAGTTTTCCACAATCTCCTTTATGTATTTAGATTGATTAAAGAAGATACCATCTTCTACTTGTTTGATTTGTAGACCAACAAAGAAACTTAGTTCTCCCATCATACTCATCTCGAACTCGCCATGCATGATTTTTGAGAAATCATCACACATGTCTTGACAAGTAGATCTGAATATAATATCATCTACATATATTTGAACAATGATTATATGTGATTCCTTTTTCTTAGTAAAAAATGTATTTTCAACTAACCCCATGGTGTAGTTGTTTTTGATTAAAAATGACTTGAGTCTATCATACCAAGCTTTTGGGGCTTGTTTAAGACCGTAAAGAGCTTTCTTTAACTTATACACATGTTTAGGTTTTTCGAAATCGATAAAGCCCGGGGGTTGAGCTATATATACTTCTTCATTAATAAAACCATTTAGAAAAGCACTTTTGACATCCATTTGATAAAGCTTAAGATCATTAGCACAAGCATAAGCAATAAGTATTCTTATAGACTCTAATCTAGCCACGGGGGCATAGGTCACATCAAAGTCTATTCCTTCTTGTTGATTATACCCTCGGGAAACGAGTCTAGCTTTGTTTCTAGATACTACACCGTTTGCATCTAACTTGTTTTTATATACCCATTTGGTTCCTATTATGGTTTGATTACTAGGTGGAGGGACTAGTGTCCAAACATCATTAGAAACAAATTGATTTAACTCTTCTTGCATAGCCACTACCCAACTTTCATCTTTTATGGCTTTTTGTGTATTCTTAAGTTCTATGGTTGAGACAAAGCAAAATAAGCTACTTTGGTTTTGTACTTGAGACCTTAAGTTTCTTTCGTTTAATTTTTCTATGACCTTATCTACGGGGTGATCTTTAGACTCTCTAATATTGATGATTTCATTATTTAATGGTTCTTTTTCTTCGTTTGTCTTTTTCTTTATTTCAATAGCTCCACTCTCGACAATCTCGTCATCGAGAAGAGGTTGAGTAGGTTTGGGTGGACTCTCATCAAATTTTACGTTTAATGACTCTTCAACCTTCATTGTTTCTTTATTTAATATGATGTAAGCTTTGCTATTAGGAGAGTAACCTAAAAAGATACCTTCGGTTGATTTAGGATCAAATTTTGTAAGGTAATCTTTAGTGTTAAGTATAAAACATTTTCTACCAAAGACTCTAAAATGATCTAACGTAGGCTTTTTGCCTCGAAGTAACTCGTATGGAGTTTTACCTAAAAATGGTCTAATTAAGACTCGATTAAGTATGTACGTTGATGTATCAACGACATTACACCAAAACTTTTGAGGAATAGATTTCTCATTTAACATGGTGCGACTCATTTCTTGTAGGGTTCTATTTTTCTTTCAACTACCCCATTCGATTGTGGAGTGCGAGGAGCCGAGATGTTGTGAGTAACACCATTAGCGTCACAAAAGGCTCCAAATTGCACTTCATTATCGAATTCCCTACCATGATCCGTTCTAATAGACACTATAGGACTTCCTAATTGTCTTTGGATTTTCTTACTTAATAGTTAATATTTCAAAGTAATCGAACGTTTTAGTTTTGTTCTTTAAAAATTTAGTCCATGTGTACCTAGAGTAATCATCCACTATAACCAAAGTGTAGTAGTTGCCTCTATAACTTTGGATAGCGGATGGACCAAATAAATCCATGTGTAGTAATTCTAGATACTTAGTTGTCGAGACCATGTTTTTAGCTTTGTGACTAGCATGGACTTGTTTTCCTACATTACAAGCATCACAAAAGTGATGTTCATATTTCAATTTTGGTAGATCTCTTACTAGATCTTTGGATGATAGCGATTGAAGAAGTCGCATAATGGCATGACCCAATCTTTGATGCCATAAGGTCGAAGTATCATCCATAGAAGTAAGACAAAGTTTGTCTTTAGGTTCATTACCGATTTTAATGACATAGACTCCATGTTTCCTAATTCCTCTACATATAGTGATACCGTTTTTCAATATCTTACTACCGGTTTCGTTAAAAAGTACGTTGCACTTTTTATGACATATTTGTTCTATACTTAAGAGGTTAAAGTTTAGGTTTTCTACATGACACACATCGTTAATGGTTAGAGATTTGTTAGAAATCGTACCTTTAGCGATGATTTTGCTTTTGCTATTTCCAAATACCACATTTCCTCCATTGTAGGATTCATATGTGGAAAATAAATCTTTATTGCCGGTCATGTGCCTTGTGCACCCGCTATCCTTGATCCACTCATCCGGATCTAGGTCGACCTTTAAGCACACCTAAGAAAACAATTAACTCAAAAGTTTGGTCCCCATTTGTTCATGGGTCCATTAGTGTTAAACATTCCATTCATGTTAGGCATATATGGAAAAGGTGAGTATGCGTTCCACGGTGCAAAGTATTGAAATTGAAAACCGTTTTGCATATTTGGATTCCATCCCATTTGATGGTTACTTCTCGGATAGGCATTATTAGGTCTCCTAGATGTGTTCGGTTTTGAAAATGATGGACCTTTGTTTCTTGTAAAACTTTGATTTTGTCTTGGAGGTGGTTGTTTAATGGTAACATGGGTTGGTTTCTTCTTATTAACAATAACAAAATCGGTTCTAGATGAGGAAGCTATATTATTACTACTTTTTGCTTCAGCAAACCCACAGATCCCTGGCTGTACACTAGCCAGTTCCCTTTTTGTGGGATCTGTGGGATCTGTGACTACAGTGGTTTGTTTTTCTATTGCTTTTACGAATTGTGTTTCTTTGTTTTCACTAGTTGACGCATCAAGTTGCTGAAAACCTAAACCTTTTGGTTGTTTCCTATTTTAACACTATCTAATATCATATCTAGAGTATTAATATTCATTCTAGCAATCTTAGAGTCTAGATGATCAACAAGTTTTTGAAATTGAACGCAAAGTTCACATTCCCCACTTGCTATCTTCCCCTTTTCTAGACGTTTTAATTTTGCTTTTAACTCAATGACTTCCTTTTCTAAACGTTGATTTTGGTTTTTCAAAAACTTGTTTTTGTTGATTACTTTTAAACTAAATTTTCAAAGTTTATCATATTCATTATGCAATGAATCATCATCTAATGATGAGCTACTATAGTATTCGTGACATACCTCGTCATTTGTCATGAGACAAATTTCTTCGTCCTCCTCCTCGCTCATTCCCCATGAACCGCTCACGAATGCTTTTTGTTCATCAAGTTTGGGACACTTACTAATAAAGTGGTTTGGGTCCCCACATTTAAAGCAAGCGCGATCATCCCTTGCCTTCTCGTCCTCTTTGCTTTTCCGGAATCCTTTCTTGTCGTCATATAGTTGTTTGACGTATCTTCCCTTTCTTCTAAAGAACTTCTATAAGTCCCTTACCGCCATGGCATACTCCTCGTCATCACAATCCGAAGAGGAGTTCTCTTCATCGCTTGAGACCTTCTTGGCTTTAAGGGCAAGAGATTTGTGCTTCTCTTTCACCTTTGAGGATTCGGAATCTTTAGCGAGGACAAGCTCATAGACTTTTAAATTGCCTATGAGTTCATCAAGGGTGAGGATTGACAAGTCTTTTGATTCTTCGATTTCCGTCACCTTAGATCTCCACTTGGATGGAAGTGCCTTTAGATATCTTCTAACATGATTACGACTAGAGAAAGATTCATCAAGTGCTTGTAAAGATGTAATTATAGTATTAAAGTTAGCAAAAGAATGATCTATAGTATCCTCATCCGATATTGAAAATTGTTCATATTGTTGAACAAATAAATCTATTTTATTGTTTTTAACTTGTTGATTACCTTGATGAGTTACAACTAAAGAATTCCAAATTTCTTTAGAGGTTTTAAGCATGGAAATTATTTCGAATTCGTTTTTGGGTAAAGCATTATATAAAACCATTTTATATAAGGCCGGTATTAGTTTGATTGCATCACAATTGGGATGTATTATCAGATTGGATGCAGGTACTAGTGCTTTATGTTCTAATCCTTGGGGGCGTTACTCTTATGCTCGAGTTCTTATTGAGTTATCTGCTAATTGTGATGTGTTGGAATCAATCGATGTTGCTATACCTTTGCCTAAGGGTAAAGGACATTATTTGGAATTTCTTGACGTGGAATATGAATGGTGGCCTCCTAGATGTTCTAAATGTAATATTTTCAACCATGAGGATGTGTCATGTCCTCGTAATGCTAAGAAGGCCACTGTTGTTGATGTTCACAAAAAGAAGGAAGTGAAGAATGGTGGAAATAAGGCCGCAAAAGCAAAGCGTGTATTGGTTTACAAACCTAAGGGTACGCTTCAATATCGGCCTATTTCCAAACCTAGTGCTACTAAGGAGAAGGCGAGTCCTATTGTGTCTACTAAGGGTGATGGTGAGGTTTCTAATGAGCTTAAGCATGACAAGCCCATGAATGTATCTCTCGTAGGTACTAATGATGACTCCTATAATTTGACTAATGAGCATGCCTATTTTTTGGATAACATTCAGATTGGTCAGCTGAGGAGTTTTATTGATACGCTTATGGATGCTAATAAGGTACTTGACACTCATACATCAAATTGTATTGTTGAAACTAGTAGTATTACTGGTTTGAAAGACTCTACACATGTACCTTTGCATCATAATGGTATTAAGGATGGAAGTCTTGGGGAGTCGTGTATGAAGGGTCATGAAGCGCATGGTTCTGATTCGGCCTCGTGTTCATACACAATTCCAACAGGTGTGGATTCTTGCTCATTGAAGGGTAAGGATCTGTGACAACTCGTACTTTAAGGTCATTTCTTAAAACACTATTCATTTCCGGAGAAAATCACTATTCAAGCTTCACTATTCATCATTTATCGTAAACTAGGTTTACGAGTATCAAATTCGCGTAACTGTAATGGTTTAGTTGCGAATTCATGAACATTTCATCGAGGACATTTCATATAGACTAGATTTAGTCTACATATCATTAGTAACATTATCATCATACTAGTTCATGCATGGGTTTGCATTTTACATTAAACGTTTAATTTCATATTAAATAAACGCTATCGCGTAATTAATTATTTTGAACATTTGATCCGATACTTCCAAAAATTATCCCGATATATTTTTATACTTATAATAATATTATAAAAATAGTATTATGAGTTTACCCAGTATTTTAAATTTATTTTGTATATAAATTGTTATATTTATATAATTACGACGGTTTTCTTAAAAACTACACGATAATTAATATTTCACTCAAATTTTGCAAGAAATGTATATTTTATAATTTTTATGACCTCAATATATTTTATCTTGACCCGTTAAAATTTATTTTTAGCTAACGCTACCCTAAATACTTAAATATTTATACAAGTTACTAACTATCCCTAAGTTATTACACATTTACACTACTTAAATATACTTAACAAATGAAAATCATTCACTAGCTAGGAGTAACACCTTGTCGACAACAAGGGTGATTCACTCTTCAAATTGCAAAATATCTTACTAATAGTAATACTTATATTAATTTTGTACTTTATTCAACACATACAAACTAATATATCAAAGTGTAAAAAGCTCTCATCCTTTTTCCTCTCTTACTCCATAACCGCCACATCAAGGACCAAGAAGAAGAACATAAAATTTTTCCTAGTCAAGCTCATCACAATCTAGACACACTTCTAAGTAAGGTTTTGAAATAAAAACCTAGGGTGTTTAGGATTAAACCTTTGTTCACTTCACCTCATCAAGTTACTAGTAAGCATCTCATATTCATGTTCATCTTTCATATTCATTTTATGTTCATTTCATCATACTTGATAAAAACATGCAAGTCATATTGATGTTTATACCACTTTTCATGGTTTTTAAGTGTTATATATATATATATTTATCATCCTATAATTACTCCTTGAAATATATCACTTTTGGTGATGTCTAGGAACCCATGACACCTTAAGAAGGTGTATGGTAGGATTAGAATAGCTTTGGAGTTGTTTTGATTTGGTTAGAATAGGTTTGGCGCGAGAAAAACTCATTTCGCCAAGTTTAATTAAGGGTCTGTCCATATTTTTGAATTGGAATTTTCGATTGATGGAATAAAATTTTGGCCTAGATATTTAGAAAATATACTTTAAAACGAAAACGTGGCCGCTTGAAACCTAAGCGGGTTAAAACGAGTTATAACGAAGAAGATATGAATTTTTCAAGTTTGACGACAAAAACTATTTGTTTCAGAAAATTCAGCATGCATTCTCAACTTTTTACGAGTCAAAAATGAGTCTTAAGCCTTATAAAATGTGTCGACTTATCAAAAATATATTAGTATACTTTAATACGAAGCTAAGGACATATAAGCGTAGAGGTTTGTAACGATTAAATAATACACGTTTACACAAAGTTGCCGTAACTTTATTATATAAGAAAAACTAATATATTTCTATTAGACAAACCTTACGGCAACAAGTGGCCATGTTGAGGGTCGTTTTTAACATTGACGTAGTACTTGTTATAACATGATGTCTTCTAGTAAAAGTAAGTTCGCCAAGCATATTTTCCAAAATCTCCGACCGTTCGTCAAACGGAGCTGTAATGAATAAGATACGGTTACTTAAACTTTGCCGAAAACCACCCTTAAACTATATTTTGGACAAAAGTACCATACTTTACCTATATTTTCTCCATGATCGAGACCTCTAGGATGAAAACTTAAATGCTAAAACTTTGAGATAATGATACAAGCTTCCCAAAACCGTTGAGTTTGTTTCCTAACACTTGACGTGCACCATTTTACGACTAAGTTTTGAGGCTATTTAATCACTTTCATGAAATTTTCAATGACATTATTTTCACGAAAAGTTATAATTTCATAATATCAAATTATTATCGTAGGATATCATTTCAACGTAAATACATGTAAAGTAATTTAAAATTTGGTCAAGACGTTATAAGATTATTTTTCGAAAATAAGTATTATTTTCAAAAATTCACAAGTGGTATAGATATCATCGAGTCATGCATAACATTACATCATAACTTATTATGTATCATATCATTCATAATAGGTTGCGGTTAGAGATTGTGCCTCATTTTGATTAATGTACCCACTTTTGTCATCGTATCATTGTACAAGTGAGTTCCATAGCCCCACTTTTAATTGTTTTGTACTATTTTTGGGGGAGATACATGCTCAACTATTTGCTATCATTTACACAAGTACTTTAAACTTTTACGGATTATCGTGAGTTTTGTAGCCCCTACTTTTATATGTTTTGAACTATTTTGGGGGAGATACATGCTTAACTATTTTTCACAAGTACTTTAGATTTTAAAGATAACTTCTATCATGATCACCATTGTTTCAAAACCGAATGTTGTACTATATCAATTGTTCTTGTTTGAGTGGTATAGTTCTACGTCGAATAAAGTTCTATATCAGTTGACTACTGATACATTGAGTCATGTACTATTGATTATATGCTATAGTTCTCGTCGTTATAATGTTCTAAATCAGTTGACTCTTGATACATTAAGTCATGTGCTATTGATTATGTGTTATTGTTCTATTCGAGTTAGTTACTATTGTGAATTCATTTGACATCATGTGCTTGAACATAAACTATACACATTTTGGCAGTGGGTTGTGAACACAGGTTGCAAGTTTTGTATGGTGGAACTTGGAACTGAGTGGATTTATAATGCCTTTCGCATAAACGATGTTGAAAGGCTTTACATTTCAACGCAAACTCTATGAACTCACTCAACCTTTGTGTTGACACTTTTAGCATGTTTTATCTCGAGGTATTTAAGGCATTCACTTTATGGCATGCATATGGACATATCATAGAGTCATGAGACGGCAGCGTCTCACTTGGTTTTATAAACTTTAAAACATCGTTTGGCTTGTAACAAACTTATTTCCGCACAATTTGATTTTCATTTGGGACCTATACTTTGTAAACTCTGATTGTTTTATTAAATCAAACGATGTGTTTTCCAAGCGACACTTTAGGTCGTTCAATATAACTGTGATTGTGATGCTTTGACAGTCAACCCCCAGGAATTCCATTCCGCTGCAAAACAGGTAATTTGGGGGTGTGACAGGATCCTTATGAGGATGTGGTTACTGAAAGTGATGATGAAGTCTTAGAGAACTACTTTGAGGATTATGATGACATCGAGCTTTTTTCTTCAGGATCCAAGACCCAAAGTGGTTCTTTGAAAGATTTCAAGGTGCAAGGACGCAAGAAGACTTAGATTGATATTTATGCTTATATTGTAATAAACTTTGTCTTTTATGTTTCTTGCGGTTAGGTAGCTTTTTTAGCTTTGTTATGGTTGTAAGAGCACATATATGTGCATTTCTGTCGCCCTGATCTGGCAGAGATGAGGGACTCACCCTCATCCTTTGTACTTCAACGTTTTTTGGTGTAATGAATTTTGCCAGGCAGAAGGCCTTTTACCCAAAAAAAAACCATTTTAGCTTCACTATTTTTGGAAAGCTTTTTCTTAATATCATTGGTGAGTTTATCATGATTTGTGTTAACTAAATTTCCATTTTCATCTTTTTTAGTGGCTTCAAAATCGCCTTCAACAATGATGTACCAAAGATCAATATCTTTTGACTTCACATACGTTTCGAATCTATTTTTCCAATATATAAAACCGTTAGTTTCAAGTAGTGGAGGTCGTTGCATGGATTGTCCTTCCTTGTAATTTTCAGAACCCATAGTGATCGAAAAGTTTTTAAAATACGATTTACTTTAAAACTTTTTATAAACTTAGCTCTGATACCAATTGTGGAAAACTAGAACGGGGGGTTGAATAGTTTTGCCGATTTTAAGTTAGTTTCAAAAACTTTTAGATTCGAAATGATACAACCGATTTATAAGTGGTTCGGCTACAAGGACACCTTCCTTGCCCTACTCCACTCCCCGAGTCACCTACTCGAGAGTTCAAGCACTATGTCAACAAACTCCTTCAACTTGGCGGAGAAGCCTTCACAACGTTGCTTACACCTTTTTCCGGTACAAATCTAAATACCGAGTCCGTAACACGGAGGACCAAACCAACACTACTATAACCCAACAAATATGTGAAATATGAAATACAAGATCTTCGCTACAGAAATCTTGCGGAGGAACAAATCAATCAAGTACCCCTTGCTTGGATGACTTGTAGAATGCTCGTAATCTCGCCTTAAAGAAGGAGCTATATGAGAATCACAAATCACAATAGAAGAAAGAAGAACAACTCTCTAGATCAAGTGATCTTTTGTTAGAAGAGTATAAGAATATATGAGAGAGTTTGTAAGAAGAGGGTGTGAGTAAAAATGAAGAAATGGCTCTCTATTTATAGGCAAATTCTTGCCACCGTTGCACGGATCCCATGGATCCATTGCTTGAGGGATCCATCTAGTGTAACTCCAGGGATCCGTGAGACGCTCCTCTTTGCCCATGGGTTTTTGGGTTATGGGTTGAACCATGGGTATCTAAGTAGATACAATGTATCTAATAGATGCAACGCATGGGTTATGAATATTCTCCATGGGTGTGGGTCATGGGTTGTGGTTTTTACCCATCCTAATAAACTATTACAACAAATGAATTATTACAACAATTTGTATTAAATGACTACATGTAGATGCTTTACAAAAATAACATGTATGCTTATAGTTTTACTTATGATAACATTATATTTGTTATCAACAAAACACAAAGAGATAGCTAAATATTAATAAGCGTTTTTACGGTTTATTTGTATTAACACTTTTGCTTACACTGTGCAAACAACGATCAGTATATGTTATATGATTCACATTTTTTCTTGGAACGAGCTCACACACATACCATGATATTGTAGATTATGTACAAATCAGACCTGAATATCGTTTTGATCACCACAACAACACAACACACTCACAACCCCCCATGGTCCCCACATTTCCTTATTGGGCCTACAACACCAACTTAAGCCCATTAACACACCTTGGGCCAACTAACACTCTTAGCCCAATTCCAAGCCCAAATACACCAAACAGACCCTAATTATCTAACAAATGGGCTAAATCTAATCCTAAGCCCAACAAGGCCCAAACACATTTCTAAATTTAACATACACGGGTGATAATCACTTTTACTTTGAGTCTTTTACTTTGAATCCGTACACACAACATACGTAAAAAATTATACCACACGATTCTCCACACATCAAAGAATCGAGATCAACAAGAATTAACAAAATACGAGGTCGTATGATAAGTAAACGAAGGCCAAAGTAAATGAACGTTTCACGATTTACAAATTTTTTACAAATAATCCAAATCATTTCTAACTTGTTCCTAAGTGTTTCTAATCATTCACAAAGGTTTCCTAACCATGTTATATGTTCTCACAAGCCTTACTCGACACTCATGTGTCCCCCAAACTCAATATCACACGTTAAATATGTTGTTGGACGCTTTGGGTACTCCTAAACCAAAGGCACCCTTGCACCCTCTTCCTAGGCAAACCTTGAGCCTAAAATACTAACCAAGACCTCAACTCCAATTACATGACCAAGTATAACATACTAGAACCTCACTTGACTCCCTAGGACTCTTGTACACAAAATAAAATTAGGTTTCTAGAACCCCTTGGCCTCATCACCCCTCAAACGAACCAAAGCACACTTGTAACTCAACTTGGACATCACTCAAGTGCTCTAGCACCTAGTCAACCCCCCCTACTTTCTTATCCTCTTCCCTTATTCCTTTTGTCACCCAACATGTCCCTATCTTCATGTTATATACTCCCATGCATACATCTTACACGTACAAACTCAAAACACACATACAAAAAGATTCCAAGTTATTTTCGTTTCTGTCCCAAGTCGAGAAGGAAGATCCAAGGTTCCTAGTAATCGTGATCGTGCCCAAGAGTTCCAAAAGTGTCTCCCAACTCTTTGAACTACAAGCTAATGATTTACAAGCTCCATTCACCCTCACTAAGTCTCCTAGTCACGTTTCATCCCACCTTTTTAGGTGTTGTAAGTCGTTTCTAAACACTTAGGCAATTTCTAACACTTAATATCTCATGTAACATATTGAAAACATGCTAATCCTTACATGTTATTCCATAAGCTCTCGTTATCAATAAACCTCACAAGTGCATTCACTTGATTGCCAACATACCTAAAAATGAAGTTGTACACTTGTTTTACACTCACACTAACTTATGAACACTCAAAATCATATGTTCCTTAAGTCACTTGAACGACCCATGAAATATTCTAAGTGTAACTCACCTCACAAAGTAGATTTTGTCAATTGAAAAGGCCTTGTAACATTTTATCCACACGTACACCATACCACATAAATTGCATGACTCATTTCTATGTACACTAGACAAACGAGAGGTGTACTTACATGACTCTAACAAGCTCATATG
The DNA here is from genome assembly GCA_910596185.1 of Chrysanthemum makinoi. NCBI lineage: Eukaryota > Viridiplantae > Streptophyta > Magnoliopsida > Asterales > Asteraceae > Chrysanthemum > Chrysanthemum makinoi. The sequence continues at coordinate 70,116,330 of OU343219.1, read as the reverse complement.
ATAGCTTTCACAAGCTCAAAGTAAAGCTTATTCGCAACAGATTCTAAAAATCACAAATAAGCTTAACGTGTCTAAAGCACAATGAGCACTTATTAAGCAATTTGAGAATAACCACTACATAAACTGTTTTGTAAAATGGAACTAGTCAATAATAAGCTTATAAAACACTCCCAAAAACCCCAAGCCCAACGGACTCATAAAAACACTATTGGGCCTTTGTTTTATTCGTTGAGGCCCAATAGAAGAAATAAGCTCATAACACCCTAAATAAGCTATTTTAAAAGCTCCACAAGCTTCTGTAAAATGAGGGTACAAAATGTCAAACTGAAGTTCTGAGGTTATAAACTGATAATAAGAATGATTTTGAGGCAAATGTGTGAATTTGGAAGTGCAAGGACTATTTTTGCAATATATATAAACACAAGGACCAAAACTATCACTTTTGTAAATTTAGGTTATAAACTGTCAAATGGGTAAACTGAGGTTATAAATTAGTTATAAAAGTACTTTTGAGTCACACATCATTTTGGAAAGAATTGGACCTAAAATGAATAACTTTGATGTATAAGGACTAAACTTGTAATTACACCAAATTAGAATCCAAAACTGCCACACTTGGAAAACTAAGGGTAGAATGTAATATTCCTCAACAAATGGTGAAATTATGTCATTTTGAAATATATATACAAAAAATGTAACCTATTTAAAGTTTAAGGACTAAAAGTGTAAATTTCTATAAACTTGTGCCAAAATTGTAATTTTGATAATTTAAAGGTAAAATGGTGAATATTCAAAAAACCTTAAATTTAATTGACATATATGAAAAGATGGGCCAAGAGTGTAATTTTACCAAAGTACAGGGACTACAAATGTAAATATTCCCCGTAAATGTAAAAAACTTAAGATTTCTCGTAACTTGAAGATACACCCAACAATATTATGAAATTACATACCCACACTGATGATATATGAAGCCTATACTAAGGAGATCGCCAACAATTATTTTAAACTTGTCGTCTACAAACTTTTGTAGAGACTGCATTCACCAAATATAAAAACATACGGAGATAAGAAAATATTGTTTGTAATATTGTTTTTTGAACTTTAAGCATTATAAGCATTTCAAAACCACCCAAACCACCAAAAATCCGAGTTTTCCCTATTATTCAGGTTGTGTGTTGGAGCCGTTTTCGAATTGCACTTGATATAATTTTTTTATCTACACCTACCCCCAACCAAAGTGAGTTCATAGTCCCACATTTTATATATTTTACAAACCCGTGGGAAGATACATGCTACAAATAGAACACAAGTATTTTTATGTATGCTATCCTGAATGTTATTGCATAAGACACTCTGTTGCCCCTTTATAAAGCCCCTCTTATCATGAACCTTAGTCACTTGCGAGTGAACGCGAATACGGTAAATAGATCTATTGGGAATTGACAACCCATTTGAGCTAGTTGGATAGATAACCTTGTGTTAGCCAGATTGATAGCCAAATGCACACTATTTGACTTATATTAGGAGAATGGCAAGCTCCTACACCGAGGGCACCCTTTATATTAACACGCACGTTAATGTTGAGTTCATGAGACCTAAGGCAATATACAAATTGATTTATTTGAATGATTACACGTTGTGTTCAAATGATTATTATTGCAAACACTATGGATTCACACAACAATTTTGTTGACTTTTAGCATGTTTATCTCAGGTAATTGAAGCAGGAAATGAAGGCACGGAGTGGGCATTTTGACCAAGATTCATTGGTGTAAACAAATTTATCATTCATCAAAAAAACTATTGTCATTTTTATTTTGCTAAACATTGGAAACGCTTTTGCATTGAATTAAATAATTAATGACTTTCAAAAATGTATCTTTTAAGTCGTTTTCTATGATAATGTGACAACTCGTAAATTCCTCGATGCGTCGTAATTGGAGAAACATCGATTAGAGCGATCGTTTTAATTAATTTGAGATACGAGTCGTATTATATATCATTTTTATTGCAAATAATATTTTAAGATCAATGGCGTAACTCTCGAGTCACGAACCCTTTGTTTACTAGTCAAAACGAGCCCCGAACCTAATATAACAAAAGTTTTACAAAGTTTCATCTAGGGTCCCTTTGCTAGTTTAATTATCATCCCTAGGTTTATTATATTTACAACTTTAATCCCTACTGGTACTATATAAGCCCACTCACCCTCACATTTCCTCATTTCTCTTTCTTACTTTCTCTCACTACAAAACACACACACTAATTCTCTCCCACCTCTCTCTAAAAATCCGGCCACCGCCCTCCTAGGGTTCTGGAGTCATCAAAAATTCCGGCCAAAATTCTGGCAACCTCCTATAATTACACCACCCCTCCCATCTTAAATGAGACGTTTTGAAATGACTCTAAATGAGACTCTAAATGACTCTAAATGAGACGTTTTGAAATGAATTATCATTCGATTAAAATATCAGAGTTTACAAATAGAGGTCCCACAAGTTTGTAATATCATAAAATCATAAAAAGTACAACATAAAAGTTGTAATGTTTTTCGAATGATAATATATGCATTGTCTTCAAAATATTTTCGGTGCGCCTTCACATGCCATGCCAGCTAATTCCTTTCGAACCTGAGATAACATGCCGAAAAAGTGTCAACACAAAGGTTGAGTGAGTTCATATGTTTGTAAGCAAAATAGTTGATCACAAGATATCAAGTTTATGAAAGTAGTGGGCTACATTGTATTATGCCCATAGTGCGTTTGATTGCCTAACCGGTCAATACAAACGATAGAAACCGCATAGGTTTGAAAACAGTAGTGGACAATATAGTTTATAATATAATTGTAATGTGTACAATTATCTTCTTGAACGTTATTATTGCTCTAAGCTCATGGAACTCACGACTGACTGTTATATATATATCACCGAACGATATATATAAATATATAAGTAACTTGCCCCGGGTAGGTATTTTGCCATATACCTAGGTAACCTCAAATATAGTGCGCCTTGTTATTTCCAATAACATAGACGGGTTCGTCAATTCCGATAGGCCTATCCACAATATTTGCGCTCCCTCCCAGTGATTAGTGGTCCATGATGTTGGGGACTTTTGGCAAAAACAACTTAGGCCTGCAATAATACAGTCAAGGCATTCAGTTTGCAAGTAATTGTCCATAATAAAGTATTTTAGCATGTAGTAAAAGCAATATCATATATCTCCCCCAAAGAGTTTATAAAACAGTTAAACAAAAGTTGGGGCTATGAAACTCACTGTAGTGATCAGCAGTGGAGTGTAACGATATAATGTTTATCAACGGTAGAGTATGAGAAGATCACGATCTTTAACGATTACCTACGAAAGCGTAGTATTCGCGTTTTAGTATAGTGTATGATATAAGTGTACAAGTATATGTAGTATGTTGGCTTATGATGTTGTACATAAATCTTAAGTTGATGTATCCCTTAGGTGTTGTTTGGTCTATAGTTCTTGTATAAATAACATCGTACTATCGTTCGGGCTATCAAAATCAAGAGGTCGTGTAGTAATCGCATGAGGAGCCAGGACACTTTAAATCGTAAATCCACAACTCGTCGATACGATACCCCGAAGAGGCCTCTTTATGATAATGAAATTCCCTACTATTGTAGTACTTGTCATTTATAAGTGAAGTATTTGACGAGACAAATGTTATATAAAACATGTGTCGTGTTTCGTCAAAGACTATTGATTGACTTGTGTGACGATATGATGATATAAGTTGTGTGTTGTGAAGTAGTTTAACATGCCATATGGTCATTACTTAGTTTGTCAAAGTCTAGCAAAGTCTAAACCAATGAACCAAGTTTTAAAACAAGTTTCGGGTCATTGAGTCCAAACTAGCCGTGCGGTTAAATTATGTTTAAACAACTTGAGATGATATTCAAGGTCATTCCTATGGTTATCTCTAAGTTTAAAGACATTAAGACAACATCCTCGGCTTAACCTTGGCTTCGTTTTGGCCTCAAAGGATCAAAATACACTAAGGTTTCTTAGCCATGGTTGTTTTCTAGTCAACAACATGTCCGTTTAGTTTTTGCTGCTTTTAATACTTTTCGTTCACTTTCTGCTTATGTGCTCCTGAGTTTTGTAGAAATTTCATTCCGAGCATCTTTCGTGTTTTGCACTTTTGCTGATTCGGACCAGAAAAAGGTTTAAATCGCGTTTTAAAATCGTTTCAGAAGACTTTTGACTAAATATCAAGTTTTCATCTAGCCATCTTCTTTTAACCATAACTTTTTATCTATAAGTCCATTTCAAGTGATTCAGAAGCCCAAGTTTTAGTTTTTACTTCCTCTAACAGATTCTCAAGCTTAATCAAGTCCAAAGTTCAAAGTTTACTTATATCAATAGTCTAATTACAAGTATATACTTATATTTCATTGCAGAAAGTTTGGATGCATATTCAGTCCTGCCAAAACGACCATAAGTTGAGTTCTACAACTTGTTTTGACACGCGGCTTTCGCCAAACTTCAAGTTTATTTCTTAGCTACATTTTGTAAAACTGAGTCGACTTCCATAAATTAACAGAACCATGGGCTTTTTCCAAATGAAATCTGGTGTGCAGATTTTGACATGTTTTGCCATTTTGGCTCTCATTTACTCATCGGGAGGAGTTATGAGGCGCGCACCCGGCGAAACGACCGTAAGACATAGGTCTATAAGCCTATCTTATTGAATTAACCTCAAATTTTACTGAGATTATCAGTTTAATCAAACTTTGATACTGTTGCAGAATTCAAACTCATAAAACCCACCTAAGGATTGTTTTAGCTTCTTTTCAAGTTACAAACTTCATGTACAACATCAATCATGCCATATTACATATACTACTTATATCAAATTACATCCAATAAATATTATTACAACCATATTGAATGACAAGAAATTTAAACAAACTTCTTACAAGACTTAGGTTGAATGGTCACAAGAACAATCAAGTCTAAACCCTTTCAATCTTCAACCCTTGTCTTCAACCTCTTAACCCAAGCTTACAAACCCTTTTTACCCTTGTAATAACCTTCTTTAATTCAGCCCTAACCTTCTTGTGTAGCTCTTATTTCACCCTTGATATCAACAAAACTACCCGAGGATCATGTAGGAACCAACTCTAGCTCCATCTTCTTAGTAATTTTTGTAGTATGAATCAAAATATGAATTGGTGATTTGGTGATGATGTTGGACGTTCAAGGAGAGAACCAAGAGAGGTGTGTGTGTGATTTGCATGTAAATGATAAGGATGATGTGAATTTAGTTTAAGTGGGGGACAAAATTGGTGAGTAAGAGTGGAGGTGCAATGTTAGAAGGCCATGTGGCCTTATGATGCACCATCAAACACCACCTCTCTTATGAGGTGGTAGTTTGTGTCTAATTTTGCTATTATTTGGTTTATGAGGTGTAGTTTGGTCCCGGTAATTACTAATGTTAAGCCCTTAATTCACGAAACTTAAAACCGGGTAACGTAAAAATGTAATACTTCCAAAAATGTTAAAACTTATCAATATACTCCAACTAGGTATATTAAAAGTGTAATAAGTCTATTGGAGTGCGTTTATGCTGTTAAAACCTAATAACGTAGGTTTGAGCACGCGTATTACGTAAAGAGTAAAATGTTTACGCAAAAATAACAAAGTGACAATAGTTCATATAAAATATGACTATTGGTGAAAATAGAGTATTTTGAACACCTAGACTTATCATAGTCTTGTGTTGACCGCTAGGAAAGTTTACACGATTAAACTTTCATAATTATTAAAGTCACAACTTTAAATAATTATTTATAGCCAAAGGTGAACAAAAATGTTCAGAGTGTAATATTTCGAAACAGATTGAATTATTTAACTTGGGAAATTACTGGTTACTACCATTACAGATATTGCTTTACGTTACAAAAAGTCGATAGTCAAAAGTCAGAGTCAAAGGGCAATTTAGTCATTTTGCCTTATGAAAAGTTACGAGTTGCTACAGCCTCCACCAGTTACAGTATTTGCTTTTACGTTACAGTAAAAGTCAGATAGTCAAAAGTCAGAGTCAAAGGGCAATTTAGTCATTTTGCCTTATGAAAAGTTACGAGTTGCTACAGCCTCCACCAGTTACGAGAATCATGTCCTCATGATTAATTTTGTGTTATGAGTTAATGATGTTCCCGAGAAGAGGTGGGGGTACTTCTGTAATGGAACTTCGTCACGAAGTTCAGTGAGTGTTATCTACTAACGGTATATTTGAGTTCATCTTCACGTTCCTACGTGAATTCAGGACCTCTTCTAGAGTTCCATTGAGTGTTGACAATAGGAATGCGACTTTTCTTAAGTCGTTTGACCTCATGGTCCATGATCTTAGTAGATTTCGCGATAACGTTCAAACGTCCATCAATCTGGATCCCTTCCAGAGAAATAGGGAGTGTCTCATCAGTATGACACTTCTTCATAATGCACACACGAAAGGCGGCGTGTACACTGCCAAGTTCGGGTTGTAGCTCGAATTTGAAAGCTACCTGGCCAATTCTTGCTAGTATCGTATAAACTCCAATATTTCTTAAGTTTGGTTTTTCTAAGTTCCCCAAACGAATCATACCTTACCGTAACGAGGCTTTCAACAAAACCTTAATCCTAGCATGAAATTTTGAAAGTTAACGCTTACATCTGTGTAGCCTTTCTGGTGATAATGTGTGGCCTAATATTGCAGGGCCAAGAAGTGAATGTTGTACTAGATTCCTTACAAAGATTTTCGTAAGCGGCAAGCTCAGAAATTCTAATCAGCAATTGTGCTAAAGATTGCAAAGTCAAATATGCTGCAAGCATGCTCCTGGACAATGCTTTGTCAGGGTAAAATGTTGTTGCTCAATCTATTAGTATTGATAATACTCACTAGATTGCTTGGACTAAGTTAAAGAAATTATAATTCAAGAAGTATTGCCCTCGGAATGAGGTGCAAGAAATGGAGGTGAAGTTTCCTTGTTGTAAGTGTTGTTGATATCACAACTTATATTCGTCTCTTTCAAGAGTTGGCAGTAGTGTGCCCAGTGATAGTCTCAACCAATGAGAAGTTATAGGAAAAGTTCATTTGAGAACTTCCACTCAGTATTCAAGAGAGCGTATCTAAGTGAGGACATTTCAAGAAATAATTTTCTCAAAATAATGGCCAACCAATAGGAGAAGCTCGTAGGAGAGCTTATTTAATGGATGATGGGATATCGTACCCAGTTTGTTAGTTCGAGATTGAACTAAGTCCATTAGCTCAAGAGTGTAACAAGCTCGTTAGCTCAATAATATGGTATACTTTGACTTATGCGACTCGTGCATAATCAAATTTGTGGCAACCGAATTATGTCCTTGAAACATCTGATTCCATCAGGTCGGGTTTCAATTATGTTCTTGAGACATCTGATTCTATCAGGTCGGGTTTCAACTATGTTCTTGAAACATCTGATTCTATCGGATTAGGTTTCAATTGAATTTAAACAATTTTGTTAGCTCAACAAACGGTTCATGTTTGTAAGGATTTGTATCAGTAAAAGTGATAACTTAAGAATGAACTTAGGTTGTTCAAATGAGGTATTAAGATTTTTGCTGAGTGGTAAAAAACTATCGTGTTTTCTAAATATTTTCAAAGAATACTTGTGATTCTCGAGTTCGAGTTCATACTCATGTCATATCGGATAAAAAAAATAAGCCCACTCATTTATAATTTGTTACTTACATAAAGAAGCGTCCCAATTTATGCAAGTAAGAAATCATAAACTTATGGTTCGGCGATTTACAATTTCTTTATTTAAATGAAAAGGCATCCCAGTCCATTTAAATAAGGACATTCCAAATCATCCTACTTAAGAATTTCCGACACAACACTCATACTTAATCGATGAGTTACAAGGTGGTGTATTACGAGACTTCGTAAGTGTTCCAAGAGTATGGAATGAATGTTCACACTCATCTTCAACGATGAGGAGTTAAATAATCAGAGAGAATCAACATAGCGTTCAAAAGAATTGGTGAGTTCATAGTTATGCAGTAGTTTTCTCATAATGTTTGAGAAATACCAGTGAGACCATTGTGCAACACACAATGTCTGAGAAATAGATAAAACTATTGTGTATCTCTTATTGTCTGAGATATATTTAGGCCAATTGTGTATCTCACGATTCTTGAGATATGTCTAAGTCAACTGTGTATCTCATGATGTCTGAGATATAAGGAAGACCATTGCATACTTACAATGTCTTAATAATAATGAGACCATTGTATTAACTACAATGTCTGAGAAAGTTTCGTAGATCACAAAAATGTATATGATCGGGGATATCTGGTAGTGCCATAATGCCTTGTAATAGGCATATTTCAGTCATGTTTAGTCAATCGTTTATATAAATAGTCTTTATATAAATAACATAGTATTGTGTTAAGGAGTAGGCATGGCGCACGGAATGTTGAAGACAGCAATGAGTGTTACGAGTTTAACTGTAATATGTAGTTATAGCATAGGTTTATATGCAACCTGGTTCTCTATAACTAAAGATCTTATACCAATCTGTAACACCCCCAAAATTATCGCAGCGGAAGATTACGTCACTGGGGTATTACTTCATAGTTTACAGCACAAGTTACAGAAAACGACTCTAAATGAGACGTTTTGAAATGAATTATCATTCGATTAAAATATCAGAGTTTACAAATAGAGGTCCCACGAGTTTGTAATATCATAAAATCATAAAAAGTACAACATAAAACTTGTAATGTTTTTCGAATGATAATATATGCATTGTCTTCAAAATATTTTCCGTGCGCCTTCACATGCCATGCCAGCTAATTCCTTTTGAACCTGAGATAACATGCCGAAAAAGTGTCAACACAAAGGTTGAGTGAGTTCATAGGTTTGTAAGCAAAACAGTTGATCACAAGATATCAAGTTTATGAAAGTAGTGGGCTACATTTTATTATGCCCATAGTGCTTTTGATTGCCTAACCGGTCAATACAAACGATAGAAACCGCATAGGTTTGAAAACAGTAGTGGACAATATAGCTTGTAGTATAATTGCAACATGTACAATTATCTTCTTGAAAGTTATTATTGCTCTAAGCTCATGGAACTCACGACTGACTGTTGTATATATATCATCGGACGATATATATATAAATATATAAGTAACTTGCCTCGGGTAGGTATTTTGCCATATACCTAAGTAACCTCAAATATAGTGCGCCTTGTTATTTTCGATAACATAGACGGGTTCGTCAATTCCGATAGGCCTATCCATAATATTTGCGCTCACTCCCAGTGATTAGTGGTCCATGATGTTGGGGACTTTTGGCAAAAACAACTTAGACATGCAATAATACAGTCAAGGCATTGAGTTTGCAAGTAATTGTCCATAATAAAGTATTTTAGCATGTAGTAAAAGCAGTAGCATGTATCTCCCCCAAAGAGTTTATAAAACAGTTAAACAAAAGTTGGGGCTATGAAACTCACTGTAGTGATCAGCAGCGGAGTGTAACGATATAATGTTTATCAACGGTAGAGTATGACAAAATCACGATCTTCTTTTAACCATAACTTTTTATCTATAAGTCCATTTCAAGTGATTCAAAAGCCCAAGTTTTAGTTTTTACTTCCTCTAACAGAATCTCAAGCTTAATCAAGTCCAAAGTCCAAAGTTTATGATAAGGTTTTAAAATGTACCTTTTTGAGGGGTCATTTAAGCCCTTATTTGATCACTTTTGTATCCGTTATTACTTAATATCGTTCCTTTTCACTTTTTAGGTCTCTTGAAGGCAAATTGCTGGAATGGCATTTATTTGGACGAAAAGGCGCGGATATACGAAGAAAATGGCCAAAGTCAAGAATCGAGACACTCAAGCTGCTAAAATACATGGTGACGGCGTCACTACTTAACTGCGACGCCGTCAGAGCACTTCTGTGACGGCTCAGTAGCCAAATTGCTTATTTTCAAGTGACGGTGCCAGGCTTTAAAAGAGTAGGCCGTCGCAACTCAGACGGCTTAGATTTGATCCAGACGGCGTCAGAGATTGAAGGGGACGGCGTCACAAGCACAAGGTGATGCCGTCGCAAGAATAACGTGGCCAAGACGAAACCCTAATGACGGTGACCCGACGGCATCACAAATCATTAGGTGACGCCGTCGCGATTGTAATCTTATATATAGAATCCGAATTTTTTAGTTTTAGTGTGTAGTCTTTTGGAGTAAAAACCTAAACCGAACCAAGGCTGTCTTGTACACTATTTTAGGGTTTTACTTCATTAATTCAATTATGTCTTCAATTATTTGTGTGTATGCTTGCATGTTCTCCATGTCCGGCTAATTTACTTGTATGTTTGCTTAGGGAATATGAAACTTAATTATTGAATATTGATTGGTTGTCTCTTATCTTAAATGTTAATGATCTAGTAATGCGATAGGTCATTCGTTGTGTAATTAATGCTTGATTAATCTTTGTAAACCTTGGACTATAACACTTAGAGCAGTTGTAGGCTAAATCATCCAAAGAGTGCCTTAGAGTTAGAGTTTATAATTCCTAGAGGTGTTTGTAGACGAGACCCTTTGGTAAGTTCAAAGAGTTAGGGATAAATGCATACCCTACGACTTTAGACACACAACGCGATTAAGAATAAGGACGTGACAATTCAACCATCAATAGGAGATAATTAAGGAGTAATAAAACCTAATTAAACATATCTTTTAACTATCATACGAGCACACAATAATTAGACATAGACTACATACACCTTAGATTAGATAATTAGACAAGTAGAGTAATCGGTAGAAATACCAACCCCCAATTCCAAACCCCGAGATTCGTACCTTTCCATTTTCTAAAAAACATAAAAAGATAAAAAATAATCTTCCTCAACCCCAACCTTAGCGTAGTAACTTCTCACTAGCATTCCTATTCCCCTAGAGAACGATATCAATACCCGTGGCTTACCCTAATACTACACTACAACGATTAGGTTCACTGCCTAGGGTGTTATAAAACTTGCTCGAAGAAAAGGAAGTTTCTTTGACCCCGAACGACGCGTGTAGCGTTATCAGTTTACTTATATCAATAGTCTAATTACAAGTATATACTTATATTTCATTGCAGAAAGTTTGGCTGCACATTCAGTCCTGCCAAAAAGACCATAAGTTGAGTTCTACAACTTTTTTTGACACCAGGCTTTTTCCAAACTTCAATTTTATGTCTTACCTACATTTCATAAAACTGAGTCGACTTCTAGAAATGACCAGAACCATGGGCTTTTCCCAAATGAAATCTGGTATGCAGATTGTGACATGTTTTGCCATTTTGGCTCTCATTTACTCATCGGGAGGAGTTATGAGGCGCGCCACCCGGCGGAACGACCTTAAGACATAGCTCTATAAGCCTATCTTATTGAATTAACCTCAAAGTTTACTGAGATGATCAGTTTAATCAAACTTTGAGACTGTTGCAGAATTCAAACTCATAAAACCCACCTAAGGCTTGTTTTAGCTTCTTTTCATGTTACAAACTTCATGTACAACATCAATCATGCCATATTACATATACTACTTATATCAAATTACATCCAATAAATAGTATTTCAACCATATTGAATGACAAGAAATTTAAACAAACTTCTTAGCAGACTTAGGTTGAATGGTCACAGGAACAATCAAGCCTAAACCCTTTCAATCTTCAACCCTTATCTTCAACCTCTTAACCTAAGCTTACAAACCCTTTTTACCCTTGTAATAACCTTCTTTAATTCAGCCCTAACCTTCTTGTGTAGCTCTTATTTCACCCTTGATATCAACAAAACAACCCTAGGATCATGTAGGAACCAACTCTAGCTCCATTTTCTTAGTAATTTTTGTAGTATGAATCAAAATATGAATTGGTGATTTGGTGATGATGTTGGACGTTCAAGGAGAGAACCAAGAGAGGTGTGTGTGTGATTTGCATGTAAATGATAAGGATGATGTGAATTTGGTTTAAGTGGGGGACAAAATTGGTGAGTAAGAGTGGAGGTGCAATGTTAGAAGGCCATGTGGCCTTGTGATGCACTATCAAATCCCACCTCTCTTATGAGGTGGTAGTTTGAGTCTAATTTTTCTATTATTTGGTTTATGAGGTGTAGTTTGATCCCGGTAATTACTAATGTTAAGCCCTTAATTCACGAAACTTAAAACCGGGTAACGTAAAAATGTAATACTTCCAAAAATGTTAAAACTTATCAATATACTCCAACTAGGTATATTAAAAGTGTAATAAGTCTATTGGAGTGCGTTTATGTTGTTAAAACCTAATAACATAGGTTTGAGAACGCGCATTACGTAAAGAGTAAAATGTTTACGCAAAAATAACAAAGTAGCAATAGTTCATATAAAATATGACTGTTGGTGAAAATAGAGTATTTTGAACACCTAGAATTATCGTATTCTTGTGTTGACCGCGAGGGAAGTTTACACGATTAAACTTTCGTAATTATTAAAGTCACAACTTTAAATAATTATTTATAGCCAAAGGTGAACAAAAATGTTCAGAGTGTAATAATTCGAAACAGATTGAATTATTTAACTTGGGAAATTACTGGTTACTACCAGTTACAGTATTTGCTTATACGTTACAGTAAAAGTCAGATAGTCAAAAGTCAAAGTCAAAGGGCAATTTAGTCATTTTGCCTTATGAAAATTTACGAGTTGCTACATTGTGGTTCTAGTTTCATATCACACACACCTTAAACCTGATACACGCGCCCTAAATCTTGGTTTCAAGAATTCGGATTCTAGGGTTTTCAAATCAAAACGGGTATTTAAGGTTATTCCTGTGGGTAGGGTTTGTTTTAGGGTTGATTAGAACGTTTGTGATGCACCACCCTCGCCGCCGTCTTCCCTCCCCCCCTCTCTCTCGCCTCTCCTCTTTTATGTTTTCGTCGTGTGTAGGTAAGCCAAGACGTGTTCGTCTTTATATTATTATTTTGCTACTATCAATTTTGTGTATATATATATAACTGTTATAGTTTTTCGTGGCTATAAACTTATTCAAAAGATTTGATATTGAGATTAGAGTGAAATGAAAGAAGTATACGAATCTGAAAATGTTTGGAAATATGAATTAAAAACGTGTTTTGACTAAGTGTTGTGTGGTAAGAAAAGGGGTTGTTGTCTCGTTTGAATTCAAGTACAGAACGGGTCTGTCTTAGGGTGACGGGTCAGGCTAGAAATTAAGTCCTTTGCGAGTTCTAAAATGGTGTCAAAATTGGTTGTAGCTTTTCGTGTCGGGTATATAACCCACGAGTGGAGTCGGGTCAGACTCAAAATAATCACAAGTTGATGTTACATAAGAATATAAATTGTGGTGTATTGCTACTGTGATGTTAACATTTTGGAATGAGACCATATGACATCTAGACTCGGAATTTATACTTTGATAGCAGGTGTGTTTGTTTGTACCGTCATGGATGTTTGTTATGGGTTACGGGTTCAATTCAATTAGGCTTGATAATTGATTATAAGTCACAAAACGTTGTTAACAAAGAATATTGGAACAAGTAAAACCGGTATAAGACAACGGAATAATTAGAAGAACGTAACAAGTTAATTATATAACAATTACGATTACCAAGGGAGTGGTAGATAGTAAATGGTTCCACGGGTATAGAAGAACTTTGGAATGTTTTATAACGATATCGTGATAAATACGTCAAATTAAATCGTGTTGAAGATATAAGTGATTGTGGTGATGGAGTTAACTTGATATAGTTATATATATTGGTATACTTGACGACTTGACTCCGTAGCGAATCAATTAAGCAACAATAATGGGTTAAAACTATTAGATAAGCGATATTAGACTAGCAAATAATGGGCAAGTTATTTATAATATGGCGTGATAAACATTTAGGAAATCTGATATGTTATTAATAATTAACACCATATATTAAGTTTATGTTATAGGAATCAACTACGTTTTATAAACTTGGAATAACTATTGATAACAAATTATAATGATTAATAAATTAGACTTTATTAAACGTTTTGGCCTAAACAAGTACAATATATTAAATTCGGAAATGAGTTTGATATATTTATTTCGCGATATGCCTAAGTATTATATTTTCACATTTTAACTAATAACGAGACATATATCTATATAATGTCGATAAATATGGTTTTATTTAATTAAAAACCTTTATCAACTACGAGAATAACTTATGTTTTATATAAACAAGTTAACTTTTATAAATTGTTGGGAAATGTTGTTTTGAGAAGACGGTATGATAAAGACGTAATGTTTTGGAAATATTGAACAACGAATATGTCGTTATAAAAATACTACAATGGTATATTTTTATATGACATGCTTTATTATGAACTGGTAAGACTACGGGTAATGATTGTGAAACCTTTATTAATTGAGTGATAAACGGAACTTACCATCTATTATAAACATATACGTTTGGGATTATGGGGAAATTATTGAAAGTTAACCTATTTATGTGTCGAAAATAGATGTCGTCATTTCCTAGTCTTTGACTAGCTTGAGTATTGTCAGTATTTCTTGACTTTGTCAATGTCTTTTCCTTTTTGGCGTGCGTTCTAGTAGTATGTCTCGACTATGTCGACGTCTTCTCCTATTTCGCGTGAGTTGTGCGTCGCGTCTATGTTTCTTACCACCACACGAAATGTTAAAACTAAACTTTTGAGATATTAACTATAAACTTTTGGGAACGATAATAGACTTTTGAAAGTAACGACATGAATAATCCACAAAAACTACGACACATTACTTTTATTGACTTCTTTATCATTTGAGCGGTATTTTAAGAATAATCGTATACGCATTAGGTTGCGTCACTTATATTTTATCGTACTCGTCGTACATTCTTTTGGATGCCATGGAGATTAGCTTTAGATGCCAGTCGTGTCAATAATGAATAGTGCATTGCTGTGGCTAAGGTGAGTTTCATATCCCCTCTTTTCGAATGCTTTCATAACTATTTTGGGGGAGAATACATGCTGCTTTTAAAAAACTATAACTGGATATGTGAATATTATTTGGAATGACTGTTGTTTGGTATATTTAATTTGGTGATTGAACATTTTATGTATTTATGTGAATGCAGACTATTTCTTGGACCTTCCACTATTCTTTTGAATTGCTAATGTGTTGACTAGGAAATGTTAGACATGCGACATTTGTTTACTTAGATTAGGGTAGCATCTTTATGCTATAATGCGATGCCTAGCTAAGAATAGACCGACCTAGTCCAGGGTAGCTTATGTTCTAGGCCTTGCTACGACTGTGCTGGCTAGAGTCGCTCAAGGCCCTGCATTGAGATCTCACAGGTATTGATGATTACTGATTGGGTTGTTTGTTGATTATTTGATTGGATTGATTATTTATTTGGATTGATTATTGATTTGATTGGTTATTGACGAACTGATTATGGATTGATTGATTGACGGTTGGAATGGTTATTAGATATCTGCCTTAGTCGCATGTAGCAATTAAACTCTATCAGGTCCACTACTACATTTGGTAATTAAACTCTATGAACTCACCAGCGTAAGCTGACCTTTTTGGCATGTGTTCTCAGGTTTAAGGCTAGCTCACTATTGGAAGACGCTTGGCAAGGGGCATGGTCATAGGCGACTCTGATGAATAAACGGGACCGCTTTAATTATCTTTTGGGTCTATTTCCGCACTACTTTCATTAATGTAAACTTATGGTTTTCAATTCATGAATCTTATTCTAAATAAATGAGATAAAAACTATTCTTTGTACCTTGTTGTGATACCAAGATTGTAGCACCCAAAGGCTCGTATGCTTTTGCTAGACCGTATTTTCGGGGTTTTACAGATTGGTATCAGAGCCAAGGTTATAGAGAAATGGGTATATTTTCAAAACCTAGACTATAACCACTTTTTCAAAAACTTAGCCCTATGACCGCCATGTGCCTGCCTGCCAAGCTGAAGTCTTGCGTATGACTAGTTTAAGGATGTAGATGATTGAGAAAACATTAGACGAATTGATTGATGAGATAATTGATGAATTGTTTGTTAGCACACTTGTTGAATGTATATCCTATTAGTAGACGATTTAAGTCTGCCTATCTTAGTAGTTCACTATAAGCATTCCACATGCTTATACACACAGTAAGCATGTCCTCATGCTTACGCACGCCCCATAAGCATTTCCATATGCTTATGCACGCCCTTTAAGCATGTCCTCATGCTCACACGCACTATACCTTTCACAGAGTGTGGAGTCCCAAACCTTAGATCTATAACACTTAGCTTGTATTAAGTAGTTGCCCTAGATAGTTCCAAAACAACAAAGAGAAAACTTTGTACGAATACACACAAATATGCGGAATCTACTTGAGTATACTTAGAAGATGAAAGTAAATAAACGAACACAAATTGCGATAACCAATACTTCAACATTACTAATCAATAATACGGATACTCTCAAAGTATCAGAGTTACGCAATTTCCTTTCATAATCTCACCACTCGATTTAGAACGTGCACATTGGTAGTGGCCGGGGGAATGATTTGGGAATGTAGAGGAAATGGTGCTATTATAACTAAGTCAAGGAGTCACGAACGAGACCTTTTGTCTCGTGAACATGAGTTCCAAAGTTAAGTTTTTATGAACACGAGTCTAAAACGCGTTAAAACTAATAAAACATGTAAACTGGTGTGTTGATATATTGTGTTGTGTCATGTTCACGTGTTTTTGCATTTTATCATGTTTATGTGTTCTAGGTCATAACTAGATGATGGGTTATAATGGTTTTAATGATGTCGAAGGGTGTATAGTCTCGTGTCACAAATTTTGGGTCGAGACCTTCATAAACCGTTGTTTCATTCTTAAGTATTGTCAAACAAGTGGTAATCGGTTTTGAATATTAAGAATAAATTTATGCCCACTAGTGTTATAATAACATGCGAAACTGGTAAGTGTTTTCAGATAATAAATTAGACTAACGTGTGATTAGTTGGTTAACGGTGAATCATTGGTATTTGATGTGCTATTTCATCCTGCTTTTAATATTTATAAAACTTAGATAACTTAAGATAGACACATACTAACGGGCAGAGAACCCGATCAGATGTAGTAAAGCCTTAGGTAAATTCGAGTATCGTCCCAAGAGAACTGTGACCTTGAAAGAACTAAGATGATTAGAAATGATATATGGGTATGACAAAGTTATTATAATCCATCGATATGCTATTATTCTACTTACACAGACACCAGAAATTTAGGGTAAAGAGATAGATAAACGAAGCTTAACAAAGAATACAAATATGAATTGACTCCCGATACCAAGATTCAATATAGTGGTTAATTATCACCATATTCCTTTGGTCGATTCGTCATGGCCTATGGTTCTTAGATTCCTCACCAAGATGAGCAGGTCACCCGGGATCATTCGGCAACCTAATAGCAGTCATTAAGCACCAAATCCACTAGATCTAGACGTTGGGAACTCGGCCATTAGGAACTTAGATTCCCCCTAACCTCTTAAATACCTCTACTTGATAGGTGATCATTTGGTCAGTTCGCACACGAAGAGTGGTCGTACTATAGCCAATTCCTCCCATACTTCGCTATCTATCAGATTGGGGTAAGTTGGTCATATCTCCCAGCCCTTCAGATACTACCAAGATTATAATACTACCAAGGCTAGCGATCTATGAAAATACTAGCAAATGTCTATAAAGAATTATAGAGAATAACAATAACATAAATGCAAACTTCAATTAAAGATATGAATTCATAGTATAAGTTCTAGAAAAGTATAAAAAGAATCCAAACTTGAATACAATGGAAATCGTAGACAAGGACTTCGTTATTCAATGCTCCTAAACCATGCTTCTTCTTCTGTGTTTTGATATCCCCAAACCCTAGAAGGTTTGGGAAAGGAGAGATGCTTAAAACTGGTGAAACTATCGACTATTTATAGGCTCCGAACTAGTTACGGCGTAACCTTATTAGGTAGTTACGTCGTAACTTCTTTCAATCTTTTGTGCTTATCCATGGTTACGGCGTAACCTTAGCTGGGGTTACGCCGTAGCTTATGTAAATTCAGTGTATATCTTCATTACGGCGTAACCTAAGCTGAGGGATACGCCTTGGTCTTTGTCAATATGGTGCTTTATCAGTAGTTACAGCATAACCTTCGTTGAGGGTTACACCGTAGCCTTTGTAATCTTTAGTTGCGTCGTAACTTCATCACTTGGTTACGCCGTAGTTAAGATACAATCGTATCCATAGGGCTTGAAAACGTCCAATTGCATCTTCCTTACTTCGAATGGGTCCTGAAATGAAATAATAAGGAATAAGGATGTTTTCACTAGTGTATTACTCAAAATGTGATGATATAGGGGGAAATTAACGCTTAGAAAATCAGGATTATTTGATGTTATCAAATATCCCCCCACTTAAACCCTACTTGCCCTCAAGTAGACCAATTTAGACTGCAAAAGATACATCCTCGATGAATGCGTAGTTTTAATTTCCATGCTAGAATATTAATAAGAGCCGAACACCTCACGAAATGGGAACGAAAACACTCTCACTCTCATCCTATTCTAAGTGTTAATTTCGGGGTGATCACTCAATTGCACGGACATAGTAAGTATCCTGTCATAAGACAATTTTTAGAAAGCAATGTTGGGTTGAAGTGATTCAAAGGCTTAGGGGTGCTGTCATTACTAACGTGTCACGGCGAAGTGGACAAAATCAATGATACATGACCAAATCCATGGCCAAGACATCAAGGATTGCTCGCTGCATCACCTAGACACGCTTCACGACAAAAAGGGTAAGGATAGGCATGAGATATTTTAATGGGTGAAAATAAAAAGGAAAACAAATAATCTTAGCTTAAAACCGAGTTGCCATCGCCCCACCAATAATTCAAGGTTCATCTTCATATGATCAGTATATGTCACTGGAATCCACCATTATTTATTCTTGAACAATTCTTCCAGCCTTCGAATGTGATCGAGAAGATTATTCTCAATGCCAATTTCTTCATATAGTGCTTATAATTTTTCGCACAAATAACAATAATAAATATTTTTTTTCAACATAAATGTAACGATATGCTTCCCCCCACTTGAACTGAGCATAAGGTGGTAACTTGGGGGTCCTTGACGATCTTTAGCGAGATGTAGATGATGAGGTACGCCTCTCAAAACTTAATTTTTTTGAACCTCAAACTAGGGCGAACAATGACTTCAAGGTAAAAAGGTAAGACTAAATGGTAGGCTAAGGTGTAAGCGTGTAATGAAAATAAGGGTTAGAAAATGAAAGGATAGGCTCAAAAGGGTGTAACTAGGGGTATCTTGCACTAAAGGTGAGTGCAACAAAAAGGTTAACACGGGGGTCGAAAATCCAATGTGACTAATCGATAAACGCACACAAGTGAACACATATGGGCTATTTGGTTTTAATCCTAAAACATTTACTTTTTCAAATCGCCTTTTCCAAATGCACCAAGCTAACTTGATACACTACTCGTTTATGGTTTCAAAGTGATGTAAAAGCCAAGTTCTAAAGTTTACAATACTATCGGCACACTCAATTTATGGTAGATTTGGGTAAAATGGGGGAAACGGAAAGGCTAAATCTCACCAATGGCAATAAGGGTTATAGTGTGCTTGGCTTTATGTGATTCTAGATTAGTTAAAAATATGACAAATGTTTTTTCAAATAAGCTTAAAATTTTGAAACCAACTAGAAAATTAGGGCAAGTAAGCTAAGTAATCATACACTTCATTTCTATTCCTATCCCCCCACTTGAAGTGTACAAAGTCCCATTTGTACGAAGAAAAAGGAAAAATAAAATAGAAATGAAAAATAATCAAGAAAGAAATAAACTCCCCTCTCGAATGCTTGCCTAAGATGTCTCACTTAAGGTTGAAGGTGGGTCATGGGGTGGCTAATGCATATCGTATCCGGGGACTAGCCTTAACTATTTGTGTTGCTTCAAAATTTCCTACTGCAGCAGGGGTTACGGCGTAACTGATCCTAAGGTTACGCCGTAACTGCATCATAGAACCAAAACCTGCACATCATACATGGAAAATTTTGTACCCGATGGGTATGATGGATGATAAATCATACAAATATCCAAATAGTTAAGTTATTACAGACATAAGTATCAAATTGTTTTAAATTGTTTCAAATTGTTTCATCAAATAGGGAAATCAATCATCCCTAGGAAGATCATGATCCATGGAGTCGAATTGGGTGGGATCCAATGGGGTGCTCGTAGTGCTGCCAGGAGTGGGCTCGGCCTGCATGAACGCCACTCTTCATTGGATGCCGATATCAGGGATGTCGGGCTGGTACATATATTCTGGACCTTTCCACCTAGGGTGGCTCAAATGCATGTGCTGTAGCATTTGGCTAGTCCGATCCGTACTCCAATGAAAGAAATCCTATTGGAGCTGCTGCACCTGATCCAATGTACCTGCAAAACCCTCAAACTGGTTACTCATACCATAAAGACCCACTTCGAGGCTTTCAATCTCCTCGTTGAAATGGGTTGACATTCCCTCAATCCTCTCATCAATGATCTGTAACCTTTCCCCTAAATTCACATGTGCCCTTCTCTTCAGCTTCACCCCCAACACTACTAGCTTCCCTGACTTCTCTCCTCGGGGCAGTCCTAGCCAACTCAATCACTCCATATATGTCCTGGGTGCAAATCCCGAACTCGACTAGCTTAGGCAGTCCTATCAAACTAGTCTCCCTACCATGGGTCACCCGAGCCAAAGCTGCATCGGTCATAAGATCAAAACTCCTAGCCAACCTCCCAATGAAATGAGCCTCCTGCAAAGGACTCCTAGATGAAAACCCTATAGCACCAACACCCATAAACCTCTCCAAATAGAAGGGAACATCGATGTGGTTCCCCTCTTCCATGCCCTGCATTAGGTAAAGATCATCCATAGTCATCTTTTCTTTGGCGGAGTGTCTTGCTTGAATAGAGCAAGCAAGTAGGCGGTGCACCAGTCGACGAATGGGGCTCCTCACCATTACGTAGGATGGTGGGCTCTTTGAATCATAACCATCCATGACAGCAATCTGGTTGAAATAAGCAGCAAGGTCTTGAGTCTCATCCCTTCTTCTCCAACAAGTGCGAAAGAACCGACGAAAAGCTTCAGATTCCATTTCCTCATCAGTGTACAAACCCATTCTCACAGTAAAGTGCCTAAGAGTCAAACTTCTTCTCTCGCCTCCAAGTTGGAAAAACATTGACTCCTCGTCATCATCCACAATATCAGTACGAAATTCCATACTAGCAAGGAATTCACGGACGTACTCCTGAATGACCGGCTTCGTGATCCTGAATAACCTCAACTATGCATTGCACGTGAACTCCCCTGCATTACACGTGAACTTAATTTTTCAAAACTTCCTCAACTTTCTACTAGCTTTCCCGTTTGCCAAACTACCAAATGCATCAAAATCAAGTGCCTCAGGTTGACTGATATCCTTCCTCCTTAATTTCTCAAACTCTTCCACGCACAACTGCCTAATATCAGCATCTGGATGTGCCAAAAACCTGAACCAATTAGCGAGGTTGTTTGCACCTGAAAATAAAACATATAATAGTAAGTGCAGACCTTACTGATGTTAAGTTACGGCGTAACCATCATAAGAGTTACGCCGTATATAGGTAATTTCTCAAGTTACGGCGTAGCTAAATCAAACTCCTACGCCGTAATCACATATTCTAATGGTTACGGCGTAACTTAACCCCCTGTTACGGCGTAACTTCCCCAGAAACTCAGCACCTCAGATGGTCCAATTAAGTAATAGATTACGCCGGAACCATCAATTTTTTCAAGTGGTAAAAAGTTTTGATAAATTTTTAACCTATTAGTGCTGGGGGACCGCGCCTAACCCACTAGGTTTGAGTTTGACCCAAAACCCTATTTAAATAAAGTCAAAACACCCAAATCGACCCATAGTGATAGGACACGAATCAAAATAACATGGGGAAATCATAATAATCATCAATTAATCAAACCAATATCAATAATATACTCAAATAGGCAAGATCCCTAAATATTAAAATATAAACCCTAATTGAAACAATTGACATAAACAAATTAAAAAGGGTAGTGATAGATCTTACCAGCCATGGAGAATGATTAGATGAAGAGATCTTGATGGAAAAATTTTTGGGAGAAAAATTATTGTTTGGGTAGGCGGTTAAATTGTATGTGTAAAACCTAGTTTTTATTTCGTGTAAGGTTTTATACCGCCAGGAAGTTACGGCGTAATTCGATAAATAGTTACGCCGTAACTAGTATTTTCAAAATATTAAATGGTTGTGAAAGGGTTACGTCGAAATCCTAATAAGGGTTACGCCGTAATTAAATTTTTAATTTTAATTAAAGATTTAATTTTTATAAATCTGATTGCATAGTGGTTACGTCGTAATTCTAAAAAGAGGTTACGTCGTAACTAAGTAGTCAAAAGATTTTATAATAATTTTTAATTAATTGAAATATGATTACGTCGTAACCCATGAAAGGAGTTACGTCGTAACTAATAGCATCAGAAGAAAAATTTTGCATAATTGCAATAGGAGAGATTTAGAAACGTACCTTATGGAAGTGCTCAAATCTCTTAATGAGGTGAATATGAAATACCTTAGATCTTTCATTAACTGCTCCCCGGCAGTGGCGCCAAAAAGCTGATGTGCTATTTCATCCTACTTTTAATATTTATAAAACTTAGATAACTTAGGATAGACACATACTAATCCGCAGAACCCGATCAGATGTTGTAAAGCCTTAGGTAAATCCGAGTATCGTCCCAAGAGAGCTGTGACCTTGAAAGAACTAAGATGATTAGAAATGATATATGGGTATGACAAAGTTATTATAATCCATCGATATGCTATTATTCTACTTACACAGACACCAAAAATTTAGGGAAAAGAGATAGATAAACGAAGCTTAACAAAGAATACAAATATGAATTGACTCCCGATACCAAGATTCAATATAGTGGTTAATTATCACCAGACTCCTTTCGTCATGACCTATGGTTCTTAGATTCCTCACCAAGATGAGCAGGTTACCCGGGATCATTCGGCAACCTAATAGCAGTCATTAAGCACCAAATCTACTAGATCTAGACGGTGGGAACCCGTCCGTTAGGAACTTAGATTCCCCCTAACCTCTTAAATACCTCCACTTGATAGGTGATCATTTGGTCGGTTCAAGACACAAAGAGTGGTCGTACTATGGCCAATTCCTCCCATACTTGCTATCTATCGATGGGATTGCAGTTGGTCATATCTCTCAGTCCTTTAGATACTACCAAGCTTATAATACTACCAAGGCTAGCGATCTATGAAAATACTAGCAAATGTCTATAAAGAATTATAGAGAATAACAATAACATAAATGCAAACTTCAATTAAAGATATGAATTCATAGTATAAGTTCTAGAAAAATATAAAAAGAATCCAAACTCGAATACAAAGGAAATCGTAGACGAGGAATTCGTTATTCAATGCTCTTAAAACATGCTTCTTCTTCTGTGTTTTGATCTCCCTAAACCCTAGAAGGTTTGGTAAAGGAGAGATGCTTAAAACTGGTGAAACCATCTACTATTTATAGGCTCCGAACTAGTTACGGCGTAACCTTATTAGGTAGTTACGTGTAACTTCTTTCAATCTTTTGTGCGTATCCATGGTTACAGCATAACCTTAGCTGGGGTTACGCCGTAGCTTCTGTAAATTCAATGTATATCTTCATTACGACGTAGCCTAAGCTTAGGGCTACGCCGTGGTCTTTGTCAATATGGTTCTTTATCAGTAGTTACGGCGTAACCTTCGCTGAGGGTTACGCCGTAGCCTTCGTAATATTTAGTTGCGTCGTAACTTCATCACTTGGTTACGCCGTAGTTAAGAGACAATCGTATCAATAGGGCTTGAAAATGTCCAATTGCAACTTCCTTACTTCGAATGGGTCCTGAAATAAAATAATAAGGAATAATGATGTTTTCACTAGTGTATTACTCAAAATGTGATGATATAGGGGGAAATTAACGCTTAGAAAATCAGGATTATTTGATGTTATCAGTATGTTTTGAAATCGGACGACATTTTAATTAATAGCCTTGATTGGATAACAAATTAATTGTGATGATTTGGGTAATTTGTAAGTATTAGAAAACATTAGATTTGATACTCGTTAATCGGTTGTGTTTGGGGAATTGAAAGAGTCAATTGGAAGTGTTTAGTGGGGTTGGGTATGTTTGATTGTCTGTTTAGATGGCGAGATTGGTATGAGTTTGTTTGGAGGATTAATTGGAGTTGTGAAATTTTTTATTTTGGACTTAATGATATATATATATGTCAACTTTGTGATGCGTTGGTGTTATCGTGACTTTTTAGTCTCGACTGACCCCGACAACACCGTAACATGGTCTTTAGTATTCATTGAACAAAATGATGTGTAAATGCCGAGAGTCATGACTCGGACTTGTGAACTCGAAACGAATAATGACTCGAAACTTATATTGAAACTCGACGAAATAGATATATAAACAAGTGAATGAAACTAGAAAAAATAATAGATGCTAAATGGTTTTAGTACTAAACATTCAATAGCAAGACTCATCTTGCTATTCGACATTTTTGAAAAGGGAACTAACGCCTAAAAATAGAAATGTTTTGTAATTAATGAGCCATTAAATGTTTCGAGGGCACGTTCATCGAAATGTGCAATTTATGAGTATTTAATATCATTTATGTGTTGTGCATGGGTTACGGATGACCTAACATTAATAGCGTCAATCCACGTGGATAATGGACTTATTAGGTTGACAGGCCTAATAAGCGCTCGCTATGTACGTGGGATAACATTATTAATGGGCGAATTATCCTTATGACTGGTTTTTGGGATAATAAGCTACATGGATAGATGGTTGAGTTTATCGAGTTGACGAACTCGGTAAGATCTAACTATTTATTTTGAAACTTATTAAACTATGAAGCTTATCGCTTAGATGTCTCATTGTGTCGTTATGGGTCGCAATTTTGTTATTTAAGTGCATTCATGGTGTCTTGTCTAGTCGATACCACACACACAATGATACCTAACGCTAATAACAAAATGGAGAAACGAGATATTATTGAGATAAGGAAATGAATACGTTTGGGGAAGATAATATTGAAGTTGAGAATATATATTAAGAATTGGTTATATTAATTGGTTGTGCCTTGCTTTATCAAAATTCATTGAACCTCAAATAAATATAGACTGATCACCTATATTCAGCCAGAGACAGCAGGACATGGACTTATTACCTATGTCCGTCTCAGAGGTGAATTTTGAAAATACTAGGAGTAGTTATAACAGAATTATGTCCGGGTTTGAGATTGGTTTTAAGAACGATGAACTTTAGGTGGACTTACACACTCACACTCACCAAAAATCACGGAAGCCTGCACTCACACACGACACACTGGCATCGCAACATCCCTCAAACCGTAGTATTTCTGACACCACTATGAGTCTCCATTTATATGGAATTCCTGTTTGTCTCCGGCGAGCGTAGTTAGCCATAAGTCGGGTTAGACCCAATTGGCACCATTTACATCCGAGTTGCTTATCGTCATAAGCGTCGTTGATCTTATTAGAGCGTTTAGAATAGTTTTGGGCTATTTTGGATTTGGTCTTGGCTATTTTGGATCTTGGTCTTTGGGTTTTTAATTTTGTGATTTTGGTCTCGTTTCGAGTTTTAACTCATCATTTTACTTCGAATCATCATTTGGCCTAGAATTATTATTCGGCTCCGTTTCGTTGATAACTTTGTTAAAATCATCATTCGACCTCGAATCGGTATTCGATTTCGAAACGTCATTCGGTCGCATTGCGATAGTAACCGTATTGGAATTATCATTCTGCCGCATTTCATTAGTAATCTTGTTGGAATTATCATTCCGCATCGTTTCGCTAGTAATCCCGTTGGATTTGTCATTTAACCTCGTTTCGTTGGTAACCCTGTTAGCGACACTTATATCTCAAGCCTAGTCTTGAACCGATTGTTGTTAAAACTTCTGAAACCTTGCCATTCACTCTATGTTGATTTAAATGACGTCATCTAGTTGACGTTGTTCATTTCCTAAAACGATAATGTTTTGGTCGACGTTGCTTCGCCAACAGCTTTCAGTTAAGGTAATACCTTACGTCTTTGTTGATGTCGTACCTTATCCTCTATTCAGGTACCTCTATCGGTAACGTTCTAACGACCTGTTTTAGTGAAGTTTTTCAATGAGGTTAACCTGTAGATATTATTATATCGATGATAGTCTGCTACGTCATACCACCGATTGTAGTACTACTATACTGTCCTATTGATGTTGTACCTTACACTCCATCGATGCGAAATTCTTTAGTAAACCAACTTAGAGCCGTTGACGTTCACTTGTATTTAGGAGTTGATTTGATATCGATTAGTAGTCGAACCTCTTTTGGGAATTGGGACTTTAGATTCGAATATTGAACCTTTTTGCGTTAAGTATTTAGTGCACCAATGAGTCAATCAGATGACTGCAGTTAGTAACCAATACTCTCTTTTAGGAGTCGTACTTTTCGTCTCTAACCTAGATATCATGCTAAGTCAACTGGTAGCAATCAACACTTTCTAACAGAGACATATTGTGAACTTCTTAGACTTCACATCCAGTAGAGATTCCGTGCTCAGCAGAAATTTTGAAATCCTAAGGAGTAAACCCGAACCATATTAAGTATTTAGTGCACCAATGAGTCAATCGGCTGGCTGCAGTTAGTAACCAATACTCTCTTTTAGGAGTCGTACTTTTCGTCTCTAACCTAGATATCATGCTAAGTCAACTGGTAGCAATCAACACTTTCTAACAGAGACATATTGTAACCTTCCTAGACTTCTCATCCAGTAGAGATTCTGTGCTCAGCAGAAATTTTGAAATCCTAAGGAGTAAACCCGAACCGCGTTCCTTGGGACAACCACCTAAACCCTAAACCCTAAACCCTAAACCCTAAACCCTAAACCCTAAACCTTCCCTCATCCTTCGAGAACCACCTGCTATCCTTTCGGTCCTCTTAACCGAACGATAAGCTACACCATAGACGAAACCTTGGAAGTGGAATTCCGCACCCTTACCTGAGTAGTTACTGGAAGTCCTACCTAACCTGTTCACCTCCCGCTATTCAACAAGATAGAAAGTATGGACGACCTTGCTCGTCTCTCCTCATATAGTTTTTGGTTCTAGAGAATCCTCAATCTTCTTAGGAGGGTGAGTGTACTCACTTCTTCCCCAGATAAGTGACTCCACTCCTATGAGCTAGTCCTCACTTTCGAACTCTAGCTCCCTACCTTCTTTCCACTATGGAACTCCGATTGGAAAAGGGAAATCCCCTTGATCCATTTTCTTTATCTGAGATTCATTTAGTTAGTCCACATCTGATTCTCCTTTCTCAACCTTCAACTCCCTCCGATACTCTTTAAGGAGGAAGTGCGATCGGAAAACCTGAGTTACACAAATAGACTTCTCCACACGTAAAGGAAACCGTGTGCTTTAGGAAATGCTGATTTCTATCCCTTCCGGATTGTGGCAATAGCCACACACCCATTTCCATCTATCACTTCCTAGAGCCGTGAGAATAGATCTGGATATGCTTACAAAGGTATCATCTCCGGTGATGGTCAAGTAAAGAAACCATTCGAACCTTAGTAGAACACATTGCAATGCGGTCTGTCAAGTTTGACAACGGTTGGGATAGACACCTCTCGTTGGCCAAACTCTCTTATAGGCATCCCTCGAGTCTGACAACGGTCGTGACAGACATCTTCCATTGGCCAACTTCTCTTATAACCATACCTATCACTTTAAGTACCTCAAAGGCACCGTAAGAGATCCTCTATGGTCGTAAGTGCTGATCCTGGTTGTTGGGTAGAAATGGAAATACCCAACCTACCAACCCTGAACCTATTTAAGAAACTACTAAGGAAAACATTCTAAGTTGAGACGGATATGTAAGTTGCTCACAAACCATTAGGAAGCATAGACAACGTAAATCTCTTGAACCCTCCGAGATAATCTAGAATTAAGCTTACGGATCCACCATGATATTGTGCGAAGCGAATAGTAAACGTGAAAACTTAATCCCCGCTATATCAACCCTTCTGAAAATCCTTGCTAAGATTGAGATCAGTAGCTCAAAGCCTAGAGCTACCATCAAGGCTCAGTAGAGTTCTAAACATTTTGTGCGTAATAGGAAGAAAAGACTCGTCGATAAGGCAATTGTTATCCCTCTGGGAAATCCTAATCTTTGAACGTTTAAAACTTTGTTGACCTATCGAAATCATAGACCATGAAACCGAGCGACTTTATTAAAGTCGCATCTCTACTTCGAAGCTCGTAGAAACTAGCAGTAAGATCCTAGATTCACGTAGGGAACGTGAAAATAAACCCTCGTGCGTATGCACTCACCTCTTTTAAACCTCAACGAGTAACTTGAATTGAATCGCGAGGACGTGATTCCTTTTAAGGAGGTGAGGCTGTGACAACTCGTAAATTCCTCGATGCGTCGTAATTGGAGAAAGATCGATTAGAGCGTCGTTTCGCTAATTAATTTGAGATACGAGTCGTATTATATATCGTTTTTATTGGAAATAATATTTTAAGATCAATGGCGTAACTCTCGAGTCACGAACTCTTCGTTTACTAGTCAAAACGAGCCCCAAACCTAATATAACGAACGTTTTAACAAGTTTCATCTAGGGTCTCTTTGCTAGTTTCATTATCATCCCTAAGTTTATTATATTTACAACTTTAATCCCTCCTGGTACTATATAAGCCCACTCACCCTTACATTTCTTCATTTCTCTTCCTTACTTTCTCTCACTACAAAACACACACAGGCTAATTCTCTCCCACCTCTCTCTAAAAATCTGGCCACCACCCTCCTAGGGTTCCGGCGCCATCAAAAATTCCGGCCAAAATTCCGGCAACCTCCTCTAATTACACCACCCCTCCCATCTTATAGATCGGGTTCTTGTGGTTCTAGTTTCATATCACACATACCCTAAACCTCATACATGCGCCCTAAATCTTGGTTTCAAGAATTCGGATTCTAGGGTTTTCAAATCAAAATGGATACTTAAGGTTATTGATGTGGGTAGGGTTTGTTTTTGGGTTGATTAGAACGTTTGTGATGCACCACCCTCGCCGCCTCCATGGTCGTGAACCACCATAGCCGCCACAACAACCACCACGGCTGTGGCCGCCGTCTTCCCTCCCTCCTCTAACGCTCTTCCTCTCGTCTCTCCCTCTTTTCTGTTTTCGTAGTGTGTAGGTAAGCCAAGACATGTTCGTATTTATATTATTATTTTGCTACTATCAATTTTGTGTATATATATATAACTGTTATAGTTTTTTGTGGATATAAACTTATTCAAAAGATTTGATATTGAGAGAGTGAAATGAAAGAAGTATACGAATCTGAAAATGTTTGGAAATATGAATTAAAAACGTGTTTTGACTAAGTGTCGTGTGGTAAGAAAAGGGGTTGTTGTCTCGTTTGAATTCAAGTACGGATTGGGTCTGTCTTAGGGTGACGGGTCAGGCTAGAAATTAAGTCCTTTTCCAGTTCTAAAAAGGTTTCAAAATTGGTTGTTGCTTTTCGTGTCGGGTATATAACCCACGAGTGGAGTCGGGTCGAACTCAAAATAGTCACAAGTTGATGTTACATAATAATATAAATTGTGGTGTATTGCTACTGTGATGTTAACATTTTGGAATGAGACCATATGACATCTAGATTCGGAATTGATACTTTGATAGCAGGTGTGTTTGTTTGTACCATCATGGATGTTTGTTATGGGTTACGGGTTCAATTCAATTAGGCTTGATATTTGATTATAAGTCACAAAACGTTGTTAACAAAGAATATTGGAACAAGTAAAACCAGTATAAGACAAGGGAATAATTAGAAGAATGTAACAAGTTAATTATATAACAATTACGATTACCAAGGGAGTGGTAGATAGTAAATGGTTCCATGGGTTTAGAAGAACTTTGGAACGTTTTATAACGATATCATGATAAATACGTCAAATTAAATCGTGTTGAAGATATAAGTGATTGTGGTGATGGAGTTAACTTGATATAGTTATATATATATATATATATATATATAGGTATACTTAACGACTTGACTCCGTAGCGAATCAATTAAGCAACAACAATGGGATAAAACTATTAGATAAGAGTAGCAAATAATGGGCAAGTTATTTATAATATGGCATGATAAACATTTAGGAAATCTGATATGTTATTAATAATTAACACCATATATTAAGTATATGTTATAGGAATCAACTACGTTTTATAAACTTAAAATAATTATCGATAACAAGTTATAATGATTAATAAATTAGACTTTATTAAACGTTTTCGCCTAAACAAGTACAATATATTAAATTCGGAAATGAGTTTGATATATTTATTTCGCGAAATGCCTAAGTATTATATTTTCACATTTTAACTAATAACGAGACATATATCTATATATTGTCAATAAATATGGTTTTATTTAATTAGAAACCTTTATCAACTACGAGAATAACTTGTGTTTTATATAAACAAGTTAACTTTTATAAATTGTTGGGTAATGTTGTTTTGAGAAGACGTTATGATAAAGACGTAATGTTTTGGAAATATTGAACAACGAATATGTCGTTATAAAATACTACAATGGTATATTTTTATATGACGTGCTTTATTATGAACTGGTATGACTACGGGTAACGATTGTCAAACCTTAATTTTGTGAGCGATAAACGGAACTTACCATCTATTATAAACATATACGTTTGGGATTATGGGGAAATTATTAAAAGTTAACCTATTTATGTGTCAAAAATTGTTAGGATTTAGAAAATCCGGTAGTTAAAGAGTCGGTCACCTCAAGTATATGTAATCGTTAGAAAGCTCGTAGTCGTAGTCATTTAGTGTTAGTAAGTAGTTTGTTAAGTAACACCGTGGAGGACGGACGGGTCTTTACCCACTGTATGCCTGATCCAAAACCCGCAGGAGGAGTGTCTTTTAAGAAACTATAAATACCCTTTGCCTAGCAAGGCAAAGGGTTGGAGCTTCATAATATCATTTTTCTTTGTCTCACTAAGTTCCCAAAACTCATCCACTTTCTCTCTCTAGAACCTAAACCATACGCCCCTTATTGCTATGATATGATGTGTTTATGAAATCCAATATGTTACAAATGGTATCAGAGCCATGGTTTGATCGCTCATCTTTCATGTTCTTGGATTTCTAGTGGTTTTCATAATACTTTTGGGTTTGAATGAGTTTAGAGTAGTTTGCATCATTTGGATCATTTCTTGTGTTAAAGTTTGGATTTTGATAGTACTTTTGTGTTTAGAATCATTATAAGTGTTTAGTTTTTGATTTGGAAGGCTTGAATCAGCGTGGTTGGGTTGTTTTTGGATTGAAAAGTGGTGTTTTAGAAAGTTTCCTTGAAGCGATTTTTGTCTCGGACTATTTTTTTCCTATGCGATTTGTCCCAAAATTCATGCGATTTGTCCCTTTCGTGATTGCGTATTGAAGCGATCTGTCACAACTTTTGTACGATTTGTCTGTTTCTGAGAAGCGATTTGTCTATTGAGACAAAATGACAAGACATGACAAAGTAGTGGGTGTACTTGTGTACTATGCGATTTGTCAGATTATGCGATTTGTCTTCTATGCGATTTGTCTGCTAAAGCGATTTGTCGTTTAAGCGTTTTGATAATTAGGGTGCGACTTGTCTGTAAAGCGATTTGTCTGGAGTGAGGTTTGTCTGTCAGAGCGATTTGTCTCAAGAGCGACTTGTCAAGGGTGCGACTTGTCAATTGTGCGATTTGTCTTTTAAGACTAATTGTTTTCTTAGGCTTATTGTTCCGCCGTGTTACGTTTTACGGTTTTCTCTTTATTTTGTAAAATCCCGAGAAAGAATCTATTTCCCGGTTTAATCATTGAATTGCAAAATCCCTTGGAACTTGTAATCATGTCAACAATCACTTCTTCCGTTGCTGATGATGTTCAAGCTGCAGGATCTGATACTCGTCCTCCTATGTTGGATAGAACCGATTATGACTCTTGGGCTCAAAGAATCAAACTATACTGCTTAGGAAAGGAAAATGGGGTTAATATCCTCAAATCAATTGATGAAGGACCACATCAAGTTGAGACTACCAGAGACATTCTTGAAACCGCTGGCGATGGTTCGGTTATATTAGGATTGGATAGACCAAAGACGTATGATGAACTTACTGATAAGGAGAAGAAGAGATATGATCGCAACATCATGGCTTCAAACATCATACTTCGTGGTTTACCTAAGGACATTTACAAGTTGATCAATCACAACACTGAAGCGAAGGCAGTATGGGACAATGTTAAGATGCTTCTCTCTGGTTCTGAATTAACCAAAGAAGACAGGGAGTCTCAACTGTATGATGACTTTGAGAACTTTAAGATGAATCCAGGGGAAATGGTTACTGAATATTACGTGAGATTCCACAAGCTTGTGAATGACATGAGGAATATCAAAATGACTATGCCAAATATCCAGCTCATTTCAAAGTTTGTGAACAACATGAATCCCGAATGGCACAAATTTAACACAATAGTCAAGTTAAACAAAGGATTGAGGAACACAAATTACGAGCAATTGTATGCTTACTTGCTTCAAAATGAGAAACATGTTGTGTTTGAACGAATGATCTTGGAAAAGTTCAAGACCAATTCCGGAGATGCAAGCTCATCAAATGATTCAACTGCATTCTACACTAATGTAGGAATAACCACCAAAGCATCACAAGTCATACCAATCGGAAATGGTAATCACAAACTCATTCCAGATACAGGGTATAAGCCTCCAGATTCAGACACATTCATGGAACAACTTGTCAATCAATTGGCTCTGATGGTTAAGCAAAACTTGAACTTCACTCCACACACCAACAATCATCTCGAAGCAGCTTCCAATCTCCACAATCATGCTACTGGTCAAAGATGGAAAGGTTGTGGTGCAAAATGTGCAAGGACGCAGAATGAACAAGGAATGGCAGGGGGCGAGCAAATTATGGAAATGTGGTGTAGGTGGAGGGTATGTGGGTAATCGAACATAGGAAGGAACATAACTCGGGGTCAAGGAAGCCAATCAAGTGTTACAACTGTGGTGGAGAAGGACACATTGCAAGGAACTGCACATCTCCAAAACGTCCACAAAATCTGAGTACTTCGTGGATAAAATGTTCTGTACAAGCTCAAGATAATGGAGCAGTTTTGGATGAAGAAGAATTGTTGTTTCTTGCTGAGGGAAATGCCAAAACTTACGATGCAGATGTAGATGAACAGCCAGTGTAGGGTATGGGACACAAAAATCCAAATGCATTTCAAGTTGCAGATTGTGAGGCATTTGACTCTGATGTCGATGATGAACGTGCCTAAACCATCTTCCTGGCTAGCATCTCACCAATGGTCTCTCCAAAGGCTCCTTCACCACAAAATGCCAGTCCCTCCAAGGAATCAATCATATTAGAGGTATTGAAACTATACGATGATGTTGATGTGCAAAAGATACCGCGACCCAAAGGTACAATCAACTGAAATTATTGAATCAGATATTGAAAATACAGGTAATGGCAATGTTGTCCCATATGATCAATATGTGAAATGAAAGTGAAATTGTACCAAGTGATGCATCTTCTACAGTCAATGATGACTATATTTTTTATGAATACACTGCATGTGCCCCTGATGATTCTATAACATCTGAACTAAATGCCTATAAGGAACAAGTTACTATATATGAACAACGTGCTAAATTTGAATTGACTACCCGTGAGCAAGAGTTGGATAACCAAATGCGTACAATTATCAGAAAAAGTAATTTTAGGGAAGAAATGTTAAAACACGAGTTGGATTCCTTACAAGAAAAGCTTAACAAAACAGTTAAACCGAAACAAGAACTTCAAGAAAATGTAAAAGTGCTTAAACCAGAATTCAATGCTAAGGAATCAAAACTTTTAAATGCATTTTCCAACCTAAAAACTTTAAAGAACAAACTTGAAAATAAGTTGTACGTACAAGAGAACACCATTCAGACTTCTCACATGATCACTAAGCATAGAGTTCTAAGTGATAAGCATAGTGTTGCACTTGTAAAAGAACCAAATCCTGAGGCTTGTATTAAAGCTAAAGCAGCTCAAAAGGTAATCTATGATAGAAATGAGATTCTTAAGCCTAGACAGAAACCCACTTGTGCTGAGTGCACTGAGGATGATAAAAAATTAGAAGAAGTCTTTAGAGAAAAAATGGATGATAAACTTAAGAACCCCTCGTGCATAAAACAAAATATCACCTTTAAAACACCAAATTATTCTAAGGAAAAATGGATTGCCTTTAATAAGTTTAGACCTCGTGACCAATGACCCTTGAACAAATGTTCTGGAAAAAGGATCTGGACAAGCAAAAAGCTGATGATTTTATTGAAAAGAATTCCCCTTGAAGGAAATTGCCTCCAGCCACTGTGTATCCTCCAAATACACCTATGCATCTAGTGCCTAGAATTCTTCCCACACAAAGCAAAACATTAGTCAGCTTATATGTAGTTTACCAACTATTTGTTGACTGAAGAGAATCACACCAACTGGAATTACTGAAGGGGAAAGGGGTTTTGAACAAAAAAAAGAGTGTTATTCAACTGAAGTCATGCCTTTCTTTAAACAATTAAAAGATCAATTTGAGTCTCTTTAAAAGGCAATTGACACTGAGGTTAAGGACATGAAAAGAGTGTTTAATGAAATGGAAATTGAGGTCAATGATTATGAACGTGAACTCAATTGTAATGAAATTGAAAGGAAGAATCTACATATCTTAAATGAGAACTTGATCTCTAGTTGTGTTGCTCAAGATGTGTTTTATACTGTCACAAATTATTCTATTACAGCTTCTCAATTTCATGAATTATCGGTTGCTTTGAAAGTTTCCCATGATCGTGTCATTGAGCTTGAAAACACAAATTCAAAACTGAATGAGAAAATAGAACAGGATGATAATGATAATTTGGTAAAACATTATTCTAAGCTGGAAGTTGAATATTTTGCTTTGCAACTAAAATATCAACATCTTAAAGAAAATGTTAAAACCTCAAATATCAAGACATCCTCAGATGTTCCTGAGTTTGATGCAGTCTATGAAATAAGCAAACGTAACGAACAGATTCGAGCTCATTGTAACACGATCAGAAGATTGAAAACCCAAATTTCACAATTGAAGGGTGAAAAGAATAATGTGAATGGCTCCCAAATACCTCCTCCGTTAGATTCTCAGAATTCTCAAAACTTTCATCTTCAAAACATCATTAACGTTTTACAACAAGAAAATGAGAGTTTTCTAGAAGAAAATGAAAAGGTTAAACAACATTTCAAAGAGTTATATGATTCAATGAAAGTCACTTGTGACAAGAACAATGAAAAATAACTTCTTTACAAAAGGAAATTGAGAATCTGAAGAGTCAGGTAAAAGGGAAAATGCCAATTGTCGGTGATGAGAATCTTGTACCAAAGGTATCTGCGGATTCTAAGTAAGCTGTGACTGTAAAGTAGCTAAACCAACTAATGTTCCCATCATTCCCTCTACAGGTGTAATCGGTGGCCTTCAAAAGGTCAAAGCCTCCAGGCAGTACAAAGCAAGATAGGACCTCGCAAGCTAAAAGTGATCAATGGAAGAAAGTAGAAGACTACCCTAGGAACAATAAGTTTGTGTTGAATAAGACGAATCGTGTTGATTCTAGTATTAGCTATAAGCGTACTGTAATTAATTCGAATTCTGCAACTACTTGCAATACATGTAATGAATGCTTGATTTCTGTGTTGTGAATGATTTAAGGAATGCTGTCAAATCTCCGGTAAAAATTGTTAACATTAGAAAACAAGATAAGAAGGTCAGAAAACCAAGGTGGAAGAAGGCTAGAAAACATTGGAAACCAACAGGAAGAAAACTTAGTAATCTAGGTTATCAATGGACACCTACTGGCCGTAAATTCAATCTTAATGAGTTGTGCCCTAAATTATCTAGATCAATGTCCATTAGGAAATGGATGCCTACTGGTAAAACTATACCTTTAAGAAGTGAACATACTTTGAATAGATCTACTATTTCTACTAGCCCGTCATCTACCTCTAATGATATCATTGCTTCTGCTTCTGATGTGGGTGTTCCAATCTCATTTACTAACCAAGTGGAACCCATTCTCGCATGGGGATCTCAATTTTCCAGTCATCCATTCTTGTTTGTGTTCAACTGCAGGTCGTTTAAATCGATTCGTGTACTCGGACTCATTCCAAGCATATGACTGGAGATCGCTCACGGCTCATGAACTTTGTGAGTAAATTCATTGGGACTGTTAGATTCAGGAACGACCATTTTGGGGCAATTATGGGTTAGGGAGATTATGTTGTTGGAGATAGTGTAATTTCCAGTGTATATTATGTTGAAGGTCTTGGTCATAATTTGTTTTCTGTTGGTCAATTCTGTGATTCTGATCTAGAGGTAGCCTTTAGAAAACATACATACTTCGTTAGAGAACTAGATAGTGTTGAACTTTTGAAAGGAACTCATGGAGCCAATTTGTACACCATCTATATCGAAGACATGATGAAGTCTTCTCCAATCTGCTTGTTATCAAAGGCTTCAAAAACAAAGTCCTGGTTATGGCATCTTCGTCTCAATCACTTGAACTTCGGCACCATTAATGATTTTTCTAGAAAGGATCTCGTAAGAGGCTTACCCATATTAAAGTATGAAAAGGATCATCTTTGTTCAGCATGCCAATTGGGAAAAAGCAAGAAATATGCCCATAAACCCAAATCTGTAAACTCAGTTATGGAAGTTCTTCATACTCTTCATATGGACTTATGCGGACCAATGAGAGTGCAAACGATAAACGGGAAGAAATATGTGTTAGTCGTTGTTTGTTTTTTTGGGTAAAGGGCATTTCGCCCGATAAATTATATTACACCAAAAAATCGTTTAAGTACAATGGAATGTGGCAGAAATACCACATTAACCTCAAGAAACGCTTGAACATCCAACTAAAACGCTTGTGACAGGCCACTAAGCGTTAAAACTATAAATAAATACAATAACCAAAACCCCTACCGGAAACAACCACCTAATCACACAAGAATGACCACACAAATCTGCCCATCTCTTTGAAGGAGATTGATGAACCGATGAGCGCCTCCTAAAACCCTTTCCAAGTAAAAACCCAGAGGGAAAACCTTGGTGTAGGGAAAAAGAGTACAACACTCACCCGAATCTCTAACGAACTCCACCTACCGCCAAAAGCATCAACCAAGGACACAAGACCAGCCTCACGCTCCCAGAACAAGAAATCAGCATCAAGAATTGAACTCGCCATTAAGAATGCATAAAAGACATAGGCAACCGCCAAACACGCAATAAATCAAGCACATTCGCCCTCCTTTTGAATCTACATGTAAGAAGCTTTAAACGCACCGTTGATTTAATCACATCAATCAATTGACTTTCAAACCGCTTTCTGTTTTGAAGATCCATTGTTTCTTTCTTGCCAAATAAAATAAGAAGACGCCGCAAATAAGAGCTTTGAAAAAACGCTTCTCACAGACCGAGATGTAGAGATAGGAGCCAAGTGATGCACCACATCTTCTAAGGAATAAGGAATATCTGTAAGACCAGCAAACACCTTCAAAGAGTCCTAAACCTAGCCCTAATTCTCTCTTGGAAATGGCGACTAGCCCACCTTCTTCATTCAACTCGTTCTATTCTATCTGATTTGATTCTTACACCTCATAAAACTCTTGTTTTTGGATTGCTAATCTTTGATTGTATCCTTAAATAGTTTTTTATCAGGTTGCGGTTTCATTCTTTTAGGGTAGCAGCGTTTTTCCATTGTTTCTAAGGCTAGCCGTCACATTCATTGCGCTATCATTGATTATTATTGTATTATTATGGTTGTCGATTAGGGTTACAATGATTATGGCTGAAACCCTAATTCATTAGGGTTTCAATTCGTTTTTTATTTTTATCCCTGATCGTGTTATTGCTCTTGTTGTTTCGTTCTGTTCGTTGGGTGAATTAGGGTTTCTTTCGTTTCTCTACTTGGGTGCTGTTTGTTTGTATTCGATTATGGGTAAATCGGTTGGATTTGCTAATAATGGTAATGAGGGTAATGATACTAATCTTTGAGATAACTAGTTACATTGGGGCGGTGTTTTATGATGATGAGAAGGAGGATGAGTTCCCCTTGCTGAATTCATTGGCGAAGAAGATCAAGAATGTAGATGGGCACATGATTCGTTCAAATAGGTTACCTAATAGGACAGTTTGTTTTGATAAACACGAAAATCGGGCCCTAATCTTTCTCGATGGAACGCATGTATCATTTGAGGAACAGCTTGATGAGGTCGTTCTTTGGTCTTGATGCTTCTCTTGCGCATGGGGGTGGGGAGTCAAGTTGGGCAGAAAGTGACCTAAAGGAAAGTATGATTCACAAGGAGGGTAGTGGTATGCATGGAAAGCCTACGGTTGATATGGGATCAGACTTGGGAAACAAAGTAACTGTTGTGAATGTGTCGAGGGCTGCTAATGGTCTTGAATTCATTTGCGTCAATTGTTAATGATGTTCCTTGCAATAAAAAGGTAAATTTATGTTCGTTGACCACTAATGAATTAGTTGATCATGCGGATTTGGCAATTCCATTAGCATCGGTTGAAGAGGTTAATAATCGGTTTGTGAATACGCTATATGGGTATTTTATTGGAAAGAGGCTAGCTTTTCCTATAGTTGAGAACTACGTTAAAAATACTTGGGCTAAGTATGGTATTGAATGTGTTATGTTGAAAAATGATTTTTTCTTCTTCAAATTCTCAACTAGGAAGGGTATGGAACAAGTTTTAGAGAATGGCCCATGGCTTATTCGTACATTTCCTATCATCTTGAATACATGGGATCTCAACACCATTCTTAAAAAAGATGAGATTACGAATGTTCCTATTTGGGTTAAGTTACATAATATACATGTTGCAGCCTATACTGAAGTGGGTTTGAGTCTTATTGGCACTATGATTGGTAAGCCTATTATTCTTGATGCGTACACGAGTGATATGTGTCTGAAATCGTGGGGTCAAACTGGTTATGCGAGAGCTCTTATTGAGGTGTCGTCGGTTATGGAGTTAAGGGATTCTTTGGTTATCACGATTCCCTTCCTTAATAAGACTGGTCATTCGCTGGAAACTATTAAGATTGAATATGAATGGCAACCTCCCCGGTGTTCGAGTTGTAAGATTTTTGGTCACATAGATGAGCAATGTCCAAAGAAATGTAAGGCTGCTACTTCGTCTACTAATCATGATCATGGTTTTATAGAAGTGAATCGCAAGAATGGTAAGGGTAACCAGCAGGCTAAATCTCGGCCTGTAGGAGGTATTCGATTAAATAAACCTAAGTCTAACTTCTATTATAGACCTATTAGTAAGCCTAGTGATAAGGCTTCTACATCTCATCCCAAGGTTACGCGAGATAAGCCAGTTAATGAAGGTGAAAATTCTTGTCCTAATGATGTTAATCGTGTCTCTTTGAAAAACTCTTTTGATGCTCTTATGACTGAAGATAAATTTTTTGAAGGATCAAATGTTCATCATAAGGATTCGAGTTCTTGTAAGGTTCAAGTGGAAGGTGTCATGAAAACTCACATGGTTAATGATCTGTTTGTGGAGGTGGTAACGGAATGTGAAGATGAAGTCTACGAAAACTACGATGATATTGTTAATTATTCTACTAGCTCCAAGTTTAGCGGTGGTTCTTCGAGAGACTTCAAAGTACAGGGACGCAATAAGAAATAGTTAGTTGTTGTTTATGGCATGTCATAAACATTTCTTTTGTGTTTCTTGTTAGCTAGCTTTATTTTAGCTTGTTAGTGCTTTTGCGCTTTTGCGTAGCCCTGATCGGGCAGAGATAGGGGATTCACCCTCATCCTTTGTACTTCAACATTTTTTGGTGTAATGAATTTTACCGGGCGGAAGGCCTTTTACCCAAAAGAGTCCCAAACCTGAAATGAAAACAAACACTCAAAGAAAAGGTGATTATGAGAATCCGGTTGAGAGTTGCGCAAAGGGCACACAAGTCCATCTCTCGTGGGGTCATTTGAGCGAAGCAGATCCTGAGTACGAAGCCTCCTTCTCATAACCAGCCACGAATGAAAAGCATGCCTCAGAATACGGTGCGTGAACCAAACAAGATGAAACAAATCAACAACCTGTCCACGCGGCCAAATACACTCCCAAACTAAAGAAATAGAGAAAGACTTGACATGACCATCCCCCGTCTTCCAAACTAACCGATCATCCACATTATGAATTAGATTAGGAACTGAAATCGAAGTAAGCATAGGATACCGAGTTCCCCACATATTCGGCCAAGCCTAAGAGTTCCCTAAAATAATGTCCCGAACCAAAGAATTAGAAGAAAAACCAGCCCGATAAATATCCATCGAGGACACAATAAGAGAAAGAGGACCAACCGAACACCACTTATCAAACCAAGCAGAAGCCTTCAAACCATTCTCAATATTATGCCAAAAGAATTGCCTAACAAGAGGCCTAATCTGAAGGATCTTCCGCCAATTCCAAGACAGATTACCACGACTTGGAACATCCCAAAAGTTACGACCACGCAACCTATGTGTATGAATCCATTTCACCCATAAAGAATCCATAGAATTGAACAAACGCCAAATATGAGCAGCAATGAGAGCCGCATTAAATGATTCAAGTCTACGAATCCCAAGCCCACCCTCCTGTTTAGGCAAGCACACAACCTCCCAAGCAACTTTAGAATTACCTTTCCGACCATTACCAGAACTCCAAAGGAAACCCCGCATAAGCTGCTCAAGATCAAACACAATACGAGCAGGGAGAACAAAAACCGAGGCCTAATAAATGTGCGTAGAAGCCAGAACTGACTGAATAAGCTGAAGCCGACCAGCAAAAGAGAGGGTTTTATTCCTCCAATCATTGATGCGATTAGACAGCTTCTCCACCAATTCCTTACAATCTCTAAAGATCAATCTAGTAGTAACCAACGGCACCCCAAGATACTTCACAGGCAAGATCCCCTCAACAAATGGAAGAATTTGTAAAATAGCAAGCTTAACATGATTAAGAACATTACAGAAATAAGCAGTACTCTTAGGTAAACTAGGAGACAGGCCCAAAACATCCTTAAACTCCTCTAAGGAATCCATAATAACACCTGCCGAATGAGCATCACCATGAGTAAACAAGAACAAATCATCAGCAAAACAAAGATTAATAATGTTAAGTTGAGAGCATTTGTGATGGAAAGTGAACATCTCAGAATCCCGGACGCGACGTCTCAAAATAAGGGTAAGCACCTCCATAACAAGCGTGAAAAGATAAGGCGATAACGGATCCCCTTGCCTTAAACCACGCTTACCCTTAAAATAACCATGCAAAACGCCATTAACACTAATAGAAAACGAAGTAGTAGAAACGCACTCCATAATCCAGTGAACCATACGCGAGTGAAACCCAAAACGAACCAAGATACACCTCAAAAAATGCGAATTGACCGTGTCGTACGCCTTCTGAATATCCACCTTAAAGGCACACCTAGATGGACCACGATTGAGATGATAATTATGCATAAGCTCCTGAGTAAGCAAAATGTTATCGGCAATCCATCTACCAGGAACAAACGCAGACTGATTCGGACTAACCAAAGTGCTAAGGCTCTCCTTAATCCAGTTGGCAATAATCTTACTAATACACTTGAAAATCATATTGTAACAGGAAATAGGCCTAAAATCAGTTATCCGAGAGGGAGAATTGATCTTAGGAAAAAGGGCTATAGTAGTATGATTAATCTCTTTCAACAGCTTACCATTAACAAAAAATTCCGGAACCGCCTTAGTAACATCATCCGAAATAATATCCCAAGAACCCTTAAAAAACGCAGCCGAATAACCATCAGGACCCGACGCCTTATCATCTCCCATAGAAAAAATAGCATCTTTGACCTCACGAGACGTAACATCACAAGCCATATATAAAGCCACATTAGGATCAAGAGTCGATGTGAAAAGATCAGAATCATCCAATGGCAAAATAGGCCCCTCTTGACCAAGGAAAGAAGTAAAGTAAGAAACAAAAGCATTAGGAATCTGGTCCTCCACCAATTGCACACCATTACCATCACAAATAGAATCAATCCGACTCCTAGCTTTCCTACTCTTTACGACCTTATGAAAATATGCAAAATTCGAGTCACCAACCCGAAGCCATTCAACCTTAGCCTTTTGCTTGAGAAAACATTCTTTCTTCAAAAGTGCTTCATTGAATGCATTAAGATATCACGCTTCCTCCTAACGCAAAACAACATTAAAAGGATCTAGGTCAAGGGCACGTTGAACCTCATCCAATTCATGATGAAGTTTAGTAACTTTCTCATGAATATTCCCTTCTCGGAAAAGCATACTCTGAAAAGGCTTTTTAAGCACCTTCAATTTACTAACCACTTTAAACATATGAAAACCACTCACCGATGTACCCCAACACTCTTGAACTTGCTGTTTAAACCTTGAATTCTGAACCAGAATATTAGAGAATTTAAATGGCCTAGGTTTAAACTTACACATCGTAGGAATATGAAGAATAGCCGGGGAGTGATCAGAAACACGGTACGGTTGAAAAATAGCATGAGCACCTGCAAAAGAATCCATAAACCCAATATTAGCCATTATACGATCAATCTTCCTCAAAGTACCATCCAAACCTCTCAGCTTTTGAGTCCAAGTAAATTGCAGCCCCGAGCGGTTTATATCAACCAACTCATTAGCATCAAAACACTCCTTAAATTACCGCATCGCAATATCAATAACCGAAGAACCCTCGACCTTATCTTCTAAATTAAGAGCTGAATTGAAATCCCCAAGAACACACCAAGGGCGATTATGAACCGGTGATTATTTAATCCAAGATTATCCCAAAGGGGTCTTCTATGAGTATACTTATTGTGAGCATAAACAAAGGAACAAAACAACTCCTTTTTATCAGCCTTAAAACGAATGAAAGTATGGACCACCTGATCAGTCATAGCAACCACATTCAAATCAACCGCATCCACATTCCATCCCAAAATGATACGAGAACCACTACTACAAACATTACCATTAGAAGTCCAATCCCAACCTTTAAACACCCTCATGCATAACTCCTGAAGACGAGAATTAGAAACATGCGATTCCAAAATAGCACAAATAGAAAGATGATTTTCACCAATAACCTGACGAACCTCATTTTGTTTAGGGGATTGGTTCATTCCCCTTATATTCCATGAAGCGACACTATACATGAGGAACGTCAACAGAGGAAGTGCTTGCTTCCTTACGATTACTAGTGTCAGTGCTTGGTTTACCAAACTCAATATACTCATCAACCTCCGTATCACTATCACTATCCACTTCATGAACCCCTTTTATCCACTTGAGACGAGTCCTCCCCAAACCCAAGTACATAACTGATGACATCGTCATTAAGCGCTTGAAAAGAATTCTTAGTGACTATATCACTTAAATCATCATGAATATACTTATTAGGGGCTTTAACATCATTAGTAACCTGATTATCCAAGGAATTAAGACCATCATCCACATTAGTAACACTCGAATCCTTATTCATAACATGAGTCTTTGATGATGAAGCACCATGCTCTACACCCTCCTTAGGACCATTAGGTTCCTTATTAGTACCATTACCCTTAGAAGAAGACGCTCCATCATATCCCCCTTTAGTTTTTGAAACCGGCTGCCAACGATAGTTAAATGTGACCTTTCGTTTCGCAAAACGAATTCCATCAATAACCTTCTCATGATTTGGCGCCTTACCCTTACCCTTACGCTTAGTAGCTTCTACAAAGCCCTCCTCATCAACATTAGAGTTCACACTAGATTGTTTAACCTTCTTAGGGCAAGCAACATCATTATGGTCAAAAATTTTGCACAACTCACAATGGGGGGGCTGCCACTCATATTCAATATCAATGCGTGCCAATGAGTGACCTGAACCATTAGGAAATGGAATCGCCACAACCACATGATCCATTAACTCGTTAAAAGACACTTCAACTAGAGCTCGAGCATATGAATTCCGACACCATGACTTAACACACATAGTACTAGTATATGAATCCAACATGATAGGTTTACCAATTTGAGTCGTAATCAAACTTAATCCAACCTCCGTATAAGCAACGATTGGCACATTATGTAATTTCAACCATACGGGAGCTGAAGTTACCTCCTCCTTCGCAAGTGTAGTATTAGGCATCCAAATGTTCAAAAAGATAGGAATAGAACGAATCAACCACGGACCAGTCTCTAACACTTGATCCATACCATCCTTAGTGGAGAATTGAAATAAAAAGAAACCATTATTCAACATAACACGTTCTAATCCAAACTTAGCCCATGTATTCTTAACATAATTCTCCACAATAGGGAATGCAAGCCGTTTCCCAATAAAATATCCGTAAAGAGTGTTAGCAAACCTAGCCGAAACATCATCAATATCTTGTAAAGGAATTGTGACATGAGCTCCTTCCACACTTTCCTCATTACGTAATTCACATATGTTAACAGATTTGAAAGTATTCTTTGTTTTAAACATAGAAGCATATGAGAGTTTAGGG
This sequence comes from Chrysanthemum makinoi, assembly GCA_910596185.1. Lineage (NCBI taxonomy): Eukaryota > Viridiplantae > Streptophyta > Magnoliopsida > Asterales > Asteraceae > Chrysanthemum > Chrysanthemum makinoi. The sequence continues at coordinate 70,071,452 of OU343219.1, read as the reverse complement.
GCTGGTTGTGAACCAACATCACTAGAAGACATACCATTATCACCACTAGTCACTTGAGTAGCATTCGAAGCTTGTGTAACACTAGGACCCTGAGTTGCAGCATCCAAAGCATCCTTAATCGACCCACAAGCAGTATTCACATTCCCAACCAACGTTCCATGATCAATCACATCCTCCTTATTCTGATTCTTAGACACCACATCATCTTGATCAGCAAACTTAACACTTCTATAAGGTTTTAACACCTTACCATATTTACCCACGATCTTACCATCCACGTTCCTAAGCTTAGCTGCTAAACCTCTCAACAATGCAGTCTCCTCAACCTCATCTTGTTGCCCAACTGATAATACCTCAACATGGGTGGTCGAAGTATTAATAGCACTATGCACCGGTTTCCTTAAATTCGACTTCAAGATAGGAAGATCACCAAGCAAATTTGATTTAGGGATAGTTGAAGGTTTAGTATTCTTATTAGTCGACTCCATAATAATAACACCAGCAACGCAATCAATACGTAGAGAAACAAATAGCATAAACGAAAACAAAAAACCCTAAAAATAACGAACAGGAAAAACCCTAAAAAACCACTACCAACAATAATTAATGAAACGCAACCCTAAAAGGGTTTAAATTCCCATCATTAATTCCTAACCGACACTCATGATTGAAGCAGATATAGTAATAAGTAGGAAACGAACCCTAAAAAACGATTCCCTAAAAACAATAAAATCAAAACCCTAAACACCACGAACCAGCAACCAAATAATAAATCGACTAAAGGGAGATAATACTCGGATTATTCCACAGAAGTAGAAGTTTTATAAGGTATAGGATTCAAGGAAAGAAGAGGGCAACGATCAGATGTGAAGGAAAAAAGAGAATCGCCATTTTCTCCCGGTCCAAACCATCTTGGCTTTTTTGTTAATCGTTGTTGATGACTACTCTCGGTTTACTTGGGTTAAATTTTTGAGAACAAAGGATGAAACTCCAGACGTCATCATCAAACTTATCAAACAGCTGCAGGTTCGACTTAACAAGACAGTTAGAATTATTCGAACGGACAATGGAACTGAGTTTGTTAACAAAGAACTAAATCAGTTTTATGAAAGCATTGGAATCAGCCATCAAAGAAGTGTTCCACGTACTCCTCAACAGAACGGTGTAGTTGAAAGACGAAATCGGACTCTTGTAGAAGCTGCAAGAACTATGCTAATTTACTCAAAGGTTCCAATGTTTCTCTGGGCTGAAGCCATTGCCACTGCTTGCTATACCAAAAACCGTTCCCTTATTCACACCACTCATGGAAAAACTCCATACGAACTTGTCCACAATCGAAAACCTGATCTCTCTTTCCTTCGTGTGTTCGGTGCTTTGTGCTATCCATCGAATGATGGTCAAGATTTAGGTAAATTAAGAGCTAAGGCGGACATTGGAGTTTTTTTGGGCTATGCACCAAACAGGAAGGGTTACCGAATCTACAACAAAAGAACCCGAGATATCATGGAAACTATTCACGTCATGTTCGATGAGTTGTCTGGGCAAATGGATCCAGGACAATCAAGTTCTGGACCCGCATCTCAACATTCATTAAGTAGTCCCATTAGTTCTTCTCTTGTACAAAACCCCTCACCAGCAGTTCCATATGTACCACCTTCTGAAGATGATTTGAAGAAATTGTTTGATCCGATGTTTGATGAATACTATGAACCTATTACTAATGATCAGTCTACTCCATCAATAGTGGCGGCTCCTAACCCAGTCAACGTAGATAATCCTTCAGTTTATGTGTTACTGAGTCAAGAAGCGCCTACTGCAGATCACTCATCATCATCTTCAAATCCTCAATCCTCGAGTGTACATCATGGAAATGTTTCTGGAAACTATGATGGAGATAACCCTTTTGCCACTCAAGAAGATGCACCATTTGAAAACATTTTTGCCCCTGATCCATCATCTGAACCATCTTCATCAGGGGACCCCAACTATGCTACATCAGTTCCTCAACCACAACCACACCAGAATTTCAGATAATGGACACATGATCATCCATTAGACAATATTATTGGGAATCCTTCTCGTCCGGTATCCACTCGTAAACAACTTGCTACTGATGCCTTATGGTGCTTCTTCAATTCCATATTATCAAAGGTCGAACCGAAAGATGTTAAAACCGCAATGTCTCAGAAGACAATTTGGTTCAATGCAATGCAAGAAGAAATTCATGAGTTTGATCATCTTGATGTCTAGGAATTGGTACCTGCTCCTGACTGTGCTATGATCATTGCTCTCAAGTGGATCTTCAAAGTAAAACTTGATGAGCATGGTGATGTACTGAAGAACAAGGCAAGACTTGTTGCAAAAGGATATCATCAAGAAGAGGGTATTGACTTTGAGGAATCATTTGCTCCAGTTGCACGTATCGAGGCAATCAGAATCTTCTTGGCTAATACTGCTAGCAATAACATGGTGGTTTATCAAATGGATGTGAAGACTACCTTTCTTAATGGAGATCTGAAAGAAATCGTTTATGTCAGTCAGCCAGAAGGTTTTGTGGATCCAGAACGTCCTACTCATGTCTATCGCTTGAAGAAGGCTCTTTATGGTTTGAAACAAGCTTCAAGGGCATGGTATGACACACTGTCAAAGTTTCTCTTAACCAATGGATTCAGCAAAGGAGCAGTTGATCCCACATTGTTCACCAGAAAGTCAGGCAAACACTTAATTCATGTTCAAATCTATTTTGCTTATATTATTTTTGCCTCGACCGACCCTAATGAATGTGACCGCTTTTCAAAGGAAATGGGCGCCAAATTTCAAATGTCTATGATGAGACAAATGTCATTTTTCTTGGGATTACAAATTTCACAAAGTCCCGGAGGCATTTTTATTAATCAATCTAAATATGCAAATGAAATTTTAAAGAAATTTGGATTTGATACTTGTGACCCTGTTGACACTCCCATGGTGGAGCGCATAAAACTCGATGAGGACCACTCAGGGATCATGGTTGATAAACGAAATATCGAAGTATGATTGGATCCCTGATGTACCTCATAGCCAGTAGACCTGATATTATGTTCGTTGTATGCATGTGTGCTAGATACCAGGCTAATCCTACCAAAAAGTACCTTGAAGCGATTAAACGGGTCTTTTGGTATCTCTAATGAACCATTAATATGGGACTTTGGTATCCGAAGGACACCAATATGTCACTAACAGCATACGCAGATGCAGACCATGCAAGGTGTCAAGATACACGTCGAAGCACGTCTGGTGGTGCTCAATTCTTAGGAGAAAAGCTTGTAAGCTGGTCTTCTGTAACACCCCCAAATTCAGTATACGCAAGGATTAAGGTTGGGGTATTACTTCATGGAGCACAGTCATAATAATAGATAAACGGCTCAAAAGAGACGTTTTAAATAAAACAGTTATCATTCATTTATTTAAATCAGAGTTTTACAAAATAAAGGTCCCAAAGGAAATACGGAAATACATAGTTTTATTCTTGTGAATGATAACAAAAATGGGTGCCCTTTATATAAGAAAGTCCATTGCCACTCCGTGCCAGATCGTGCCCTAATTTCCTGAGATAAAACATGCTAAACAGTCAACACAAAGGTTGAGTGAATCCATAGTGTTTATATAATAATCAGTTGAATACAAGATAAGCAGTAGTAAAATCAGTAATATTGCAGTACAGTATATTGCCCTAAGTCTCATGACAAGCAAACCTTAACACGAACGCGTCATAACAATGACGTAAGTTACAAACATCATAGTGATGATGTGAGCAACAATGCCCTCCGGTAGGAGCTTGCCATTCTCCTAGTATTCTCAAATAACGTGCATTTGGTTACCTATCCGGCTAACACAAATGGGGCGTCAACTGCCAATAGATCTATTCACGATATTCGTGTTCACTCGCAAGTGATTAATGGTTCATGATATGAGGGACTTTTAGTGGCATCAGTAGGTACTTAGGCAATATCAATCAGGATAGCATACAGAAAATACTTGTGTTCGGTTTTTGTAGCATGTATCTCCCCACGAGTTTAGAAAACAAATATGTAAGAGTGGGACTATGAACTCACCTCAGTGTTATTGTAGTCTGGATGGAAAACAAATTAGATAATATGAACAAACTGCTCCAACTCTCGACCTGAGTTAGTATATCATGTATTTAGTATTTGTATTCAAGTTTATGCGACGGAAATGTTCTATAGATAACATGAAGTCTCTACAAAAATTAAATATGCTTATCATACTTATTATTATGACTCAAATGATTAATAATAAGTTTTTATCAAAACCAAAGTTGTTAAATAATTTATGTTTCCAAAATGTTATAATTTACAATTTTAAATATTTATAGTTTTTACCCTTGTACTTTCAAAAATGACACTTTAAACCCTCAACTATGGGTTATTGACAAAATCAGCCCTTATATGACTAACTTCACAAAAATTACATTATTAGTCCAAAGGAACTTTATTTTACAAAAATTAAAATTTTTATGCTTAAGATTTTATAAGAGAAATTTACTAGTTTTTTGCCTAAATGGATAAAAGTACGGGTGAATAAAAGTGAGGCCTTAATAGGTTTTTACTACATTCTTGATCCTTTCAAGAGTTTTTCTGGTGGTCTTTCTAATGGTTCAAACTAGAGGTCTTAAGCTCTTACGGTTTGGTCGCAATGATTTAACAAAGTAAGGGGGTTATGTGCTTTTTGTTGTTTTTGGGCGATAACGAGGCTAAAAGAGGGCAGATTTTACACAAGACCAGCTAGGGTTTCTATAGCGCATTTGACCCTTCAAACACTTTGCTGTAAGCTCTCTTAGATGGCATAAGTCTCATGTCCTAGTCGTCTTTGATTAGAAAGATACAAGTCCATGAACATGGCCACTTGGCCACGACGCGTTTTATGAAAATTTCAGTTTTAAACTATATCTTTTGCATGCGACCTTGTGAAATATTGTTTTACCCATTTCTAATGTTTCTAATACAGTGCCTAATCAAATTTATCAAAAATCCCACGTTTTCCTATATATTTGTTGTAAAAAAAACTTTTTGGCATTTATGACTTTTGACCAAAATGATGGTTGTTTTTAAAGATAACGACTAGGCTTTTTAACCGGGTTATGGGGGCGTTTTGTAGTATCCCAGGTGGTGTTTACAATGGTACCTTGCTTGACCCTAATGTCTCTAACATGAAGTAGATAAATGAGGGGCAAGTTGGGGGGGTAAGGCATGTTTTGGCGCAAATTTCAGTACGAGAAAACTAAAACATGCATTTTATTTAGTATAAACCTATAGGGTGTTGGTAACTATATTAGAGGTTTATTTTTCTTTCTCAAGGGACTCTTAACATGTTCTAACATTTAAGGAAAATGCATTACAAATATGTGTTTATCTATGGGGCGCTCCAATTACAGAAAGGTTATAAAAAGTATTTTTGACCTTTTTTTTCCACATGACACAAATCTATGGTTACTTATATACTTTATTGAATGTTTAAAATGACTAAAGAAAAGAGTGTGAGTGTACTTACAAGCTTATGAGTTGCTTATCTCAGGTAAACGCCTACTAGCTGCTAATGTTCACCAAATTATCTTCACACCTTCCAAGCTCTATCTTATCCTTCCTTAACACTAACTAGGGTCTTTATTTCAGAATGTTTGTGAGTATTGGAGGGTTTTTATGGGGCGTATGATATGTAGGTAGTATGGTATCATGTGTGTGTTTGCATGGGACACAAAGAGGAGGGTGTATGGGGCGTCATTTATAGGCATGGAAGTGCATGGTTTTCCATGTGCTAGGTCACCATGTCTCACAAGAGAAGAGACATGGTGATGTGTTCCATTACACATGGATAATATAAATGGATGCTAAGGGACATGATGAGGTGTGCATGGGAGTTAGCAAAGTTGCATGCGGTGAAGCTAAAGATGGCGTGGGGTGGCATATTTTACAGCCATGAACTATGCCCCTAATGTTTGACCATGGTAAGTCTTCAAGGTAAAAAGGGTGATGTGTAAAAATTATGTACAAGTAACTTAGTTTATGGCTAGGGTTTATACATGTAATACTCAGTAACTAAGTAGTAACTTGGTTAGTTCAATTTTAACTAGGGTAATTAAGGGGGGGGGGGTGTTAGGCATTATAGGGTAGTACTTAGGTCTTTTATTGTTGTACTTAATGTGTAAATGGTAATTCCATGGTTAAAGTTTCTAATTTACTTTAAGTAAAATATATTTTAGGTTAATTTATATGTAAATAATAAAAGTAATGACTTAAGTTTGGTGCTTTATTATTTGTACATTAACATTGTTTTATTGTACTTTACTAAAAATGAAATATATATTTAAGACTTGTGCTTTGAAAGGTTTGTACAATGTGCTTAAAATTAAGTACACTAAGGTTTATAATGAAGTTTTAAGTTAATTGAATACATTTATGCATCAATGACTTGTACATTGGTTTAATAAACTTGTACCTTGGAAATTGGTAAATGTTTCATTTATATCTTTAATTTTAGTTTGTGATTTTATTTACATAAAATCATAAGATTTGCATATTAGGGTTTTAACCGGGAAATGCCTTAGAGTTAGGGTTTTATGCTTTAAACTTGTACATTAAGTTTAATGGTTTGTACATTAGGGTTTATGACGTAGTATCGAAATTGTTATAAAACTTTAAGAAAACCCTAATTTACTTGTGACATTGTATTGGAATTGACGCTAATAATATAAAGATTACTTTATACCGGACATCCCGTATGTTATGTGAGGGCACAACTGGCATGGGTGACCATGCCGGGAAGTTTCAAGTATGACATTGTTGTGAGACTTCCATTGTCACTTAAGAGTGTGTATAGCAAAGGCATTAATTGTGAGAGTGAGCAGTTTGTGAGTGCGGCTTATTATCTAGTCGTAGGGAAAACAAATGTACGTAGAAAAATGAATTACTATTAGTATAAAGATGGATTTTTACCGGTGGTTACATCTTCAAAGAAACAAATGAGTACATCTATATCCTCTACAGAGGCTGAATACATAGCCATGTCATCTTGTTGTGCTCAAATCCTATGGATGAAATCCCAATTATCTGACTATGGCTTTGAACTCAACAAAATCCCTCTGTATTATGATAACAAAAGTGCCATTGCTCTCTCATGCAACAACGTTCAACATTCAAGAGCAAAGCATATCGACATTCGACATCACTTCATCAGGGAGCAAGTGGAGAAAGGTGTGGTGGAACTATATTTTGTGAGAACTGAATATCAGGTGGCAGACATCTTCACTAAAGCTCTTCCTAGAGAACGTTTTGAGTTCATTCTTCCAGGACTTGGACTTAAGAGTCTATAACTGGAAACACTCAAACGTCTTCAAGAGGAAGACGAGGAGTAAAGGCTTTTCTTCATCTAACTCTTGTACATAATTATTCAAAAAGCAAAATACAAAATTATAAAACCCACAAAAAGAAAATAGAAAAATATAAAATTTCAAAAATCCATAAAAATCAAAAAAATCTTTGAAAAAGCCCAAAAATATTATTTTTCCCATCTATTTCTATTCTTCGATAATATCTACGGACTTTGATTTGTCATTCAAAGAATGGCACGGGTCTTTAGATGAAGTTCGATTGTACATAAACCTTTTAAAAAAATGGGATGGAGAAAAATGATAGTTTATTGTCATTTCAGGCAGTAACCAGTTTTGAAAGATAGAACAGAGCCATGCTTAAATTAACTTTTGCAACCTCATGCTCTGATTGTAAAAACAAATGTTTGTCGCCAAAAAGATAAATGTTTCCTTCACAAATATTTTTCCTTCTAAATATTCTTCTGAAAAATAGTTGTCATCTAATGAAAACAAAATTTCTTTGAAAAATCACTCGGACAATAGTTTTGAAAATCATCTGAACTTCTCATTTGTCAAGTTATGTCATTGATTGAGGGGGAGAATGATTTCAATCAAATCAAAAAGTTATTTTTCAAACAATTGACACGTAATCGAGCAAGGTCTAATTTTAGATAATAAAAAAGAACAATGTCTTTATACAATTGGATCCAGACCAAGGCTAATGTTGTGTTTTCATAAGATACTTAAGCATGTTTAATCATTGGAATTCCATGTCACAATTCCCCTCAAAAGCTTTCAAAATCAATTTAAATCAATAGAGATCACAAATCTCAAAGGATGTGAAAATTGTGATCGGGGGAGAATCTGTGATTTAAATTGGATATAAACTGATAATTCAATAAATGGTTTTATAAAGATAAAGCACTCCTCCCTACATGTGCCAAACGATTTCAATTTTTCCATGCACTTGTTAAGGGGGAGCATCTATCTCAAACCAAAACGAATTGAAACGTGATTGAATTGTCTCTAAGTGCAGGTTCTCTCTAATATGTGCAAAACACTTTCGAATCTCGATGCACATATTGAGGGGGAGCAATCATAAGAAAACCTCATCCTTCCCAAAATTGTTTTATCCAAAGTATTTTAAATACTAGATCTGATCAGGAAGTGATGATGATCATTTTAGAAAATGTTAATCAAAGATTGGATCTTTAAATCTTAATCTAAGATTTCAAATTCCTCTTGCCTCCATGCGCCAAAACAATTTCAAATATTTGATGCACATGTTGAGGGGGAGCGTTTTCTAAAAATATCAAAAACGATTCAGGTACAAAATGATTTGATCTTGTATCACAAGTACCTGGATTGATTTTCAAATGGTTTTCAATTGGTTTCAATGGCAGAAAAACAATACCAAAAGACCGACCAACTTACTTTATGCATGGTGTTATAAGGATGGTTAGGTTAGGTATTCGTTCCCACGATCCCGCCAGAGCCGGAGGGATCTACCCAGGGGCAATCCACTAGTTATGGTAGAAGTCCTTAGGTATGATGGAAAAAGGAGAAAAGTGAGAAATGGGAAGAGTGCGGATTGAGATAGAACTAGAACTGGAATAAACCCAACAAGGTTCTAGTTATGAAATCTCGGTAAGCACTGAAGGGGTTGAAGAATGAAAAAGAAATGAATGAGAAAAGGGTGAAAAGAAATAGCCCTCCATTATTTCAACCTTAGGGCAGAAACCGGGTTCAATTCATATGCTACTGGTGGTTACCAAGGTAACACCAATATTGAAGACAAGACGTCATGGACCCAGTGACGCACTGCACTACAACTTCCCAAGCTACTCAAGTTCCTTTTAAAAGGGCTTGTTTCATTCTCACATGGAACCTACATAATCTATCGACTTTCTCTTAGAGATTGTTGATATTAAAGAAGGAGACCCTCTCCCTAGTCTCCAGCTTAGGAAACCAAAAGTGCGCTATTGAGTCTAGAGCCAAGAGATCATCAATAAATCTCAATTACGACACACTATTCTTGAAGTTTTGCTGTTTCACACAATGTGGAAAGTAAGAATATATTTAAGAGTCCTACGCAGTATCCTTGTGGTATTGCCAAAACATCCGAGTGATATGTAAAGTATTCACGATGAAGATGGAAATCCTTCTAGAGCCAACATCTAACAAGCTCTTGGTGGGTGACAAGTGAGATCTTTCATAAGATCAAGCTTGTGACAACTGGATAGAAACGATGGGGGGATTCAATCTTGAATCAACCTTGGTCCAGGAAATGGATTGACGGTTAACTTTTAAAAACCGGTCGTTGTGCTCTAATACTCTTTTCTCTAGCACATTGACTGTGTATTAATGTTTCAAAATTAAAAGGGTATTTATGATTGACAATAGATTTTCTAATAAAACCTTCGTTGTATTGCAAAACACTTTATATTTAGCAATACACAATTGTTTTTTAAATCATTTTTCACCAATCAGTGAATCTCAATTCACTGGTTCACTCACTCCGTGTTGTCTTCTTTGAGGCGTTCCGGTTTGAGAACTGCTAGAGCAGCTGCGAAACCCTGTCAAGGAGATTCTTCGGAATTCTACCTGATCACAGGCAGTACTTGTACTGATCAACAGAGAACCGTGGGTCGTGTACCTCAATTCAATGAAAGTGATCAAAGACACTTTCGTGTGCTTTTATTGCTAATTGTTGTCTACAGGAACACCCGATGGTTGCAGCTGATCAGAATTGAGGCGTCAATCCATAGCCGCATGCTCACACATCACATTCACTTCTAAAGACATCATAATAAGTGCATATCTTTATCAACTGGCTCTGATATTTTCAATCCATGCTTCTACTACACTGCTGGAAATATTATGAATTAACAAAAGCTTCTGCTACTCTGATGAGAAGAAATCATGATACAGAAAGTGAGCATGTCGGTCCGAAAGTCACAACTTCACACAATGGCAATACAACAACAAAGGATGAGTCCGAGATTTGATGTGACTGATGATCTCAAAACTGGCTCAATTAATCATCAACACGTGGATCATTTAAAGACCTCCACTTGTAATAACAAAACATGCGGAACATGAAGAATCAAAGACTACGGGCTACAGAGCAAAGAACTTAATCAAGAATTCAAGAACATCCAAAATGTAATATCTGTTTGTAATCAATGTAATTTGAGGTGACCTCTCTTAGGGGGAGATTGTTAGGATTTAGAAAATCCGGTAGTTAAAGAGTCGGTCACCTCAAGTATATGTAATCGTTAGAAAGCTCGTAGTCGTGGTCATTTAGTGTTAGTAAGTAGTTTGTTAAGTAACACTGTGGCGGACGGACGGGTCTTTACCCACTGTATGCCTGATCCACAGCCCGTAGAAGGCGTGTCTTGTAAGAAACTATAAATACCCTTTGCCTAGCAAGGCAAAGGGTTGGATCTTCATAATATCATTTTTCTTTGTCTCACTAAGTTCCCAAAACTCTTCCACTTTCTCTCTCTAGAACCTAAACCATATGCCCCTTATTGCTATGATATGATATGTTTATGAAATCCAATATGTTACAAAAATAGATGTCGTCATTTCCTAGTCTTTGACTAGCTTGAGTATTGTCAGTATTTCTTGACTTTGTCGATGTCTTTTCCTTTTTGGCGTGCGTTCTAGTAGTATGTCTCGACTATGTCGACGTCTTCTCCTCTTTCGCGTGAGTTGTGCGTCACGTCTATGTTTCTTACCACCACACGAAACGTTAAAAATAAACTTTTGAGATATTAATTATAAACTTTTGGGAACGATAATAGACTTTTGAAAGTAACGACATGAATAATCCACGAAAACTATGACACATTACTTTTATTGACTTCTTTATCATTTGAGCGGTATTTTAAGAATAATCGTATACGCATTAGGTTGCGTCACTTCTATTTTATTCTACTCGTCGTACATTCTTCTGGATGCCATGGAGATTAGCTTTAGATGCCAGTCGTGTCAATAATGAATAGTGCATTCTTTGTAGCTAAGGTGAGTTTCATAGCCCCTCTTTTCAAATGTTTTTATAACTATTTTAGGGGAGAATACATGTTGCTTTTAACAAACTATAACTGGATATGTGAATATTATTTAGAATTATTGTTGTTTGGTATATTTAATTTGGTGATTGAATGTTTTATGTATTTATGTGAATGCAAACTATTTCTTGGACCTGCCACTATTCTTTTGAATTGCTAATGAGTTGACTAGGAAAGGTTAGACATGCGACATTTGTTGACTTAGACTAGGGTAGCATATTTATGCTATAACGCGATGCCTAGCTAAGAATAGACCGACCTACTCCAGGGTAGCTTGTGTTCTAAGCCTTGCTACGACTGTGCTGGCTAGAGTCGCTCAGGGCCCTGCATTGAGATCTCACACTTATTGATGATTACTGATTGGGTTGTTTGTTGATTATTTGATTGGATTGATTATTTATTTGGATTGATTATTGATTTGATTGGTTATTGACGAACTGATTATGGATTGATTGATTGACGGTTGGAATGGTTATTAGATATCTGCGTTAGTCGCATGTAGCAATTAAACTCTATCAGGTCCACTACTACATTTTGTAACTAAACTCTATGAACTCACCAGCGTAAGCTGAACTTTTTAGCATGTGTTCTCAGGTTTAAGGCGATAGCTCACTATTGGAAGATACTTGGAAAGGGGCATGGTCATAGGCGACTCTGATGAATAAACGGGACCGCTTTAATTATCTTTTGGGCCTATTTCCGCACTGCTTTCATTAGTGCAAACTTATGGTTTTCAATTAATGAATCTTATTCTAAATAAATGGGATGAAAACCATTCTTTGTACCTTATGTTGTGATACCAAGATTGTAACACCCAAAGGCGCGTATGCTTCCGCTAGACCGTATTTTCGGGGTGTTACAGATTATAACTGTGATCCTCCCTGTAATTCTTCCGCCGTGATTATGAAATTTTGGGGGTGTTACAGATTGGCATCAGAGCCAGAATTATAGAGAACCAAGTGTATTTTAACAGTGGACTATAATTACGTTTTTCAAAATGGACCAGCTTACACCGCACCTCGCGAGCCCTCCGTGCCTATGTATTTACAACACCTTGTTTAAGATGTGGCACACACCATACCCCAGGTTATCTTTTAGCAAAGTTTGCATGATTATATAAGTTTATATTTACTAATAACTGGGTTATTACAGTACTATGTCTTCCCTACACCATACCTTCTCCTCATCTGAGGCAGATGTTGAAGATACCATATCTTCTACCATGGCCCCGATGCCCCACACCACATTGACCCCCGTGATGTCAAGGGTTTGGACTAGCGAAACGAAACCCTTCAAGGAGGGTGAAGTAGCTCCTACTCCGGCAGTGTCATTCGCAGTGCCAATATATACACCCTCACCAAACGACCATTATGTGCAAGCTAGGAAGGCACATATCTCATCCCTGTTGACACGCGATTAGTATCTAGAGTCCCAACAGTGGTTACCTGCACCTATTGTAGAAATTCTCCCTACACCCCCCAATATCACCCATAATATCAACTGGAAACCACAGTTCCCCATCTTCTGATGATCGGATTGCCCAAACGTGGGAATGGAACCCCGCACCAAGAACAGAAACCTCTCCACCACCACCTTAGGTCTTCTAAGGCTGTCGAGTTAGGGTCCTCCAACCCTATGAACCTGAACCATTTATGAGGCCATTTCGTAGACATCCAAATGGTCCTGTTAGGATACATACTCCTCGCATAATCATGCGAGCACCCCGAGTCCCTGTTGCACCATCATCACCCACCTCTCCTTTGGATATATTCGGAGCATCACCACTTTCTTCTCCTGCATTATCACCACCAGCATCACCACCTTTGCCTCTAGTTAGACCAGATCACCTCTTCAATACGTTTACTCAGGCTTATCCCTTGGCACCTTGCCAGATCACTCTTCCCGCCTCACCACCAGAAGATGCGGTGTCCCGCACTTCTTCTTACATGCCATTCCCACCAAGTTTTTACCTAACAGGAAGAGCACAAGTTCTTTTTTATCATTTGAATTTCTCAAAAAGTCTTGATTTCATTGACATGTCCGATACCATCTTCAATTATACCATCCAATTACTTTTCGGATTAGCCTTACCTTTGGCTCTCCAAATCTTAGCCAGCTGGCGAGTCGCCTGGCTACGCAATTTAACAATCCATAACTGTGCGGAGAAATCCAGAGCCGCAGTAGCCCTCGTACCTACTCCTACCATGCCACAGCTAGATCATCAAGCAGGGTGGATAGATGCCCTAGAAGCACTCATAGCAGATGTTCGAGCTAGACAGCAGGCCTTACAAGACCAGATGTCAGAGTTTAGGGGAAACACAAAGTAAACTCCTAGAAGTTAGACGTAGATCACACCTTGTATAGTTTTGTGGCATTCAGCCTACTGTGTGTAACTTAATAAGAGACCTTGCATCGTTTTGTTGTGTAACAAAAACAGATCAAGTATTAATGTTATATTATGGTTGTGGTTTTTCTTACTATATATTGATGTTGGTTTATACTTCTATGGTTGTTATCTTACAGTCATGTATGTTGTGAATTGTATTCAGACATGTCGTGATGATACCCGTGATTGTGATGATTCTTTATGTGTTGTGGATGAAATATAATTGAGAAATTATTACAATGAGTGTTTCGTAGAAAACTTGATGAATGTAGAGAAAGTTGTTAAACTCCAACTGTTATGAAAGATGAAAATTTTAACAGTGAGTGTTTCGTTAGAGAACTTGATGAATGCAGAAAAAGTTACTCAAACACAACTTTTGTAGATGACGAGTCATTTTGTTCCTTAGTAATCCCATATTGAGTACTAATCACCCATGTACACACATAATGGTCCCTGAATATGCGGCGATTTTGAGATTTATATTGAAACTAAAGGATACTAATATGGCATCAACTTTACTTGAGATATTCCAGCATGATCCTAATATAACAATCTAAACTTTACGGGAGGTACGAACGAACCTGCACATGGATTAAGAAAAACATCTTTCTCTTCATCATGAACTATCATCTTTCTAATATAACAATCTAAACTTTCGGTTTTATCAATATCGAATGATGATGCTAGCTTGCTTTTGTTGAAGTATAAGTAAAGTGTTACAATTGTACATGAAGCTTGGTTTGACAACGAAGTTAACATTCGTGGTGATATTGGTTTCGATTATGTTATGGTTGAGTATTTTGCAAATTTTTGTTGTGGTAATTGATCGTCATCTTCATTAGAGGATATGAGAAAGTGGGGCGACGATTTCCGTTTGAGAGAGAGAGAAATATTACGTTATGAGATAAGTAAGGAACTGATATCAAGTTTTGTTTAATATTTTCAAGGAATAAGTGGGGCGGCGGTTTTTATTTAATATCATTAAATCTTATATGATGCAAATTACCTAAAATGCCCTTCCGAAAATTACCTTTAAAAACAAAATGATAACTATTTTTCTAAAATTTGATTGGTCCATGCTAGTTCTCGCGGTTCTCGACCTTTTTTTGGTTTTGAAAATAACCTTACATTATATATATATATATATATATATATATATATATATATATATATATATACACACACTAGAAGTCGAAGCCCGCCCGATGGGCGGGCATGACTTGTAATTATAATTTTGATTGTGTTAGTTAATGGAAAATTATTTTTATCGACGTCTATTTCATTTAATTTTGTTGGAAATTATTTTTAAGGACGTTGAGTTTATGTATTTTTTTATGGTATTATTTTATGTTTTAAAAATTATAATAATAGGTGAGATTGACGTATATTTTATTATTTATTTATTTTTTTTATAAAAAGAAGATATGTTCTTAATTATTTTTTTAAGTTTATAGTATTTATTTTTTTTCCCGTCTGTGTAAGGGGATGGTATATCGGTTGTCATTGAGTTGAAATGGTTAAATAACATACTGGCAGGAGTGTGTATTGAGCAGATAAAAATAGCATAAAATATTTGTAACGTAGTAATCAAATAATAATTACGTGTGAACAATATCCATGTGAACGATCAAGTGTAACTTATAGGAGTCATGGGCTTTATCCATTATAGATTTAAGATCATCAGGAGTAACAACGACTACTAGGTGCGAAGAAATTTGTCACGTGGTACCTACAGTATCACATAAAATATATAGATTACAAAAATTGATAACAACAACAAATAAAGGAAGAATGCAATAATGATTCATCGATCCAATATGTGTTTACTTCCATGGGAGCACTTGTCAAACATTAATGTATCTCGCATTGCTAAAGATTTGATAAGGGTATTCCTGTCCATTTGCTTACAACTTCAGCAATGTCGACTTTCTCACGCAAAAAAGATTTTCCAGAATGTCGAAAATCATAAAGATTCCTCTCAGCTTATTTTAGTTGGCGTTGAAGTGTCAATATGGTTCCATATTTGAGTTCAGCAGCACGATTCAGATCATATTCACATTCAGCGGCTTCCATTTCTTGGTTTACCCAATAGATCTTACAGATAAAGAAAATAAATAGAAAAATAAACCAAAACAAATTATCAAATACTTTCGGAAATTGATGTATTACCTCCTCCTTGATTAACCATATTCGAGTTATCAATGATTTTCACGACCCCATTGCTCATTAAATTCTTTTTGTTTTTCTTTATAAGCTTTTATTCGTTTTCCAGCTTGGATACCCATTAATTGGATGCTTTATCTGCCTTATTCTTAAGAGACAACCGCTCCATCTCGAGCTTTAAAACAGTTTGATCTACCTCGTCCAATTCTGTGGGCTTAAATGTGATTTTCAGTTTTAGTTTTGCAGCTGATACATACACCAAGTCTATTACTGCAATAATAAACCAGCATTAACATGTTCAATTATTACAAAGTCATTTGGCATGCAATTAATTGATCAGAAAGACAATGTTCTAACCTTTGCTAGGCAAAAAGCACTATCGTATGTATTTATCAGCAAGTATAGCTGCGGAAACAAAAGCACCATCAGAAATTTGGACCCCGTGTTGAAGTCCATACCGCTCACGTAGGGCAAGAAGAATGGAAATAGTGTCTTCGACAGACGGTTGATCACAAAATACTTGTTGAAACCTACACTCAAAAGCCAGATCCTTTTCGAGATACTCTGTACTTATCCAATGTGGTTGCTCCAATACATCGAAGCTCACCTTGATCGAGCATTGGTTTCAACAGATTAGCAGCATCCATTGCTCTACTAACAGCTCCTATACACGCCAGTCACACAAGAAATTGAAAATTCATTAGGCAGCATCCATTGCTCCACTAATAGCTCCACTAAAAGGAGCACATTATATACAGCGAAAGAGCATTACCATGTAGCCCTTGAAATTAGGTGCCTATCTAAGCCGATACTATCGAACGGAAAAAGGTAATACCACTAACCAAGTGTGTGGATGAAATCTGTTATTTTACACAAAAAGGATTTTTGAAAACATATCCCTAGATAAATGTTAGTAAAATAATCGGATATTGGGCAGCTGGATTGAAAACAGGCGCATCAATCATCACGATCAAAGGGATTCCTGAAAACATGAGCAAACACACAAGAAGCAAACACCGTGGAGGTTTCCCCCCACACTTAGCTGTTAGAAAATAGAAAGAAGTGATAAACATGGGTGGACACCCATGTAATGCTATAGTTTTTGTTAACCGAGTCGCTAGCTTGACTAGACCCCGAATTCATTGGTCCATGGGGAAGCAAGTGGAAGAGAAAATCTCCATTGGACTTTCATTCAAATGGTTTGGATAAACATTGAACGTGATGAAAGTTCCACTCCGATGAGATACAACTGGCTCAAGAGAATGAGAAATGCCGGGGTCAAAGATGGTCTCTTCACTCCCGTAGGAGTTAAGACATGGAGAAGAAATGGGAGGAGAAGGCAAAGTGTCAATCTCATGACAACGGGTGGGTTGAGTGGGCAAAAGATAAGATTGAGGAACATTAATAGAATGTTCGGAAATCTTATCCACCACTGAAGCAATGAAAACATCCGTGTCGGGCTTAGAAGAAGTTCCATCATCCGGTGGTTTAGCAGGCGGACGAGTGGATGATGGTCCTAAGCCATAATCGTCACTCTGAAAACCCAAAGGTATCGAGTCATCCGGAGAAAGAAAGTCAACCTCTTCAATATGAGTGTCACTCGACGAATTATCAGAAGACCAATTGTAAAGAAGATTTTCCAATTCAGTAAGGTCGGCCTCAAAGTCGAAGTACACATCATCATCTCCCGGTGGAGAATGATCAACGAGAGCGAGTTCATCGGCGAAATCCTCAAGAAGGTCTAACGTTGAAGTGGGATTACCACTATTCTTATCTTCGGGTAAAGATGGAGATGTAATGAGGTTCTCCATGTAAGAGTCACTATCCTCATTCTGAATATCAAAGATGGGATTATCCGAAACAAGAGTGAATTCAGAATCAAAGTCAAACAGAGGATTAGTGAACGCCATAGCAAAAGGTTTCTCGGACACAGCAAGAATATCTTCATCATCCGTTTCAAAATCAGTGTCCATATCAACATCATCGGGATCAACATCTCTCACTTCTTCCAAGCTGACGAGCTCAGAAGGAATTTCCTCCACATACTCGATGTCTCCACATGATAAAGAATCATCAAACGACGTATAGTCATTTTCAGACTCGGAGATCACCTCAACAGAATCTTTTGGGGTAGGAGAAGAATCATCATCGAGAGGCTCATCACACATATTACCAGGGATAACCTCGGACACACTTGGGTTGGGACAAGGTTCTCAACACAAGACGGTTCCATTTCCGGAATAGTGCTAAGGTGCTCGTCCCCCATTAAAAGGTTATCCGAATGTTCTATGGTGGATAGGCAATATGAGGGCGGAGAGTGGACATGTGCGGTACTTTGTGGGCTTGAGATATGCACCTTGTCCTTTGTCATCTCCCAATCCTCCTTATCCTCATCATCGAGACGGCAAGCTTCGTTGAATAGGAGACGCTGTTGAGCAGCTCGCTCATCGGCTAGTAATCTTTCGTTGCGAGCAGCTTGTTCCTCGAAAATTTCTTCAAGAATACTTTTAATACGAGGAAATTGATCGATGACGGGAAGATGTGGGGGTTGGATGTTGTCAAATCCG
Source organism: Chrysanthemum makinoi (assembly GCA_910596185.1). Classification (NCBI taxonomy): domain Eukaryota; kingdom Viridiplantae; phylum Streptophyta; class Magnoliopsida; order Asterales; family Asteraceae; genus Chrysanthemum; species Chrysanthemum makinoi. Next base: position 70,052,894 of record OU343219.1, on the reverse strand, counting down.
GAAGTCCACGATTGACATTGATAATCATCATGAGGACCCCCACACTTAGCACAATGAGGGTATTGGGGAGAGAAACTTTGAAATGATGAATCATTGAAATCTTGATAGTACGGTTGTGGCTCGAATGAATTTTGTGGAGGGTAGTTGAAATCGTTTTTAGGATAATTGAAAGAGTTCGGGTTAGAATCATAAGTGAATGAATTCTCGGCGCAAATCGAACAACATCCATTGACAAGATAGTTTCCACACCACTCGCACATGCATTTGTAACAACGAAAACCTTTCGGTAACATGTCTCCACAACCGTAGCAATAATCATGATCGAATGAAGAAATCTCGGGCTCGGGGGTAGGAATCGAGGATTCAACAATATCACATTTGGTAATTGCCAAAGTTAAACCTTGACGAATGTCATTAAAGTAGTTTTCAATCATGTTCATTCCGGCCCTAAGGAAATCATCCTCGTTTGAGAAACGTCTTGAAGATTCCGGAGGTGGGACAAGTGGTGTGCTCTCAGAGCTAGCAATTTCCACCACTTCCGTTTTGGTCTCTGGTTCTTGCTCTTTTCTCTTAACCTTAACCGTAAATTTCGAAAGAGTTTGATCAAATCTAGACGGTTTAGGATTTAGAGCACTAACGGGAGTCACTTGGGGCTCAGACACAATAGAACAAATCTCGGTTTGTGGCGGGTGGTCGGAAAAACTTGGAGAATCATCGAGAGAGTTTCTATCAGATAATTCGCACCAATAGTAATATTTGCTTGCACCCGCCCTTCCACATCGCTTACATACACATTCGTGGTTGAAACAATACTCCTGATCCTCTTCCATATGGCTTTTGCAACGGAAACAACGACGATAATCGATCGTTGCCATGAGAATTAAACATGTAGAGGGTTAAAGAAATAGAATTAAGTGATCGAGAGGATAACAAAGAATAGAATCAAACGGTGAAAGAAATAGAATCAACGAATAAGAGGAATGAGAAGAATATTTTTGGATTTTTGAAAACGAGTGCACATGCACTTTCAAAAACAACACTTTCAATTAAAACAAGACCGAGACAAAACACAAGGAACTTAAACTAATAATTACAAGCTTATTTACGCAAGTGACACAAAGGCAAGTTTTGAATCTTTGGTTCGGGAACTTATTATGATAACACTCAAGTTGAGAAGTGTTATATTGATTGTGTGTTCTATTTATTTAAAACAACAAGCAAAATCTTTTTGTATTTTTAATCTTTTACATATATACAAAGAAAAGAAAAATATTTTTGTATTTTTGTATTTTTATAAAAACAATAACTTCACAAGGAAGGTTCTTCAAGTCACTAATCGCAAAAACTTCACGATATTGTCGCAACACACCTCCCTGGAAGTGGTGCCAAAATTTGATTTCGTTGTTTGTGAGTGTGAAAATAAACACAATATCAATTTATCAAATTAATCGTGAAATCCGACAAACCAACCTTTTAGGAAAAGGGTTAACGTGGCAAAGCTCACGAATGTGAATAAAGTGATACCATGAAAGTGATTTCCCCGGGTCGTGTCCCAACGAGGTGTGAAATTGACGGTGTCGTTGAGTTTCGTGATTAGGACTTGAATTGGTTAAACGAATTTTGGAATTGATTACGCTAATCTACAAATTAAAGAACGGGGAATGAAAATTAAGCACATAAAACAATGTAAACACTAAATAAACTACTACTAAGCCTAAGGAACAATCAAACGATGCTAAACTACATCCTAGGGTGCTAAAATGCAAAAACACGAAAAACTGGGAACGTACCGAGCCCCCAAAAGTGAAAAATATGCAATTTATGTCCTACGAGTGAAAAAATAATTTTCCTACATTCTACATGACTAAAAATAATTTTAGAAAAAAGCCAGGTATTTTTCTGACTTTTATTTTATTTTCTACGAATTAAAAACTATTTTAAACTAATTAATTAAGAAACAATACTAAACATTTTTGGAAAATTCTACAAAAATTATAAAAAATACTTTAAATAGTAAGGAATCTAAGAAAAATTCAAAACTACACTACTGCTTTATGAAATAAGCAATGAAAAGATGAAATAAGCTAATAAGTTCTAAACTGCCAAACTCACTAAGTACTTAATTGTGCAGGATATGACCAATAAAAGACCCAAGGGCAGTTGGTGTTGAGGTGTGTGTTGTTTGCGTGCAAGGGAGACCAGGAGGTCCTGTGTTCGATTCCCACTTCCTCCCTTTCTGAAAACTTATTTTATTTTGATTTTTCAGCTTTTACAAACCAACAAGGGATCAAAATTAAGGCTTTTTGACAAAAAATTAAACTTGGAAAAAGCTAGAAAAAAGGCGTGCTTGACTTAACAACACAACAATGGCAAAAGGACTTATGGAAGGGGTGCTTGGGACAGGGGAAAAACTAAGGGATTAGAGGCTATTAAAGAAGCTTGTAAAAGCTAAATCCTATGAAAACTAATCTCTAACATACAATGATCATCTAAGGGACCTTAATAAGCAATAATGGAACATTAAAAAGCTAAAAAAAATGAGAACAACCTGCTGTTGCAGTGTGAAACATGACAGAAAATGAACAACTATGGACTTTTCAACTTAAAAATAAGCAACTAAGGGGCTACAAAAACACAAAATAAGCAAAGCAATACACTGATCTTACATCTAACTTAATGTTGGATCGATGTACTCTAACCAAACTAACTATATAGCTTGTTAAGGGTTTAATAACCTCGGATAAATCCTAAGTTAATAACAATGAAACACTGAGCAAACTTTATTAAGTATGCGAAATTTACTTAACAAAGCTAAGAAGAATATAACTTTAACTTTCAACGATTTTATTAATAACTCTAAATCTGCTTGTTATTCAGACTTCTTAAACAACTCTAAAACTCTAATAATAAATTCTCTAATAACGTACGTATTCTCTAATGCCAACCTAGGGGTCCTTTTATAGGCTCAAGGATAACCCTAGTCGGTTTATAATTTGTAACCTTGTACGACAAGTAATCTAAACAAAGAATATTCTAGAATAACAAAGCTTTCCATAAACGAATATAGCAGTTCTTTAGCCTTGCAGTACTTTGACTTCGACAGAAGTACTTTGACTTCTTCTTTAGCAAGACTTTGACTTTTTCCAGTAATTTGTCATTCTTCAGCACTTTCATATCCCAACAATCCTCCCCTAACTTGAATTCTACTTGCTTGACTTCAAGTTCCTTTGTTAACTTATCTTTAACAGCTCCATCTTCAAGTAAAGATTGTGTCTATGTCTTTCGATTGTATCTTTGTAAACTCTGTGCTTATATCAGCATTATCAAAATATCTTTTAGAAATAATTCTTTACAGCATCATTCAGCAAGCTTCATCTTTTCAGCAACACAGCAACATATGACAATTTGTACATTAATTCAGTTTAAGTTGCAGTCTATTCTCATCACTTCGGTGTGTAAACTCTGTGAGAGGTGAATCACTGAAAAATTAATGGATTTTGATGTCTCTTTACCAAAGCCATTAACTCTGTAGTAGCCAAATGTTTTGATGTGTAAGATCATGGTACATTGATAACCATATGATTTTTAGCAAATCATCAGCTATCAACAGATTTGATTTGTCTTTACCAAAAGTTGTACCCTTTTAGACTAGTTAGTTCTTTCATCTATGGTGAACTAATTACTAAATAATGGTTTTTCCACAGCCTTTACCACAAGCCATTTTCTTGTGGGCTAGCCAACTCTTCACATTTACTGATATAGTGAGTTGATTACCATACAACTTATTAGCAAGTTGTCAACTATAAAACGGATTTGAGATATCTTTACCGATGCCGTTTGCTCATGGATTAGCCAATCCTTTTGTAACCATGGTGGATTGATAACCTATTGGTGTTACCATCTCAAAACCATTTATTTCTTTTAACCTTTGCTTCAAAATATTTATCACTTAACAAAAGTTTTCTTTTCAAAAACATTAACTGGTTTAAAGTCAAGCGATTCTTTGATGAAAAGTCTTGTTTGATCAGCGTACTTTGAATAAAGTACTGATATTTCAAAAATAACTTATTCAATTAAAATTCATACCAGTTATTCATGAATCATCATCAGCCATAGTCGTCCATCTGATAAACAATTTGATGACCATAAGAGCAATTTCATTATCTTCTTCTACTTCCATTCCATGCTCTAGCATTCTCCTCATGAGATCTGATGTAAGCGTATATCTTCGTCGCTAACATGTGAATCATAGTCCCATCTTCTAACTCTAGAACATGTACTCCGGATTCTTCAAAGAATCTCCAGCTGATAATCTCCCAATCTTCTTGGTTTTTCTAAATCTATACTTGTTTCTTCAGTTTCCTAAACAGTTGTGAGATCTCCAAGCAAGACTAAACCAACTCCTTCTGATGGATTGTGTTCAAAATATTCTCGCACCACATGATATAAATGAAATAAATCCACTCTATCTATTATATGCAATAAATACCATAGCATATTGAACACCCTGAAGCTTTCATCTTCTCTGTTAAACATCAGATAACTTCCATCCTTTGACTCTACAACTTCAAAAGTAGTTATTGGAGATTTGTTCATCTTCATTTCAGCATCATCTTTAGAATACTCAAATTCTACTACTCTTAAGTAATTCCTTAGCTCATCATTAGTATCAGATCTTAACTCAATCTTCTTTGATGGCTGTTGATTTTCAACTTCCGTTGATCTTTTTCTTTTTAATCTTTCTTTCTTATCATCTTCTTTATGAGTATCATCATCTTTATAGTCTTTGATACTATCAACTTGTTTCTGATAAGCTTCTCTAACAGCTTCATACAAACCTTTCATCTCAATATAATTCAATTTATTCAATCCAATATATCCTTGCTTCTTTAAATATGCCATCATAGCATTTCTTTCCTTAGCAAGATTTGGTCTTCTTGGTAGAGCATAAATAGGAATAGGTGATCGAATGGTGCAATGCAGCTTCACATTCAATTCTTCTTGCAATTTCTGTTTGCTTCTCTATCCTTAGCTTCTACAATATCCTTAGCTTCTCTATCCTTAGCCTCTTCAATATCAATTTCAAAGATTCAATTCAGCTTGAAACTTTCTAGCCGCTTCCTCATTCATAGCAACTTGAGCAGCCCTTATCTGTGCTAAAGTAGGTTTCTTTTTCTTCTTTGTTTCTACCAATTTACCTTTTCCTTTATCTTTTGGATCTATAACAGGTTGAGAAGCTTGTTGTTGTTCTTCAGCAACACCAGGAATGCTAACACCCCTTGGCTTTGATAAATCAATCAAGATTTCAAAGAATGGTTTCATCATCACTTGCAGTATGTATTGGTTTGGGTGTATCAGCTTCCTTTTCTGATATGACAATTGAAGGACCAGCTTCCTCTTCAGTTAAAACAGTTGAAGGACCAGCTTCCTCTTCAAAATCTAACAACCTTGGTGTTATTAACCCTTGTCTGTAGGTTCCTTGAAAAGCAGTACTTTGATCTGCAGTACCTTGATCATCAGTACTTTTAACTCTAGTGCTTTCTTCCTCAGTACTTTCAATATTAACTCTAGTGCTTTCTTCCTCAGTACTTTCAATATTAACTCTTTCTTCAGTACCTTGAGGTTGAACATCAGTACCTTGAGGCTTCTTCATTCAAATTCTTATCTTCCAATTTCCTCCCCAATTGGAATGAAGATGATTGTTGAACCTTTTTGCCTTTGGTTGTCTTCTTAAATTGCCTAACTGGCCTGCCTTGCTTTCTTTGAGACTTGACCAATAGACGATGATGTTGAACCAATGGCCAGATAAAATTCTTGAGTTTGCTAAACTTAAGCTTCAACTTCTTAATCTGTGTAGCCTGATCTTCAAAAGATTTATTCAATCTTGTCAATTCTCTTGATAAAGAATAGTTGTTTAGAATTGGATCCTCAGGCTTCATAGCTTCTTCATCTCCTCTAGATGGTGAGTGTTCTTCTTGTTGAGAATCATGAACAGAGACTTGTGGAGATGGTGGAGGTGAAATGCAACATCTTTTTGAACTTCGATTATTTTGCAAGGTACCTTGTGATGCAAGACCTTGTGATGCAAGATACCTTGAGAAGCGACTGGTGTAGAAGCAGTACCTTCTCTGTCATCACCCTCTGCAGCCTCATCTCTGATTGCTTGAACAACCTCCATTATAGAAGTGGTTAATGGAGTGTGCCTTCCAGTGAATAGATCACTTTTCCTTGCCATAAAAGTGAAAATCTTGTCTGGTTGCACCACAACAGGTAGTAGACTGGTAGGCTTTGGTACATCAGCAAGTTGTTTGTTCAGGAACACTTGAATAAACCTTGGATACATCAACCATTTTGAACCATGAGAGATGTGTGAGAGCATTCAAGTTAGGATTAGCCTTGAAAAGTTGAAAATGCAATTTGCAGCCAATCCCACTATAGCAGATGCTATGTTAGACCCAAATTGCTCCCATGATGTACTCTTAGCACTAATACAATGAAGCAAGACATGAACTAAATACTTCTAGTGGGGACAAAATAAGGGTTTCTTGAATGTTTGTTCAGTTAAGGACCCTTCATAACCAATGTCCCTGAATGTATCCCAAATCAGTTGCTTATCAAAACGAATAGCCCCTTCTTCATCATCAAACAATAAATCCTCGCGAATTGAGGCTTCAGAACCTTCACAGCTTCTCCAAAGAACTTTAGCTTGAATATACGAATCATCATTCTCCATATGAACCCAAGCAGTTTCCCAAAATTGTTGAATCCAGGGCTCAATGATATCTGGTTCCACTAAAAGCGCATAACTAATCGGAGACCCAGTGAGAAAATCAATGATATCATGAAAGATCACATTAGGTTCAGTCTTTTCTAAATTCGCCACCATGTTGTGTTTTGAAACTGTATTACGATTTGCCATTGATGATATGTGTATACAGAAAGTGATATGATGAATAATATGGGTGAAAGAGGGAGAAATATGGAAAAGATTATAAGGTATCAATATGAGAGGGAAATTCGGAGAGTAGTTATTTATAGGTGAGATTTAAAAATCACAGCCATTAATAACAAAGTTACCGTTAGTAGTAGTTACCCCTCAATATTACCGTTGGAACATTACTTTGATAAGACAAACAGTTCTTTCCACGTGTGCAGTACTTTCCAAGCAGTACTTTCCAAGCAGTACTTTCATAAAACCAAAAGCGATACTTTTCCATTCTCCTCTTTACAATACCAAATACAGAAATAAACATGAATGTCCTCCCCTCAAGTAATGCATAGGACTATACTTACACGAAATAGTCCTCCCCTTAAATGTAGCTCAGTAATTAATCATGCCAATACTTACCACCAAGTGATTGAATCTTGAAACATCAAAGCCTTTGGTGAGTAAATCGGCTACATTATCATCCGCGTGAACCTTGACAACATTAATGAGCCTGTGATCATAACAATCTCTGATGAAGTAATGCCTAATCTGAATGTGTTTGGTCTTGGAGTGATAAACTGGATTCTTCACAATACAGATTGTACTCTCATTATCAATATTGATAGGAGTATTCTTGAAATTGAACCCATAGTCCAAGAGTTGATTCTGCATCCACAAAACTTGTCCACATTAGCTTGCGCAGCCACATATTCCTTCAGAGAGGATGTTGCTGCAATAGTCTGTTTCTTGCATTGCCATAAAACTAATCTTCTTCCAAGATATTGGCATCCTCCAGTTGTTGATCTTCTGTCATAGTTATCATCTGCATAATCACTATCTAAAAAAGCTTCCAAGTGAAAAGGTGAATCCTTTGGATACCACAACCCCAACTTAGGTTGTTGTTTCAAATAACTAAAAATTCTATTCACTGCATTCATATGAGAGACCTTAGGTGAGACTTGATATCTTGCACATAAGCAAATAGCAAACATGATATCAGGCCTAGATGCAGTACGATACATAAGACATCCAATTATGGATCTATACAACTTGACTTCAACAGGGTGTCCATCTTCATCCTTGCCCAATGAGTTTATAGATTTAATAAATGTAGTAATTGGCTTCATAGCATCAAATTTTTACTTCTTAAGTATGTCAGATACATACTTGTCTTGACTTATGAAAATTCCCTCCTTTGACTGCTTAACTTGAAGTCCCAAAAAGAAAGTTAACTCACCCATTGAACTCATTTGAAATTCATTCTGCATCAGCTGCTCAAACTCCTTAACCATGGACTGTTTGGTAACTCCAAATATGATATCATCAACATAAACTTGAACCAACATGATATCCTTCTTGTCTCTCTTGATAAACAAAGTCTTGTCAATGGCTCCTCTTCTGTAACCATGTTGCAATAAAAAAGTAGAGAGCCTCTGTAAAACCCTAAAAATTGTAAACGTGTTAAATGACTAAATTGCCCCTCAAGTCAATATTTGTGAGATCCGTAAAATATATCAAGCTCGTCAAATACGTTTAACACTTAACTCCTAAAAGACTCATGCAAGATAAAAATAACCAACTTACACTTATGTCTACAAGTAGATATTACACATTTAAATGACTTCTAAGGTTCCAAACCATATTAAATCATGTAACAAATGCACTTGTACTCAAAGTGGTCTAAATTCATCCTACACTTATCATTGAATTTGTCTATAACTGTCCCTCCTAATTCAAATTAAAGTCATGCACAATCCCCATAATTTTGGTCCCATTTAATTTCATTTACACTCTCCATTTAAAACACTTTTTCCTAATTCAAAATTTACAAAACCCTAAATACCCTCTACACAAAAGTGACGGCAAACTCTGCTTTCCCATCTTTTTCTGGTCGACACAAATGAGGATCCAAGGAGAGGTTGTGTAGGCTTCGTAAGACAGCTGTAAATTCGTGTGCCTGGATCGAGGTGGTTGGTCTGTCGTTGGTTTGTGGTGTGTGATTCAGCAAAAAGAATGCCAAACCGCCAAGTTATCTCACACAAGCTAGCCACTTGTGAATGACTAACCGTAAGAAACTTAAAACAGTTCGGACACTTATTTAAAAACCAATAATAGATGAGAAGTGTGTAGTATACGGGTAACTCAAACGTGTTAGGTTTGAGCACCGAGATCGTTCCGAACGAGGGTTGAATGGAGTTTCCAACTCACGTCGCGATTTTTGTGATTTGAATGGGAAAAGGGGATAATATGATGTTATCTAAACTACGAGATAAGGAAAGCATATGGAACTAAAATCTATGGGGAAAACCTAAGAATAATGGCAAACTACGCAATTCTACACTAAAACGCAAATACGGGATAAAAAACGAAACGCGAATAAAATGCAACTACGTCTATTCTAAATCCTAAAATTAACCTAAAATTACTTTTATAATAAAAATGATATTTGAAAACTATTTTAGAATTAAAACTAATTTTTAGGAATTTTCTGGATTTTATTAAAATTAAAAACTAATTTTTAACTTTAAAAATAAAACTAATTAACTAAAAATTATAAAAACAAAGGGGAAAATTATGAAACTAAATTTATAAAATCTAAAATACCATAAGAGAATTTTCAAAACTATTTTTGTAATTTTCTGATTAATTTTCTATTTTCTACAAATTTAAAACTATTTAAATCTAATTTAAATTATGAAAAATACCAAATAAAAGGGGAAAAATAAGGAAAAATATTTTTTATGCTTTTTATATTTTTCTTAAACTGGAAAAATTGAAAAATTATTTTTTTGAAACTTTTTCTGAATTAATTGCAATAAAAGCTATTTAAAAGTGATTAAAAACTGTTTTTAAATAAGAAAAATACTAAACAGTGACCAAAAATTATGAAAAACTCAGGAAAATTCTAAAATATTAATCTAGTTCTATGAAAAATATCAAACATGATGATTATGTGTGAGAATTGTGAGTCATGTAAACCGATATGGAATAAGCACTTGACAATAAGCTACTAAGCAAAATAAGCCACCAAACTTCTACAGGAACTAAGTTATACTAAAACCACTCTAAATCATCTAACTACTGCAACTCCTAACCTCAAATAAGCAGATTACCAAGTATAAAGCCACTGATTATTTCCACCAATAGCTGAATTAGGTGCTAAGTTTGAGCTTATTCACTGAATAATCAGAAGAGCTTAAGTGCAAAACAGATATGTGGTCTTCAAGACCACCTGGCAAACTACAAGTGGACCAAATATGAGACTCTAATAATCTGTATAGCACCTTGTGCAAGAGCTGCAAGGTCTGCAAAAAACTGGTTTTGATACCATTTTGACTTTTAAGAACAGTTACCTAGTTTGACTTTTATCAGATTTGAGATCAAATATTGAACTGACAATGATATAATATGATGAAATGAAAGCAATGCAAGCTCACTTATCAAATTATACACCTCTATGCTAGATTATACCAACTGATTTCCACAGATTTGAGATCAAGATCAGTAAAGATGAAATATTGACTTAGGTTGAAAATAGAAGCAAAACAAGGACAGATATGAGTGAGATAAACTGTAGTAAGCCTAAAACAACTGATCTACTCTAAAATTTTAACCTCTAGCTCAGTTTTAGTACTAATCCAAACACTCCTTTAAACTAATAAGATGCAAATGAAATCTGAGTTTAATGGAATTTGACTAAAACTGAATCTCAAATCAACAAAATACAACTAATCTCAGCTTTTTAACACATTTAAACTAGAATCTAACTAGAAATTGATTTGACTTTGAAATCTTGACTTTGATGACCGATGTAAAATCTAAGTTTGAGAAAAGGTTTGGAGAAATTTCAAACTCACGGAAGGCTTAGTTAGGCTTCTAGTCTAAACAACCGAAAACAACAAGCTTAAATCAAGATTGTTAATCAAATGAGCATTTGCAGAAAATCAAGTAACAAGATGAAAAGTAAATTTGCATTAATAAAAGGCTGTTTACATTTTAAAATGAAATTACAACCACTCAAAATATAAGAACAGGACAGAAATATAAATGGTCAAAATCTCTCTAAAGCTTAAGAGATTGGACAGATTTCAATGTGAGCCAAGAGGTCTTTATATAGCCTTGAGTCAGCTTTGGATGCTTGATTGGAAGAACCTAGAAGCAATCTTGAGCCACACAAATCCTCTGAGTCATAAGCACCAATCAGAGAGCTCCATTTCACCATGTGAGGTGTTACAGCCAATGGGAGAGCTTCAAATGTCCACGTGGCATTCTTATCCTGACATGTCAGCTTCTAGAAGAGGTTGAGAAGATGCTAGTACGAGGTTTGGATTTGGGTAATTGGTGGTAAAAGGTAAGTGGGTAAATGGGCGTTTGGGAGGAAGGAGATGACACTGTAGAGCGCGTTTGGATTTATTTATTGTTTCTCAAATAGTGTTAACCGGGTCTATGGGGTGTTTGACCTGGGTAAAAATCCGGGTAAACGGGTAAATGGGTTGGGATTGTATTAAAAGGGGTGGCCGGGTATTGGTGTTGTTTGGGCCGGGTGGATGGGATAATGGATTTGGGCCGTGGCTTATGTTTGTGTTGGATAAGGGATTGGACTAGCAAGGTGATCCAAGGGTAATCATAGGGACCAAAGTTGCAAAAGCTGAAACTCAAAGGGCCAAACATGTAAATTCTGAAAGTATCTTCAAGGACCATTCTTGACAATCTTCAAATAAACCAAGGGCCAATTTGCAATTTCTGAATCTTTAAGGGTCATTTTTGCCAATTGTTGAAACTTGAGGGGCTAGTTTTGACATTTCTTCAAACTTGGGTATTTCTTCCAAAAATCATCCTCGGAGAATAAAATCTTCATAAATGCTCAATTTTGATCTTCCAGCTCAGCTTAAGCTCTCTTAATCTCCCGTGCTCGGATTTATGTCTGATTTGGTACCTTTTTTGTGTGTTTTTACATATCTGTACCTGCACAAGCACAAACTCAAGAAAACCACAAATATTAGCAATAAACGGCTCTTTCTTGGTTATTTTGGGTCAGTTTTGATAATGAAAAGGTATGTGTTTTAGCACATACCAAAATACCCAGACGAAACCATTGTCGTGTCCTCACGCAATGCAATCAACTCACGCTTCTAAAACCAAGGATTTCAATCTCTTTCTACTAAACCTATGAAGAAGTAGCAAAGATTCCTCAAAAGAGATTAAGAAAGCCTTAATTCTAAAACGCCCGCTTTACCTTTTAATTCACAAATAGATATTACGATTAAGCACATTCGACATGAGTGACGATTTGTTGAAATTTCATGTCGATCAATAACTCCAACATTTTTCAAACGACACGTTAGGATCACTTAGTAGAAAACACAACACGCAGCAGTGAAGTGACCATATGAATAGAATACATCGTCCCTGATTTTTCACAAGTCCCAAACTAAGCGTAAAATCGAAATCATTGTTAAACATGACTCTAGATGCTAACACTACCCATGGAAGTTACTTGTGTAATTACTTTTTGCTCCCATTTTCCTATTGCCTCTAGATTTGTTTATTTTTGTTGAGAACTGAATTTCTTCAAATTTCTCGTTTCGATAACTTTTATTCCGATAAAGATACAAAGCTAAGTCGATAATTAGTTATCCGCCTTCTCTTAAGAACCATTGTCCCAAAAATGAGGTCCACATCAAGGAATTTTATTCATTTATACTTTTGATTTTTTTCATTTTCATCATTTTTCATCATTTTTTTTTTTTTTTTTTATACTTTTACTTATATGAGCCATGAACTACGGAGCTTCACGGGGTAATTCCAAGACTATAGGCTTCATGAAATGAGGATCCCGGCTGGCTAGGCTAAGACCTCACTCAATCCCGGCTAAAGATCCAAGGGTCCGATCTCGACACCGCAGATCACAACTTTACTTATTACTTTTTCACTTATCACATATTGCTCATTTATTTATTACGGATCCTTGATGTGTACTCAATTTTTAAAACAAAGATTCTTTTAAGAAAGTAAAGAACTAACTATCGCCAAAAACTCAACATCTCTAATTATTGTTTAGACAGATATGGGGTGAAACAATTTTGTGGAACAAAAAGCCATAAGTACCTTCGATGGGCTCTAAAGAGAACCAACTACTCCACGCTTAGCATCTAAACTCATAAGTAACTCTATCATTTCTCGATCTCTCCAAATTTAAAATCCCAAATAATGAGATCCGCAGATGCTTAGCCGATAATTTTAGATTATCTATGGTTAAGGGAACAAGCTAGGGCTCAACATCAAGTCGAAATTCTATTCCTATTCTCACTAGCGGAAAGTCAACAAGGTGTCAAAACATATATTAACTTAGCAAATGCTTCGTCTAATGAAATTAAGTCATGCATATTTAAAGTCACTCGGGGAAACTTGCAAAATCTTGGCCTTGTGAGCTAGAATTGCGATTTTATAGCTTCTTGTCAAAGAGACTAGCAAACTTTTCAATCAAAAAGACTTAACAAAAGCTTAAAAAATTTTAAATTTTTCACATTTATAGCACAATTTTTCATTTTCTAAGGAAAAACGGGGTTGCGAGAATACACGACAAAAATAAGCAAGTGCGGTCAAATCAAATCGAAGATTACCCTACCCCTGACTAGAACGAAACATTGTCCTCAATGTTTAAAGCAAGGGTATCAACGAAAATCTAAAAGCCGTTTATTAAGTATGCTAGAAGATAAACGTTAGTCGATAAGATTAGGATATCGGATTTCCATCAAGATCGATCATGAAACTCGAGTAGAGAAAGACAAACTTGAGCACGAGAGTCTTCATATCGAGAACATCCTAAACACAACATCACAAACAACCAAACACGAGAAATCGAAGAGGCACTCGCCAGCGTCACTTATTAGAAAATAGAAAGAAGATAGATGGATAAGCATGGGGTGCCTCCCGAAGCGCCATCGTTTTGATTACCGAAGTCGCTAGCCGCACTCGCCCCCAATTCATTTGTCCTTGGGGAAGAAAATGGTAGAGATACCGTGGTCAAAACGGTGTCCTCATTCCCGAAAGAATGAGACTGGATGGTTTGGGAGAAAATGTCGGGCTCAAGCACATAAGGAATGACTCCTCCCAAACTCACATAAGGCATATGAAAGATCGATCCATCATCCGGTGGTTTTGGCGAGACGAAGGATGAAGGATCGATAAGAGAATACTCCAAAGAAATCGGGAGCTCATGGTAAAGAAAGGTGTTACTCAAAGGTTCATCAACAAAGGAATCCAAGGGAAGATCCTTATATCCAGAAATGATTTTAACAAAAGGCTCATCAATGCATATCCCGGGTTTAAAGATTTTGTCTTCACATGTCGGCTCAACGGGATAAAGGATGGTGGACTCATCGAGAAAAGGAGAATCATCATTAAGTAAGCTTTCAAGAAAAGGATATCTTGATCGAGTCGCACCTGTCACTCTCAATACTCGGCGGTATTGGATCATCAAGAAATAAGTCGATTTCTTCCATATCAGAATCATAAGGCGGATTATCAAGAATATCGTTGTCACCCACTTTAGTCAATTCATCAATCTCCATAATATCTTCAGTCGATTCATCACTTTCTTCATCTTGCATAACATCATATAACCGAGAGAAAGTTCCGAACACGTAGATGGGACAAATGGTGTGCTCTTAGAGCTAGCAATATCCACCACTTCCCTTGTGATCTCTGAATCGGACTCAAAATCTTTGTCGAAAAGAGGATTAACTTCACAAAAGGTATAGTCGTCCTTGAATTCAAAAAGTGGATTTGAGAAAATCCCTAAGTAACCTCTGAGATGTCAAGAGAATCACACAAAAGCGAATCACAATCACCGCCGATACATCCTCGAATCGGAAAACATCTCAACATGATCATTCGAAATATCAAGAGAAAGCTCATCACAAATATCATCTACAACCTCGAACTCTCTTGGGATTGGGATAAGGCTCTCAACACAAGAAGATTTCATTTCCGGAATAGTACTAAGAGGCTCGTCCCCCATTATGAGAGAGTCAACGGTGTAACTATATGTTCAGTAGAATTATGATTATCGGCCTCTTCCAAAACGATGTCACTTCTCTCAACCGGCGTGAGAGAAGGGGAAGGGTCGAAAATGAAAGGCTCAGAAACGGGAGTGGGTTCAGCCGACAAACTTTCATAATATTCTTTCATTTGGATGGAATCCTCATCATCATCTTCAATGTAAGTCTCGAGCCATCGGGCACGTCTCTCAAGTGCTTGCTCTTCAATTCGAATCTCTTCAAGACACTTTTCAATCTGAAATGCGTTTTCTTCTTCGAGTAATTTTAACATAGATCTTTCGTTTCGAGATGCTCGATCTTCGGCAAGTAATTCACCATACGCTTTTCGATGATGGTCTTTCTCGATGCCATGTTTATCCATAAATTCTTCGACTATATTAATACATCGTTGGAAACTATCTTGAGGAATTTGCGGATGTTGTGGTTGAATCTCTTCGTATTGTGGAGGTGGGTCATAAGAATAGTCATAAGGAACTTGCTCGTAAACAATTGGATTCTGCATTTGACATTCGAATTAAAGTCGGACCTCCACAATACTCACAACAGGATGATTGTTGTGACGGGTTTGGTGAAGTATATGGATAAGGTTCATAACCAAAGGTCTGATTGTTATATTGAGTTTGGCATTGAAAACCATGGTGAGGCCCTCCACAAGATTCTCACACGAGTATGACTCCGTCTCATGGTATGGGGATTAGTTAAGGAAATCGGTTGTTTCATTGTAGGGATGTTGGTCGTAGACAAACTCGCTTCCGTATTCACATGCTACAACCGGGACAATTCCCACCATTTTGAGGTCCCTCACACCAGTGACAACCATAATGGTAAGACGAAGACATCGAGAAGAATTATACGAATAAGAGGGTAAAGTGATAAAGAATTGACGGTTCAGAGGGTAAAGAAGAATATTTTTGGGTTTTAGAAAACATATTTTGAAAAGGAAAATCTTTTTGTTTCGAAAAAGATATATTTACAAAAACGACGGTAACTTCACTCGGGGAAGGATCTTCAAATGCACGTGATTCGAGACGGAATACGAAAACTCGCTACAAGCCCTCCGTACAATAAAAATTGATTCGCAAAAGAATGCCAAACCGTTATCTCACACAAGCTAGCCACTTGTGAATGACTAACCGTAAGAAACTTAAAACGTTCGGACACTTATTTAAAAACCAATAATAGATGAGAAGTGTGTAGTATACGGGTAACTCAAACGTGTTAGGTTTGAGCACCGAGATCGTTCCGAACGAGGGTTGAATGGAGTTTCCAACTCACGTCGCGATTTTTGTGATTTGAATGGGAAAAGGGGATAATATGATGTTATCTAAAATACGGGATAAGGAAAGCATATGGAACTAAAATCTATGGGGAAAACCTAAGAATAATGGCAAACTACGCAATTCTACACTAAAAACGCTAAATACCTGATAAAAAAACTAAACGCTAATAAAATGCAACTACGCTCATTCTAAATCCTAAAATTTAACCTAAAATTACTTTTATACTAAAAATGATATTTGAAAACTATTTTAGAATTAAAACTAATTTTTAGGAATTTTCTGGATTTTATTAAAATTAAAAACTAATTTTTAACTTTAAAAATAAAACTAATTAACTAAAAATTATAAAAACAAAGGGGAAAATTATGAAACTAAATTTATAAAATCTAAAATACCATAAGAGAATTTTCAAAACTATTTTTGTAATTTTCTGATTAATTTTCTATTTTCTACAAATTTAAAACTATTTAAATCTAATTTAAATAATGAAAATACCAAATAAAGGGGAAAAATAAGGAAAAATATTTTTATGCTTTTTATATTTTTCTTAAACTGGAAAAATTGAAAAATTATTTTTTGAAACTTTTTCTGAATTAATTGCAATAAAAGCTATTTAAAAGTGATTAAAAACTGTTTTTAAATAAGAAAAATACTAAACAGTGACCAAAAATTATGAAAAACTCAGGAAAATTCTAAAATATTAATCTAGTTCTATGAAAAATATCAAACATGATGATTATGTGTGAGAATTGTGAGCTGCAGTGTAAACTGATATGGAATAAGCACTTGACAATAAGCTACTAAGCAAAATAAGCCACCAAACTTCTACAGGAACTAAGTTATACTAAAACCACTCTAAATCATCTAACTACTGCAACTCCTAACCTCAAATAAGCAGATTACCAAGTATAAAGCCACTGATTATTTCCACCAACAGCTGAATTAGGTGCTAAGTTTGAGCTTATTCACTGAATAATCAGAAGAGCTTAAGTGCAAAACAGATATGTGGTCTTCAAGACCACCTGGCAAACTACAAGTGGACCAAATATGAGACTCTAATAATCTGTATAGCACCTTGTGCAAGAGTGCAAGGTCTCCAAAAAAAGGTTTTGATACCATTTTGACTTTTAAGAACAGTTACCTAGTTTGACTTTTATCAGATTTGAGATCAAATATTGAACTGACAATGATATAATATGATGAAATGAAAGCAATGCAAGCTCACTTATCAAATTATACACCTCTATGCTAGATTATACCAACTGATTTCCACAGATTTGAGATCAAGATCAGTAAAGATGAAATATTGACTTAGGTTGAAAATAGAAGCAAAACAAGGACAGATATGAGTGAGATAAACTGTAGTAAGCCTAAAACAACTGGTCTACTCTAAAATGTTAACCTCTAGCTCAGTTTTAGTACTAATCCAAACACTCCTTTAAACTAATAAGATGCAAATGAAATCTGAGTTTAATGGAATTTGACTAAAACTGAATCTCAAATCAACAAAATACAACTAATCTCAGCTTTTTAACACATTTAAACTAGAATCTAACTAGAAATTGATTTGACTTTGAAATCTTGACTTTTAATGACTGATGTAAAATCTGAGTTTGAGAAAAGGTTTGGAGAAATTTCAAACTCACATAAGCTTAGTTAGGCTTCGTGAGTCTAAACAATTGAAACAACAAGCTTAAATCAAGATTGTTAATCAAATGAGCATTTGCAGAAAATCAAGTAACAAGATGAAAAGTAAATTTGCATTAATAAAAGGTCATTTTACATTTTAAAATGAAATTACAACCACTCAAAATATAAGAACAGACGAAATATAAATGGTCAAAATCTCTCTAAAGCTTAAGAGATTGGGAGATTTCAATGTGAGCCAAGAGGTCTTTTTATAGCCTTGAGTCAGCTTTGGATGCTTGAATGGAAGAACCTAGAAGCAATCTTGAGCCACACAAATCCTCTGAGTCATAAGCACCAATCAGAGAGCTCCATTTCACCATGTGAGGTGTTACAGCCAATGGGAGAGCTTCAAATGTCCACGTGGCATTCTTATCCTGACATGTCAGCTTCTAGAAGAGGTTGAGAAGATGCTAGTACGAGGTTTGGATTTGGGTAATTGGTGGTAAAAGGTAAGTGGGTAAATGGGCGTTTGGGAGGAAGGAGATGACACTGTAGAGCGCGTTTGGATTTATTTATTGTTTCTCAAATAGTGTTAACCGGGTCTATGGGGTGTTTGACCTGGGTAAAAATCCGGGTAAACGGGTAAATGGGTTGGGATTGTATTAAAAGGGGTGGCCGGGTATTGGTGTTGTTTGGGTCGGGTGGATGGGATAATGGATTTGGGCCGTGGCTTATGTTTGTGTTGGATAAGGGATTGGACTAGCAAGGTGATCCAAGGGTAATCATAGGGACCAAAGTTGCAAAAGCTGAAACTCAAAGGGCCAAACATGTAAATTCTGAAAGTATCTTCAAGGACCATTCTTGACAATCTTCAAATAAACCAAGGGCCAATTTGCAATTTCTGAATCTTTAAGGGTCATTTTTGCCAATTGTTGAAACTTGAGGGCTAGTTTGACATTTCTTCAAACTTGGGTATTTCTTCCAAAAATCATCCTCGGAGAATAAAATCTTCATAAATGCTCAATTTTGATCTTCCATTTCGCTTAAGCTCTCTTAATCTCCGTGCTTTCGGATTTATGTCCGATTTGGTACCTTTTTGTGTGTTTTTACATATCCGTAAAGCACAAGCACAAACTTAAGACAACAACAAATATTAGCAATAAACGGCTCTTTCTTGGTTATTTTGGGTCGGTTTTGATAATGAAAAGGTATGTGTTTAGCACATACCCAGGTCTTCGTCGCGTGATACTCTAGGACACAAAGTGTGTCGGGTTGCGCTGCCTTGACCTTGTTTCTTGTTCCTCTTTGATTCACGCAAAAGGTACTCATCGAACACCTTCGTCTCGATAACTTCGTTTTACGGTCGTGGGGGCTAGTACCTTCGCATGCTCCGGTGCAAATAAAACATGTTGGATAAATTAAGAAAACTAGAATATATAAAACCTAATGAAAGGCTGCATAAAATCATGGAATAAAACCATATATATGTCGAATTAATATGCCTTCAAGACCTTGGTTTTGAGCCTGATATTTAACCCTCTCGAGTTGCATGTCTCTTTTTTTGTGTCGAGTTTCAGGCTTTTAAACGTGGGTATACACTTGGTTTTACTTGGGTTGAATTTGCATAAGATCTTGGGTTAGTTTAATACTTGAAAGGGGCTCACAAAATGCGTTTGGAGTGGTCATTGAATCTGATTCTTAACCTCATAATATGCATGAAATAATGTATGCATGAAAGGCACTGATATAGTGAATTGATATGTTGCTTACTAACATCAATATTTTTGCATGAAGTTCTTATGTTAAAATGGTGTAATGAAACCTTAAAATGGTATGAAAACTTTGGCATGATATGAATAATAAAGAAGGGAATACAGTGCATGCATTGTTTATAGTTGATCCTTATATAGTAATATGCAATATAATATCATTACCAATTTAATTACTAGTAAATGAATTTCGAAAGTTTTTTTTTAAAATAGAAAGGAAAACGTAATTACGAAATATGAATAACTATGAACACTAAAATTATGAAATGGCTTTCTTAATATTAAACGATCATTATTCGTGTAGATCCGCGGCAGAAGGAGTAGCCTTTGTTTTCCTTGTGTGTTTCTGGTGAATTGCTTTACGGTTTAAGGTACATATATTCTATCCCTTTTCAGTAGGGATTCCTCCTGACTTTTCAATCCTTGACTTTGCTTCACTTATGATATTCCTTTGCTATGATTTCCTTATGCTATGATCCTTTTGATATGATTCCGACATAATCCTTTGATATGATTACTCGCTATGATATTCGTTTGTTATGATTCAACTTCGATTATGAACCTTATGATTATGAACCATCGATTATGAACCTCGATTATGAACTTATGTTATGGAAATCTGATATGAACCTTTGACTTTTGAAACTTTGATATGAACCCTTATGATATGATATGATTATGCTTTGACCCGTCCGTTTGATACCCGAGCCAAATATGTGTTCCTAGTCATGAAGGTAACATGACCGTGTCATTGATGCACCAATGGCATGACTCAAGTGTCCGCAGTGATGTTGCACACTGTCCCCATTATGATATGATTATGAGCTCACTATATGTATATGATTTGGCCACTATGTTTCCGGGCGCATGGTTGGATGCATCCTAGATATGATATGATATGAGAGGATTTAACTTGATATGATATGATTTATATGGTGAATGATGTCGTGTGCAATACGCTGTCTTCGACACTGGAGCTAGCTACTCCATTGGTTCTTGAGGTCTCCTCCTATTATGTATGGTATTCGAGGTCACCCTCCGAATACAATGGTTACTTATGATATGATATGTTCCGGGCTCGTGGTAGATTCTGACAACCCTTACACCTTTGATATACCTATATTGTACCTTTTGTATTCCCCAACGCACCATATGCTACGTTAATTGTTCATTACTCGTACTTTATATGACTCACTCTACTACCAAGATATATATATTCCATTTCTTTGATCCGTCACACTCTCATTCGTTATTTCGCACTATCGCTCCATTCACGCACGTAGGGTTATTATAATGCTTATGGATTTGTTTATGCTATTTATGTTTTATGTTACTACCGACATCCTCTATGATGTGATTAATATGCGGTTATTCGAAGCATTTATCTGATGATATGTGATCTCACTATTATGTGAACCTCTGAATTGTCCGGTGACCCATGCCAAATGTAATCGATAGTTTGTCGGTTTATTATGTGTGCTTGTTCGGTTAATCTCGACTATGACCTATTGTATTCTTATCTCTTTATTGTTGACCGCCATGTTTACATTCTGCCTATGCTACAGTTTGATTGGGTAAATGGTTCAACTTGTGACGTATGGCTTGTTAAATTGTTGTCCTGCTATGTCTTTGATTCATTCAATTATATCGTATGTTGTATTCCTACTTGTTACGTGGACCGCCATGTGTGGACCTAATGTTGGTACCGTTGATTATGATGTCGATTATGTTTTCAATAAGTGTTTTTGACATGCGGTTTGCCATGTTCACTTACTAATTAATTGCTTCGCTTGACTTAGATTTCTTTGACTTTTGTATGGCTTATGATTTTCTTAATTGATTGGCGTCGATATGTTGTGTGGATATAACGCCTGCTAAAACTTGCTTATGTTTCAAGACTTGTATGCCCGGTTTGTATGTGCTGTATGTCATGATGCTTTGCTTTGGCCGCTCTCCTTGTTATATCCGCTTTGGATATCTGTATAATTGTGTTCTCGCAGATCCTCATTGACTCATTGTCTTCATTTCGCGACTTTGTTATCAGCTTCATTATTCCATTTCGCATTTCGATTTTTATTAGCTTTCATTTTGTTATATCTCTGCTCACCGGCTTTTAAGTCACCGCATTTCTTTTCTCGCAAGAGGTTTTAGGTTTGAAGATGGGCTTTGATGGGTCTGAGAGTTGATTTTTTGAGTGGACCAACCCTAGTTACCTTATTATTTAGACTTATTTGAAGAGCTTTTGTTTTGAGATTTTCTTTTCATTTTGGATATTGTATTTCCTAGTCAGTCAATTGTTTATATGATTTGATACCTCATTTTTAAGGTTTCCGCTTGGGGATTTTATTTTGTATGTACTGATATGACACCGAATGTGACACTGGCCTTATCGGGTTTGGTGTTACAATTATGGTATCGAGTCGTGTTTTGTCTTGTTGACCTTAGGATTGACCTGTGAGGACTGGGTAGACATTAGGCTTCCGTTTGTTCTGATCTTTTCCGATTCCTTTCGATTGTCATTCAGATTTGACCTCGATAACCTTTTGTCTTCACTGTTTTGGCCTTCTTCTCTTCGCATTTGATCTTGTTTATTTTGTCTTCGCACATCCGTCTGTCGATCGTTAGATGGAGATTTCTCGTAGAGCCAAAGATGATAGTGCCACCTCGCATTGCTTTGCCAATTTCCGGAGATCGTGAGCGTAAGCGAATCGACCATGACGCTGCCGGAGACTACAAGATGCTGCCGGGAGCCGACGGATCAACCGAGGCTAAAGACGGAGACAAGATTCAACTGTTGGACGCTTGGAAAACGTATGAGCAGAGGAACTATGACCGACGTTTAGACTCAGCGGAAGCTACTACAAAGATTTGGCTTATCGTGGTCAACAGTCCAACCGCTGAGATGCTGAGAAGATTCATCTATTTCATATGATTTGGGCGCAACTTATGTTACTCCTATTCGTTTGTCATGCGTTTTGAGGCGGTTTGATATTCTGTTAAGTGATTTTGATCGGTATTGCTTTTCTTGATTTGTTCGAACTCTTTGAATCGTGAAGTTTTATCGTTTGGCATTTTGTTAATATCTCAGCTTTTCTTTTGGATCGTCGGTAATGAGTCATGAGGAACCGTTTCGAGCAAGTTGGTGGCCTTCTTCTTTAGTGATATGGTAAGTTGTTTGATGTAGTATACGTTGTATGTATGTGATCCGGCCTGTTTGGTATGTTACTTGTTATCAGATGTTATCTTTTGATGTGATATTGGTTATGTGGTTTGACATGACCAGGCGTAATATGATGACAATAAAAACTTGTTATGTGATGCAAGTATTATGACGCCTGATCAACGTGATAATACCGAGATCATATGATTTGACCTTATTGAAATTATACGACGTCTTGGGAAATGCCTGGGGTTGGTACGCGAATGGAATATGACTTGTCTCCGTTATTTGTCACTCCTCATGTTCGATCGGAATTCTCTACCTCTTTGTGAGATTCTCACCGACATCTGTTACGTGTAAGTTTTGTACGCTTTGAACTGAAATCGTGATGATCTGTGTGAAATTATGGATTGCTACGTCTGCCTTAAACTCGTACGTCCTGTACCCGACGACAATTTTCGAGGACGAAAATTTTTCTTTTAGAAGAGTTGTAAAACCCTAAAATTGTAAACGTGTTAATGACTAAATTGCCCCTCAAGTCAATATTTGTGAGATCCGTAAAGTATATCAAGCTCGTCAAATACGTTTAACACTTAACTCCTAAAAGACTCATGCAAGATAAAAATAACCAACTTACACTTATGTCTACAAGTAGATATTACACATTTAAATGACTTCTAAGGTTCCAAACCATACTAAATCATGTAACAAATGCACTTGTACTCAAAGTGGTCTAAATTCATCCTACACTTATCATTGAATTTGTCTATAACTGTCCCTCCCTTCAGCCTAAAGTCACGCCCACAATCCCCATAATTTTGGTCCCATTTAATTTCATTTACACTCTCCATTTAAAACACTTTTTCCTAATTCAAAATTTACAAAACCCTAAATACCCTCTACACAAAAGTGACGCAAACTCGCTTTCCCATCTTTTCTGGTTCCACAAATGAGGATCCAAGGAGAGGTTGTGTAGGTCAGACATCTGCCTGTAAATTCGTGCCTGGATCGAGGTGGTTGGTCCTGCGTTGGTTTGTGGTGTGTCAGCCGCCGTGATACTCTAGGACACAAAGTGTGTCGGTTGCGTGGCCTTGACCTTTTTCTTGTTCCTCTTTGATTCACGCCGCAAAAGGTAATCATCGAACACCTTCGCTCGATAACTTCGTTCGGCCGGGGCTGGGGTACCTTGCGCGATGCTCCTGGTGCAAATAAAACATGTTGGATAAATTAAGAAAACTAGAATATATAAAACCTAATGAAAGGTTGCATAAAATCATGGAATAAAACCTTATATATGTCAAATTAATATGCCTTCAAGACCTTGGTATTGATCCTCGATATTTAACCCTCTCGAGTTGCATTGTCTCTTTGTGTCGAGTTTCGTGCTTTTAACGTGGTATACACTTGGTTTTACTTGGGTTGAATTTGCATAAGATCTTGGGTTAGTTTAATACTTGAAAGGGGCTCACAAAATTGCTTTTGGAGTGGTCATTGAATCTGATTCTTAACCTCATAATATGCATGAAATAATCGACACATGAAAGGCAGCTGATATAGTGAATTGATATGTTGCTTACTAACATCAATATTTTTGCATGAAGTTCTTATGTTAAAATGGTGTAATGAAACCTTAAAATGGTATGAAAACTTTGGCATGATATGAATAATAAAGAAGGGAATACAAGGCATGCATTGTTTATAGTTGATCCTTATATAGTAATATGCAATATAATATCATTACCAATTTAATTACTAGTAAATGAATTTCGAAAGTTTTTTTTAAAATAGAAAGGAAAACGTAATTACTCGAATATAATAACTATGAACACTAAAATTATGAAATGGCTTTCTTAATATTAAACGATCATTATTCGTGTAGATCCGCGGCAGAAGGAGTAGCCTTTGTTTTCCTTGTGTGTTTCTGGTGAATTGCTTTACGGTTTAAGGTACATATATTCTATCCCTTTTCAGTAGGGATTCCTCCTGACTTTTCAATCCTTGACTTTGCTTCACTTATGATATTCCTTTGCTATGATTTCCTTATGCTATGATCCTTTTGATATGATTCCGACATAATCCTTTGATATGATTCTGTTCGCTATGATATTCGTTTGTTATGATTCTGAACTTCTGATTATGAACCCTATGATTATGAACCATCTGATTATGAACCTCGATTATGAACTTATGTTATGGAAATCTGATATGAACCTTTGACTTTTGAAACTTTGATATGAACCCTTATGATATGATATGATTATGCTTTGACCCGCAGTTTGATACCGAGCCAATATGTGTTCCTAGTCATGAAGGTAACATGACCATGTCATTGATGCACCAATGGCATGACTCCAATGTGCACGAGTGATGTTGCACACCGTCCCCATTATGATATGATTATGAGCTCACTATATGTATATGATTTGGCCACTATGTTTCCAGGCATGGATGCATCCTAGATATGATATGATATTAGAGGATTTAACTTGATATGATATGATTTATATGGTGAATGATGTCGTGTGTAATACGCGTCTTCACATCCGGGAGCTAGCTACTCCATTGGTTACTGAGGTCTCCCCTCCTATTATGTATGGTATTCTCGAGGTCACCCTCCCATACAATGGTTACTTATGATATGATATGTTCTCGTCGTGGTAGATTATCGACAACCCTTACACCTTTGATATACCTATATTGTACCTTTTGTATTTCCTAACGCACCATATGCTACGTTAATTGTTCATTACTCAGTACCTTTATATGACTCACTCTACTACCAAGATATATATATTCCATTTCTTTGATCTGTCACACTCTCATTCGTTATTTCGCACTATCGCTCCATTCACGCACGGGTTATTATAATGCTTATTGGATTTGTTTATGCTATTTATGTTTTATGTGACTACTGATTATCCTGCTATGATGTGATTAATATGCGGTTATCTGAGTTACCTGTTTTCATCTGATGATATGTGATCTCACTATTATGTGAACCTCTCGAATTGTCTCGGTGACCATGCCAATGTGAAATCGATAGTTTTGTCGGTTTATTATGTGTGCTTTGTTCGGTTAATCTCGTGGACTATGACTATCCGGTTGTATTCTTATTTGTTTATTGTTGACCTGCCATGTTTACATTCTGCCTATGCTACGGTTTGATTGGGTAAATGGTTCAACTTGTGACGTATGGCTTGTTAAATTGTTGTCCTGCTATGTCTTTGATTCATTCAATTATATAGTATGTTGTATTCCTACTTGTTACGTGTGACCGCCATGTGTGGACTATGTTGGTACTTCGTTGATTATGATGTGATTATGTTTTCAAATAAGTGTTTTTGACATGTGTGTTTGCCATGTTCACTTACTAATAATTGCTTCGCTTGCCTTAGATTTTCTATTTGACTTGTATGGCATATGATTTCCTGAATTGATTGTATGTTGTATATGTTGTGTGGATATGACGTCTGCTAAACTTGCTTATGTTTCAGTACTTGTATGCCTGGTTTGTATGTGCTTGTATGCTTGTCATGATGCTTTGCTTTGCTTTGCTTCGTTCTCCTTGTTATATCCGCTGGATATCTCATAATTGTGTTCTGCAGGATCCTCATTGACTCATTGTCTTCATTTCGCTGCGACTTTGTTATCAGTTTCATTATTCCATTTCACATTTCTGATTTTATTTAGCTTTCATTTTGTTATATATATCTGTTCAATGGGCTTTTTAAGCTCACCGCATTTCTTCCCTGCAAGGTTTTAGGTTTGAAGATGGGCTTTGATGGGTCGAGAGTTGGATATTTTGAGTGGACCAACCCTAGTTACCTTATTATTTGGACTTATTTGAAGAGCTTTTGTTTTGAGATTTTCTTTTCATTTTGGATATTGTATTTCCTAGTCAGTCAATTGTTTATATGATTTGATACCTCATTTTTAAGATTTCCGTTTGTAAGGATTTTATTTGTATGTTCTGATATGACACCAGAATGTGACACTTTTGCCCTTATCGGGTTGGGGTGTTACAGCCTCTCATACCAAGTTCTAGGTGCTTGATGAAGGCCATAAAGAGCCTTAACGACCTTGTAGACTTTGTTTGGATGTGCAAGATCTTCAAAACCAGGAGGTTGTTTAACATACACCTCCTCTGTTATCTTCCCATATAAAAAGGCACTCTTGACATCCATCTGGTAAACCTGAAATCCCATATATGATGCAAAAGCAAGGAAGATTCGAATTGCTTCAATCCTTGCTGCAGGAGCAAATACTTCATCATAATCTACTCCTTCTTCTTGTCTGTAACCTTGAGCTACTAACCTTGCCTTGTTCTTGATGACATTTCCTCTTTCATCTCTTGAGTCCGAACACCATCTTGTACCAATGACCTTCTTTTCATCGTAGATCACACGTACCCAAACTTCTTGAAGTTTAAATTGAAGAAGTTCTTATTGCATAGCTTCAACCCAACTCTCTTTAGATAATGCCTGAGCTATATTCTTGGGCTCTTCTTGAGAGATAAAGCAAGTGAACAGGCATGTTTGATGGTCCTTATGATTCAGTCTGTTCTGTTTATAGACAAATCTAAGTAAAGCATTATGAGGTTTAGTAAAACTCTTAGCTTTGTGTCTTGTCATCACTCCAGAAGTAGAAGGACCAATGATTTGATCAGCAGGATGATTCTTATGAATTCTTAAGAGAGGAAACTGTGGAGCTTCATAATTATCACCCAAATTAGTAAAATCAGCATCTTCATTGGAATCTGAGAAAATACCTTCATTATCTAACTCATCGTAATCCTCTAAACCGTGCATGGTTGGATCATCCAAATCATCCAAAGTACCGCCAATAGGTGCGCAGCGACATTGAATGAATAGCATCAAAAGTATCATCTTTAAATCCTAAGAAAAATACCCAACCGAATCAATGCAATCATTCAATACAACCAAGCAAGCATTCTCTTTTTCTGTTTAGACTTGCAAATGCAGGACAGTCCAAACAAATCCATGTGTAATGTACCAAAGGTTCTCTAACAGTACTTTCCTCAAGCTTCTTGCATGAAGCTTTATGTTGTTTACCCTTCTTGCATGCCAAAAACAGAGTGATCATTCTTGAAAGTCTTTGAAGGTAAACCTCTAACTAAATTTCCTTTGACCAGTTTGTTGATATTCTTGAAATTTACATGGCCCAATCTTCTATGCCACCCGATGCTTCTTCGATGTTGCTTTTGCCACTAAACATGTGGTTTCCCGAAGAGTGAAGACTCTTCATATCCGACCGTATAATATCATTGGTTCTTGTACTCTAAGTACTACCAAGTTGTCATCATCGCTTGAAGTCGTGAAAGTATGAGACATTCTCGTGTCGAAGAATAACACAAGGTGCTTTTGTCACGATTTGAGAGACTGATAACAAGTTGAACTTGAGCTCCTTCACATATCTAACATTCTCAAAATCTATGCTCCCTGCCTTGATGGTTCCTTTCCCACTAATTCTTCCTCCACTAGCATCATTCCCAAATGCAACTCTTTTTGGGTAAAGGGAGTAATCCTGCACCTCGGTAAAGTATATTAACCAAGCAAACATTGAAGTACATCCGATGAGAGTGAGTCTCTCACCTCGGCCCCTTAGGACACTTATTGCACTCGAATATAAGAATGACAACCATTCCTATAACTTACAATAAAATGAACCTACCAATAATGACACAAGTACATAAAATTTACACCACTACTCAAGAAAAACACTTGAGCCTTCTATATCACTATGGTGGTCCACCTAAACTTCCATGAAGAATCCATGTAGAAAAATCCAAGCGATCTTCAACATAAAATCTGTTTGCTACACAAAGATCCGAATGCAAACCAAAGCAAACAAAATCGCTATAACTAACAATGGTTTAGAAAACCCTAAATTACAACTCCATGATCAAGTAACCATCAAATAAGAATCGGTTCACAAATTTCTACAACAGTTGGTGGAAGACTCTAAAACCACGGATAGAGCGCAAGCATAAACTCGCCCAAAAGTGTGCGTTGAGATGCTAAACTGAATACCCCAACAAAGCTAAAAGATATTTTTGAATAAGAACTCTTCAAACTTAACTTACAATAATCAACAAAATAGGTTTAGAAGCAACCCTAATCGCCCAAATGCAACATCAACATGCCATAGGCTACACATAGAGTCTCTTAATCCCTACCTCCATCAAACCGATCACGAATCCAAATAATAATCACATCGCATAAAACTTGTGAAAGGTGACAACGAGTATCACACCCCAAATGCAACTCTTCCTCCACAATATGGCCCAAAATCGACATAATCTCCTTGTCTCTGTCATGCTTCGGAGAAACCACTATCCACAATAAGATGATCTTTAAGCTCCTCTTCTCTGGTTGCCCTCAAGCACAAAGATAAAAGAGTTAGTGTCTTTTAGGAACCCAAGCCATTACGACTTGTGTTCCCTGTGGAGTAACATACTCAAATTCCTTGAGTATATAATCCTCACAATGTTTATAGACAGAATCAAGCATTATCTTTTGTTTCAAAACTTGTGATGGATCAAAGAAAACTTTCTTTTTCAACAAAACCTCCTTTTCTTTTCAACAAAATCATCTTTATCAAAAAATCACTGTTTCACCAAGCATCGTTTGTTCATCATCGCTTTCCTTCTTAACCATTTGGTTTTAACCGCGAAGAGTCTCTAGACCTAACTACTTTCTTGGAGTTGTAACGCCTTCTAGATTGATAGTAATTAGATCTCCTAAGGTTCCTATTCCAAGGCGTTCTTAGGTGAACCCAGCGAGTACTTTTAAAGTAATCGTATTTTGCTTAACGCTGCCTTGGAAAGTGTTTGAAGGTACTGGAGGTTTTGAAAAAGGTTTTCTCTGGTGAGGGTACCTATAGTCTGGTGAGAAGTTTCTATGGTTAACCCTATGTGAATGATTCCAAGTCGTCTAGTCTCCTGGTTTTTTCGACAGACTGTTCTTGGGAACTTACTTAATTACTCGGAGTGTAAGTCACAGTCCTTAATCAAATGATTAGGACTAAAACAAACAAAACATAGTTTTGATCTGTAATCCCAAAATTTCTTCTTCTATGTGTATGACCAAACCTATCTTGTCTTCTAGGTGAATGATGAAAACTGTTTTGACCAAAATTATCCCGAAAGGTTTAGCGGTGTTTTGAAAAGGTTTTCTTAAAGGTACGGGGCGTAAAGAGAGGTGTAGCAGATTACTTTGAGGTGAAAGTAACGCTTGGCTTTTAGCATCATCTACCTTAGGTTTTCAACAGTTTCTTTTGGGTTTCGACCTAGATTGACCAATAAGCTTCTTCCTAAACTCTAAGATGTCTACTCCAAAACGAGAAACATCAGGCCTAAGGGTTGATGACTACCAGTGGGATGAGGGACTGCATGATAGCCATTATCTTTCTTAAACTCAGGAGGTGATGCACTAACTGATTCCTCATTACTAGATGTGTCTACATAATTAATGAGTTCATCATCACTAGTGGTTATATCCTCAAAATCACATTCATCCTGATCACTAGGTGGGTTTTCTATGCTATTAAAGTCCATACCAAAACCTAGGCCGGTTTTAATGTAAGCTCTTCTCTGTTTTCAACATAAGTGACATGAAAGACCCGATTGTCCCCAAGCGACAAATTTGTCTAGCAATTCATCTCTTTCCTTAGTAAGTTTCTCAATTTCAGAGATCTTACAATTTAACTTCCATTCACTTAATTTTAACCGATAATCCTGTTGTTCATACTTTTGCCCAGCCCATTTCATTATTTTCATGTGTTATTATTTTGGCTTCCATTGACTCTAAAGTAATTTGATAACCGACTACTTCTTCAGCCCAGTTCTACACTTATCTCTTTCACACATAATCATTAAGCACTTTTGATAAAAGTTATGACACTTAGAACATACCTAGATGGGGTGAACTTGGTGAAGTGGCTACCATGGCAAGTAGAACAGTTCACCACACTCCATGCTCCAGTCAAAACTTCCATAACCATCTTTAGACTCCATAGCAACATGTCCAGGTTCCTCATCAAAAGTTGTGCTCCGGTCAAACTCTTCCTAATCGAATCCTCCACGGCTACCATACAATAGGTTACGGCTCATCATCAAACTCGGACTCTAGTCAACCTCAGATAGTTTCTCTTGAGCAACCAAAGCTTTTGTTTCAGTGATTGGAATTTCTTTTAGCTCTAGCTTTGGTTTCTCAGTCATCCTGTTTGCTTGGTATTTAGCAAACCTGCATTCCCTTGCAAAGTGTCCAGTCTTTTGACAATTGAAGCATTCAATCTTGGATTTGTCAAAAGTGATTCCCTGCTTTGGTTTGAAGTCAATGCCTCTTCCTGTCTTCTTCATAAACTTCTTGATCCTTGCAGTGATCATAGCAACTTGCCACCTGATATCAATTTCTTCAAGAGCATCCTCTTCAACTGCATAGATCTTCTTCATATGTAATAGGTAGGGTAGTCGTCAGGCAAAAGAGCACCAACGCACTTCATCCTGAGTGGATGGTATTTTGGTGTGGGTTGTGAGCAAATATAAAGTAGAGTAAAGTATTCTTGAGCAATAGTACTTTGAGTAGAAGCATTTTTTAAGTAAATCTCGCTCTTAATGACACAAAGCAACATGTGAGATACCACTTGTTGGATCGATGTACTCTAACCAAACTAACTATATAGCTTGTTAAGGGTTTAATAACCTCGGATAAATCTAAGTTATTAATAATGAAACACTGAGCAAACTTTATTAAGTATGCGGAATTTACTTAACAAAGCTAAGAAGAATATAACTTTAACTTTCAATGATTTTATTAATAACTCTAAATCTGCTTGTTATGCAGACTTCTTAAACAACTCTAAAACACTAATAATAAATTCTCTAATAACGTACGTATTCTCTAATGCCAACCTAGGGGTCCTTTTATAGGCTCAAGGATAACCCTAGTCGGTTTACAATTTGTAACTTTGTACGACAAGTAATCTAAACAAAGAATATTCTAGAATAACAAAGCTTTCCATAAACGAATATAGCAGTTTTAGCCTTGCAGTACTTTGATCTCAGTACTTTGACTTCTTCTTTAGCATTTTGACTTTTTCCAAGATTTTGTCATTCTTCAAAGACTTTCATATCCCAACACTTAATGTAGCAACTAAAATTACCTCCTAAAGCTAATCCTATCCTATTTAAATCTAAGCTAAAAGATGGGAAATGACCGCGAATGGCTCGCGCAGCTGGTCGCTAATCACGAAGAAACGTGCACTAGGTGGTATTTTGCTAGCTAAAAGCTTCTAACAACCAAGTAACTTGAATACCAAATTGGAGAACTTACAAGCTAATAATGAAGTAATCTAAGAATCAAATGTATAGGTCAAGGGGGTAATGGCAAAGAAAACGTAAAACATAAGGCTCTTTCTTCAAAGCTTGCAAAAAAAAAGAGCAACTTTGAAACAACTTCTAACTTGACTGGTGCAAGACCCAAAGTGGGTCAAAAGTGTTTTTTTTTTTTGACCCACAACTCAACTGTCCCAAACGTCCCTTAAGATGGAAGAAAAGGAATTTTTTGGAGCAGTAAGATTTTAAAACTTTGATAACTTGAGTATACCTTTAACAAAAATCTTCAAAATACCTCAATACCAATCAAGATAACAATAGACAAATTAAATAACAATGAAAAAAAGGTAAACTGCAGAAATTTTTAAGTAAACTGGAATTTTAAAGAAAAACAGAAATTAAATTGCATTGGAATTAAAAATTACAAGAATGTAAAATGACAATGAAATTTAAAATGGGACTAGAACATTGAATTTCTAGACAAATTTTACACTAATCTAAAATGTCTATTTATACAAAAGTAAAATCTCTGTCTTCTCTCTTCTCTGCTTGTGTTTTTCTTATGTGAGACAAACCAGCCAACAAACATCTTTGTGCTTCTTTCATATAATCTCAGCCTTAGATTATCCTTGGAGAATCACATCCATTGGATGCACTTTTGCACTTTGGATTGCCAAAGTGGCAATGGGTAACCCGTGACATTTCATTGGGTGATGGAGTGAGTGTGTTGGGAGTTTGGGATTGAGAGGGAGAGGGGGGAAAAGTATGTGCCTTTTTTTTTTGGGTCGGTTTTTATTTTGTGGTTTAGGAAGGAAGGAGAGGGTCACAAAGGGTAAAAGGGTAGGGAAAATGTTTAATGTTTTATCAAAAGGTTTTAGTAAAATGTTTTTTTCTTTTTTATGAAAACTAAAATTGGTTTTAAGTAAAATTTATTTTACAAAAAAAAAATGGTTTTCATTTAACATTTTTTTTTTAAGGAGCAATTTGGTCATTTGGGTATCGGGGAAGGGTAAAATGGAAATTTTGGTTTCGGGTTAGGTTTTTAGGTTTGTTTTCCCACTCGACTCAAAACGCATCCGGGTCTTCAATTGATCAACGATTGTAGAAAATCACATCCCCAAGACCTTTCAAGACTTTTTCTCGATTTTGGCTCGATTTTGCTCGTTTTCGCTCTTTTCAATCCTTTTGTACTGCAGACATAAAACATACACCGATGATATTTTTGACATATTTTGATCATATTTGGGTGTTTTTAGTCGTTTTTGTGGTTTTAGATGGGTAAAAACGATGAGTGAATACGCACTCATCACTTACGAAAAAGCAAAAGATATTATTCACTATTAAGGACTAAGCTACCATACCAAGTGTTGAAAGAGTATAGTAAGAAGGTAAAACATGAGCCGGCCCGCTTACCCTTGTGGAGGTTAAGTGGTTTGGTGGTTGGATGCCACAAGTGGTTCTAGGTCATGAAGATGCATGTTTTCAACCGTTCCATCAAAAAATCCAAGTGTATTTAAAAAGATTGGAAAATTTTCAAGAATGAAAAAGAGAATGTAGTTTTTGTAATCATATTTGACACACTATTTTTTTTAGAACTTATGACTTTGGACAAAAAGTATTTTGGGTTAATCGTAAGTGACTCATTCCAACATGTATTGAACTAATTTGACATGTTACCCAACCCGTCCTAACCGTCCATATTGCCAAGTGATGTGTTGTGATACGAAATTGAGACTTACTCATAAGTAAACTGTGGTATCTGTCAGGAGAAGCATCACCAGCAGCATATAAGGAACTTCAATATAGTTGGGGTGAAATAAGCGTTCATCTTATATTGGAAAATAATAGTTATTAATG
Organism: Chrysanthemum makinoi; assembly: GCA_910596185.1. Lineage (NCBI taxonomy): Eukaryota > Viridiplantae > Streptophyta > Magnoliopsida > Asterales > Asteraceae > Chrysanthemum > Chrysanthemum makinoi. The sequence goes on along the minus strand of OU343219.1, from coordinate 70,018,853 downwards.
TATCCGCTAGAACACAATAGAAAGCAAGACCGCTAAAATGGTCGTTACAATTGCTTGATGTCCTTACGAGAGAACACCAACATCATTATAATATTCCATAGAGAAAGCAAAAAATGATTAATTTTAGTTGAACTATATATTGATGATGCTTTTAGGGGCTTTTTTTTCCTTTGAACTATATATTGAATAATTTCGAAGTTGGATGGTCAAGCATGGGTTTTTTCAATGTTGTCGAGGGGTGTTTGGATGATGACCAAATAGGTGTCTTTGGCGTGGGGTGTTTGGATGGTTGTCGCAATGGGGTGTTTGATTGATGCACTAAGGGTTATGGGATCCGAAATAGACAACTTCCATACATGCCCTATAAAACCTATTATGTCCAAGAGCTGAAACGTGTTTTGTCCAAATAGGCCCCATACAATCTATTTATGTCAATCCCCCACAAAAATAACCGGGTTTTGTTCTCTCCAAAATAGGGATTCTGAAAGTCAATTAAATCTTTGTTTTTATTTATGTTATATGTAGGCACTGATGTTATCATCAAAGAATGAATGTAAAAAATTGTTCTGTTTGGTGGTTGGAAACGCAGTTGTTACAAAGCACTAATTCAATTCTAAAATCAAAATAGTTGATGGCAATGATTAGTCCTAATAAATTTTCATTATGGAGCGTAGTATATAAATAGGGATTCGGAAAGTCAATTATTGGGATTTGACTAATTTATTAGACTTGAAAGCGTCTATTAAGAAAGGCATAAAATTTAAAAATTCCATACTTCTATATTTCAAAGATTGTTTTAGTAGCAAATAAAGTAGGATGCCGAGAGAAAAGATGTGCTTACTACACCCGTCAAATCCTTGATTTTGAACTCCATGAGTTTAGAACCCTCTTCTCTGAGACCTCTTTAAGTTCCCTCCTCATACCAAGAAAATCAGTGAAATCTTGCAACCCCTAAAAGGGTAAAAAACCTATGTCACCTTAAAAAACATATATTCATTAGTTTATGAAAACCTTGTTTGTAAGCACTTATTTCGTAGTAAAGGCAAGCGGTTTGTATTAAGATCTCTCTATGTCAAAAGCTTAAGAATCCTATCAACCATTCATATTTACCATAAACAAAACATGCAGAACACAAAAGAAAAGATTTATCGCACCTTTTCCTTCACTATTTCAACCATATCAAGCTAGATGTCCAAATAGTACTCCGCCACATGAAAAAAATAATACGCTAATAGATCGCGGACACAAAGTAATAATCTCCAACAACTAACGTAATTCTATTTCAATAATCAAAATAGTGACAATCATAATGTTGGATGGATATTTTATTAACCTCAACACTGCAAATATTGTGATAAAGCCATCATGGTTCCACTTCAATTTGCCAAAGAGTCTAATGGTTGACCAAACCTACCCATGTTGTTTGACTTTAACCCACATTAGCCTAGCAACCCAACTACCTTCGGGCTACATTCAAAAGTTTGATCATTTTAAACCTTATTGGTATATACTCGTGACATGGATGTCAAACAATCCAAACCTCATCTACTCTTTGGATTTTTTTCTACATTCCACCGCTTCTTCTCCATTCTTCTCTCGAAGCTTTTTGATTCATTGACATAATTTTTTGAACATCGATGTGATAACACTCCGTGTCGCTGCCCTCTAAATTACCCTCTAAAATTTTGTATACAATAATTAGTAAACCTATATGTGCGGAATCAAAAGTTGACTTGTGATTTGTAAGGAAATGGAATACAAAAGAGAAGATATCATATAATAACTACTTGTTTTAAAGTTTGGACATCGCTTTGCTAATCAATGTACTAATATTTCCCTCTACATAACGGATACCAAAGCTGCATAAACAAATGTATCATTTCCACCAATAAATAATAAATAAATAAATAAAATCTTAACTCGATTTCGTGGGTTGCATAAAACAAATGTATAACTTAAGATAACTT
>OU343219.1:69958885-70016786 GCA_910596185.1 Chrysanthemum makinoi | reverse complement strand
ATGGCATCTTCGTCCTGTCACTTGAACCGGCACCATTAATGATCTTTCTAGAAAGGATCTCGTAAGAGGCTTACCCATATTAAAGTATGAAAAGGATCATCTTTGTTCGACATGCCAATTGGGAAAAGAAGAAATATGCCCATAAACCCAAATCTGTAAACTCAGTTATGGAAGTTCTTCATACTCTTCATATGGACTTATGCGGACCAATGAGAGTGCAAACGATAAACGGGAAGAAATATGTGTTAGTCGTTGTTTGTTTTTTTGGGTAAAGGGCATTTCACTCGATAAATTATATTACACCAAAAAATCGTTTAAGTACAATGGAATGTGGCAGAAGTACCACATTAACCTCAACCAACGCTTGAACATCCAACTAAAACGCTTGTGATAGGCCACTAAGCGTTAAAACTATAAATAAATACAATAACCAAAACCCCTACCGGAAACAACCACCTAATCACACAAGAATGACCACACAAATCGCCTCTCTTTGAAGGAGATTGATGAACCAGATGAGCCTGCCTCCTTAAAAACCCTTTCCAAGTAAAAACCGGAGGGAAAACCTTGTGTAGGGAAAAGAGTACAACACTCACCCGAATCTCCAACTCCACTCCACCGCCAAAAGCATCAACCAAGGACACAAGACCACCTCAGCTCCCAGAACAAGAAATCAAGATCAAATTGAACTCGCCATAATAATGCATAAAAGACATAGGCAACCGCCAAACACGCAATAAATCAAGCACATTCGCCCTCCTTTTGAATCTACATGTAAGAAGCTTTAAACGCACCGTTGATTTAATCACATCAATCAATTGACTTTCAAACCGACTTTGCTGTTTGAAGATCCTGTTGTTTCTTTCTTGCCAAATAAAATAAGAAGACGCCGCAAATAAGAGCTTTGAAAAAACGCTTCTCACAGACCGAGATGTAGAGATAGGAGTCAAGTGATGCACCACATCTTCTAAGGAATAAGGAATATCCAGTAAGACAACACCTTTCAAAGAGTCCTAAACCTAGCCCTAATTCTCTCTTGGAAATGGCAACTAGCCCACCTTCTTCATTCAATTCGTTCTATTCTATCTGATTTGATTCTTACACCTCATAAAACTCTTGTTTTTGGATTGCTAATCTTTGATTGTATCCTTAAATAGTTTTTTATCAGGTTGCGGTTTCATTCTTTTAGGGTAGCAGCGTTTTTCCATTGTTTCTAAGGCTAGCGAGTCACATTCATTCGCTATCATTGATTATTATTGTATTATTATGGTTGTCGATTAGGGTTACAATGATTATGGCTGAAACCCTAATTCATTAGGGTTTCAATTCGTTTTTTATTTTTATCCCTGATCGTGTTATTGCTCTTGTTGTTTCGTTGCTGGTTCGTGGGTGAATTAGGGTTTCTTTCGTTTCTCTTCTTGGGTGCTGTTTGTTTGTATTCGATTATGGGTAAATCGGTTGGATTTGCTAATAATGGTAATGAGGGTAATGATACTAATCTTTGAGATAACTAGTTACATTTGGGGCGTGTTTTATGATGATGAGAAGGAGGATGAGTTCCCCTTGCTGAATTCATTGGCGAAGAAGATCAAGAATGTAGATGGGCACATGATTCGTTCAAATAGGTTACCTAATAGGACAGTTTGTTTTGATAAACCTGAAAATCAGGCCCCTAATCTTTCTGATGGAACGCATGTATCATTTGAGGAACAGCTTGATGAGGTCGTTCTTTGGTCTTGATGCTTCTCTTGCATGGGGTGGGGAGTCAAGTTGGGCAGAAAGTGACCTAAAGGAAAGTATGATTCACAAGGAGGGTAGTGGTATGCATGGAAAGCCTACGGTTGATATGGGATCAGACTTGGGAAACAAAGTAACTGTTGTGAATGTGTCGAGGGCTGCTAATGGTGGTTTCTTAATTCATTTGCGTCAATTGTTAATGATGTTCCTTGCAATAAAAAGGTAAATTTCTGTTCGTTGACCACTAATGAATTAGTTGATCATGCGGATTTGGCAATTCCATTAGCATCAGTTGAAGAGGTTAATAATCGGTTTGTGAATACGCTATATGGGTATTTTATTGGAAAGAGGCTAGCTTTTCCTATAGTTGAGAACTACGTTAAAAATACTTGGGCTAAGTATGGTATTGAATGTGTTATGTTGAAAAATGATTTTTTCTTCTTCAAATTCTCAACTAGGAAGGGTATGGAACAAGTTTTAGAGAATGGCCCATGGCTTATTCGTACATTTCCTATCATCTTGAATACATGGGATCTCAACACCATTCTTAAAAAAGATGAGATTACGAATGTTCCTATTTGGGTTAAGTTACATAATATACATGTTGCAGCCTATCTGGTGGGTTTGAGTCTTATTGGCACTATGATTGGTAAGCCTATTATGCTTGATGCGTTACCGCAGTGATATGTGTCGAAATCGTGGGGTCAAACCGGTTATGCAGAGCTCTATAGAGGTGTCGTCGGTTATGGAGTTAAGGGATTCTTTGGTTATCACGATTCCCTTCCTTAATAAGACCGGTCATTATTTGGAAACTATTGAGATTGAATATGAATGGCAACCTCCCCGGTGTTCGAGTTGTAAGATTTTTGGTCACATAGATGAGCAATGTCCAAAGAAATGTAAGGCTGCTACTTCGTCTACTAATCATGATCATGGTTTTATAGAAGTGAATCGCAAGAATGGTAAGGATAACCATGGGCTAAATCTCGGCATGTAGGAGGTATTCGATTAAATAAACCTAAGTCTAACTTCTATTATAGACCTATTAGTAAGCCTAGTGATAAGGCTTCTACATCTCATCCCAAGGTTACCTGAGATAAGCCGTTAATGAAGGTGAAAATTCTTGTCCTAATGATGTTAATCGTGTCTCTTTGAAAAACTCTTTTGATGCTCTTATGACTGAAGATAAATTTTTTGAAGGATCAAATGTTCATCATAAGGATTCGAGAGTTCTTAAGGTTCAAGTGGAAGGTGTCATGAAAACTCACATGGTTAATGATCTGTTTGTGGAGGTGGTAACGGAAAGTGAAGATGAAGTCTATGAAAACTACGATGATATTGTTAATTATTCTACTAGCTCCAAGTTTAGCGGTGGTTCTTCGAGAGATTTCAAAGTACAGGGACGCAATAAGAAATAGTTAGTTGTTGTTTATGGCATGTCATAAACATTTCTTTTGTGTTTCTTGTTAGCTAGCTTTATTTTAGCTTGTTAGTGCTTTTGTGCTTTTCCGTAGCCCTGATCGGGCAGAGATAGGGGATTCACCCTCATCCTTTGTACTTCAACGTTTTTTGGTGTAATGAATTTTACCGGGCGGAAGGCCTTTTACCCAAAAGAGTCCCAAACCTGAAATGAAAACAAACACTCAAAGAAAAGGTGATTATGAGAATCCGGTTGAGAGTTGCACAAAGGGCACACAAGTCCATCTCTCTTGGGGTCATTTAAGCGAAGCAGATCCTGAGTACGAAGCCTCCTTCTCATAACCAGCCATGAATGAAAAGCATGCCTCGGAATACGGTGCGTGAACCAAACAAGATGAAACCAATCAACAACCTCGTCCCGCGCCAAATACACTCCCAAACTAAAAAAGAGAAAGACTTGACATGACCATCCCCCGTCTTCCAAACTAACCGATCATCCACATTATGAATTAGATTAGAACTGAAAGTAAGCATAGGATACCGAGTTCCCCACATATTCGGCCAAGCCTAAGAGTTCCCTAAAATAATGTCCCGAACCAAAGAATTAGAAGAAAAACCAGCCCGATAAATATCCATCGAGGACACAATAAGAGAAAGAGGACCAACCGAACACCACTTATCAAACCAAGCAGAAGCCTTCAAACCATTCCCAATATTATGCCAAAAGAATTGCCTAACAAGAGGCCTAACGAAGGATCTTCCGCCAATTCCAAGACAGATTACCACGACTTGGAACATCCCAAAAGTTACGACCACGCAACCTATGTGTATGAATCCATTTCACCCATAAAGAATCCATAGAATTGAACAAACGCCAAATATGAGCAGCAATGAGAGCCGTATTAAATGATTCAAGTCTACGAATCCCAAGCCCACCCTCCTGTTTAGGCAAGCACACAACCTCCCAAGCAACTTTAGAATTACCTTTCCGACCATTACCAGAACTCCAAAGGAAACCCCGCATAAGTTGCTCAAGATCAAACACAATACGAGCAGCGAGAACAAAAACCGAGGCCTAATAAATGTGCATAGAAGCCAGAACTGACTGAATAAGCTGAAGCCGACCAGCAAAAGAGAGGGTTTTATTCCTCCAATCATTGATGCGATTAGACAGCTTCTCCACCAATTCCTTACAATCTCTAAAGATCAATCTAGTAGTAACCAACGGCACCCCAAGATACTTCACAGGCAAGATCCCCTCAACAAATGGAAGAATTTGTAAAATAGCAAGCTTAACATGATTAAGAACATTACGAAATAAGCGTACTCTTAGGTAAACTAGGAGACAGGCCCAAAACATCCTTAAACTCCTCTAAGGAATCCATAATAACACCTGCCGAATGAGCATCACCATGAGTAAACAAGAACAAATCATCAACAAAACAAAGATTAATAATGTTAAGTTGAGAGCATTTGTGATGGAAAGTGAACATCTCGAGAATCGGACCGACGTCTCAAAATAAGGGTAAGCACCTCCATAACATGCGTGAAAAGATAAGGCGATAACGGATCCCCTTGCCTTAAACCGCTTTTAAAATAACCATGCAAAACGCCATTCATACTAATAGAGCAGTAGTAAGCGCACTCCATAATCCAGTGAACCATACGAGTGAAACCCAAAACAAACCAAGATACAAAAATGCCCAATTGACCATGTCATGCCTTCTGAATATCCACCTTAAAGGCACACCTAGATGGACCACAATTGAGATGATAACTATGCATAAGCTCACGAGTAAGAAAAATGTTATCGGCAATCCATCTACCGAGGAACAAACGCGACTGATTCGGACTAACCAAAGTGCTAAGGCTCTCCTTAATCCAGTTGGCAATAATCTTACTAATACACTTGAAAATCATATTGTAACAGGAAATAGGCCTAAAATCAGTTATCCGAGAGGGAGAATTGATCTTAGGAAAAAGGGCTATAGTAGTATGATTAATCTCTTTCAACAGCTTACCATTAACAAAAAATTCCGGAACCGCCTTAGTAACATCATCCGAAATAATATCCCAAGAACCCTTAAAAAACGCAGCCGAATAACCATCAGGACCCGACGCCTTATCATCTCCCATAGAAAAAATAGCATCTTTGACCTCACGAGACGTAACATCACAAGCCATATATAAAGCCACATTAGGATCAAGAGTCGATGTGAAAAGATCAGAATCATCCAATGGCAAAATAGGCCCCTCTTGACCAAGGAAAGAAGTAAAGTAAGAAACAAAAGCATTTGGAATCTGATCCTCCACCAATTGCACACCATTACCATCACAAATAGAATCAATCCGACTCCTAGCTTTCCTACTCTTTACGACCTTATGAAAATATGTAGAATTCGAGTCACCAACCCGAAGCCATTCAACCTTAGCCTTTTGCTTGAGAAAACATTCTTCCTTCAAAAGTGCTTCATTGAATGCATTAAGATATCACGCTTCCTCCTCACGCAAAACAACATTAAAAGGATCCAGGTCAAGGGCACGTTGAACCTTATCCAATTCATGATGAAGTTTAGTAACTTTCTCATGAATATTCCCTTCTCGGAAAAGCATACTCTGAAAAGGCTTTTTAAGCGCCTTCAATTTACTAACCACTTTAAACATATGAAAACCACTCACCGATGTACCCCAACACTCTTGAACTTGCTGTTTAAACCTTGAATTCTGAACCAGAATATTAGAGAATTTAAATGGTCTAGGTTTAAACTTACACATCGTAGGAATATGAAGAATAGCCGGTGATCGAGAAACAGTGCGGTTGAAAAATAGCATGAGCACCTGCAAACGAATCCATAAACCCAAGATTAGCCATTATACGATCAATCTTCCTCAAAGTACCATCCAAACCTCTCAGCTTTTGAGTCCAAGTAAATTGCAGCCCCGAGCAGTTTATATCAACCAACTCATTAGCATCAACACACTCCTTAAATTACCGCATAAAATATCAATAACGAAGAACCCTCGACCTTATCTTCTAAATTAAGAGCTGAATTGAAATCCCCAAGAACACACCAAGGGCGATTACGAACCAGCTGATTATTTAATCCAAGATTATCCCAAAGGGGTCTTCTATGAGTATACTTATTGTGAGCATAAACAAAGGAACAAAACAACTCCTTTTTATCAGCCTTAAAACGAATGAAAGTATGGACCACCTGATCAGTCATAGCAACCACATTCAAATCAACCGCATCCACATTCCATCCCAAAATGATACGAGAACCACTACTACAAACATTACCATTAGAAGTCCAATCCCAACCTTTAAACACCCTCATGCATAACTCTGAACGAGAATTAGAAACATGCGATTCCAAAATAGCACAAATAGAAAGATGATTTTCACCAATAACCTGACGAACCTCATTTTGTTTAGGGATTGGTTCATTCCCCTTATATTCCATGAAGCGACACTATACATGAGGAACGTCAACAGAGGAAGTGCTTGCTTCCTTACGATTACTAGTGTCAGTGCTTGGTTTACCAAACTCAATATACTCATCAACCTCCGTATCACTATAACTATCCACTTCATGAACCCCTTTATCCACTTGAGACAAGTCCTCCCCAAACCCAAATACAGAACTGATGACATCGTCATTAAGCGCTCCAAAAGAATTCTTAGTGACTATATCACTTAAATCATCATGAATATACTTATTAGGGGCTTTAACATCACTAGTAACCTGATTATCCAAGGAATTAAGACCATCATCCACATTAGTAACACTCGAATCCTTATTCATAACATGAGTCTTTGATGATGAAGCACCATGCTCTACACCCTCCTTAGGACCATTAGGTTCCTTATTAGTACCATTACCCTTAGAAGAAGACGCTCCATCATATCCCCCTTTAGTTTTTGAAACCGGCTGCCAACGATAGTTAAATGTGACCTTTCGTTTCGCAAAACGAATTCCATCAATAACCTTCTCATGATTTGGCGCCTTACCCTTACCCTTACGCTTAGTAGCTTCTACAAAGCCCTCCTCATCAACATTAGACTTCACACTAGATTGTTTAACCTTCTTAGCGCAAGCAGCATCATTATGGTCAAAAAGTTTGCACAACTCACAACGAGTCGCCATTCATATTCAATATCAATGCGTGCCAATGAGTGACCTGAACCATTAGGAAACGGAATCGCCACAACCACATGATAGGTTTACCAATTTGAGTATATGAATTTCGACCCCAAGACTTAACACACATAGTACTAGTATATGAATCCAACATGATAGGTTTACCAATTTGAGTCGTAATCAAACTTAATCCAACCTCTGTATAAGCAACGATTGGCACATTATGTAATTTCAACCATACGGGAGCTGAAGTTACCTCCTCCTTCGAAGTGTATTAGGCGTCCAAATGTTCAAAAGATAGGAATAGAACGAATGAACCACGGACGATCTCTAACACTTGATCCATACCATCCTTAGTGGAGAATTGAAATAAAAAGAAACCATTATTCAACATAACACGTTCTAATCCAAACTTAGCCCATGTATTCTTAACATAATTCTCCACAATAGGGAATGCAAGCCGTTTCCCAATAAAATATCCGTAAAGAGTGTTAGCAAACCTAGCCGAAACATCATCAATATCTTGTAAAGGAATTGTGACATGAGCTCCTTCCACACTTTCCTCATTACGTAATTTACATATGTTAACAGATTTGAAAGTATTCTTTGTTTTAAACATAGAAGCATATGAGAGTTTAGGGACTGGTTGTGAACCAACATCACTAGAAGACATACCATTATCACCACTAGTCACTTGAGTAGCATTCGAAGCTTGTGTAACACTAGGACCCTGAGTTGCAGCATCCAAAGCATCCTTAATCGACCACAAGCGTATTCACATTCCCAACCAACGTTCCATGATCAATCACATCCTCCTTATTCTGATTCTTAGACACCACATCGTCTTGATCAGCAAACTTAACACTTCTATAAGGTTTTAACACCTTACCATATTTATCCACGATCTTACCCATCCGTTCCTAAGCTTAGCTGCTAAACCACTCAACAATGCAGTCTCCTCAACCTCATCTTGTTGCCCAACTGATAATACCTCAACATGGGTGGTCGTATATAGCACTATGCGGTTTCCTTAAATTGACTTCAAGATAGGAAGATCACCAAGCAAATTTGATTTAGGGATAGTTGAAGGTTTAGTATTCTTATTAGTCGACTCCATAATAATAACACCAGACAGCGCAATCAATAGTAGAGAAACAAATAGCATAAACGAAAAAAAACCCTAAAAATAGACGGGAAAAACCTAAAAACCACTACCAACAATAATTAATGAAACGCAACCCTAAAAGGGTTTAAATTCCCATCATTAATTCCTAACCGACACTCATGATTGAAGCAGATATAGTAATAAGTAGGAAACGAACCCTAAAAAATGATTCCCTAGAAACAATAAAATCAAAACCCTAAACACGACGAACCAGCAACCAAATAATAAATCGACTAAAGGGAGATAATACTCGGATTATTCCACAGAAGTAGAAGTTTTATAAGGTATAGGATTTAAGGAAAGAAGAGGGCAACGATCAGATGTGAAGGAAAAAAGAGAATCGCCATTTTTCCGGTCCAAACCATCTTGGCTTTTTTGTTAATCGTTGTTGATGACTACTCTCGGTTTACTTGGGTTAAGTTTTTGAGAACAAAGGATGAAACTCCAGACGTTATCATCAAACTTATCAAACAGTGCGGGTTGACTTAACAAGACAGGTTAGAATTATTGAACGGACAATGGGCTGAGTTTGTTAACAAAGAACTAAGTCAGTTATGAAAGCATTAGAATCACCATCAAAGAAGTGTTCCACATACTCCTCAACAGAACAGTGTAGTTGAAAGACGAAATCGGACTCTTTCTAGAAGCAAGAACTATGCTAATTTACTCAAAGGTTCCAATGTTTCTCTGGGCTGAAGCCATTGCCACTGCTTGCTATACCCAAAACCATTCCCTTATTCACACCACTCATGGAAAAACTCCATACGAACTTGTCCACAATCGAAACACGATCTCTCTTTCCTTCGTGTGTTCGGTGCTTTGTGCTATCCATCGAATGATGGTCAAGATTTAGGTAAATTAAGAGCTAAGGCGGACATTGGAGTTTTTTTGGGCTATGCACCAAACAGGAAGGGTTACCGAATCTACAACAAAAGAACCCGAGATATCATGGAAACTATTTACGTCACGTTCGATGAGCTATCTGGGAAAATGGATCCAGGACAATCAAGTTCTGGACCCGCATCTCAACATTCATTAAGTAGTCCTATTAGTTCTTCTCTTGTACAAAACCCCTCACCAACAGTTCCATATGTACCACCTTCTGAAGATGATTTGTAGAAATTGTTTGATCCGATGTTTGATGAATACTATGAACCTATTACTAATGATCAGTCTACTCCATCAACGATGTGGCTCCTAACAATCAACGTAGATAATCCTTTAGTTTATGTGTTCTTGAGTCAAGAAGCGCCTACTGCAGATCACTCATCATCATCATCAAATCCTCAATCCTCGAGTGTACATCATGGAAATTTTTCTGGCAACTATGATGGAGATAACCCCTTTGCCACTCAAGAAGATGCACCATTTGAAAACATTTTTGCCCCTGATCCATCATCTGAACTATCTTCATCAGGGGACCCCAACTATGCTACATCAGTTCCTCAACCACAACCACACCAGAATTTCAGATAATGGACACATGATCATCCATTAGACAATATTACTGGGAATCCTTCTCGTCCGGTATCCACTCGTAAACAACTTCTACGATGCCTTATGGTGCTTCTTCAATTCCATATTATCAAAGGTCGAACCGAAAGATGTTAAAACCGCAATGTCTGAAGACAGTTGGTTCAATGCAATGCAAGAAGAAATTCACGAGTTTGATCGTCTTGATGTCTAGGAATTGGTACCGCTCTGATGTGCTATTATCATTGCTCTCAAGTAGATCTTCAAAGTAAAACTTGATGAGCATGGTGATGTGTTGAAGAACAAGGCAAGACTTGTTGCAAAAGGATATCATCAAGAAGAGGGTATTGACTTTGAAGAATCATTTGCTCCAGGTTACGTATCGAGGCAATCAGATATTCTTGGCTAATCTGCTAGCAATAACATGGTGGTTTATCAAATGGATGTGAAGACGCCTTTCTTAATGGAGATGAAAGAAACGTTTATGTCATCGGCCGAAGGTTTTGTGGATCCAGAACATCCTACTCATGTCTATCGCTTGAAGAAGGCTCTTTATGGTTTGAAACAAGCTTCAAGGGCATGGTATGACACACTGTCAAAGTTTCTCTTAACCAATGGATTCAGCAAAGGAGCAGTTGATCCCACATTGTTCACCAGAAAGTCAGGCAAACACTTAATTCATGTTCAAATCTATTTTGATGATATTATTTTTGCCTCGACCGACCCTAATGAATGTGACCGCTTTTCAAAGGAAATGGGCTCCAAATTTCAAATGTCTATGATGAGACAAATGTCATTTTTCTTGGGATTACAAATTTCACAAAGTCCCGGAGGCATTTTTATTAATCAATCTAAATATGCAAATGAAATTTTAAAGAAATTTGGATTTGATACTTGTGACCCTGTTGACACTCCCATGGTGGAGCGCACAAAACTCGATGAGGACTACTCAGGGATCATGGTTGATAAACGAAATATCGAAGTATGATTGGATCCCTGATGTACCTCATAGCCAGTAGACCTGATATTATGTTCGTTGTATGCATGTGTGCTATATACCAGGCTAATCCTACCAAAAAGTACCTTGAAGTGATTAAACGGGTCTTTTGGTATCTCCAAGGAACCATTAATATGGGAATTTGGTATCCGAAGGACACCAATATGTCCCTAACAGCATACGCAGATGCAGACCATGCAAGGTGTCAAGATACACGTCGAAGCACGTCTGGTGGTGCTCAATTCTTAGGAGCAAAGCTTGTAAGCTGGTCTTCTGTAACACCCCCAAATTCGGTATACGTAGCGGGATTAAGGTTGGGGTATTACTTCATGGAGCACAGTCATAATAATAGATAAACGGCTCAAAAGAGACATTTTAGATAAAACAGTTATCATTCATTTATTTAAATCATAGTTTTACAAAATAAAGGTCCCAAAGGAAATACGGAAATACATAGTTTTATTCTTGTGAATGATAACAAAAATGGATGCCCTTTATATAAGAAAGTCCATTGCCACTCCGTGCCAGATCGTGCCCTAATTTCCTGAGATAAAACATGCTAAAAAGTCAACACAAAGGTTGAGTGAATCCATAGTGTTTGTATAATAATTAGTTGAATACAAGATAAGCAGTAGTAAAATCAGTAATATTGCAATACAGTATATTGCCCTAAGTCTCATGACAGCAAACCTTAACAGACGCGTCATAACAATGACGTAAGTTACAAACATCATAGTGATGATGTGAGCAACAATGCCTTCCGGTAGGAGCTTGCCATTCTCCTAGTATTCTCAAATAACGTGCATTTGGTTACCTATCCGGCCAACACAAATGGGGCGTCAACTGCCAATAGATCTATTCACGATATTCGCGTTCACTCGCAAGTGATTAATGGTTCATGATATGAGGGACTTTTAGTGGCATCAGTAGGTACTTAGGCAATATCAATCTGGATAGCATACAGAAAATACTTGTGTTCGGTTTTTGTAGCATGTATCTCCCCACGAGTTTAGAAAACAAATATGTAAGAGTGGGACTATGAACTCACCTCATGTTATTGTAGTCCGGATGGAAAAAAATTAGATAATATGAACAAACTGCTCCAACTCTCGACCTGAGTTAGTATATCATGTATTTAGTATTTGTATTCAAGTTTATGCGACGGAAATGTTCTATAGATAACATGAAGTCTCTACAAAAATTAAATATGCTTATCATACTTATTATTATGACTTAAATGATTAATAATAAGTTTTTATCAAAACCAAAGTTGTTAAATAATTTATGTTTCCAAAATGTTATAATTTACAATTTTAAATATTTACAGTTTTTACCCTTGTACTTTCAAAAATGACACTTTAAACCCTCAACTATGGGTTATTGACAAAATCAGCCCTTATATGACTAACTTCACAAAAATTACATTTAGTCTAAAGGAACTTTATTTTACAAAAATTACAATTTTTATGCTTAAGATTTTATAAGAGAAATTTACTAGTTTTTGGCCTAAATGGATAAAAGTACGGGTGAATAAAAGCGAGGCCTTAATAGGTTTTTACTACATTCTTGATCCTTTCAAGAGTTTTTATGGTGGTCTTTCTAATGGTTCAAACTAGAGGTCTTAAGCTCTTACGGTTTGGTCGCAATGATTTAACAAAGTAAGGGGGTTATGTGCTTTTTGTTGTTTTTGGCGATAAGGCTAAAAGAGGGATTTTACACAAGACCGCTAGGGTTCTATAAGCATATGACCCTTCAAACACTTTGCTGTAAGCTCTCTTAGATGGCATAAGTCTCATGTCCTAGTCGTCTTTGATTAGAAAGATACAAGTCCATGAACATGGCCACTTGGCCACGGCCGTTTTATGAAAATTTCAGTTTTAAACTATATCTTTTGCATGCGACCTTGTGAAATATTTTTTTACCCATTTCTAATGTTTCTAATACAGTTCCTAATCAAATTTATCAAAAATCCCACGTTTTCCTATATATTTGTTGTAAAAAAAACTTTTTGGCATTTATGACTTTTGACCAAAATGATGGTTGTTTTTAAAGATAACGACTAGGCTTTTTAACCGGGTTATGGGGGCGTTTTGTAGTATCCCAGGTGGTGTTTACAATGGTACCTTGCTTGACCCTAATGTCTCTAACATGAAGTAGATAAATGAGGGGCAAGTTGGGGGTAAGGCCTGTTTTGGCCAAATTCAGTCTGAAAACTAAAACATGCATTTTATTTAGTATAAACCTATAAGGTGTTGGTAACTATATTAGAGGTTTATTTTTCTTGCTCAAGGGACTCTTAACATGTTCTAACATTTAAGGAAAACGCATTACAAATATGTGTTTATCTATGGGGCGCTCCAATTACAGAAAGGTTATAAAAAGTATTTTTGACCTTGTTTTTCCACATGACACAAATCTATGGTTACTTATATACTTTATTGAATGTTTAAAATAACTAAAGAAAAGAGTGTGAGTGTACTTACAAGCTTATGAGTTGCTTATCTCGGTAGCGCCTACTAGCTGCTAATGTTCACCAAATTATCTTCACACCTTCCAAGCTCTATCTTATCCTTCCTTAACACTAACTAGGGTCTTTATTTCAGAATGTTTGTGAGTATTGGAGGGTTTGTATGGGGCGTATGATATGTAGGTAGTATGGTATCATGTGTGTATTTGCATGGGACACAAAGAGGAGGGTGTATGGGGCGTCATTTATAGGCATGGAAGTGCATGGTTTTCCATGTGCTAGGTCACCATGTCTCACAAGAGAAGAGACATGGTGATGTGTTCCATTACACATGGATGGTATAAATGGATGCTAAGGGACATGATGAGGTGTGCATAGGAGTTAGCAAAGTTGCATGCGGTGAAGCTAAAGATGGCGTGGGGTGGCATATACAGTATGAACTATGCCCCTAATGTTTGACCATGGTAAGTCTTCAAGGTAAAAAGGGTGATGTGTAAAAATTATGTACAAGTAACTTAGTTTATGGCTAGGGTTTATACATGTAATACTCAGTAACTAAGTAGTAACTTGGTTAGTTCAATTTTAACTAGGGTAATTAAGGGGGGGGGGGCGTTAGGCATTATAGGGTAGTACTTAGGTCTTTTATTGTTGTACTTAATGTGTAAATGGTAATTACAAGGTTAAAGTTTCTAATTTACTTTAAGTAAAATATATTTTAGGTTAATTTATATGTAAATAATAAAAGTAATGACTTAAGTTTGGTGCTTTATTATTTGTACATTAACATTGTTTTATTGTACTTTACTAAAAATGAAATATATATTTAAGACTTGTGCTTTGAAAGGTTTGTACAATGTGCTTAAAATTAAGTACACTAAGGTTTATAATGAAGTTTTAAGTTAATTGAATACATTTATGCATCAATGACTTGTACATTGGTTTAATAAACTTGTACCTTGGAAATTGGTAAATTTTTCATTTATATCTTTAATTTTAGTTTGTGATTTTATTTACATAAAATCATAAGATTTGCATATTAGGGTTTTAACCGGGAAATGCCTTAGAGTTAGGGTTTTATGCTTTAAACTTGTCCATTAAGTTTAATTGTTTGTACATTAGGGTTTATGACATAGTATCGAAATTGTTATAAAACTTTAAGAAAACCCTAATTTACTTGTGACATTGTATTGGAATTGACGCTAATAATATAAAGATTACTTTATACCGGACATCCCGTATGTTATGTGAGGGCACAACTGGCATGGGTGACCATGCCGAGAAGTTTCAAGTATGACATTGTTGTGAGACTTCCATTGTCACTTAAGAGTGTGTATAGCAAAGGCATTAATTGTGAGAGTGAGCAGTTTGTGAGTGCGGCTTATTATCTAGTCGTAGGGAAAAAAATGTACGTAGAAAAATGAATTACTATTAGTATAAAGATGGATTTTTACCGGTGGTTACATCTTCAAAGAAACAAATGAGTACATCTATATCCTCTACAGAGGCTGAATACATAGCCATGTCATCTTGTTGTGCTCAAATCCTATGGATGAAATCCCAATTATCTGACTATGGCTTTGAACTCAACAAAATCCCTCTGTATTGTGATAACAAAAGTGCCATTGCTCTCTCATGTAACAACGTTCAACATTCAAGAGCAAAGCATATCGACATTCGACATCACTTCATCAGGGAGCAAGTGGAGAAAGGTGTGGTGGAACTATATTTTGTGAGAACTGAATATCAGCTGGCAGGCATCTTCACTAAAGCTCTTCCTAGAGAACGTTTTGAGTTCATTCTTCGGGACTTGGACTTAGAGTCTAGCTGGAAACACTCAAACGTCTTCAAGAGGAAGACGAGGAGTAAAGGCTTTTCTTCATCTATCTCTTGTACATAATTATTCAAAAAGCAAAATACAAAATTATAAAACTCACAAAAGAAAATAGAAAAATATAAAATTTCAAAAATCCATAAAAATCAGAAAATCTTTGAAAAAGCCCAAAATATTATTTTTCCCATCTATTTCTATTCTTTGATAATATCTACGGACTTTGATTTGTCATTCAAAGAATGGCACGGGTCTTTAGATGAAGTTCGATTGTACATAAGCCTTTTAAAAAAATGGGATGGAGAAAAATGATAGTTTATTGTCATTTCAGGCAGTAACCAGTTTTGAAAGAAAGAACAGAGTCATGCTTAAATTAACTTTTGCAACCTCATGCTCTGATTGTAAAAACAAATGTTTGTCGCCAAAAAGATAAATGTTTCCTTCACAAATATTTTTCCTTCTAAATAAAGCACTCCTCCCTACATGTGCCAAACGATTTCAATTTTTCCATGCACTTGTTAAGGGGGAGCATCTATCTCAAACCAAAACGAATTGAAACGTGATTGAATTGTCTCTAAGTGCAGGTTCTCTCTAATATGTGCAAAACACTTTCGAATCTCGATGCACATATTGAGGGGGAGCAATCATAAGAAAACCTCATCCTTCCCAAAATTGTTTTATCCAAAGTATTTTAAATACTAGATCTGATCAGGAAGTGATGATGATCATTTTAGAAAATGTTAATCAAAGATTGGATCTTTAAATCTTAATCTAAGATTTCAAATTCCTCTTGCCTCCATGCGCCAAAACAATTTCAAATATTTGATGCACATGTTGAGGGGGAGCGTTTTCTAAAAATATCAAAAACGATTCAGGTACAAAATGATTTGATCTTGTATCACAAGTACCTGGATTGATTTTCAAATGGTTTTCAATTGGTTTCAATGGCAGGAGAACAATACCAAAAGACCGACCAACTTACTTTAAGCATGGTGTTATAAGGATGGTTAGGTTAGGTATTCGTTCCCACGATCCCGCCAGAGCCGGAGGGATCTACCCAGGGACAATCCACTAGATATGGTAGAAGTCCTTAGGTATGATGGAAAAAAGAGAAAAGTGAGAAATGGGAAGAGTGCGGACTGAGATAGAACTAGAACTGGAATAAACCCAACAAGGTTCTAGTTATGAAATCTCGGTAAGCACTGAAGGGGTTGAAGAATTAAAAAGAATTGAATGAGAAAAGGGTGAAAAATAGCCCTCCATTTATTCAACCTTAGGCAGAAAGGGTTCAATTCATATGCTCTTGGTGGTTACCAAGGTAACACCAATATTGAAGACAAGACGTCATGGACCCAGTGGCCTTTTGCACTACAACTTCCCAAGCTACTCAAGTTCCTTTTAAAAGGGCTTGTTTCATTCTCACATGGAACCTACATAATCTATCGACTTTCTCTTAGAGATTGTTGATATTGAAGAAGGAGACCCTCTCCTAGTCTCGGCTTAGGAAACCAAAAGTGCACTATTGAGTCTAGAGCCAAGAGATCATCAATAAATCTCAATTACGACACACTATTCTTGAAGTTTTGCATTTCACACAATGTGGAAAGTAAGAATATATTTAAGAGTCCTACTGATATCCTTGTGGTATTGCCAAAACATCCGAGTGATATGTAAAGTATTCATGATGAAGATAGAAATCCTTCTAGAGCCAACATCTAACAAGCTCTTGGTGGGTGACAAGTGAGATCTTTCATAAGATCAAGCTTGTGACAACTGGATAGAAACGATGGGGGGATTCAATCTTGAATCAACCTTGGTCCAGGAAATGGATTGACGGTTACCTTTTAAAAACCGGTCGTTATGCTCTAATACTCTTTTCTCTAGCACATTGACTGTGTATTAATGTTTCAAAATTAAAAGGGTATTTATGATTGACAATAGATTTTCTAATAAAACCTTCATTGTATTGCAAAACACTTTATATTAAGCAATACACAATTGTTTTTTAAATCATTTTCACCAATCGGTGAATCTCAATTCCTGGTTCACTCACTCCGTGTTGTCTTCTTTGAGTTCGGTTTGAGAAGCTGCTAGAGCAGCTGCGAAACCACAAGGAGATTCTTGAATTCTACGATCACGAAGCGTACTTGTCTTGATCAATGGAGAACGTGGGCGTGTACCTCAATTCAACGAAAGTGATCAAAGACACTTTCGTGTGCTTTTATTGCTAATTGTTGTCTACAGGAACACCCGATGGTTGCAGCTGATCAGAATTTAGGCGTCAATCCATAGCCGCATGCTCACACATCACATTCACTTCTAAAGACATCATAATAAGTGCATATCTTTATCAACTGGCTCTGATATTTTCAATCCATGCTTCTACTACACTGCTGGAAATATTATGAATCAACAAAAGCTTCTGCTACTCTGATGAGAAGAAATCATGATCCAGAATGTGAGCATGTCGGTCCGAAAGTCACAACTTCACACAATGGCAATGCAACAACAAAGGATGAGTCGAGAGATTTGATGTGGTGATGATCTGTCAATTAATCATCAACACGTGGATCATTTAAAGACCTCCACTTGTAATAACAAAACATGCGGAACATGAAGAATCAAAGACTACGGGCTACAGAGCAAAGAACTTAATCAAGAATTCAAGAACATCCAAAATGTAATATCTGTTTGTAATCAATGTAATTTGAGGTGACCTCCCTTAGGGAGATTGTTAGGATTTAGAAAATCCGGTAGTTAAAGAGTCGGTCACCTCAAGTATATGTAATCGTTAGAAAGCTCGTAGTCGTGGTCATTTAGTGTTAGTAAGTAGTTTGTTAAGTAACACGTGTGGACGGAGGCCGGGTCTTTACCCATGTATGCGATCCACGTAGAAAGCGTGTCTTGTAGAAACTATAAATACCCTTTGCCTAGCAAGGCAAAGGGTTGGATCTTCATAATATCATTTTTCTTTGTCTCACTAAGTTCCCAAAACTCTTCCACTTTCTGTCTCTAGAACCTAAACCATATGCCCCTTATTGCTATGATATGATATGTTTATGAAATCCAATATGTTACAAAAATAGATGTCGTCATTTCCTAGTCTTTGACTAGCTTGAGTATTGTTAGTATTTCTTGACTTTGTCAATGTATTTTCCTTTTTGACGTGCGTTCTAGTAGTATGTCTCGACTATGTAGACGTCTTCTCCTATTTCGCGTGAGTTGTGCGTCACGTCTATGTTTCTTACCACCACGAAGCGTTAAAATAAACTTTTGAGATATTAATTATAAACTTTTGGGAACGATAATAGACTTTTGAAAGTAACGACATGAATAATCCACGAAAACTATGAAACATTACTTTTATTGACTTCTTTATCATTTGAGCGGTATTTTAAGAATAATCGTATACGCATTAGGTTGCGTCACTTCTATTTTATTCTACTCGTCATTACAATTCTTCGGATGCCATGGAGATTAGCTTTAGATGCCAGTCGTGTCAATAATGAATAGTGCATTGCTGTAGCTAAGGTGAGTTTCATAGCCCCTCTTTTCAAATGTTTTTATAACTATTTTAGGGGAGAATACATGTTGCTTTTAACAAACTATAACTGGATATGTGAATATTATTTAGAATTATTGTTGTTTGGTATATTTAATTTGGTGATTGAATGTTTTATGTATTTATGTGAATGCAAACTATTTCTTGGACCTGCCACTATTCTTTTGAATTGCTAATGAGTTGACTAGGAAAGGTTAGACATGCGACATTTGTTGACTTAGACTAGGGTAGCATATTTATGCTATAACGCGATGCCTAGCTAAGAATAGACCGACCTACTCCAGGGTAGCTTGTGTTCTAAGCCTTGCTACGACTGTGCTGGCTAGAGTCGCTCAGGGCCCTGCATTGAGATCTCACACTTATTGATGATTACTGATTGGGTTGTTTGTTGATTATTTGATTGGATTGATTATTTATTTGGATTGATTATTGATTTGATTGGTTATTGACGAACTGATTATGGATTGATTGATTGACGGTTGGAATGGTTATTAGATATCTGCGTTAGTCGCATGTAGCAATTAAACTCTATCAGGTCCACTACTACATTTTGTAACTAAACTCTATGAACTCACCAGCGTAAGCTGAACTTTTTAGCATGTGTTCTCAGGTTTAAGGTGATAGCTCACTATTGGAAGATGCTTGGCAAGGGGCATGGTCATAGGCGACTCTGATGAATAAACGGGACCGCTTTAATTATCTTTTGGGCCTATTTCCGCACTGCTTTCATTAGTGCAAACTTATGGTTTTCAATTAATGAATCTTATTCTAAATAAATGGGATGAAAACCATTCTTTGTACCTTATGTTGTGATACCAAGATTGTAACACCCAAAGGCGCATATGCTTCCGCTAGACCGTATTTTCGGGGTGTTACAGATTATAACTGTGATCCTCCCTGTAATACTTCCGCTGTGATTATGAAATTTTGGGGGTGTTACAGATTGGCATCAGAGCCAGAATTATAGAGAACCAAGTGTATTTTAACAGTGGACTATAATTACGATTTTCAAAATGGACCAGCTTACACACCTGCTTGAGCCCTCCGTGCCTATGTATTTACAACACCTTGTTTAAGATGTGGCACATACCCCAGGTTATCTTTTAGCAAAGTTTGCATGATTATATAAGTTTATATTTACTAATAACTGGGTTATTACGATTACTATGTCTTCCCTACACCATACCTTCTCCTCATCGAGATGTTGAAGATACCATATCTTCTACCATGGCCCGATGCCCACACACATTGACCCCGTTATGTCAAGGGTTTGGACTAGCGAAACGAAACCCTTCGAGGAGGGTGAAGTAGCTCCTACTCCGGCAGTGTCATTCGCAGTGCCAATATATACACCCTCACCAAACGACCATTATGTGCAAGCTAGGAAGGCACATATCTCATCCCTGTTGACACGCGATTAGTATCTAGAGTCCCAACAGTGGTTACCTGTACCTATTGTAGAAATTCTCCCTACACCCCCCAATATCACCCATAATATCAATTGGCAACCACAGTTCCCCATCTTCTGATGATTGGATTGCCCAAACGTGGGAATGGAACCCCGCACCAAGAACAGAAACCTCTCCACCACCACCTTAGGTCTTATAAGGCTGTCGAGTTAGGGTCCTCCAACCCTATGAACCTGAACCATTTATGAGGCCATTTCGTAGACATCCAAATGGTCCTGTTAGGATACATACTCCTCGCATAATCATGCGAGCACCCCGAGTCCCTGTTGCACCATCATCACCCACCTCTCCTTTGGATATATTCGGAGCATCACCACTTTCTTCTCCTGCATTATCACCACCAGCATCACCACCTTTGCCTCTAGTTAGACCAGATCACCTCTTCAATACGTTTACTCAGGCTTATCCCTTGGCACCTTGCCAGATCACTCTTCCCGCCTCACCACCAGAAGATGCGGTGTCCCGCACTTCTTCTTACATGCCATTCCCACCAAGTTTTTACCTAACAGGAAGAGCACAAGTTCTTTTTATCATTTGAATTTCTCAAAAAGTCTTGATTTCATTGACATGTCCGATACCATCTTCAATTATACCATCCAATTACTTTTCGGATTAGCCTTACCTTTGGCTCTCCAAATCTTAGCCAGCTGGCGAGTCGCCTGGCTACGCAATTTAACAATCCATAACTGTGCGGAGAAATCCAGAGCCGCAGTAGCCCTCGTACCTACTCCTACCATGCCATAGCTAGATCATCAAGCAGGGCGGATAGATGCCCTAGAAGCACTCATAGCAGATGTTCGAGCTAGACAGTAGGCCTTACAAGACCAGATGTCGGAGTTTAGGGGAAACACAAAGTAAACTCCTAGAAGTTAGACGTAGATCACACCTTGTATAGTTTTGTGGCATTCAACCTAATGTGTGTAACTTAATAAGAGACCTTGCATCGTTTTGTTGTGTAACAAAAACAGATCAAGTATTAATGTTATATTATGGTTGTGGTTTTTCTTACTATATATTGATGTTGGTTTATACTTCTATGGTTGTTATCTTACAGTCATGTATGTTGTGAATTGTATTCAGACATGTCGTGATGATACCCGTGATTGTGATGATTCTTTATGTGTTGTGGATGAAATATAATTGAGAAATTATTACAATGAGTGTTTCGTAGAAAACTTGATGAATGTAGAGAAAGTTGTTAAACTCCAACTGTTATGAAAGATGAAAATTTTAACAGTGATGAGTTTCGTTAGAGACTTGATGAATGCAGAAAAAGTTACTCAAACACAACTTTTGTAGATGACGAGTCATTTTGTTCCTTAGTAATCCCATATTGAGTACTAATCACCCATGTACACACATAATGGTCCCTGAATATGCGGCGATTTTGAGATTTATATTGAAACTAAAGGATACTAATATGGCATCAACTTTACTTGAGATATTCCAGCATGATCCTAATATAACAATCTAAACTTTACGGGAGGTACGAACGAACCTGCACATGGATTAAGAAAAACATCTTTCTCTTCATCATGAACTATCATCTTTCTTTAATAGTTAATAAGATCAAACTAATAAGGAAACTTCGGTTTTATCGATATCGAATGATGATGCTAGCTTGCTTTTGTTGAAGTATAAGTAAAGTGTTACAATTGTACATGAAGCTTGGTTTGACAACGAAGTTAACATTCGTGGTGATATTGGTTTCGATTATGTTATGGTTGAGTATTTTGCAAATTTTTGTTGTGGTAATTGATCGTCATCTTCATTAGAGGATATGAGAAAGTGGGGCGACGATTTCCGTTTGAGAGAGAGAGAAATATTACGTTATGAGATAAGTAAGGAACTGATATCAAGTTTTGTTTAATATTTTCAAGGAATAAGTGGGGCGGCGGTTTTTATTTAATATCATTAAATCTTATATGATGCAAATTACCTAAAATGCCCTTCCGAAAATTACCTTTAAAAACAAAATGATAACTATTTTTCTAAAATTTGATTGGTCCATGCTAGTTCTCGCGGTTCTCGACCTTTTTTTGGTTTTGAAAATAACCTTACATTATATATATATATATATATATATATATATATATATATACACACACACTAGAAGTCGAAGCCCGCCCGATGGGTGGGCATGACTTGTAATTATAATTTTGATTGTGTTAGTTAATGGAAAATTATTTTTATCGACGTCTATTTCATTTAATTTTGTTGGAAATTATTTTTAAGGACGTTGAGTTTATGTATTTTTTTTATGGTATTATTTTATGTTTTAAAAATTATAATAATAGGTGAGATTGCGTATATTTTATTATTTATTTATTTTTTTATAAAAAGAAGATATGTTCTTAATTATTTTTTAAGTTTATAGTATTTATTTTTTTCCGTCTGTGTAAGGGGATGGTATATCGTTGTCATTGAGTTGAAATGGTTAAATAACATACTTGGCGAGTGTGTATTGAGCAGATAAAAATAGCATAAAATATTTGTAACGTAGTAATCAAATAATAATTACGTGTGAACAATATCCATGTGAACGATCAAGTGTAACTTATAGGAGTCATGGGCTTTATCCATTATAGATTTAAGATCATCAGGAGTAACAACGACTACTAGGTGCGAAGAAATTTGTCACGTGGTACCTACAGTATCACATAAAATATATAGATTACAAAAATCGATAACAACAACAAATAAAGGAAGAATGCAATAATGATTCATCGATCCAATATGTGTTTACTTCCATGGGAGCACTTGTCAAACATTAATGTCTCTCAGATTGCTAAAGATTTGATAAGGGTATTCCTATCCATTTGCTTACAACTTCAGCAATGTCGACTTTCTCAGGCAAAAAAGATTTCCCAGAATGTCGAAAATCATAAAGATTCCTCTCAGCTTATTTTAGTTGGCGTTGAAGTGTCAATATGGTTCCATATTTGAGTTCAGCAGCACGATTTAGATCATATTCACATTCAGCGGCTTCCATTTCTTGGTTTACCCAGATCTTATAGATAAAGAAAATAAATAGAAAAATAAACCAAAACAAATTATCAAATACTTTCGGAAATTGATGTAAATTACCTCCTCCTTGATTAACCATATTCGAGTTATCAATGATTTTCACGACCCCATTGCTCATTAAATTCTTTTTGTTTTTCTTTATAAGCTTTTATTCGTTTTCCAGCTTGGACAACCATTAATTGGATGCTTTATCTGCCTTATTCTTAAGAGACAACCGCTCCATCTCGAGCTTTAAAACAGTTTGATCTACCTCGTCCAATTCTGTGGGCTTAAATGTGATTTTCAGTTTTAGTTTTGCAGCTGATACATACACCAAGTCTATTACTGCAATAATATACCAGCATTAACATGTTCAATTATTACAAAGTCATTTGGCATGCAATTAATTGATCAGAAAGACAATGTTCTAACCTTTGCTAGGTAAAAAGCACTATCTTATGTATTTATCAGCAAGTATAGCTGCGGAAACAAAAGCACCATCAGAAATTTGGACCCCGTGTTGAAGTCCATACCGCTCACGTAGGGCAAGAAGAATGGAAATAGTGTCTTCGACAGACGGTTGATCACAAAATACTTGTTGAAACCTACACTCAAAAGCCAGATCCTTTTTTAGATACTCTGTACTTATCCAATGTGGTTGCTCCAATACATCGAAGCTCACCTTGATCGAGCATTGGTTTCAACAGATTAGCAGCATCCATTGCTCTACTAACAGCTCCTATACACGCCAGTCACACAAGAAATTGACAATTCATTAGGCAACATCCATTGCTCCACTAATAGCTCCACTAAAAGGAGCGCATTATATACAGCAAAAGAGCATTACCATGTAGCCCTTGAAATTAGGTGCCTATCTAAGCCGATACTATCGAACGGAAAAAGGTAATACCACTAACCAAGTGTGTGGATGAAATCTGTTATTTTACACAAAAAGGATTTTTGAAAACATATCCCTAGATAAATGTTAGTAAACTAATCGGATATTGGGCAGCTGGATTGAAAACAGGCGCATCAATCATCACGATCAAAGGGATTCCTGAAAACATGAGCAAACACACAAGAAGCAAACACCGTGGAGGTTTCCCCCCACACTTAGCTGTTAGAAAATAGAAAGAAGTGATAAACATGGGTGGACACCCATGTAATGCTATAGTTTTTGTTAACCGAGTCGCTAGCTTGACTAGACCCGAATTCATTGGTCCATGGGGAAGCAAGTGGAAGAGAAAATCTCCATTGGACTTTCATTCAAATGGTTTGGATAAACATTGAACGTGATGAAAGTTCCACTCCGATGAGATACAACTGGCTCAAGAGAATGAGAAATGCCGGGGTCAAAGATGGTCTCTTCACTCCCGTAGGAGTTAAGACATGGAGAAGAAATGGGAGGAGAAGGCAAAGTGTCAATCTCATGACAACGGGTGGGTTGAGTGGGCAAAAGATAAGATTGAGGAACATTAATAGAATGTTCGGAAATCTTATCCACCACTGTAGCGATGAAACATCCGTGTCGGGCTTAGAAGAGGTTCCATCATCCGGTGGTTTAGCAGGCGGACGAGTGGATGATGGTCCTAAGCCATAATCGTCACTCTGAAAACCCAAAGGTATCGAGTCATCCGGAGAAAGAAAGTCGACCTCTTCAATATGAGTGTCACTCGACGAATTATCAGAAGACCAATTGTAAAGAAGATTTTCCAATTCAGTAAGGTCGGCCTCAAAGTCGAAGTGCACATCATCATCTCCCGATGGAGAATGATCAACGAGAGTGAGTTCATCGGCGAAATCCTCAAGAAGGTCTAACGTTGAAGTGGGATTGCCACTATTCTTATCTTCGGGTAAAGATGGAGATGTAATGAGGTTCTCCATGTAAGAGTCACTATCCTCATTCTGAATATCAAAGATGGGATTATCCGAAACAAGAGTGAATTCAGAATCAAAGTCAAACAAAGGATTAGTGAACGCCATAGCAAAAGGTTTCTCGGACACAGCAAGAATATCTTCATCATCCGTTTCAAAATCAGTGTCCATATCAACATCATCGGGATCAACATCTCTCACTTCTTCCAAGGCGAGCTCAGAAGGAATTTCCTCCACATACTCGATGTCTCCACATGATAAAGAATCATCAAACGACGTATAGTCATTTTCAGACTCGGAGATCACCTCAACAGAATCTTTTGGGGTAGGAGAAGAATCATCATCGAGAGGCTCATCACACATATTACCAGGGATAACCTCGGACACACTTGGGTTGGGACAAGGTTCTCAACACAAGACGGTTCCATTTCCGGAATAGTGCTAAGGTGCTCGTCCCCTATTAAAAGGTTATCCGAATGTTCTATGGTGGATAGGTAATATGAGGGCGGAGAGTGGACATGTGCGGTACTTTGTGGGCTTGAGATATGCACCTTGTCCTTTGTCATCTCCCAATCCTCCTCATCCTCGTCATCGAGACGGCAAGCTTCTTTGAATAGGAGACGCTGTTGAGCAGCTCGCTCATCGGCTAGTAATCTTTCATTGCGAGCAGCTTGTTCCTCGAAAATTTCTTCAAGAATACTTTTAATACGAGGAAATTGATCGATGACGGGAAGATGTGGGGGTTGGATGTTGTCAAATCCGGAAGTCCACGATTGACATTGATAATCATCATGAGGACCCCCACACTTAGCACAATGAGGGTATTGGGGAGAGAAACTTTGAAAT
Organism: Chrysanthemum makinoi; assembly: GCA_910596185.1. Classification (NCBI taxonomy): domain Eukaryota; kingdom Viridiplantae; phylum Streptophyta; class Magnoliopsida; order Asterales; family Asteraceae; genus Chrysanthemum; species Chrysanthemum makinoi. The sequence goes on along the minus strand of OU343219.1, from coordinate 69,990,800 downwards.
GATGAATCATTGAAATCTTGATAGTACGGTTGTGGCTCGAATGAATTTTGTGGAGGGTAGTTGAAATCGTTTTGAGGATAATTGAAAGAGTTCGGGTTAGAATCATAAGTGAATGAATTCTCGGCGTAAATCGAACAACATCCATTGACAAGATAGTTTCCACACCACTTGCACATGCATTTGTAACAACGAAAACCTTTTGTTAACATGTCTCCACAACCGTAGCAATAATCATGATCGAATGAAGAAATCTCAGGCTCGGGGGTAGGAATCGAGGATTCAACAATATCAAATTTGGTAATTGCCAAAGTTAAACCTTGACGAATGTCATTAAAGTAGTTTTCAATCATGTTCATTCCGGCCCTAAGGAAATCATCCTCATTTGAGAAACGTCTTGAAGATTCCGGAGGTGGGACAAGTGGTGTGCTCTCAGAGCTAGAAATTTCCACCACTTCGTTTTGGTCTCGGTTCTTGCTCTTTTCTCTTAACCTTAACCGTAAATTCGAAGATTTTGATCAAATCTAGACGGTTTAGGATTTAGAGCACTAACGGGAGTCACTTGGGCTCGGACACAATAGAACAAATCTCGGTTTGTGGCGGGTGGTCGGAAAAACTTGGAGAATCATCGAGAGAGTTTCTATCAGATAATTCGCACCAATAGTAATATTTGCTTGCACCCGCCCTTCCACATAAACACATACACATTCGTGGTTGAAACAATACTCCTGATCCTCTTCCATATGGCTTTTGCAACGGAAACAACGACGATAATCGATCGTTGCCATGAGAATTAAACATGTAGAGGGTTAAAGAAATAGAATTAAGTGATCGAGAGGATAACAAAGAATAGAATCAAACGGTGAAAGAAATAGAATCAACGAATAAGAGGAATGAGAAGAATATTTTTGGATTTTTGAAAACGAGTGCACATGCACTTTCAAAAACAACACTTTCAATTAAAACAAGACCGAGACAAAACACAAGGAACTTAAACTAATAATTACAAGCTTATTTACGCAAGTGACACAAAGGCAAGTTTTGAATCTTTGGTTCGGGAACTTATTATGATAACACTCAAGTTGAGAAGTGTTATATTGATTGTGTGTTCTATTTATTTAAAACAACAAGCAAAATCTTTTTGTATTTTTAATCTTTTACATATATACAAAGAAAAGAAAAATATTTTTGTATTTTTGTATTTTTATAAAACAATAACTTCACGAGGAAGGTTCTTCAAGTCACTAATCGCAAAAAAACTTCACGATATTGTGCAACACACCTCACTGGAAGTGGTGCCAAAATTTGATTTCGTTGTTTGTGAGTGTGAAAATAAACACAATATCAATTTATCAAATTAATCGTGAAATCCGACAAACCAACCTTTTAGGAAAAGGGTTAACGTGGCAAAGCTCACGAATGTGAATAAAGTGATACCATGAAAGTGATTTCCCCGGGTCGTGTCCCAAGCGAGGTGTGAAATTGCGGTGTTGTTGAGTTTCGTGATTAGGACTTGAATTGGTTAATGAATTTAGAAATTGATTACGCTAATCTACAAATTAAAGAACGGGGAATGAAAATTAAGCACATAAAACAATGTAAACACTAAATAAACTACTACTAAGCCTAAGGAACAATCAAACGATGCTAAACTACATCCTAGGGTGCTAAAATGCAAAAACACGAAAAAGCGGGAGCGTCTTAGAGCCCCAAAAGTGAAAAATATGCAATTTAAATCCTACAAGTGAAAAACTAATTTTCCTACATTCTACATGACTAAAAATAATTTTAGAAAAAAGCCGGGTAATTTTTCTGACTTTTATTTTATTTTCTACGAATTAAAAACTATTTTAAACTAATTAATTAAGAAACAATACTAAACATTTTTGGAAAATTCTACAAAAATTATAAAAAATACTTTAAATAGTAAGGAATCTAAGAAAAATTCAAAACTACACTACTGCTTTATGAAATAAGCAATGAAAAGATGAAATAAGCTAATAAGTTCTAAACTGCCAAACTCACTAAGTACTTAATTGTGCAGGATATGACCAATAAAAGACCCAAGGGCAGTTGGTGTTGAGGTGTGTGTTGTTTGCGTGCAAGGGAGACCAGGAGGTCCTGTGTTCGATTCCCACTTCCTCCCTTTCTGAAAACTTATTTTATTTTGATTTTTCAGCTTTTACAAACCAACAAGGGATCAAAATTAAGGCTTTTTGACAAAAAATTAAACTTGGAAAAAGCTAGAAAAAAAAAGCTGTAAGCAGCTTAACAACAGCAACAATGGCAAAAGGACTTATGGAAGGGGCTGCTTGGGACAGGGAAAAACTAAGGGATTAGAGGCTATTAAAGAAGCTTGTAAAAGCTAAATCCTATGAAAACTAATCTCTAACATACAATGATCATCTAAGGGACCTTAATAAGCAATAATGGAACATTAAAAAGCTAAAAAAAATGAGAACAACCTGCTGTTGCAGTGTGAAACATGACAGAAAATGAACAACTATGGACTTTTCAACTTAAAAATAAGCAACTAAGGGGCTACAAAAACACAAAATAAGCAAAGCAATACACTGATCTTACATCTAACTTAATGTTGGATCGATGTACTCTAACCAAACTAACTATATAGCTTGTTAAGGGTTTAATAACCTCGGATAAATCCTAAGTTAATAACAATGAAACACTGAGCAAACTTTATTAAGTATGCGAAATTTACTTAACAAAGCTAAGAAGAATATAACTTTAACTTTCAACGATTTTATTAATAACTCTAAATCTGCTTGTTATGCAGACTTCTTAAACAACTCTAAAACTCTAATAATAAATTCTCTAATAACGTACGTATTCTCTAATGTCAACCTAGGGGTCCTTTTATAGGCTCAAGGATAACCCTAGTCGGTTTATAATTTGTAACCTTGTACGACAAGTAATCTAAACAAAGAATATTCTAGAATAACAAAGCTTTCCATAAACGAATATAGCAGTTCTTTAACCTTGCAGTACTTTGACTTGACGAAGTACTTTGACTTCTTCTTTAGCAGTACTTTGACTTTTCCATACTTTGTCATTCTTGACACTTTCATATCCCAACAATCCTCCCCTAACTTGAATTCTACTTGCTTGACTTCAAGTTCCTTTGTTAACTTATCTTTAACAGCTCCATCTTCAAGGAAAGATTGTGTCTATGTCTTTCGATTGTATCTTTGTAAACTCGTGCTTATATCACATTATCAAAATATCTTTTAGAAATAATTCTTTCACAGCATCATTCACCAAGCTCCATCTTTTCGACAACACGCAACATGTCACACCCCAAATTCGTGTTTTGCGTGAATTGAATACCTTGAGGGAGAACTGTCATAGCATCAAAGTTCTGAGTTATATCGAGCGACCTAAAGTGTCGTTTAGAAAATACATCGTTTAATTTATTAAAACAATGGAGTTTACAAAGTAATGGTCTCAAATGAAAATCAACTTGTCTTGGAAATAAGTTTGCTACAAGCCAAGCGATGTTTTAAAGTTTATAAAACCCAAGTGAGGCAGCGTCGTCACCACGACTCTATGATATGTCCATATGCATGCCATGAAGTGAATGCCTTAGATACCCGAGATAAAACATGCTAAAAAGTGTCAACACAAAGGTTGGTGAGTTCATAGAGTTTGGTTAACAAGTAAAGCTTTTAAAGAACGCTAATGCAACAAAGGCAAAGTTTTTGGTTATATAGAATAGTTAAGCAAAGCAAAGGCATAAATAAATCCACTCGAGTTCAAGTCCGCCCATACAAAACTTGCAACTGTGTGTTTACAACCTTTGCTAAAAAATAGTATGTCAATCATGTATGTATATATCATAGTAGTAAAAAAAAGTATATGTGTCACACAAGGGTCTTCAACACTTTCGTGTTGGGATGTTTGTAAATTAATAGCCTTCCAACAACTTAATTTGTATCATTAATTCTTGTATGTTTGTAAATTAGTAGCCCTCCAACAACTTAATTTGGTGCCACTAATTCTTGTATGTTTGTAAGTTAGTAGCCCTCCAACAACTTAATTTGGTGCCACTAATGCTTGTATGTTTGTAAATTAGTAGCCCTCCAACAACTTAATTTGGTGCCACTAATTCTTGTATGTTTGTAAATTAGTAGCCCTCCAACAACTTAATTTGGTGCCACTAATTCTTGTATGTTTGATCCAAGTATGCATATGAAATCAAGTATAACCCAATCAAGTATAAAACGCAATCAAGTCTAAAGTATAGGTAAAGTTGTTTGGCAAAAGAGTTTAAATGTTTGGATAAATAAGCATATATCTCGCCCCAAATAGTTTGTAGAATTTAAACGAGTAAAAGCGAGGTATGAACTCACGATGAGTATGTCAAAGTTTAGAATATTTGTGAAAGTAAATGAAAATAGTTTGAGCATGTACCTCCCCCAAAAGTAATTGAAAATGTATAAAAGTAGGGGTTATGAAACTCACAATAGTATGTAAAAGTTTAAAGTACTTGTGAAAGTAAGTGAAAATAGTTTGAGCATGTATCTCCCCAAAGCGATCATGAAAGCAAGTAAAAGTAGACTCACGAACTCACACGAGGGTGTGATTGATATGCTAACAAAATGAAATGCACGAAAGTGAGGCCGAAACTATCGCGACCTAAAATGAATGTTATGACTTGAGTTATGATATGTTGTCGTGAATGCATGATTTGAAAACGTATCACCCAATATGCTACTTGAAAATTAGTTAATATAGAAATATTGTTACTTGAATGTGTGACGGTTCCATGTCAAAATAAATACTTTTGAGCTAATGGTGAAAATGTAGTTAAAACTATGTAACGGTTTTGTAATTGAAAAATCGGTTTACGTTAGACTTGAAGTAATATATACATAGGAAAACTAACTCGTTTTTAAGGTCCGTTTCCCGGCGTCCGTTTAGGCCCTCAAAACCTTGATTAAAATCGACAGCTTACTAAAGCTGTGAATAGTGTTTTCAGCCTTGCGTTTTGACTCAAAGTTCGGTTAACCATAACTCACTCGTTTTAAGTCCGTTTTTCAAGTTCTTTATATCCACGAGAAGGTAATGAAGAGTACTAATATATTTTTAAACTTCGGAGACTTCACAGAAATTTTAAGGCCACTGTTTGGGTCAGTTAAAATTCGGACAGCATAAACATTTTCGAGGAAAATTGTAGTTTTAAATCGTAACTTGGAAACCACGTATCTTTTTCGTTATAACTCCGTTTTAGTCCGTTCCAAAGGCCACGTTCATAACTAAAAATCTATTTTCTAAAACTTTAATAAAACTTATAAAAATGACTAACTTTTCAGAAAAATTATAAATTCGGCGGCTTCAGCTTATTTTAAATTACCATTTTATCTACTTGTTTAACCACAACTTCTCCACAAAATCCCTTAATCTACTCATCACCAATCCTACTAGTAAAACAACTTCATTTGATCATAACCAAAATAAATATTCATTATGAGGCTAAAAATATATATACAAACTTAAATAAACATGTATAAAATTTATGTAACCATTTCTTCCAAAAACCACAACTAGACTTTGATGATCCATTTTTTCAAACTTCTCATTTTTATAAACTTTTAACTAGCACATGATTGTTATAAATATTTATAGAGCACATATGGGTGATAATCTTTGATAAACATGAATAAAAACTACAACTTGAGCAAATATGATCATATGGACTTCATGAAATGTATGAAAAATATATATGAAAAAGTAAGAGATGAAGTTTTATGCTTACAAATGCTTGATGAGGTTTAGTGAACCAAGGATTATCCTAAACACCCTAGGTTTTTATTTCAAAACCTAAAACAAGAGTGTATCTAGGTTGTGTAGAACTTGATAAGAAAATTTTTGATGCACTCCTTCTTGGTGGACAATGGTGGCCGGATTTTTGGGTGAAGAAGAAGAGAGGAATTTTGATCTTGACTTTGCTTGAATTATTGATTGAATGAGTATGAGTTGGAGTGTAAACATATATAAGTGAATATCTAGCAAATCTTTAAAAGTCTTGTGAATCTTGTATTTAATAATACATATACTTCATTTTATTTTTATTATGTAAGTAAAAAGTAAAGTAAGTAATGTAAAGTTATTTGAGGATAGTAGTAACTTGTAGTATTGTTAAATAAGATTAGTAAGTTGTATACACATTTGAATATTTAAGGTAGCGTTAGATGAAAATATATTTCACGGGTCAAGATAAAATATATTTAGGTCATAAAAATTATAAAAATACATTTCTTGTAATATTTGAGTGATATAATAATTATCGTGTAGTTTTTAAGAAAAGCGTCGTAATAATATAAATTTAACAATTTACATACAAAATGAATTTTAAAACACGAGGTAACTCAAAATATAGTTTTTATAACTAAATGTAAGTATAAAAATGTATCGGGATCATTTTGGAAGTATCGGATCAAATGTTCAAAATAAAGTTTACGCGATAACGTTTATTTAATAAGAAAATAACGTTTAATGAAAAATGCAAAACCATGTACGAATCGTTATGAAATGCTGAATGTGAAATATGAGAAATGACCGGAAATTGCGAATTGTGACACAACATATGACAATTTGTACATTAATTGGTTTAAGTTAGATCTATTCTCATCACTTCGGGTGTGTAAACTCTGTGAGAGGTGAATCATTGAAAATTTAATGGATTTTGATGTCTCTTTACCAAAGCCATTAACTCTGGAGTAGCCAAATGTTTTGATGTGTAAGATCATGGTACATTGATAACTATATGATTTTTAGCAAATCATCAGCTATCAACAGATTTGATTTGTCTTTACCAAAAGTTGTACCCTTTTAGACTAGTTAGTTCTTTCATCTATGGTGAACTAATTACTAAATAATGGTTTTTCCACAGCCTTTACCACAAGCCATTTTCTTGTGGGCTAGCCAACTCTTCACATTTACTGATATAGTGAGTTGATTACCATACAACTTATTAGCAAGTTGTCAACTAAAAGCGGATTTGAGATATCTTTACCAGAGCCGTTTGCTCATGGATTAGCCAATCCTTTTGTAACCATGGTGGATTGATAACCTATTGGTGTTACAATCTCAAAAACCATTTATTTCTTTTAACCTTTTCTTCAAAATATTTATCACTTAACAAAAGTTTTCTTTTCAAAAACATTAAGCGGTTTAAAACAAGCAGATTACTTTGATGAAAATCTTGTTTGATCAGATACTTTGAATAAAGTCTCTGATATTTCAAAAATAACTTATTCAATTAAGATTCATACGGTTATTCATGCATCATCAGCCATAGTCGTCCATCTGATAAACAATTTGATGACCATAAGAGCAATTTTATTATCTTCTTCTACTTCCATTCCATGCTCTAGCATTCTCCTCATGAGATCTGATGTAAGCGTATATCTTACGTGCGCTAACATGTGAATCATAGTCCCATCTTCTAACTCTAGAACATGTACTCCAGATTCTTCAAAGAATCTCCGGTGATAATCTCCCAATCTTCTTGGTTTTCCAAATCTCAGCAGTACTTGTTTCTTCAGTTTCCCAAACAGTTGTGAGATCTCCAAGCAAGACTAAACCAACTCCTTCTGATGGATTGTGTTCAAAATATTCTCGCACCACATGATATAAATGAAATAAATCCACTCTATCTATTATATGCAATAAATCCCATAGCATATTGAACACCCTGAAGCTTTCATCTTCTCTGTGAAACATCAGATAACTTCCATCCTTTGACTCTACAACTTCAAAAGTAGTTATTGGAGATTTGTTCATCTTCATTTTAGCATCATCTTTAGAATACTCAAATTCTACTACTCTTAAGTAATTCCTTAGCTCATCATTAGTATCAGATCTTAACTCAATCTTCTTTGATGGCTGTTGATTTTCAACTTCCGTTGATCTTTTTCTTTTTAAGCTTTCTTTCTTATCATCTCCTTTATGAGTATCATCATCTTTATAGTCTTTGATACTATCAACTTGTTTCTGATAAGCTTCTCTAACAGCTTCATACAAACCTTTCATCTCAATATAATTCAATTTATTCAATCCAATATATCCTTGCTTCTTTAAATATGCCATCATAGCATTTCTTTCCTTAGCAAGATTTGGTCTCCTTGGTAGAGCAGAAATAGGAATAGGTGACTGTAATGATCTGGCAGGCTTGACATTCAATTCTTCTTGCAATTTCTCAGCTGCTTCTCTATCCTTAGCTTCTTCAATATCCTTAGCTTCTCTATCCTTAGCCTCTTCAATATCAATTTTAGCATTCAATTCAGCTTGAAACTTTCTAGCTGCTTCCTCATTCATAGCAACTTGGCTGACCCTTATCTTGCTAAAGTAGGTTTCTTTTTCTTCTTTGTTTCTACCAATTTACCTTTTCCTTTATCTTTTGGATCTATAACAGGTTGAGAAGCTTGTTGTTGTTCTTCCGGCAACACCGGGAATGCTAACACCCCTTTGCTTTGATAAATCATGCAAGATTTCAGCAATGGTTTCATCATCACTTGCAGTATGTATAGGTTTGGGTGTATCGGCTTCCTTTTACGATATGACAATTGAAGGACCGCTTCCTCTTGATTAAAACAGTTGAAGGACCAGCTTCCTCTTCAAAATCTAACAACCTTGGTGTTATTAACCCTTGTCTGTAGGTTCCTTGGCGATTACTTTGATCTGCAGTACCTTGATCATCAGTACTTTTAACTCTAGTGCTTTCTTCCTCAGTACTTTCAATATTAACTCTAGTGCTTTCTTCCTCAGTACTTTCAATATTAACTCTTTCTTCAGTACCTTGAGGTTGAACATCAGTACCTTGAGGTTCATCAGTACCTTAAGGCTTCTTCATTCAAATTCGTATCTTCCAATTTCCTCCCCAATTGGAATGAAGATGATTGTTGAACCTTTTTGCCTTTGGTTGTCTTCTTAAATTGCCTAACTGGCCTGCCTTGCTTTCTTTGAGACTTGACCTATAGACGATGATGTTGCACCAATGGCCAGATAAAATTCTTGAGTCTGCTAAACTTAAGCTTCAACTTCTTAATCTGTGTAGCCTGATCTTCAAAAGATTTATTCAATCTTGTCAATTCTCTTGATAAAGCATAGTTGTTTAGAATTGGATCCTCAGGCTTCATAGCTTCTTCATCTCCTCTAGATGGTGAGTGTTCTTCTTGTTGAGAATCATGAACAGAGACTTGTGGAGATGGTGGAGGTGAAACTGTAACATCTTCTTGAACCCATTATTTTGCGAGCGTACCTTGTGATCACGGTACCTGTGATCATACCTTGAGAAGCGTGCACCTGGTGTAGAAGCAGTACCTTCTCTGTCATCACTCTCTGCAGCCTCATCTCTGATTGCTTGAACAACCTCCATTATAGAAGTGGTTAATGGAGTGTGCCTTCCAGTGAATAGATCACTTTTCCTTGCCATAAAAGTGAAAATCTTGTCTGGTTGCACCACAACAGGTAGTAGACTGGTAGGCTTTGGTACATCAGCAAGTTGTTTGTTCAGGAACACTTGAATAAACCTTGGATACATCAACCATTTTGAACCATGAGAGATGTGTGAGAGCATTCAAGTTAGGATTAGCCTTGAAAAGTTGAAAATGCGATTTGCGTGACCAATCCCACTATAGCAGATGCTATGTTAGACCCAAATTGCTCCCATGATGTACTCTTAGCACTAATACAATGAAGCAAGACATGAACTAAATACTTCTAGTGAGGACAAAATAAGGGTTTCTTGAATTTTGTTGATTAAGGACCCTTCATAACCAATGTCCCTGAATGTATCCCAAATCAGTTGCTTATCAAAACGAACAGCCCCTTCTGCATCATCAAACAATAAATCCTCACGAATTGAGGCTTGTAACCTTCAGTTCTCCGGCAACTTTAGCTTGAATATACGAATCATCATTCTCCATATGAACCCTAGCAGTTGCCCAAAATTGTTGAATCCAGGGCTCAATGATATCGGTTCCACTAAAGCGCATAACTAATCGGAGACCCAGTGAGAAAATCAATGATATCATGAAAGATCACATTAGATTCAGTCTTTTCTAAATTCGCCACCAATGTTGTGTTTTGAAAGCGTATTATGATTTGCCATTGATGATATGTGTATCTGAAAGTGATATGATGAATAATATGGGTGAAAGAGAGAGAAATATGGAAAAGATTATAAGGTATCAATATGAGAGGAAAATTTAGAGAGTAGTTATTTATAGGTGAGATTTAAAAATCATGACCATTAATAACAAAGTAACCGTTAGTAGTAGTTACCCCTCAATATTACCGTTGGAACGATTACTTTGATAAGACAAGCAGTTCTTTCCACGTGTGCATACTTTCAGGCGATTACTTTCCAAGCAGTACTTTCATAAAACCAAAAAGCAGTACTTTTCCATTCTCCTCTTTACAATAGCAAATACAGCAAATAAACATGAATATCCTCCCCTCAAGTAATGCATAGGACTATACTTACACTAAATAGTCCTCCCCTTAAATGTAGCTCAGTAATTAATCATGCCAATACTTACCACCAAGTGATTGAATCTTGAAACATCAAAGCCTTTGGTGAGTAAATCAGCTACATTATCATCCATGTGAACCTTGACAACATTAATGAGCCTGTGATCATAACAATCTCTGATGAAGTAATGCCTAATCTGAATGTGTTTGGTCTTGGAGTGATAAACTGGATTCTTCACAATACATATTGTACTCTCATTATCAATATTGATAGGAGTATTCTTGAAATTGAACCCATAGTCCAAGAGTTGATTATGCATCCACAAAACTTGTCCATATCAGCTTGCAATAGCCACATATTCTGCTTCAGTAGAGGATGTTGCTACAATAGTCTGTTTCTTGCATTGCCATAAAACTAATCTTCTTCCAATATATTGGCATCCTCCAGTTGTTGATCTTCTGTCATAGTTATCATCTGCATAATCACTATCTAAAAAAGCTTCCAAGTGAAAAGGTGAATCCTTTGGATACCACAACCCCAACTTAAGTTGTTGTTTCAAATAACTAAAAATTCTATTCACTGCATTCATATGAGAGACCTTAGGTGAGACTTGATATCTTGCACATAAGCAAACAGCAAACATGATATCAGGCCTAGATGCAGTAAGATACATAAGACATCTAATCATGGATCTATACAAATTGACTTCAACAGGGTGTCCATCTTCATCCTTGCCCAATGAGTTTATAGATTTAATAGGTGTAGTAACTGGCTTCATAGCATCAAAATTTTACTTCTTAAGTATGTCAGATACATACTTGTCTTGACTTATGAAAATTCCCTCCTTTGATTGCTTAACTTGAAGTCCCAAAAAAAAGTTAACTCACCCATTGAACTCATTTGAAATTCATTACGCATCAGTTGCTCAAACTCCTTAACCATGGACATTTGGTAACTCCAAATATGATATCATCAACATAAACTTGAACCAACATGATATCCTTCTTGTCTCTCTTGATAAACAAAGTCTTGTCAATGGCTCCTCTTACGTAACCATGTTGCAATAAAAAAGTAGAGAGCCTCTGTAAAACCCTAAAAATTGTAAACGTGTTAAATGACTAAATTGCCCCTCAAGTCAATATTTGTGAGATCCGTAAAATATATCAAGCTCGTCAAATACGTTTAACACTTAACTCCTAAAAGACTCATGCAAGATAAAAATAACCAACTTACACTTATGTCTACAAGTAGATATTACACATTTAAATGACTTCTAAGGTTCCAAACCATATTAAATCATGTAACAAATGCACTTGTACTCAAAGTGGTCTAAATTCATCCTACACTTATCATTGAATTTGTCTATAACTGTCCCTCCTAATTCAGCCTAAAGTCACGCCCACAATCCCCATAATTTTGGTCCCATTTAATTTCATTTACACTCTCCATTTAAACCACTTTTTCCTAATTCAAAATTTACAAAACCCTAAATACCCTCTACACAAAAGTGACGGCAAACTCTGCTTTCCCATCTTTTTCATTCGACACAAATGAGGATCCAAGGAGAGGTTGTGTAGGCTTCGTAAGACTGCTGTAAATTCATGTGCACTGGATCGAGGTGGTTGGTCTGTCGTTGGTTTGTGGTGTGCTGCAGCCGTGATACTCTAGGACACAAAGTATGTCGGGTTGCTTGGCCTTGACCTTGTTTCTTGTTCCTCTTTGATTCCATTTGCAAAAGGTACTCATCTAACCACCTTCTCGTCTCGATAACCGTTTTATGGTAGTGGGGCTAGTACCTTGCGCATGCTCCTGGTGCAAATAAAACATGTTGGATAAATTAAGAAAACTAGAATATATAAAACCTAATGAAAGGCTGCATAAAATCATGGAATAAAACCATATATATGTCGAATTAATATGCCTTCAAGACCTTGGTATTGAGCCTGATATTTAACCCTCTCGAGTTGCATGTCTCTTTTTTTGTGTGTCGAGTTTCAGGCTTTTAAACGTAGGTATACACTTGGTTTTACTTGGGTTGAATTTGCATAAGATCTTGGGTTAGTTTAATACTTGAAAGTGGCTCACAAAATTCTGTTTTGGAGTGGTCATTGAATCTGATTCTTAACCTCATAATATGCATGAAATCACGCGCATGAAAGGCGATATAGTGAATAGATATGTTGCTTACTAACATCAATATTTTTGCATGAAGTTCTTATGTTAAAATGGTGTAATGAAACCTTAAAATGGTATGAAAACTTTGGCATGATATGAATAATAAAGAAGGGAATACAGTGCATGCATTGTTTATAGTTGATCCTTATATAGTAATATGCAATATAATATCATTACCAATTTAATTACTAGTAAATGAATTTCGAAAGTTTTTTTTTTAAATAGAAAGGAAAACGTAATTACGAAATATGAATAACTATGAACACTAAAATTATGAAATGGCTTTCTTAATATTAAATGATCATTATTCGTGTAGATCCACGGCAGAAGGAGTAGCCTTTGTTTTCCTTGTGTGTTTTACGGTGAATTGCTTTACGGTTTAAGGTACAGATATTCTATCCCTTTTCAGTAGGGATTCCTCCTGACTTTTCAATCCTTGACTTTGCTTCACTTATGATATTCCTTTGCTATGATTTCCTTATGCTATAATCCTTTTGATATGATTCTGACATAATCCTTTGATTTGATTACGTTACGCTATGATATTAGTTTGTTATGATTCTGAACTTCGATTATGAACCTTATGATTATGAACCATCGATTATGAACCTCGATTATGAACTTATGTTATGGAAATCTGATATGAACCTTTGACTTTTGAAACTTTGATATGAACCCTTATGATATGATATGATTATGCTTTGACCCGTCGGTTTGATACAGAGCCAAATATGTGTTCCTAGTCATGAAGGTAACATGACCGTGTCATTGATGCACCAATGGCATGACTCCAGTGTGCACAAGTGATGTTGCACACCGTCCCCATTATGATATGATTATGAGCTCACTATATGTATATGATTTGGCCACTATGTTTCCGGGGGGCGTATGGATGCATCCTAGATATGATATGATATGAGAGGATTTAACTTGATATGATATGATTTATATGGTGAATGATGTCGTGTGCAATACGCGTCTTCACAGTCTGGGAGTTAGCTACTCCATTGGTTCTTGAGGTCTCCTCCTATTATGTATGGTATTCTGAGGTCACCCCTCCGAATACAATGGTTACTTATGATATGATATGATATGATATGTTCCGGGCTCGTGGTAGATTTCTGACAACCCTTACACCTTTGATATACCTATATTGTACCTTTTGTATTCCCCAACGCACCATATGCTACGTTAATTGTTTATTTCTCAGTACCCTTATATGACTCACTCTACTACCAAGATATATATATTCCATTTCTTTGATCTGTCACCCTCTCATTCCGTTATTTGGACTATCGTTCCATTCCACGTACGGGTTATTATCGTTTATTGGATTTGTTTATGTTATTTATGTTTTATGTTACTACTAATTATCACTTATGATGTGATTAATATGCGGTTATCTGAGTTACTGTTTTCATCGATGATATGTGATCTCACTATTATGTGAACCTCTGAATTGTCTGGTGACCATGCCAATGTGTAATCGATAGTTTTGTCGGTTTATTATGTGTGCTTTGTTCGGTTAATCTCATGGACTATGACTATCCGGTTGTATTCTTATCTGTTTATTGTTGACTGCCATGTTTACATTACTGCCTATGCTCACGGTTTGATTGGGTAAATGGTTCAACTTGTGGCGTATGGCTTGTTAAATTGTTGTCTGCTATGTCTTTGATTCATTCAATTATATCGTATGTTGTATTCCTACTTGTTACGTGTAACTGCCATGTGTGGACTCTTGTTGGTATACGGTTGATTATGATCTTGATTATGTTTTCAAATAAGTGTTTTTGACATGTGTGTTTGCCATGTTCACTTACTAATTAATTGCTTCCGCTTGCCTTAGATTTCTCTTTGACTTGTATGGCTTATGATTTCCTGAATTGATTGTATGTTGTATATGTTGTGTGGATATGACGTCTGCTAAACTTGCTTATGTTTGATTACTTGTATGCACGGTTTGTATGTGCTTGTATGCTTGTCATGATGCTTTGCTTTGCTTCGTTCTCCTTGTTATATACGCTTTGGATATCGTATAATTGTGTTCTGCGGGATCCTCATTCACTCATTGTCTTTATTTGACTGCGACTTTGTTATCAGGTTTCATTATTCCATTTCGCATTTGATTTTATTTAGCTTTCATTTTGTTATATCACATTCCTTTGGGCTTTTTAAGCTCAGCCGCATTTCTTTTCTCTGGCGGGTTTTAGGTTTGAAGATGGGCTTTGATGGGTGAGAGTTGGATTTTTTAGTGGACCAACCCTAGTTACCTTATTATTTGGACTTATTTGAAGAGCTTTTGTTTTGAGATTTTCTTTTCATTTTGGATATTGTATTTCTGGTTGAGTCAATTGTTTATATGATTTGATACCTTATTTTTAAGGTTTCTGTTTGTGAGGATTTTATTTGTATGTTACGATATGACACGAGAATGTGACACTTACGCCCTTATCGGGTTGGGGTGTTACAATTATGGTATCGAGAGCCGAGTTTTGTCTTGTTGACCTTAGGATTGACCTGTGAGGATGGGTAGACATTAGGCTTCCGTCGATTCGATCTTTTCGATTCCTTTCGATTGTCGTTGATTTGACCTCGATAACCTTTTGTCTTCACTTGTTTTGGCTTCTCTCGCATTTGATCTTGTTTATTTTGTCTTACGCACATCCGTGCATATGCGATCGTTAGATGGAGATTTCTCGTAGAAGATGATAGTTCCGACCTGCATTCTTTGCAACAATTTGGAGAGGTTCGTGAAGCGAAGCAACCGACCATGGCTACGCGGAGACTACAAGATCTTTGTGAAGGGAGCTGGCCGGATCAACGAGGCGTAAAGGCGGAGACAAGATTCAACGGTGGGACGCTTGGAAAAGCGTATGAGCAGAGGAACTATGACCGGCGTACTTTAGGCGGGCGGAGAAGCTACTACAAAGATTACGTATGCGTGGTCAACGGTCCAACCACGAGATCTTGAGAAGATTCATCTATTTCATATGATTTGGGCGCAACTTATTTACTCCTATTGTTTGTCATGCGTTTTGGCGGTTTGATATTACTGTTAAGTGATTTTGATCGGTATTGCTTTTCTTGATTTGTTCGGACCTCGGTTTGAATCGTGAAGTTTTATCGTTTGGCATTTTGTTAATATCTCGGCTTTTCTTTTTGGATCGTCGATGTGAGTCATGAGGAACCGTTTCGAGCAAGTTGGTGGCCTTCTTCTTTAGTGATATGGTAAGTTGTTTGATGTAGTATACGTTGTGTGTATGTGATCTGGCCTGTTTTGGTATGTTACTTGTTATCTGTATGTTATCTGTTTTGATGTGATATTGGTTATGTGGTTTGACATGACCCGAGATAGAATATGATGACAATAAGAACTTGTTATGTGATGCAAGTATTATGGCCTTTGATCAACGTGATAATACCGAGATCATATGATTTGACCTTATTGAAATTATACGACGTCTTGGGAAATGCACGGGGTTGGTACCTTGAATGGAATATGACTTGTCTCGTTATTTGTCACTCCTCATGTTCGATGAGATTACGTACCTCTTTTGAGATTCTCACCGACATACATTGCGTGTAAGTTTTTATGCGCTTTGAACTGAAATCGTTATGATACGTGTGAAATTATGGATTACTACGTGCGCCTTAAACTCAAATGCGTCCCGTGTACCCGAGCGATTTCAATTTTAGAGGGCCGAAAATTTTTTCTTTTAGAGGGAAGAGTTGTAAAACCTAACAATTGTAAGCGTGTTAAATGACTAAATTTCCCCTCAAGTCAATATTTGTGAGATCCGTAAAATATATCAAGCTCGTCAAATACGTTTAACACTTAACTCCTAAAAGACTCATGCAAGATAAAAATAACCAACTTACACTTATGTCTACAAGTAGATATTACACATTTAAATGACTTCTAAGGTTCCAAACCATATTAAATCATGTAACAAATGCACTTGTACTCAAAGTGGTCTAAATTCATCCTACACTTATCATTGAATTTGTCTATAACTGTCCCTCCTAATTCAGCCTAAAGTCACGCCCACAACCCCCATAATTTTGGTCCCATTTAATTTCATTTACACTCTCCATTTAAAACACTTTTTTCTAATTCAAAATTTACAAAACCCTAAATACCCTCTACACAAAAGTGACGGCAAACTACCTTTCCATCTTTTTTAAATTAGAGCACAAATGAGGATCCAAGGAGAGGTTGTGTAGGCTTCGTAAGGCTGCTTGTAAATTAGGTATTACTGGATCGAGGTGGTTGGTATGTCGTTGGTTTGTGGTGTGCTGCTGTCGTGATACTCTAGGACACAAAGTGTGTCGGGTTGCTTGGCCTTGACCTTGTTTCTTGTTCCTCTTTGATTCACGCTGCAAAAGGTACTCATCTAACACCTTCTCGTCTCGATAACTTCGTTTTCTGGTCGTGGGGCTAGTACCTTGCGCATGCTCCTGGTGCAAATAAAACATGTTGGATAAATTAAAAAAACTTTCGATTGTCGTTCAGATTTGACCTCGATAACCTTTTGTCTTCACTGTTTTGGCCTTCTCCTCTTCGCATTTGATCTTGTTTATTTTGTCTTCGCACATCCGTCTGTCGATCGTTAGATGGAGATTTCTCGTAGAGCCGAAGATGATAGTGCCGACCCTGCATTGCTGCAACAATTTCTGGAGAGGTTCGTGAAGCAGAAGCCGCAACCGACCATGACGCTGCCGGAGACTACAAGATGCTGCTGAAGGGAGCTGGACGGATCAACCAGAGGCGTAAAGACGGAGACAAGATTCAACTGGTGGACGCTTGGAAAACGTATGAGCAGAGGAACTATGACCGATGTACTTTAGACGGGCGGAGAAGCTACTACAAAGATTCGGCGTATCGTGGTCAACAGTCCAACCACTGAGATGCTGAGAAGATTCATCTATTTCATATGATTTGGGCGCAACTTATGTTACTCCTATTCGTTTGTCATGCGTTTTGAGGCGGTTTGATATTCTGTTAAGTGATTTTGATCGGTATTGCTTTTCTTGATTTGTTCGGACCTCGGTTTGAATCGTGAAGTTTTATCGTTTGGCATTTTGTTAATATCTCAGATTTTCTTTTGGATCGTCAGTAATGAGTCATGAGGAACCGTTTCGAGCAAGTTGGTGGCCTTCTTCTTTAGTGATATGGTAAGTTGTTTGATGTAGTATACGTTGTGTGTATGTGATCTGGCCTGTTTTGGTATGTTACTTGTTATCTGTATGTTATCTGTTTTGATGTGATATTGGTTATGTGGTTTGACATGACCCGAGGCAGAATATGATGACAATAAGAACTTGTTATGTGATGCAAGTATTATGACGCCTGATCAACGTGATAATACCGAGATCATATGATTTGACCTTATTGAAATTATACAACGTCTTGGGAAATGCCTGGGGTTGGTACGCGAATGGAATATGACTTGTCTCCGTTATTTGTCACTCCTCATGTTCGATCGGAATTCTGTACCTCTTTCTGAGATTCTCACCGACATCTGTTACGTGTAAGTTTTGATGCGCTTTGAACTGAAATCGTTATGATCTGTGTGAAATTATGGATTGCTACGTCTGCCTTAAACTCGTACGTCCCCGTGTACCCCGACGATTTCAATTTTCCAGGACGAAAATTTTTCTTTTAGAGGGGAAGAGTTGTAAAACCCTAAAAATTGTAAACGTGTTAAATGACTAAATTGCCCCTCAAGTCAATATTTGTGAGATCCGTAAAATATATCAAGCTCGTCAAATACGTTTAACACTTAACTCCTAAAAGACTCATGCAAGATAAAAATAACCAACTTACACTTATGTCTACAAGTAGATATTACACATTTAAATGACTTCTAAGGTTCCAAACCATATTAAATCATGTAACAAATGCACTTGTACTCAAAGTGGTCTAAATTCATCCTACACTTATCATTGAATTTGTCTATAAATGTCCCTCCTAATTCACTAAAGTCAGCCCATACAATCCCCATAATTTTGGTCCCATTTAATTTCATTTACACTCTCCATTTAAAACACTTTTCCTAATTCAAAATTTACAAAACCCTAAATACCCTCTACACAAAAAAGCGGCAAACTCTGCTTTCCCATCTTTTTCATTAGACACAAATGAGGATCCAAGGAGAGGTTGTGTAGGCTTAGTAAGGCTGCTGTAAATTAAGTGTGCACTGGATCGAGGTGGTTGGTCTGTCGTTGGTTTGTGGTGTGCTGCTGTGGTGATACTCTAGGACACAAAGTGTGTCGGGTTGCTTGGCCTTGACCTTGTTTCTTGTTCCTCTTTGATTCACGCTGCAAAAGGTACTCATCTAACACCTTCTCGTCTCGATAACTTCGTTTTCTGGTCGTGGGGCTAGCACCTTGCTTATGCTCCTGGTGCAAATAAAACATGTTGGATAAATTAAGAAAACTAGAATATATAAAACCTAATGAAAGGCTGCATAAAATCATGGAATAAAACCATATATATGTCGAATTAATATGCCTTCAAGACCTTGGTATTGAGCCTGATATTTAACCCTCTCGAGTTGCATGTCTCTTTTTTTTGTGTCGAGTTTCAGGCTTTTAAACGTGGGTATACACTTGGTTTTACTTGGGTTGAATTTGCATAAGATCTTGGGTTAGTTTAATACTTGAAAGGGGCTCACAAAATTCTGTTTTGGAGTGGTCATTGAATCTGATTCTTAACCTCATAATATGCATGAAATACGTACGCATGAAAGGCATTGATATAGTGAATTTATATGTTGCTTACTAACATCAATATTTTTGCATGAAGTTCTTATGTTAAAATGGTGTAATGAAACCTTAAAATGGTATGAAAACTTTGGCATGATATGAATAATAAAGAAGGGAATACAGTGCATGCATTGTTTATAGTTGATCCTTATATAGTAATATGCAATATAATATCATTACCAATTTAATTACTAGTAAATGAATTTCGAAAGTTTTTTTTAAAATAGAAAGGAAAACGTAATTACGAAATATGAATAACTATGAACACTAAAATTATGAAATGGCTTTCTTAATATTAAACGATCATTATTCGTGTAGATCCGCGGAGGAAGGAGTAGCCTTTGTTTTCCTTGTGTGTTTCTGATGAATTGCTTTACGGTTTAAGGTACAGATATTCTATCCCTTTTCAGTAGGGATTCCTCCTGACTTTTCAATCCTTGACTTTGCTTCACTTATGATATTCCTTTGCTATGATTTCCTTATGCTATGATCCTTTTGATATGATTCTGACATAATCCTTTGATATGATTCTGTTGGCTATGATATTCGTTTGTTATGATTACGAACTTCGATTATGAACCTTATGATTATTAACCATCGATTATGAACCTCGATTATGAACTTATGTTATGGAAATCTGATATGAACCTTTGACTTTTGAAACTTTGATATGAACCCTTATGATATGATATGATTATGCTTTGACCCGTCAGTTTGATACCCGAGCCAAATATGTTTTCCTAGTCATGAAGGTAACATGACCGTGTCATTGATGCACCAATGGCATGACTCCGGTGTGCCGCAGTGATGTTGCACACCGTCCCCATTATGATATGATTATGAGCTCACTATATGTATATGATTTGGCCACTATGTTTTCGGAGTATGGATGCATCCTAGATATGATATGATATGAGAGGATTTAACTTGATATGATATGATTTATATGGTGTATGATGTCGTTTAATACTGGCGTCTTCGCACGGTCACGGGAGCTAGCTACTCCATTGGTTCTTGAGTTCACCCCTCCTATTATGTATGGTATTCCGAGGTCACCCCTCCGAATACAATGGTTACTTATGATATGATATGATAAGATATGTTCCGGGCTCGTGGTAGATTACTGACAACCCTTACACCTTTGATATACCTATATTGTACCTTTTGTATTCCCCAACGCACCATATGCTATGTTAATTGTTCATTACTCAGTACCCTTATATGACTCACTCTACTACCAAGATATATGTATTCCATTTCTTTGATCTGTCACACTCTCATTCCGTTATTTCAGACTATCGTTCCATTCACGTACCGGGTTATTATACGTTTATTGGATTTGTTTATGCTATTTATGTTTTATGTTACTACTGATTATCCTGCTATGACGTGATTAATATGCGGTTATCGAGTTACTGTTTTCATCGATGATATGTGATCTCACTATTATGTGAACCTCTGAATTTTCTGGTGACCATGCCAATGTGTAATCGATAGTTTTGTCGGTTTATTATGTGTGCTTTGTTCGGTTAATCTCGTGGACTACGACTATCCGGTTGTATTCTTATCTGTTTATTGTTGACCTGCCATGTTTACATTATGCCTATGCTACGGTTTGATTGGGTAAATGGTTCAACTTGTGACGTATGTCTTGTTAAATTGTTGTCTGCTATGTCTTTGATTCATTCAATTATATAGTATGTTGTATTCCTACTTGTTACGTGTGACTGCCATGTGTGGACTCTTTGTTGGTACTTGTTGATTATGATGCTGATTATGTTTTAGAATAAGTGTTTTTGACATGTGTGTTTGCCATGTTCACTTACTAATTAATTGCTTCCGCTTGCCTTAGATTTCTCTTTGACTTGTATGGCTTATGATTTCCTGAATTGATTGTATGTTGTATATGTTGTGTGGATATGACGTCTGCTAAACTTGCTTATGTTTCAGACTTGTATGCACGGTTTGTATGTGCTTGTATGCTTGTCATGATGCTTTGCTTTGCTTCGTTCTCCTTGTTATATCTGCTTTGGATATCTGTATAATTGTGTTCTGCAGGATCCTCATTCACTCATTGTCTTTATTTCGCTGCGACTTTGTTATCAGTTTCATTATTCCATTTCGCATTTATGATTTTATTTAGCTTTCATTTTGTTATATCACATTCCTGGGCTTTTTAAGCTTAGCGCATTTCTTTCCTGCGGCAGGTTTTAGGTTTGAAGATGGGCTTTGATGGGCTGAGAGTTGGATTTTTTGAGTGGACCAACCCTAGTTACCTTATTATTTGGACTTATTTGAAGAGCTTTTGTTTTGAGATTTTCTTTTCATTTTGGATATTGTATTTCCTGGTCAGTCAATTGTTTATATGATTTGATACCTCATTTTTAAGGTTTTCGTTTGTAAGAATTTTATTTGTATGTTCTGATATGACCCCAGAATGTGACACTTCTGCCCTTATCGGGTTGGGGTGTTACAGCCTCTCATACCAAGCTCTAGGTGCTTGATGAAGGCCATAAAGAGCCTTAACGACCTTGTAGACTTTGTTTGGATGTGCAGGATCTTCAAAACCAGGAGGTTGTTTAACATACACCTCCTCTGTTATCTTCCCATATAAAAAGACACTCTTGACATCCATCTGGTAAACCTGAAATCCCATATATGATGCAAAAGCAAGGAAGATTTGAATTGCTTCAATCCTTGCTGCAGGAGCAAATACTTCATCATAATCTACTCCTTCTTCTTGTCTGTAACCTTGAGCTACTAACCTTGCCTTGTTCTTGATGACATTTCCTCTTTCATCTCTCTTGAGTCTGAACACCCATCTTGTACCAATGACCTTCTTTTCATCAGGTAGATCACACGGTACCCAAACTTCTTGAAGTTTAAATTGAAGAAGTTCTTCTTTCATAGCTTCAACCCAACTCTCTTTAGATAATGCCTGAGCTATATTCTTGGGCTCTTCTTGAGAGATAAAGAAAGTGAACAGGCATGTTTGATGGTCCTTATGATTCAGTCTGTTCTGTTTATAGACAAATCTAAGTAAAGCATTATGAGGTTTAGTAAAACTCTTAGCTTTGTGTCTTGTCATCACTCCAGAAGTAGAAGGACCAATGATTTGATCAGCAGGATGATTCTTATGAATTCTTAAGAGAGGAAACTGTGGAACTTCATAATTATCACCCAAATTAGTAAAATCAGCATCTTCATTGGAATCTGAGAAAATACCTTCATTATCTAACTCATCATCAGAATCCTCTAAACCAGGCATGGTTGGATCATCCAAATCATCCAAAGTACTGTCAATAGGTGCAACAGTACTTTGATCGAAAATCTTGTCACCCAAAGTCTTGTGAGTGAACTCTGCAGATCTTGTTCTTTTCTTTGCTTCCTCATAAGCTCTTCTCTGTTCATCATTATAAGAATGTGCTATAACATCTTGAAAAAGCATCTGATTAAGTTCCTCTTGTAAAGCTTGATCCTCAGCAGAAAGTGAGGATTTTGGTTCATCAGTACTTTGCTTTGGATCAACAGGTATAGGTTCTTCATAGAACGACATCGGGTCTAATATGGACTCCATGGACAACATCGTAAATCTTCTCCATTGTGCGCGAGGTTGATTTTCTTCTCTAACAGGTATATAATTCATAGAAGGAGTCAAAACTTCAAGATCAAACATCCAATCAGGACCTTTACCCTTCTGATTTTCTTGATCTTCTAAAAATTCAACATGAAGACAATCTTGAACCTTCTTGGTGACTATGTTGTACACTCTAAAGCCTTTGCTGTTGGTGCAATATCCCAATAGATATCCTTCTTCTGACTTGCCATCAAACTTTCCCAAATTATCAATGGTATTTAGAATAGTTAGAGGGCATCAAAACTTCATAAATGAATGTTGGGTTTGTTTCCCATCGGCAACTCATAAGGTGTCTTCATCTGTGGTTTGGTAGTGATACTCTTGAGCACATAGCAGCGGTACTTACGACTTCGACCCGAATTGAATAGGTAATTGTGAATCTGCATGCATTGTTCATTTGCTTCAATCAAAGTCCTATTCTTTCTCTCTGCAACACCATTCTGCTGTGGTGTTCTTGCAATGCTGAACTCCCTCTTGATCCCTTTGTTGGCACAAAATTCATCCATAAGTTTGTTCTTGAATTCAGTCCCATTATCACATCTAATACCTCTAACTTTGAGTCTCAATTGGTTTTCAAGTGCTATTATAAGATTATCAATAGAATCAAAAGTATCATCTTTAAATCCTAAGAAAAATACCCAAGCTGAATCTCTGCAATCATCTGCAACCAAGCGTACTTTTCTTGTTTAGACTTGCAACAGAGACAGGTCCAAACAAATCCATGTGTACTGACTCCAAAGGTTCTCTAATAGTCCTTTCCTCAAGCTTCTTGCATGAAGCTTTATGTTGTTACCCCTTCTTGCCGCCAAAGCGGGAGTGATCATTCTTGTAAGTCTTTGAAGGTAAACCTCTAACTAAATTTCCTTTGACCGGTTTGTTGATATTCTTGAAATTTACATGGCCCAATCTTCTATGCCAGCATGTGCTTCTTCAGATGTTGCTTTTGCCACTAAACATGTGGCTTTCCCAGAAGAGTGAAGACTCTTCATATCCAGACTGTACACATCATTGGTTCTTGGTACTCTAAGTACTACCAAGTTGTCATCATCAAGCTTGAAGTCAAGTGAAAGTATGAGACATTAATGTCGATGAATAACACAAGGTGCTTTTTGTCACAGATTTGAGAGACTGACAAAAGGTTGAACTTGAGCTCCTTCACATATCTAACATTCTCAAAATCTATGCTCCCTGTCTTGATGGTTCCTTTCCCACTAATTCTTCCTCCACTAGCATCATTCCCAAATGCAACTCTTTTTTTGGGTAAAGGGGAGTAATCCTGCACCCTGGTAAAGTATATTAACCAAGCAAACATTGAAGTACAACTGATGAGAGTGAGTCTCTCACCTCAGTCCCTTAGGACACTTACAAACTCGAATATAAGAATGACACACCATTCCTATAACTTACAATAAAATGAACCTACCAATAATGACACAAGTACATAAAATTTACACCACTACTCAAGAAAAACACTTGAGCCTTCTATATCACTATGGTGGTCCACCTAAACTTCCATGAAGAATCCATGTAGAAAAATCCAAGCGATCTTCAACATAAAATCTGTTTGCTACACAAAGATCCGAATGCAAACCAAAGCAAACAAAATCTGCCATAAAACTAACAATAGGGTTTAGAAAACCCTAAATTACAACTCCATGATCAAGTAACCATCAAATAAGAATCGGTTCACAAATTTCGCACAACAGTTGGTGGAAGACTCTAAAACCACGGATAGAGCAGCAAGCATAAACTCGCTCCAAAAGTGTGCGTTGAGATGCTAAACTGAATACCCCAACAAAGCGCCAAAAGATATTTTTGAATAAGAACTCTTCAAAACTTAACTTACAATAATCAACAGCAATAGGTTTAGAAGCAACCCTAATCGTCCAAATGCAACATCAACATGCCATAGCAGCGACACATAGAGTCTCTTAATCCCTACCTCCATCAAACCGATCACGAATCCAAATAATAATCACATCGCATAAAACTTGTGAAAGGTGACAACGAGTATCACACCCCAAATGCAACTCTTCCTCCACAATATGGCCTAAAATCTGACATAATCTCCTTGTCTCCTGTCATGCTTCCAGAGAAACCACTATCCACAATAAGATGATCTTTAAGCTCCTCTTCTGGGTTGCCCTGCACAAAGATAAAAGAGTTAGTGTCTTTTAGGAACCCAAGCCATTACTGACTTGTGTTCCCCTTGTGGAGTAACATACTCAAATTCCTTGAGTATATAATCCTCACAATTTTTATAGACAGGATCAAGCATTATCTTTTGTTTCAAAACTTGTGATGGATCAGCAAAACTTTCTTTTTCAACAAAAACCTCCTTTTCTTTTTCAACAAAATCATCTTTATCAAAAATCACTGTTTCAGCATTACTTGTTGAAAATCTTGTTTGTTCATCATCGGTACTTTCCTTCTTAACCCATTTGGTTTTAACTTCTGGCGAAGAGTCTCCAGATCTAACTACTTTCTTGGGTTATGCGCCTTCTAGATTGATAGTAATTAGATCTCCTAAGGTTCCTATTCCAAGGCGTGTTGGTGAAAAGCTGGCAGTACTTTGAGAAAGTACTGTATTTTGCTTAACAGTGCCTTGGAAAGTGTTTGAAGGTACTGGAGGTTTTGAAAAAGGTTTTCTCTGGTGAGAGTACCTATAGTCTGGTGAGAAGTTTCTATGGTTAACCCTATGTGAATGATTCCAATCTGGTCTAGTATCCCTTGGTTTTTGGTTGACAGATCTGTTCTTGGGGAACTTACTTAGGTACTCGGAGTGTAAGTCACAGTCCTTAATCAAATGATTAGGACTAAAACAAACAAAACATAGTTTTTGATCTGTAATCCCAAAATTTCTTCTTCTATGTGTATGACCAAACCTATCTTGTCTTCTAGGTGAATGATGAAAACTGTTTTGACCAAAATTATCCCAGAAAGGTTTAGCAGTGTTTTGAAAAGGTTTTCTTAAAGGTGCTGCTGAAGGGTAGCGATACTTTGAGGTAAAAGAAATCTTGCTTGGCTTTTAGCATCATCTACCTTAGGTTTTTCAACAGTTTCTTTTGGGGTTTCTGACCTAGATTGACCAATAAGCTTCTTCCTAAACTCTAAGTTGTCTACTCCAAAGCGAGAAACATCGGGCCTAAGGGTTGATGACTACCGTGGGATGAGGACTGCATGATAGCCATTATCTTTCTTAAACTCAGGAGGTGATGCACTAAGCGATTCCTCATTACTAGATGTGTCTACATAATTAATGAGTTCATCATCACTAGTGGTTATATCCTCAAAATCACATTCATCCGATCACTAGGTGGGTTTTCTATGCTATTAAAGTCCATACCAAAACCTAGGCCAGTTTAATGTAAGCTCTTCTCTGTTTTTCAACATAAGTGACATGAGAAAGACCTGATTGTCCCCAAGCAGCAAATTTGTCTAGCAATTCATCTCTTTCCTTAGTAAGTTTCTCAATTTCAGAGATCTTACAATTTAACTTCCATTCACTTAATTTTAGCGATAATCCTTTTGTTCATACTTTTACTGCCCAAGCCATTTCATTATTTTCATGTGTTATTATTTTGGCTTCCATAGACTCCAAAGTAATTTGATAACCATTTACTTCACCCTAGCCGTTCTACACTTATCTCTTTCAGTCACATAATCATTAAGCACTTTTTGATAAAAGTTATGACACTTAGAACATACCTCGGAGATAGGGGTGAACTTGGTGAAGTGGCTACCATGGCAAGTAGACGAGTTCAAGCTTCACACTCCATGCTCGATCAAAACTTCCATAACCATCTTTAGACTCCATAGCAACATGTCGGGTTCCTCATCAAAAGTTGTGCTCGATCAAACTCTTCCCTTTGAATCCTCCGGCTACCATACAATAGGTTATTGGCTCATCATCAAACTCAGCACTCTAGTCAACCTCAGATAGTTTCTCTTGAGCAACCAAAGCTTTTGTTTCAGTGATTGGAATTTCTTTTAGCTCTAGCTTTGGTTTCTCAGTCATCCTGTTTGCTTGGTATTTAGCAAACCTGCATTCCCTTGCAAAGTGTCCAGTCTTTTGACAATTGAAGCATTCAATCTTGGATTTGTCAAAAGTGATTCCCGGTTTTGGTTTGAAGTCAATGCCTCTTCCTGTCTTCTTCATAAACTTCTTGATCCTTGCAGTGATCATAGCAACTTGCCACCTGATATCAATTTCTTCAAGAGCATCCTCTTCAATCTGTGATAGATCTTCTTCATATGTAATAGGTAGGGTAGCTTGCTGTGCAAAGAAAGAGCACACAACTTCATCTGAGTGGATGGTATTTGTTGGTGTGGGTTGCTGAGCAAATATGGGGGTAGAGTAAGCAACAGTACTTTGAGCAATAGTACTTTGAGTAGGAGAAGCAGTACTTTTAGTAGAAGTACTGCCCCTCTTTTCAGATTACACAAAAGCAATATTGTGAGATACCACTTGTTGGATCGATGTACTCTAACCAAACTAACTATATAGCTTGTTAAGGGTTTAATAACCTCGGATAAATCCTAAGTTATTAACAATGAAACACTGAGAAAACTTTATTAAGTATTCGGAATTTACTTAACAAAGCTAAGAAGAATATAACTTTAACTTTCAACGATTTTATTAATAACTCTAAATCTGCTTGTTATGCATACTTCTTAAACAACTCTAAAACTCTAATAATAAATTCTCTAATAGCGTACGTATTCTCTAATGCTAACCTAGGGGTCCTTTTATAGGCTCAAGGATAACCCTAGTCGGTTTACAATTTGTAACTTTGTACGACAAGTCATCTAAACAAAGAATATTCTAGAATAACAAAGCTTTCCATAAACGAATATAGCAGTTCTTTAGCCTTGCAGTACTTTGACTTCTTCTTTAGCAGTACTTTGACTTTTTCCAGTACTTTGTCATTCTTCAGCACTTTCATATCCCAACACTTAATGTAGCAACTAAAATTACCTCCTAAAGCTAATCCTATCCTATTTAAATCTAAGCTAAAAGATGGGAAATGACTGCTGAATGGCCTGCACAGTGGCTGCTAATCAGTCGAAGAACAGGCACTAGGGGTGGTATTTGAGCTAGCTAAAAGCTTCTAACAACCAAGTAACTTGAATACCAAATTGGAGAACTTACAAGCTAATAATGAAGTAATCTAAGAATCAAATGTATAGGCTGTTGGGGCTGAATGGCAGCAAAACAGAAACATAAGGCTCTTTCTTCAAAGCTAGTTTTGCAAAAAAGAGCAACTTTGAAACAACTTCTAACTTGACTGGTGCAAGACCCAAAGTGGGTCAAAAGTGTTTTTTTTTTTTGACCCACAACTCAACTGTCCCAAACGTCCCTTAAGATGGAAGAAAAGGAATTTTTTGGAGCAGTAAGATTTTAAAACTTTGATAACTTGAGTATACCTTTAACAAAAATCTTCAAAATACCTCAATACCAATCAAGATAACAATAGACAAATTAAATAACAATGAAAAAAAAGGTAAACTGCAAAAAATTTTAAGTAAACTGGAATTTTAAAGAAAAACAGAAATTAAATTGCATTGGAATTAAAAATTACAAGAATGTAAAATGACAATGAAATTTAAAATGGGACTAGAACATTGAATTTCTAGACAAATTTTACACTAATCTAAAATGCCTATTTATACAAAAGTAAAATCTCTGTCTTCTCTCTTCTGCTTGTGTTTTTCTTATGTGAGACAAACCAGCCAACAAACATCTTTGTGCTTCTTTCATATAATCTCAGCCTTAGATTATCCTTGGAGAATCACAGCCATTGGATGCACTTTTGCACTTTGGATTGCCAAAGTGGCAATGGGTAACCCGTGACATTTCATTGGGTGATGGAGTGAGTGTGTTGGGAGTTTGGGATTGAGAGGGAGAGGGGGGAAAAGTAGGTGCCTTTTTTTTATTTTGGGTTTCTGGTTTTTATTTTGTGGTTTAGAGAAGGAAGGAGAGAAGGTCACAAAAGGGTAAAAGGGTAGGGAAAATGTTTAATGTTTTATCAAAAGGTTTTAGTAAAATGTTTTTTTTTCTTTTTTTTATGAAAACTAAAATTGGTTTTAAGTAAAAATTTATTTTTACAAAAAATGGTTTTGAAGGCTAACATGGATTTTTATTTTATTTTTTTTTTTTAAGGAGCAATTTGGTCATTTGGGTATCGGGGAAGGGTAAAATGGAAATTTTGGTTTCGGTTTAGGTTTTTAGGTTTGTTTTCCCATTCTGACTCCAAAAACGCATCCGGGTCTTCAATTGATCAACGATTGTAGAAAATCACATCCCGGCACCGGCTTTTCAGCACTTTTCTGATTTTGGCTCGATTTTGCTCGTTTTCGCTCTGTTTTCAATCCTTTTGTACCTGCAAGACATAAAACATACACCGATGATATTTTTGACATATTTTGATCATATTTGGGTGTTTTTAGTCGTTTTTGTGGTCTTAGGTGGGTAAAAACGATGAGTGAATACGCACTCATCACTTACGAAAAAGCAAAAGATATTATTCACTATTAAGGACTAAGCTACCATACCAAGTGTAGAAAGATCTAGTATAGAAGAAGGTAAAACATGAGGCCGGGCCCGCTTACCCTTTGTGGAGGTTGCGGGTTTGGTGGGTTGGATGCCACAAGTGGTTCTAGGTCATGAAGATGCATGTTTTCAACCGTTCCGTCAAAAAATCCAAGTGTTTTAGAAAGATTAGAAAATTTTCTAGAATGAAAAAGAGAATGTAGTTTTTGTAATCATATTTGACACACTATTTTTTTAGAACTTATGACTTTGGACAAAAAGTATTTTGGGTTAATCGCAAGTGACCCATTCCAACCTGTATTGAACTAATTTGACATGTTACCCAACCCGTCCTAACCGTCCATATTGCCAAGTCTTAGGATTAAGTGATGTGTTGTGATACGAAATTGAGACTTACTCATAAGTAAACTGTGGTATCTGTCAGGAGAAGCATCACCAGCAGCATATAAGGAACTTCAATATAGTTGGGGTGAAATAAGCATTCATCTTATATTAGAAAATAATAGTTATTAATGTATCCGCTAGAACACAATAGAAAGCAAGACCAGCTAAAATGGTCGTTTACAATTGCAGTATGCCTTACGTAGAGACACCAACATCATTATAATATTCAGACAGTAGAGAAAGCAAAAAATGATTAATTTTAGTTGAACTATATATTGATGATGCTTTTAAGGGCTTTTTTTTTCCTTTGAACTATATATTGAATAATTTCGAGTTTGGATGGCTGCTTAATGGGTTTTTTTCAATGTTGTCAAGGGGTGTTTGGATGACAGCTCAAATAGGGTCTTCTTTGGCGAGGGGTGTTTGGATGGTTCTTGTAGCAGGTGTTTGATTGATGCGCTAAGGGTTATGGGATCTTGAAATAGACAACTTCCATACATGCCCTATAAAACCTATTATGTCAGAAGAGCCACGAAACATGTTCGTCCAAATAGGCCCCATACAATCTATTTATGTCAATCCCACAAAATAAACTGGTTTTGTTCTCCTCCAAAATAGGGATTCAGGAAAGTCAATTAAATCTTTGTTTTTATTTATGTTGTATATGTAGGCACGCTGATGTTATCATCAAAGAATGAATGTAAAAAATTGTCTTGCTGGTGGTTGGAAACGTTAAAAGTTGTTACAAAGCACTAATTCAATTCTAAAATCAAAATAGTTGATGGCACAGATTAGTCCTAATAAATTTTCATTATGGAGCAGAGTATATAAATAGGGATTCAGGAAAGTCAATTATTGGCGGATTTGACTAATTTATTAGACTTGAAAGCAGTCTATTAAGAGCAGACAAAATTTAAAATTCCGCCCATACTTCTATATTTACAGCATTGTTTTAGTAGCAAATAAAGTAGGATGCCGAGAGAAAAGATGTGCTTACTACACCCGTCAAATCCTTGATTTCGAACTCCATGAGTTTAGAACCCTCTTGTCTCAGACCCTCTTTAAGTTCCTCACAGCTGCAAGACTAGTGAAATCATTTGCAACCCCTAAAAGGCAGGTGCGTAAACCTGTGTCACCTTTAAAAAACATATATTCGAATTAGTTTATGAAAACCTTGTTTGTAAGCACTTATTTACTGTAAAGTAAAGCAGTTTTGTATTCGCATCTCGCCTCTATGTCAAAAGCTTAAGAATCCTATCAACCATTCATATTTACCATAAACAAAACATTCTGTAACACAAAAGAAAAGATTTATCGCACCTTTTCCTTCACTATTTCAACCATATCAAGCTAGATGTCCAAATAGTACTCCACGTCACATGAAAAAAAATAATACGCTAATAGATCGTGACACAAAGTAATAATCTCCAACAACTAACGTAATTCCTATTTCAATAATCTGAAAATAGTGACAATCATAATGCTAGTGGATGGATATTTTATTAACCTCAACACGGGCAAATATTGTGATAAAGCCATCATGGTTCCACTTCAACTGCTCAAAGAGTCTAATGTTGGGTTGACCAAACCGACCCATGTTGTTTGACTTTAACCCACATTAGCCTAGCAACCCAACTACCTTCAGGCTACATTCAAAAAGTTTGATCATTTTAAACCTTATTGGTATATACTCTGCATTAACAGATGTCAAACAATCCAAACCTCATCTACTCTTTGGATTTTTTCTACATCTGCCTGCTTCTTCTCCCATTCTTCTCGAGCTTTTTGATTCATTGACATAATTTTTTTCGAACATCTGATGTGATAACACTCCCGTGTCGTGGCCTCTCTAAATTCACCCTCTAAAAATTTTGTATACACAATTAGTAAACCTATATGTGCG
>OU343219.1:69738885-69953885 GCA_910596185.1 Chrysanthemum makinoi | reverse complement strand
GTGTATATCGTAAGTTGAAGGTTGAATCAAAGTACCTTGTGGCCATCTAAAATGATAGACAAATAAGCACCCTGATACAGCCTTAGATCCTCACACAGATAAGCCAAAAACCATTCCCAATTGTCAGTATTTTCAATGTTCACCACAGCCTAAGCTATAGGAAACATTTGATTGTTTGCGTCTCTTCCCATGGCTGTCAATAGCCCACCTCTGCAAGTTCCTTTGAGAAAGCATCCATTAAGACCAATGACCTTCCTACACCCTGCAGTCCATCCTTCTTTCATAGCCTTGAAGCAAACATAAAACCTTTTAAAATTATCTTTCTCCTCCACATGAAAATGAACAGATGAACCAGGATTACTGTTCAATATCTGTTTTCTGAAATCGCATAACCTACTATGATGCTCAATCAGCCCACCTTCATGATCAAGCAAATCCCTTTGCTTTGCCCTTTTACACTGTCTAACACTCACATTGATGAGATATTCGTTCTTAGTTATTTCTTTAATTGCCCTATAGCTATTTGTGGGATCCTGAACCACTTTATAAGCAAACTGTTTGGCAATCCATTTATAGGTTACCAATGCTCCCAAATCAAAGTTCCTACAACATGTATGTTCTGGGATCAAGGTTTTGATCTGAAAGGAACTGCCATCTTGCATCCATGATGCCCAAAGCCTGAATGAACCACCATCCTTCTTATTTAAACCTGTTACCTTCTTTTTTTTCTCTGTCTCCACACCTTTACCTTTGCCCTTTTTAGATGGTGATGCAGTCTGCACACCTTTCCCTTTGCCATTTTTAGATGGTAATGCAGTCTGCCCACCTTTCCTATTGCCTTTCTTAGATGGTGTTCCTATCTGCACACCTTTCCTATTGCCTTTCTTAGATGGTGTTCCATCCTGCACACCCTCATCTTTCCCTTTCCTAGTTTTCCAGCCTCCACTTCTACCCTCATCAGGATTCCTTCCACAAAGAACCATCAAAGTTATGTAATCATTTCTTCTGTACCACAACTGATATCCATTAGCCACCCCATAATTGGTTAAACACTCTTTGAGTTGTTCTGGGTGTTCAAACCTCAAACCCAATGTAGGTTTCATCTCATTCCATGGAAGGCTAGGGTCATGTTCTGGATAAACTGCCCCAGGAGTAACTTTATACTTTGCATCTACATTCTCCTCATCACTATCTATATCCTTAGGAGCACTACCTTCACTAAATTCACTAGCATCAGGAGTCTCAATGTGGCCAGTAATAAAGTTTCCATTGCATAACTTATTAAGAAATGGGTCTTCAACAGTCCTATTTGGTATCTGTACATCTTCTTCTCCTACAACATCATCATGTCCATATCCTTTAATGTCTTCCATCTCACTTATCTCATCATCTGAAACCTCATCGGGACCTATCTTATTTTGTAACTAATGGCTTAAATCATATCCATGATGTTTCACATACAAATCTATTTCCTTTTCATTCTTAAAAGCTAGGGCAACAAACTCAGCTAGGTCATTATCATCCTTAATCTCTTTTAAACCATTACTTAGCTCTCTACAAGGAATAAGAAAGTAAATACCTTTAACGGGGAACTGACATGCTCCTTTTATCAGCTTGGACAAACGAAGGACTATCATACCAACGAAATCAATGTCTGGTATTTTGGATACATCACCTTCCTTATACATGAGAGGTAACGGGTTGAAGGTACCATCATGATAGAAATTAACTGTTAGACGCATTTTATTAAGAGGTAATTGATGGATTAGACCATAGATTTGATATGATATAATTAAGGTTAGGGTTTTGGTCTGATGAAAGAATCGGGGGAAAATATGAGCGGGGTAACACTACAAAAAAGTTGTCATTCAGTGGCACACACTATTAATGGCAGAAATTTTATATGTCACTATATCGTGTTTGTAGTGGCAGATTTATGTGTGTCACTAAAGAAGTTACCCATTTAGTAGCACTTTATGCTTTGTGCCACAAATTTGCTTTGTTTTTAATGACACAAATCTTAATTTGTAATTATAAGCAAGTAAAACTTTTGGCAAATATATAGTTTCTTCCGTTAATGTTTCTTAAAATATTTTCATATTTTAAGGGATGTGCCACTAATGCATCCTTAATGATTTGGGCTGGCCTATTATTTGGAACTCCATCCTTTGCCTCGATCTATCTGCTATTCTTATTATTAAAAAAACCTAATAATCTGACCAGTGCACATCATCTTCCTCTATGCCGAACCTCCAGTGGCTCCATCGGCTTGTTTTTCTTCAGGTAAGAAGTTTTCATTTATCATTTTCATGATCAATTTTATTATTTAATTGGTTCAAGAGCCTAATAAGAATTAGTCGAAAAATATACATTCTATATTTCAATTCATATATGGGATTTTATTTGATATCACTAATTAGGTATTAGTTTTTCTTAAGGTAAGATTGTTGTCGATTTTCCTGTAACTTTCGTTGGGGCTTCTAGCATATGAAGTTATTTAGATTCCTATCTGAATAAATGTATAATTTTTTTGTTATGATTACGGATACATGAAAAGGTATAATTTATTCCTATCTGAATAAATGAATAAATCTATAATATTTTTGTTTAGATTCCTATCTGAATATGGTACTAATTAGGTATTATTTTGTTATGATACATGAAAAGGTGTTGACGATTACGCAAATAAATGGCTATAAGAGATAAAGATTAATGCTTTCAGATTATCTCAAGTTGGTAATTCCTTGTTAATCATTGAATTAATTTATTTTTGTATCTAACTACACCTAAACCCAAATGGAGTTATGTTGTCACATGGTTATGTATTTGATTAAGGCCATGTATATGAGCTGTTACTTCACTAATATATTAGTTATCAAGTGCTTTTGACAATTTTCACAATGGACACTACATACAGTTGTGGAGTCTATTTCACGTCTACATTAGTTATCAACTAGGAGTACTTTGAAAGGTTTTATATGCACTTAGTGTGGTAGATATTAATTTTAATCTTTGTAATAATGTGTTTTGCTCTATTCCATTATACTAATGTGGCCAATATGTTGCAGGAAGGAGTTAATGAAAAAAGTTTATATGCTAATTAAGGAACAAACCAAATTGACCCATGTTCAAATGCTAATTAAGGAATAAACCAAATTGACCCATGTTCAAGTAAGTTTGCTAAACTGCTACTTATAAGTACCATATTCATGTGTCTTATGTGGTACAATAGTTGCCATCGTTTTTATAATTTATTTTCTTGTGTTTCCATTTTCTGAAGTTGTGTCCATTAGATAGTTTTAGGTCTTTTATGCTAGACTTATTTGAGATTAAGACTTGTGATCTTTTGTTGAATACATATGCCTTTCATGGATTTTGGAGAAGGTTTTTATCAAGGATTTACTTTCTACTCAGGTATTCTAAACAAATCATGCTTGAACTTTTCATTTAAATGTACAATTTCATTATATGCACTTCTGACACACTTTGTCTAACTTATATTAGAAAAATGTTTCTGGATCTTTAGCTTATGACTGGAGTAGTAAAGAGCTATAGTGACAATGAAGCGCTTGTCTCATATTCAGCTTTTTGCATTTTGTTCTTGTTATTTACAGACGTGGTGTTTTGGGAGCTAGCGACCAGCAATTTGTTTACCATGGATGAAATAGCTGGTCATTTTTAGTTTTAGGCCTCATTTTCTATAATTTGTTAGAGATTTAGAATCGTTTGTATCTTTATGTATCAAGAAATACTATTGGTCGCTTATGTTATGTAGTTATGTGCTGGAAAGCATTGTTTAGTATACTGTGATTAATAAAAATGTTCTTATCATCTCTTGTGGTCGATATTGGTTTTGTTACAATTTGATTTTAGAAATACATAATGTTAATGTGAAACAAAATTGTATTGTAATATATATGCTACTAAAATCAGTAGATGGAATTGCCATTGCATGAAGTAAATAATGGAACCCGTTATCTGTCAGAATATCCTTACAATTCTTCTGTAACACAATATAAAGTGCTACTAAAACCCAAAAGGGCTACATCAACACAAACCAAAAGTGCCACTAAAGCCCTTTAGTGGCAACGTCGTTAGTGACACTTTAATTTTCTGCCACTGATTCCCATCCTAGTCTTTAGTGGCGCATATCTAATCTTTTGTGGCACTTTTTATGTGCCACTAAATGGCCTTTTTTTGTAGTGTAAGTGTGGGTTGTTTGGGGTGTATGGGATTAGTTTTAGGTTAATTCAATGTAGGACCTTGTTTTTCTATCAACCTTATCACAATACCCACGTTAACACACGAATAAAGAAGCAAAGATGAAGTAAGAAAGGTGGTGACTTGAATGTATAAATCGTATGTTTAGAGAGAAAAGGAAGAGAACATGAAACTATATTTCATAAGGAAAAACACACGCTTACACACTCAAGCACACCCCTCAAATGACACATTTGAGGGGTATTTATAGTTGGAATACATAATGCCCTAAGGCTTGACCATGGGCTTGAATTGGGTAATAACTTACATAAGGCTAGCTTAACTTAACTACTAACCATTTAGCTTAGCCCAATCCACGAGGCCATTGACTATTCTATTGCGAAATCTAACACACGTTACAAAGTTCCTAAACATGAATGACCATCACTTCTATTAATTATTATTAAGGCTAACAATCTCCCCCTAAGGGGTAGTCATTCAAAAGATGCTCCACTTGATAAGGTCTTTAGATTTCTTGAGCTTGAACTTTGTGTGTCGATATAGAATAGTCTTGATTTTCATTCGTTCATGCTTTGCGATCAGATAATGTGGCATTCTGCCGTTTTTCAACTTCTTTGGTTAGGTTTCTCCACGTCTTTCTCCACCATGCTTACACTTCTTTTTTACTTTAAGTTTCCAATGATGAAGTTCTCGAGTCTTTATACTTTGTAGATTCTTTGACATTGACGAAGAATCATCTTTAACTTTGTGTTGCCTTTGATTATGATGAGAACATTCATTTGTTGTTGGTATGAGCATGGGAAGATGGTGCGGTCTCTCCTCCAAGGAACAATCATCAGTACCTGCATGTTTATGTTAGTGATAAATACCAATCGATCATTGTGGACTTTTCTTAGAGAAATTGACCACTACGATGGTTTTCTTGATGAATGTCTTGATTCCATTCACCTTGGTGGGCGAATCATCCGTCCGAATCCGTTGAGGGGCATTATCATTACATAGAATAAATTCAAGTAATGAACCACGTCTTCAGGATTCGATTCGTGAAAGGAATCTCCTTAGCGGGATTTCCAGCACTTACAGGTTCGAATGTCGAGGGTGTTAACAGCATAGTGTGAAAACACATCTCTAATTCTTACAAACGCTGTTCCTGAACTGGAGGCCCTCAAGTAGGCTAACACGATATACCTAAGTACATCTACAATTCAGGTGAGTCGCTGAAGTACACCGAAGCATCACTTCACGACTGTAGACCGTTTGAGACACACTAAGCGTAACCATAAAGAATGTTGGGAATAAAGCTAACAGTTACCACTGATACGCTTGTGGAAGACACTGCTAAAGATTACACTAGCAGTGGAAACTCATTACCACTGCCAGTACTTATATTACCACTACTATTAGGATAATTGTTATGTAGTCGTATATTGATAAGTATAGAAAAGATCTTGTGTATATTCTATATTGTTAGGATTATACTTATCTTGTAAAGGACTCCTTGTGCTATAAAAGGAGATCCTAGGTCATTGTTTAGCGTACGAATTATTCATATAAGCTTCAAGGTGTAACCCTAGTGATAAGCAAGATCACTCGTATTATTTCTTAATAATATTGGAGCTTTGTGTTAAACTGTTCACTTACATTACATCATACAATCCGTCTTCTAAGTATTACTAAGTATATTCAGCGTGCTTATTAATATAATTCAAAATATCACTAACACAAGGTGTGTGTTTAGATCCATCAAGTGATATCAGAGCGAAGGTTCTGATATTTTGATTTAGAAGATTCAAGGAATAAGCTTAACCTACTCACTCAAATCAATGGAGATGGAAAACAACCAGTCCAACTCTGCTCCAAGGCTTCCTAAGCTCAAACTTAATGAGTTTGAGATGTGGAGGATAATGATTGAGCAATACTTTCTCATACAAGACTATGCTCTATGGGAGATCATCTTAACTGGTGATTCCTTCAAGTCTATTACAAAGACGAGAAAGTTGGTGACGAAGTTGTAACAATCTTTGTACCTGAGACTAATGATGAAAAAGCAAAGAAGAAGAAGAATGACTTGAAGGCCAGAAGTTTGTTACTAATGACTCTTCCTAAAGACCAGATCATTGCTTTTATCAAGTACAAGACAACAAAAGAACTTTTTGAAGAGATCTGCTCAGTGTTTGGTGGCAATGATGCTACTAAGAAGACTCAAAAGACATTGTTGAAGCAAAGTTATGAAAACTTCTCTGCTTCAAGCAATGACTCACTTGACAACATCTTCACCAAACTCCAGAAGATTGTCACACAACTGACTGTGTTTGGCATTGAGGTAGAAAAGGAAGACCTCAATTTGAAGTTTCTAAGAAGTTTGCCTTCTGAGTTTCATACTAATGTTACAGTCTGGGAAAATAAACCAGAAATTGAAACTATGAAGCTCAATGATCTTTACAATAACTTCAAACTCATTGAACAAAGATTGAAGAAGGCATGGAAACTTGGTACAAGCTCTAGCAGCTTGGCATTGTTGTCAACCTCTGTGTGATGATTTTGAAGATGACAATGATAATGATTTTGCCACTTGCTTCTCACGTTTCACGGTAATGCTAGTGTTACCACTTGTAGGTTCAAAGAAGAAGGTTCTTTGTATGGAGATCCTACCTTTTATGCTTTTATCTCCACTCAAGTTAATGGCTCTATATTAACTCATGAAGACATAGAGCAAATTGATGAAGATGACTTGGAGGAGATGGACATAAAATGGCAGATAGCTCTTCTTAGCATGAGGGCTAGGAAATTCTACAAGAAGGCTGGCAAGCCAATTCACATCAATGGTAATGGCTGAGGTTTGATAAAAAGAAAGTAGAGTGTTTCAATTGTCACAAGTTGGGGCACTTTGCTAGAGAATGCGAAGACCAGGAACCAGGACAAAAGGTATACTTGGTACAAGCAAAAGAAAGAACCAATTGCGGAAGAACCAAAGGCAATGCTGGCTATTGATGGTGTGAGCTATGATTGGAGTTTCATGGGCGATGGACAAGAGGAACAACCTTCAGATGTTGCTCTTGTCTAATTTGCTCTCATGACTTTCTCTCGACTCTGAGGTACAAAACTTTGAAAGTTGTTCTAAAACATGTAGGGCTTCTAAAGAATGTGAAATGCTTAATGAATTATTTGACAACAAAAAGAGAGTTGTATCTTTGCTAATTATCTTGTGTCAAACCTTAGAAGAGGCATAGC
Organism: Chrysanthemum makinoi; assembly: GCA_910596185.1. Classification (NCBI taxonomy): domain Eukaryota; kingdom Viridiplantae; phylum Streptophyta; class Magnoliopsida; order Asterales; family Asteraceae; genus Chrysanthemum; species Chrysanthemum makinoi. The sequence goes on along the minus strand of OU343219.1, from coordinate 69,946,433 downwards.
TGTATTAGAAAAGCAACTAGAGCATTATAGAGCAAATGAGTCAAAATATAATGATGATATGATTATTCTTAGAAGAGAAATAGATCATAAGACAATGAATGAGGCATTAAAAGAAGAGTTTGAAAAGCTTAAAAAGATAAATGAGAATCTCAATTTATCTGTTGACACCTGTTATTATCAGTCTAAGTCAATTGATAAAATTTAGAATGCTCAAATTACTAGTAAAGTTAAGTCTGGTATGGGATACAATACTGTTCCTCCACCACTAAGGGGTGTTCCATCACCTCCTGGCATAGATTTAGCTCATCTGAGGTCTAGAAGAATTTCAGGAACTTGAACGAGAATATGGTCCTCTAAAGAACACATTTGTGAAAACTGAGGAACAGGTTAAGCAGGAATCTGATGTTTTTGAAAGTGCAAGTGACTCATCTATTGTAGATGATAATGCTAAAAAGAATGTAGAGGCTTCTATCCCAAAAGTTGTAAATCATTCTGAGAGGAACCTAGGAAACAAGCTAATAAACCTAGACCAACTGTAAGGTATGCTGAGATGTATAGGAATAAGTCATTAACTCCTAGGGGTAACCGGAGGAGTTGGAATCATGTTAAATCTCAACAACTAGGTAGTGATTTTGTGATGTACAATAAAGCATGTTATATCCGTGGTAGCTTTTATCATTTACATGCTAATTGTGACTATCATTTTGGGAGAAGGGAAGTCCGTGGGAATAAAAGGGTAGGTAACAAGTTTCAAAATAATGTACACCTAATTCACACGGCAAAATGATCCCAAGCGTTCAACTGATAAGTGGTCTTAAAACTCTTGCCCTTTACTAAAAGCTGTTAACACTGCTCACCCTAAATCATCTGTTACAAGTGCAAAATCCAAAACAACTTTTGTAAAATCTGCACAAACAGGGAAAAAGTCTTTTTAATAAAAAGGTTAAATATAACCAACAGTGGGTACCTAAAACTAAATCAGCATTTACCCTTTGCTCAATCAAAGTTCCCTTCGCAAGGGTTGTAAACAAGACCGGGGTAACATGGGAAATGCTGTGAAGGCCTCCGCACGTTGGGAATGGAAACCTAAAGGAATTACCTCATCAACCAATCCCAACGGTGTATCAATGACCTTTGATAGATTTAACTATATTGATACAGCGGAGATCCAAGTCAATCATGGCTTGGGTCCCAAAGAAACTAACTCCTTTCTTTTATGTGCGGGAACATCCAAGGACAAAGAAATCAGGTCAAGGCTACCTGAGGCATGGATGTTCAAGGCACATGACTGGCGACAAGTCCTATCTCTCAGATTTTGAACATTATGATGGACAGTATGTCAGCTTTGGAGGTGGAGTTAATGGAAAAGTTGCTGATAAAAGAAGTAAATCACAACCAGTATGATGCAAGGAATTTAAAGTAAAAGACATGGATTTTTATTATTATTAAACAAATGTGCACACAGAGTGCAGAGGGTACATCCATTAGTCACTGACAACCAGCATCATTACATAGTTGGAAAACAGAAAAACATCATACAACTACCCGATGACACAAGCCACATTCTACCCCCTACCCCAACCTAACTCCCACTACCACCTAAGGCTTTAGGGAAGGCCCACTCTGGCATCACTTTAGGCGTCATTCGCCTATGATCACCCTCACACCTGGGGCATGCTAGCCCCATCACCATCCTCCGGTGATGAGGATGATGAAGGACCCTCGTGGTGGTGCTTTGTCAACAATGGTAGAGAAGGTGGTACTTGCGGCTCCCGATGGAAGCTGCATTGCGGGGAGGAACTACAAGGACTCTTTCAATGTTTCATCCTCAGACTCTTCATAAGGAGACACATAGGAACTTATGTGCGAACATCCTCTTTGATGATGGCATCTGAAGCATTGGTTGGAGTGATGATGGACCCAGACATCACGAAGGGATAGTGCTCATGGCCAAGTGAGTTCTCTTTCTTAAAGAAACCTCTTCAAACACCTCTTTCTTCTTCTACCGGATTTTTAGAACAAAATGCCAAACACTATCATCCCAAACACTATCAGAAATGAGTGTCACATGAGACATTGATAGGGTTTGAATGACTCATGGTGATTTTGGAGAGTAAGTTTTTAGAGTGAAATGTTTTTGGAGTATGTGTGATATGAGTGGTTTATGTGTTATAGATGCTTAAATAATAGTTAAGCTGGATTCAGTAAGTTAATGTGGGGAAGGTGTAAGTTATTGAGGAGTAAATAAAGTCTTTGACTTTGGTGGCATGAGAAATGACTTGTAGTTGACTTGTTGACTGGGTGGTTTAGTACTGTTTTAACCACTGCCAGCAGAATTTTTATTCACTTCGAGTTATTTACTAATCACTTCTAACCTTAACAATGCTTTCAGTGTTTGGTTTATGTTTGTGGTATGAAGGATTACTTGTATACATTGGAGTTGTTGCTGGTTAGTGCTTGTATTGTTGGTCGTCCATTGATTTTTATGTAGAAAATAAGGCTAACAGTGGAAACCGTAATGCAAGTAGTGGTAAAAGTTACTCTCACAGTGGAAAAAGTAAAACACAGAAACTTTATTCCATTCATGAAGAAGATTCATTACATTCAAAGAGAGAGTGCTAACAACCACAATCAATACACAAAAGATAACAACCTATCAAATCCTACATCCCTACACCCTACATCAGCTACTCCATTGGCTTTTTGCCCTTTCCCTCATAGTCATGCTTGTTCTTCTGTGCTCTCTTCCTTTTGTTCTCAAAGGTTGACAGCATTCTTGGACAAGCAAGACCAAGAACTTGTAGAGGAGGCCTTGGTAATCTTGCAGGCTTCTCTGGTATGGATATCTGCTTCATGTTTGAGAGAGTTGTTTCCATGCTTTTATCGAGCCCTTGGTAACTCTTTGGAAAGGAATAGGTCTCATCATCAGCATCATCATCGATGGTGGGTAGAACTCAAGAAGGTGCAGTCGGCATCTGGTGCAGGGATTGGTAGTCTTCTTTGTTGACTTCTTGGAAGAAGTGCTTGCCCATGGTGGAAAGTACCTGCCCCCCGAGGCCTCGATGATGACTCGAAGCAATCACAAACTCTGTCTCGAATCGAGGAGGAGATGTCAATGATGTTGGAAGGATTGCGCATGGTGATGTTTAGGGATTTTGTGAGCTAGAATGTGTTTTGGTATGACTATGATGTCCAGAGCCCCTTTATATAGGCAAAGTGGATCACAAGGGTTCATTAAAGAATATATTTATTTTTCCCTATTTTGGTAGGTTGAAGAGTAAATATAGATATTATCGGGTTGACTTTGGGAAGATATTTTTAGATAGTGGCTTGGTTAAAAGTAACTTTGGTTAAAACAAGTTGGTTATTCATATACTTTGTATATGTTGCTTGTTCAATAACTTTTATGCAGCAAATATGGGAGTTGATCATAAAAGGTGTGTATCTGAGACACACAACAAATGGTTATTGATTCACCATGTCTAATCCACATAAGAATCAACTAGCCCAGAGCAAACGGCAAGACTTGACAAATCCGTTTATGGTTGATAGTTTACCAAAAACTATATGGTTATCAACTCACCAAATTCTTTATGATTAAGAGTTGGCTAGTCCATAGCAAGCGGCTCATGGTAAAGACATATCAAATCCGTTGATAGCTGGTAGTTTGCTAATAACTATGATAAAGAGCGATCCATTTTCATATGTTTTTCTTTACCACTGCTCTTTGAAAAAATTTGTGAAAAATTACCACTGCTAGTTCACAGTTTCCACTGACAGTGTTATTTTTACCACTGTTGATCTAGCCGTTACAAATGTTGTGTCAGTAACTAATTTTTTACTAGCCGTTGAAGAGAATTGCTTTCCATATATATATAGGGTAAAATTTTTAGAAGATTATCTACTTTCCTAATTGCTATTTATCCTCTAAAGATAAATCTTTTCCTTAGATAATATTTCTTGCGCAAAACTCTTAAACCCTACCACTATATATCTTTCTCTCTCAATTGGCGAGTTATTTATTCAATTCATATTGACATAATATATTTTTCATCAAAAGATTTTATGGCACCAATCAACTTTGCAGATGAGCACAACCAAGTGGCCTATTTGGAAAAGTCAAACGACAAGAGTGGCCCTGTTTTTCATCAGATTGTGGACTTTCTAAACACTACCCTTATAAGGTATGCTTTACTTCTTAATCCCACAATCTATATCTCTCAAATCAAACAGTTTTGGACTTCTTTTCAGTCCATAACCATTGAAAATAGAGATACACATGAAACAGTGGATGCTCTTCTAGCCACTGTGGATGGGGTAACTATTGATGTTACTGAGGCATCCTTGAGGAGAATTCTCTACTTGGATGATCTCAATGGTATCATCATATTACCTATGCCAGAAATTCATACACATCTTTCATCCATGGGGTATGATACCACTGACAAAAAGGCTACTTTTAAAAAGAGTGGTTTCTGTCCTCATTGGATATTTTTAATACATACTCTGTTACATTGCCTAAGTCCTAAGAAAACATCTTATGCGCAATTCAGTTCAACAATGGCTTACCCTTTGGTTTCTCTAGCTACTGATAAGATTTTTAATTGGTCAAAATATATTTTTACAAGTATGCAAGGCAATGTAAAGAGTTCAACAAAAGTTTTGATGTATCCAAGGTTTGTGCAAGCAGTGTTAAATGAATTTCAACTTCAACCCCATACAAGAGTTTATAAAATCCGTTGCCTTAAGCCTAAAGTTTTTCAAAACATGAACAAAGATGGCAATAGGATTATTACACCTCTTTTTCCTCAAATGCTTGCAAAGATTTCACAGGTACAAAACTCACCCATAATCACTTTTCCAAACATTGATTACACCCCGATTTCTCACACCTATGAGAGGAGGCATAAGCGACAACTCTTCCCATTACAACACAGCATGTCCCTGATCCTTTTGGTTTAGGAACAAGCAGTGGTGGTTCCAGACTTCAATCTAGTCCAACTAGGAGGATATGAGCCAATGCCCTATGATTCACCTCCCAACAGGTCACACAGGTTGGAAGTGTAGGGAGTGGGCAACAAATGGATTTGATGGAACTTTGTACCAAATTAAAGCGTTTGAATCTCTGGAACAAGACTTGGCACAAGTAAAGAAACAGCATGCCAAGGATATTACACATTTGAAAGAGGAGATTCAAACCTTGAAGGAAGAGTTGCAGGGGCTGACACAGAAGAGGAAAACTACAAAGATAGTGATATCATCTCCATCCTCACCTGATGATGGTGATTCAGAAGATTTCAATAAAGATTTGGGAAAACAGGGGAGGAAAACAGATGCTGAAACCAAGGGGAAGAGAATTGATTTTGGAGATGAAGGTGTCTCAATTAAAGGTACTGAGGAAGCTGCTACTCAAGAAGTTCCTCAACAGCAACTAGAGCAAGAAATTTTCAGTACTGCAACCACTGATTTCATTCCCACTACAAAAGAAGTTACCACTGATGATCAAGCTATTACCACTGCAGAGGAAGAAATCAAGAAGAAGAAAGGTGGTATGTGCTAAAACACATACATTTTCTTTATCAAAACTGACCCAAAATTACCAAGAAAGAGCCGTTTATTGCTAATATTTGTGGTTTTCTTGAGTTTGTTAGCTTCATGCGAGATGCGGATATGTGAAAACACGCAAAAGGAACCAATCAGGCGTAAATCAAGCACGAGAGATTAAAGAGAATTGCCGAGCGAGGAAGATCAAAATTATGCATTTATGAAGATTTTATTCTCCGAGGATGATTTTTGGAAGTTTTCACCAAATTTGAAGAATTGGCAAAAGTGGCCCTTGAAGATTCAAAAAGTACAAATCTAGCCCTTGGTCTATTTGAAGATTGTCAAGAGTGGTCCTTGGAAGATGATTTCAGAATTACATGATTGGCCCTTGGAGTTTCATTTTTGCAAAATTAGTCCCTATGGTAGCCTTTGTCATTAATACTTGTCTAAACCCCTAATCCAATCCATAGTCCAACTCACTTAACCTTTCGGCCCAATCTACAAACCAACCCAACCCGTCCAATATAAATCCCAATACCCGGCCACGTTTAAAACCCCAACCCGAATAAACACCCATATACCCGGTCAAGAACCCACCCAAAGTCAAAATAATATAAAAAATCCCAAACCAAACACCCCGCGCCCTTTACCCTTTACCCTTCTTCTTCCCCAACCCAAACACCCAATTACCCACCACCAATCCCAAACACACCACCTCGTACTAGCATCTATCCTAAGCTTCTAGATACTCGACATGTCGGGATAGTGCATACGTGGCCATTTGGAGCTCCTTGATTGGCGTGACACCTGTGGATGAATTGGTGCTCTCTAATTGGTTGAAGTGACAAGGATAGGAATAAGTGGCTGTGGATAGCCTTCTAGGCTCTTCTGAAAGGGATTCCAAGGCTCATCAGCTCAGCTATATATACCCCTCTTGGCTCACATTGCAAGTCGTCCAGTTTTCATGTATTAGAAATCTGTTACCAATTTCGTTTTCATTGTCATTTACTTCTGAATGTAGTGTAATTTCATTTTTAACTTTGTAATTTCAGTTTTATTAAAAATAATTTTAGTTTTAATTCACTTACATTGTCTAAATTTACTAAATACTTGTTTTATTGTTAATTGTTGTGTTTAGTCTTTCATTACTGTTTTGTTAAACTCACAAAAGCTTCTAATAGCTTTTGTGAGTTCATTATTGTCCAAAAGCTGCCTTAATTTTAAGTTTTTCAATAAAAGTCAAAAAGTTAAACTTAGTCAAAATCAAAAGTCAGAGTGGATTTTAGCTTAATCTCAGTTTTCAGTTGTTAATGGTGCTTTATAATCTGTTCTTGGTCTATTAAATTCAGTTTTTACTAAGTTTTCATAGTTAAAGTGCATATTGTTCATGCTAAAGGAATGTTTGGATTTGTTAAATTTTTGGTAGTTAAGTAAGTTTTGCTAGCTGAACCTGAGTGTACTGGTTTCTAACATTGAATTTGTAACCTTGGTAATCAACATTTCAAGTTTCATAAGTCAAGTTTATAAGTTTGCAAATGTTTCGTCGAAATCTGCCTAATCTGTCCTGCCCATATCAGTAGTTTTAGTAGCCTGTATCCTAGTTTGAATAAGCTATTTAGTCAGTGTAAGAATAGTTCTGTTTGTTCACTTTGCATCAAGGACCATCTGAGTTGAATTATTTCAGTTTTAGGAGCTTATTCCCATAGCTTATTTTAGTCTGCTAATGCCCCATTTCAGCTCCTTAGTCTGCTGCATCAATAGATTTAGTGGTGTCTTTAGTTGCTTAGTTGCTTATTAGTAGATGCTTAGGATTAGAATTAAGGTAGACTAGCTTTGATCTCATTTACCTTAGGTTATGGGTTTTCCTGGCTTATCTGTTTGCTTAATTCTTGACTAAAAAGTCCCCTCATAAGCTGCACCTCTATTACCTTCAGTCAACTGTATTCATGAGCACCCTTTTGTTTTGATCTCTAGTTTCTTCATTACTAGTCCTTATGAGCTGAAAATTTGGATATAGTATCTCTAGTTGGTTGACTTGAGATCTCCACTTCTGTTTTTAACTATGGCTTATTGAATAAGCAGTTGCTTAAGCTAGAAAGTAGGGCCTTAAGCTGTTTTGGATTTAAGTAGCAGTTAGCTCAATCATTGGTAAACTAATCATTAGAGGTTAGGAGTAGTGTTAATTAGTTGTAATAAGCTTATTTTAGCATAATATAGCTTCAGTTACTGTTTGGTTGCTTATTTAAATGTTTAGCTTATTTTCAATTGCTTATTTAGAAACAGTTACACTGCAGCTCATAATTCTCATACATAAGCCCATGTTTTTATATTTTTCATAGCTTTAGAATATTATTTTAGAATTTCCCTGAATTTTTCATAATTTTTAGTCATTGTTTAGTATTTTTCTCAATTAAAATCAGTTTTTAATCCTTTTTAAATAGCTTTAATTGCAATTAATTGAGAAAAATTTCAAAAAAATAATTTTTCAATTTTAATAGATTAAGATAAATATAAAAAGCATAAAAAAGATTTTTCCTTATTTTTTTTCCTTTTATTTGGTATTTTTCACAATTTAAATTAGATTTAAATAGTATTAAATTCATAGAAAATAGAAAATTAATCTGAAAAATAAAAAAATAGTTTTGAAAAGTCTTTTGTGTTATTTTAGATTTTTGAAAATTAGTTTCATAATTTTCCCCTTTGTTTTTATAATTTTTAGTTATTTAGTCTTATTTTTAAAGTTAAAAATTAGTTTTTAATTTTAATAAAATCAAGAAAATTCCTAAAAAATAGTTTTAATTCATAATTAGTTTTCAATGTCATTTTAGAGTAAAAGTAATTTTAGGTTATTTTTAGGAGTTAGATTAGTCGTAATTCTTTATTATTCGTTTAGTTTAAATCCGTTTTTTGCGTTTTAGTGTAGAATTGCGTAGTTTGCCATTATTCTTAGGTTTTCCCATAGATTTTAGTTCCATATGCCTTCCTTATCCCGTAGTTTAGATAATATCATATTATCCCCTTTTCTCATTGAATCCCGATGTTGAGGCGTAGTTGGAAATTCCATTCAACCCTCGATCGGAACGATCTCGGTGCTCAAACCTAATGCGTTTTAGTGCAGTATACTACAACTTCTCATCTATTATTGATCAGTGTCCGAACCGTTTTAAGTTTCTTACGGTTAGTCATTCACAAGTGGCTAGCTTGTGTGAGTAAACTTGACGGGTCGATACTGCGAATCAAAAGGTAAAGCAGTTGTGCAGTGTGAAGAGCAACAAAGAAGGAAGATTTCAAAGAAAGAACAAGTTCAAATTGCTCATGATGCAGAGGTTGCTAGAAAGATCAATGAAGATCAAGTTGCTAATAAGAAAAGACTGGAGGAGATAGAGATTTCAGACTCCATGGAGGCTAAAAGGTTTGGGCCGAGAATGGACACCACTAATCCAATGGATGTTAATCAATTTCTCTTGTTCCACCTATAATTTTTAGAGAAAAGACTCGAGTTTAGCTATGTACCTCTGAACAAGAGATTGAGTTCTTGATTACTAATGATCCAGTGATCAAGAAGAAGGCAATTGACCTAGTTGCAGATAAGTCTTTAACTCAAAACAAAGCAGCACAGTTAAAGGATTTCATTCAGGATGAAGAATAATCAAGCACTTTAAGATGCTATTGTTTTGATCAAAAAGGGTCAAAAGAAATCAAGACAACCAACAAGGCACGGTGATTTCAATGATGAAAGATTATTGTTGCGTGTTGGTGGGCTGGAAAAGACATCAATTCAAAGGAATGTCTGATGATAAAGTTGAAGGTATCTACTACAGAGTTAAAAGGCAAGACCAAGATTTTATTCCAATGGACTCCGAAGAAGAAGAAAGAAGGTATCCTAATCTGAAGAGAAAGGCCAAAGATAGTGAATCTCGGACATTTAAGAAGACAAAATTTCTTTGAAGAACAAGAAGTTCCAACGAGAAATTCACTAAAACAATTTGTTGAAATTATATTGATAGAAGAAGAAGATTTTTATCTGAACCACGCAAGTCAGACATCCTATTATTGATTGGGAAGTGTTTATTGCTAGCAATTTTGCTCCAACATGGAAGATTACAAGGCTAGGTGGTGAAAATTCATCATTCATTCAATTTGAAGAACTCATCAAAGCATGTGACAGACATGATCCGGATACTTTGTGGAGATTGGTTCAAGAAAGATTTGATCTGAAAATCTCAAAGATATGAAGGAAATGCAGTTATGGGTTAATCTAAGAAGGCTCTATGAACCAGATACTAATGATGATTTCTTGAAATTCTCATGTTCATGTCCTGGTACTAAATGGTTTTATTATGATTCATGTGAAGTTCATCATGTTTCTACATCGGATGGTGGATGCATTCATGTTTGCTGAGAAAGAATACCCACTCAGAGCTGGAACTCTCAATGTGATGTTGTGTACAACAATAAGAGTTCATGAAGATAATGAGAAGGTCAGAGCATTGTTACTTAGGCTTCAAGATCAATGTTCAAGAGCTATTCAGGAGTTAAGAAGAAAGTGGAGTGTTTGAAAGAATTCCCCAAATCCCTACAGAAGATGCAGATTGAAGAAACTTATTGATTTGCTGAGAAATCATAAGTTTAGGGGAGGATTGTTGGGAATAAAGCTAACAGATTACCACGATACGCTTGGAAGACACTGCTAAAGATTACACTAGCAGTGGAAACTCATTACCCTGCCGATACATATATTACCACTACTGTTAGGATAATTGTTATGTAGTCGTATATTGATAAGTATAGAAAATATCTTGTGTATATTCTATATTGTTAGGATTATACTTATCTTGTAAAGGACTCCTTGTGCTATAAAGGGAGATCCTAGGTCATTGTTGTTTAGCGTCGAATTATTCATATATAAGCTTCAAGGTGTAACCCTAGTGATAAGCAAGATCACTCGTATTATTTCTTAATAATATGGAGCTTTGTGTTGCTTGTTTACTTACATTACATCATACAATCCGTCTTCTAAGTATTACTAAGTATATTCCGCGTGCTTATTAATATAATTCAAAATATCACTAACACAAGGTGTGTGTTTAGATCCATCAAAGAATTACCGAAGTGACCTGCTGTCAGGGCTGTTTGATGTTGACCCTGGTAGGAATTTCCATTCAATAATTGAGGATTACAATTGTAAATCCTCTCATAAATGTTCTGGCAGATTGCTAAGATCTGTGTAGGACTCTCAAAAATATCACTTGTGCCCTTATTGATGAACAACAAGCGGATGAATTATTAAGTGTTCCTAAGAGATCTTTTGATGAATCTCGAGGCTCTAGACTCAATATGTGCACATTGGTTTTCCTGAGCGGAGACTAGGGAGAGGGTCTCCTTCTTCAATACCAACCATCTCTATGAGAAATTCGATAGATTATGTAGGGTTCCTAGTGAGAATGAAACAAATCCTTTTAAGAGGAATTGAGTGGCTAGAAGGTTAGGTGCAGTGCGTCACTGGGTTCATGACGTCTTTGTCTTCAATACCGGCGTCATCTTTGTGACTACCAGTAGCAGATGAATTGAACCCTGTTTCTGCCCTAAAGTTGATTATGGAGGGCTATCACTTTTCACCATTTTTCTTTACTTTTCTTTTTAATTCTTCAACCCCTTCTTTCTCTTTTCTCACATTACTCCTTTTTTCAATCATTCCTAAGGACTTCTAATACTAACTATGGGTATTGTCCTTGGGTAGATCCCTTCGGCTCTAGCGGATCATAGGACGAATATTCCTATCCTTAGTCACCTTATAATTCCGTGACTATTCCTATGTTGCCATGAAAACCTTTTTCTTGAAAATCTCTCAACGTGTTCATGATTATAAAACACATTTTGTTAACGCCTTGAGAGTTTTGCATTTTGAAACACTCCCCTTCATGTGCTTATATTGTTTTAACTTAAATCGCACATAGGGTAGAGTTCGCACTTTTGGTGATCGGCTCATGATATATAATTCCCACGAGACACGGTTCGTTGCTTAGTTAGAGAGTTCCATTGTCAGGTTTTAGGTGACAACTAGCTCTAATAACTAACTTGAAGTTGTAAACACTTCTTGAAAAGAAGGTTAGACCCATGTAAGTTCATGTCTATCACGAGTTTCTTGAAATGGTACATTTTACTTTGATTTCTTAATTCATTGGTTTCAACTGAGTCGAGCTCTTTTGAGATTCAAACAACGATCATTAAACCTTTTTTATCACATTTTACTCACGTTTCTCCCCCTCAAAAATAGCATATTTATGATGTTTTTGAAACAAAATGATTAAAAGATATGTTTTTCGAAAAGTATTTGGAGAGAAACTAATTTAGCATGAAATTTGGAACAATTTTACTTTTATACTACCCCTTAACGAAAGCATATTTTTCATACAAAAAGTTTAGAATCAATTAAGGGTTTAGAGGGAGTTATCTTGGTACCAAATGTGAGAGATTTTGAAAAATCTTTTTGAAAAATTTTGAATCAATGGTACGCAAGATGTGAAGAAGATTTTGAAAATCTTTTGAAGATATTGGGGAAGAATTATCTTCATTTGTTTTAGGATAAGTGCTCGATATTTATGAAAATCGATTTTGCGTAGCACTTTCCTTTCTTTAAAGATCGGGTTACAGTCTGAAGTAACTGCAAGCCATTGTTTTTAGGAAAAATGATTGAAAAATATTTTAAAACCTTTAATTTTGGTTAAGCACTTTCCTTTCTTTGAAGCGCGGGCCCTGAATTAATGTATCCAGAAGCCATTATGTTGAAGTCCAGGTTTCGTATTGAAGTATACGAAAGCCATTATTGAAGAAATTTTGAGAAACAACATGTTTTAGAAAACATTTAAAGAACTCTTGCTCAAGCATCTGTACATGTCCGTATCATTGTTAAATGACATTTCTAGAAACGTCTGAGAATATTGATTATCTGAGACATGTCGTAAGAAGAATATTTTTGAATTTTGGATTTTATATTGTTTTTGTATTTTTTGAAAGATTTTATATTTTTTTATTTTGCTTTTGTTGGTTTTATAAAAGAAATGGAAAATCAAAGATAGCAGATTGAAAGAATGAAGAGAAGAGTTCTGATTGGAACCCTCGGATGAGTGGGTTCAGAGATATTTGATTCACTGCAAGTCGAAGAGATTTCACAAATAACAGTGTTAGAAGTATTTGATTCCTCACTCTGCGGGTGTTCACTATCAATTTATAATTCTTGTACTTTTATCACGATGATTGTCACTATTATCGTGTTGGTTCAAGTATCAAAAATCTTTGTGGGAATCCATAAGACCTACTTTTTGAAAAAATTTCCCGTGGGTATCCACCTAAGGTAAGATCTAGGAGTAGTGTTCTTTTCAGATTCAGCGGAAGACTTGTTTTAGAAAAACTACGTCCTGAAGAGATCCACCTATTAGGTTTCCTTTCCATGTTTATTTTGTCAACGTGTTTGTTTCTGTTTGGTGTCTTAGTGGATTGTACCTTGGCATCAAGATTAGCTAAAAAGACACATTTTTGACATGTAGGACAGACATTTTTGTCAACATTCTTGTTTAGGACAACTACCTTAACATTGTCACTACAGTCATTCGGAAATTTTTTCCTATTCGAAAAAGACTCAGAATTCCTTGTGTTGTTTTCTACATGAATAGCATTCTGCTTCCCATAACTACTCTTAGATGCAAGTCAATCCCTAGTCTTGTGTAGAGTGTTCCTAGGTAATGGTTTACAACTACTAGTACTGCCTTGAAATCTTGTAGAATTCATCACCCTAGATGTTGCACTTAAAATTCCGTCTTTTCGAATCTGTGCCTTTATCCTAGCTTCTTCTAGATATTGATTTTAGACCATGTTGTTAGAACCAACAGATTCTTTAACCGAATTTTTGGTCACATTCAGAGTACTAGTCTTAGAAATGCCAGGTGTAATCACTTTTGGTTTTCAAACTGGCTTTTCCATGTTCAACACATTTAATAATTCGCTTTTTAATTGGCAAGGACTGTGGAGTGACTGTTTCTGACAAATCAATTTTCTCATTGAATTTTGGAGGAAACTGAGAAATAGACATTTTTGGTTTGAAAACCGGTTTGGGGACATTTGTTTTCTCCTGATCAATGGTTTTGCAAACTTAATATCCACAACCTTTCCTTTTTGACATCCCAGTTGAGCTCTCAAAAGATCATTTTGCTCTTTCTTGTCCTTGTAGGCACGCTCATACGACAATTTGTCATACTTGCATTCCTCTGTTTTTCGATCAATTTGTTTAAAATAGGACACGTTTTCTTTTTCAAGTTTTTCAAGAGCTTTTTCATATTTTGAAACAATTGCGGAGGTCTCATACTGGAGTCTTTCATGATCTTCAACATAATATGTTTGTAAAACAATGGACATGATATCAGTAGTTATAACGTCTTCGAAGAGAGAATCATTTAAATTTTCCAAAACTTGGATGTGTTCAAAACTTTCATTAGCTTGCTTTACCAGGGATTTATGGTCCTTGACAAAGTCACTTGTTTCTTTCAAAAATGCTTGTTCAAAATGAATTACCCTCGCACTTATGTTATTTAGTGGAATGGCAATTTGAGTTTCAAAAATCTTTTTTATTTCATCATCAAAACTAGAAAACCATATGTTAGTTTGAATATTGGTTTTAGATTTAACAATTCCTTGAAGTATCCCAATTCTATGTTTAACATCATCTAAAATGCTTCTAGCATCACTTGTGTTAAAAGGATTGTTTGAAGACATTTGTTCCATGTTCGAAAATGATTTTGAGACAACTACGGGTTTTGAAGTTGGTTTTGAAACTGGTTTTGACTCTTTGTTTGAAACACAGGGTGAGATGGAAAACTTCGATTTTTCTTTTTGAGGAACAAAAGTAATGCCAGAAAGTTTCTTAAGTTTGTTGAAATCAATTGGTTTTAAATCTGGGTTCTTTTGTTTCATTTTTTATCTACTCTCGTCAATGAGTTCTAACGTTTCATGAGAATCACGAACTTCTATGGGTTCATGTTTATCTAACAAAGCTTTTCCATTGTACAAAACATTCTGTTCTTTCTGAGCTTTCTTGAGTGCACAAGGAGGTTTGTTACCAAGAGCCATTTTTGAGTTGTATGAAAATACGGGTTTGTGCGATTTGTTAAAATGTTGACAGTTTGAGGTGAATGACCCGTTGTGACAAGCAAATTTTCCAATTTGTTTATTTTTTCATTTTTCTCAAGAATTTCATCAAGAAGAGAATCCCCTCATTTTGAAAAATCAGCTAACAACTTTTTCTTCTCTTTTTCAAGATCAGAATAAGTTGCTTTTTGTTTAGAAAGTTGGTTTTTAAGATAAGAAATTTCCTCGTTTAAAGATTTTATTTTCAAGTTCAAATTAACATCAAGTGTGTCATACTTGATTTGCAGTTGTTTTTCTCTTAAAATGGAATTTCGATAACCAATTTCTAATTCTGACTCTTTGTTTTTGTGAAATTCAAAAGCTTTTGCATTCTCCTTGTACCTCTCAACCTCAACGGTCAATTTATCATTTTCGGCCTTAACATCGCGATTGACCTTTTTCACTTTCTTAATTTCAATGCCACAATTATAAATCAATGATTCAAATAAGGCACGTGTTTCCTCATCAGTCTGATTTTTGTGCCACGCAACCTCCACTAGGATCCACATCCGGAGTTTAGAGTTAATATTGCTACTACTCGGATTGTCCGGTATGTATATCTAAGTAGATACTGGCGTCGCATAATGATGTTCGTCATGAGTAAACACATCAGATATGACATTGTTATAGCATGGATCAATGATTGGTACCTGAATCGCATTGGCGTTATAAATAGGGGTGTGTTCCGAGTCGATTAATGTACTTAGCCTCCGAAGATTTGCCATGAAGATGCAGTTGCATTGATGTCCTCGGTCTTCCATCCATAATAGCTATAAAATCATGTTCCTCAAGACTCAATGCATCCCTTCTTCATTCTTGTGTGCCAACACAATGCTTTATGAAGATATGAGAATTCGTCTTCCGCTTAGTAAGACAATTCCTTGCCATGTGACCCACTCCTTGACGTAGTAACCGCGTAACCCGATACTTTGATTCACATTTCCAAAATTCCCAAGACCGGAGCTGCAACATTCCCATTCGATTACCCACTTCTCTATTCCCAATAACCATCGATTTCCAATATTACATTGATTACCGATCTGGAACCACTCGATTACCCATGTGAAATCCAGTACCATATCCATGTGGATTCCCAATAACACCAACCATTTATCCTTGATGACCCATATTCAAACCCGTATTGCAAGTTGCACATTGCGAGTGTTAGATGAAATCCTTTTGGTTGTTGTTAGTTGGTGTGGAATAGCGTCCTTTGAATACTTTAGTCAAATAAGCAAATGCATTTGACAAAGCCGCTTCTTGGTCAAACAAGGTCGGTGATTCTGTTCCCGGTATTGTGAATACTTGTTGTTGTTGAATGACTTGTTGTTCGGTGGATAGAATTGTTGTTGAGGATAACGACGGTTGTGGAATGTATTGCTACAAGTTGTTGTTAATGGAAGATGATGAAGGTTGTTGTTGAGTGTTCACTGGAGATTGTAACTTTGCAATTAGTGCCAAGGGATCATGATTCTTTGCCATTCTTTCTTTCCTGACTTCATTGACTTCAGCTTGGTTTTGTTTTCAAAATAGCGTTGATCAAAGTTCACCTGATGTAAGTCCTTTGTTTGATTGACAATAGTGACATATCATCCCCATTCTTCTTGAAGATTGTTGAGAAATTTGATGTTACTCACGATAGTTCTGGGTGCCAACTTGTTTCTGATAAGCTCATTCATCAATGTGCAAAACATTCCATAGTAGGATTCAATGGATTCTCCTGGAGTTGATGTAAACCTCTCCCATTCAGTTAGCAGCTTGTTCTCCATGTCTTGTTGACCAATTTATGTTCTATAACATAGCCGTCTAACACGTTCCCACATATCGTAAGCGTTTCAGCGTACGTCTCTGGCAGACAAAGATGTCTCTTGGTAAACCCGTTGGACAATGTGTATTGCCATGTCATCGCTTCAACACGCTTGTTATCCTGCGTGTGATACGATTCATCTTGATCACGAGATGGTGGATGGGAGGTGTTGCATTAGGATTTCGGGTCTTGGACTTGTCGAGGAGCTTGAAGGGTCCATTAAGTAATGGATTGAATCATGACTTTTCCATTAGGTTTGTTCTTGATGTAGCGAAGCATCTGACTTGTCCATTGAAGATATCCACCTTTTCGGCATAGGAGGGCGGTTTTAGACCTTGGTACGCATGAATGTCTTGTTGAGTAGCCATTGATGAAGGTATTTGATGATAAAGTTGATGTAGGATCGATTCAACGATAAAGGAGTTGTGTTTGATGAAGATTAAGCTCGGTTGTTGTAGTTAAAATTGATTCGAAAACTTAAAACCTCAATAACTACCTTCGGGCGTTTTAGGACTTGAAGGTTAGTTTTTCGATTGTGTCATTCTCCTCGTTCTCCGCGGTCGTTTTGATGGGTAGACGTGAAAATGGAGTTCAAAAGTTATGGCCGTTTGAAGTTTTGCTAATGATCTTACTCGTAGACTTGAGCTTAGGCGTAGGATTTGGTGCTTAGGCGTAGGATTTGCTTAGGCATAGACTTCCTTAGGCGTAGGATTCCTTAGGCGTAGGATTTCCTTACGAGTAGGATTTCCTTACGAGTAAGATTTCCTTACAAGTAGGATTTCCTTACGAGTAAGTTTCCTTACGAGTAAGATTTCCTTACGAGTAAGATTGCCTTACGAGTAGGATTTCCTTACATGTAAGATTTCCTTACGAGTAAGATTAGGTTATAAACCAAAATCCTTCACACTTGTCCAAGTGTGAGAGATATCTACAAGTCGAAGTATTCCACAAACTTATCCAAGTGAGGGAAGTACTGAGTAACCGTTGTTGCACGAAGATTCTTCACCAAATGCTTACGAGTAGGATTTTGGTTCTTACGAGTAGAAATCCTTACGAGTAGAACTAGGGTTTTGACTTTTTGACTTTGAAATCCTTACGAGTAGAATGCCCAAATTTTGTCAAAAACACTAACTTGCACCCAAAAACACGTTTCCAAACGATTTCTTTTGCACAAACTTCTTCCAAAACACTTAATGATCAATAAAAACTACAACTTTAAGCTTAAAAACACATAAAAATCAAAACTTTATGCAAAAAGCTTGCGTTTTTATATAAAAAACGAAACTTGTTGGAAAAGTTTCAACAAAAAACGAACACAAACACTCCTAAACCATTGTTAGGCGATTGATACCAATTGTAGGACCTTGTTTTTCTATCAACCTTATCACAATACCCACGTTAACACACAAATAAAGAAGCAAAGATGAAGTAAGAAAGGTGGTGACTTGAATGTATAAATCGTATGTTTAGAGAGAAAAGGAAGAGAACATGAAACTATATTTCATAAGGAAAAACACACACTTACACACTCAAACACACTTCAGTGAACCTGACCCTAAGGCTTGGCCATGGCTTGAATTGGGTAATAACTTACATAAGGCTAGCTTAACTTAACTACTAACCATTTAGCTTAGCCCAATCCACGAGGCCATTGACTATTCTATTGCGAAATCTAACACACGTTACAAAGTTCCTAAATGTGAATGACCATCACTTCTATTAATTATTATTAAGGCTAACATTTAATATTAAAAAATGCCAGATATTAACAATAGCCGGTTTCCAAACTTTTTATCCGGTAGCAAGTCATCTGACGGGTAGAACGGAACAAACTTAAAAGTTCGTTACATTAAGTGGAACAAAAAAAAGTACGTGTACTAGATCGGTACATTTGAAAAAGTACGTTGCTATTGTACGACCAAAACCCTTTTTAATTATCATCATAGCATCCAACAACAATCAATTATACATTAAAAGAAAGGCCTTAAGTTACTTAAATTTTTAGTTCTTTTAATGATAACTCTGCTAATGCCAAGAACATATTCAAAAATCAATAAGCAAATCCTACAACTACTTCACACCCCCTTATTAACTCTAAAAGCAATTCCAAACACATGTTCAACTTGAACCCATAACCAAAATTAAAAATCAAAAGATTCTTCCTTTCTTTTTTCAGTAATGTAAAACTAAGAACTTCATAAAAAAAATATTATAAATTTCAGTACTTACTTTTAACCAGGAACAAAGGCAGAAAAGCAATCCAACAATATCGTAGCCTAAAATAATCAAAAAGTTAACACACATCGACAATCTCACAAACCCATTAACGAAATCAAAAACCACAAAAATCACCAAAACCCATCTCACATTTCTTGTGTGTGTGTCAAAAAACCCAGTGGTGGATTTATTTCGAGTGGTGTGTGTGTGGGAACCTTGAGACTATAAACAACGTATTACAAGTGTTACCATCAAACCAACACACTTCAAATCACCGCTCAAGCATGAGTTGGAGCACTGTAACTAGTAATGTTCATTAGCTTGGATTGGGCCAACATCAAAAAACCGATACGATATAACCAACCATATATAAAGAGTTGGCCTAAAACGATTTATATGGGCCGGGTATCCCGCTTATTATACTTTAGTAGAAATGCTTAAACAATACGCGTGGATTTATTTATAAGGGAATGTCCCCAGCTAAAGGCATTGGTTATTTCTCATTTATGGTTTATAATAACTATTCATGTATAACAAATATGTAATTATCGCGACTACTTGTACTAAAACCACAAAATGACAAATCTTGCCATCGGCATTCTATTTATAATTAGCAAATCTCATTAAACTACAGCCGTCTAACTTGTCATCTTACCAGGCTCTCTTCAATACGATGGTGGTTGAAAAAAAATCAACTTTAGCATTAAAAAACTTAAAACCTACCGTGATGCATTGTACTAAAAAAGGTATCTCATATCTTAAACTATTTCTTACCTACTACGTTGATCATTTGTTAAAGGACTGGACCCCTGTGATCAAAACAAGATTCTCCAAAATGAATCAAATATTGATATAGGATATATAGGTCATGTTTTGGCAACAAGCATTTGGAAGCATTTAGGAGCGATAAGCGACAAGTGGTAAGCATTTTAGATGAAAAGCTTGTTTGGTAACACCTCAACAAGCGTTTGAATATTGTTATTCTGCTTCATCTAAATGCTTCTTAAAAGCATTAAATGCTCCAAGTATTTGGTTTCTGAAATTACATATATACCCTCATTTGTTTAATCATTTATTTTATTTTAATGCCTAAATGACCTTGTTCGTAATTTTACACTTATAATTACTGCTACAACTACGTTACCAAACACGTTTTTTAAACAAACAATACTACATTCTTCTTGGCTAACTACTCACAACTGCTTATTTGTCAACAAACATAGCCATAATAGCGGAGCGGACTATCAAACTATATTAAAATATTTGTCATTGAATAAAATAATCGTTATTGGGCCCGTAGATTTGTTAGCTTGCTTTGGTCTAGTCAAATACACTACCATATTTCAGATCATGACTTTAAATTATCTATGATAACGTTTAAGATATATATTTTATCATTTGAGTATTCACGAGTTTTGATTCGTTAAATTATAGATTATTAAACTGGTTAAAATTAAGATTCAAGATCGGTGATCCCAGCCAAATAGTTTATTTATGGGATAATGTTTAAAAATGCATCGAAGTTGACCACTTTTGAGATTGTACATAGCTAACTATTCAATGTATCCAATCAGGCTAAGCGTTACCTCGTTAGTCTTTTATATTAACGGTCGTTAGTAAATAACTTAAAATTCCGTTTTCTTACGCTTTTATTCGTTTTCACGCGCGTTTTGTCCGTTATTACCGCGTTTCATCCGTTTTATCGTTTTACGTTTTTTAGTGGATTTCATCCGTTTTTATCGTTTTGTCCGCTTTTTATGTTTCGTCCATTTTATCACGTTTTCGTTCGTTTTTTCGCGTTTTATTCTGTTGCGTTTTGTCCATTTTCTTACGTTTTCATCCGTTTTTATACATTTTCTTACGTTTTCATCCGTTTTATACCCTAAACCCTACGTTCGTTTTTACACGTTTTCAAACGTTTTTACTCGTTTCTATACGTTTTCATTCGTTACTATACGTTTACGTTCGTTTTTATACATTTTCATTCATTTCTATACGTTTTTACATGTTTTCGTTCGTTTTTACATATTTTCATTCGTTTTTATACGTATTTACATGTTTTTGTTCATTTAAGAACGACAACGTGTAAAAACGAACGAAAATGTATAAAAACGAACGAAAACATATAAAAACGAGCAAAAACGTTTTAAATGTGTAAAAACAAACGTAGACTTATAAAAATGAATGAAAACGAGAAAAAACGAGAAAAAACGTAAGAAAACAGACAGGAATGTGTAGAAACGGACGAAACAAAACAAAACGTAAGAAAACGAACGATAAGGTATAAAAACATACGCAAATGTATAAAAACGGACGAAAACGTATAAAAATAGATGAAAACGTAAGAAAACGGACGCAAGCATAAGAAAAAGAACGTATAAAAACGGACGAAAACGCATAATAACAGATGAAGGCGAATAAAAATGTAAGAAAACGGAATTTTAAGTTATTTACTAACGACCGTTAATATAAAGGACTAACGATGTGACGCTTAACCTGACTGGATACATACAATAACACAAATTCAAAAGTTTTGTGATACAATGACAAAAAAAAAAAAAAAAAAAAAAAGTTGGCTACACACAATCACAAAAGTGATCATGTTCGATGTATTTTTTTTAGCATTATACCTTTATTTGAGAAAGCTTTGTGGTATTACTAGTTCACATATTACATGGACCGTGTACATGACACTTTGTTTAAAACAAAAACGACTAATGAGGATTACAAATGATTGTATACAACTGGGTGTATTTGACGAATCTAGCTGGAGCTCAAAGTTATAGCTTTCAAGAGCTGGAGCTAAAATTTTACTTTCAGATATATTGGGCATAATAGCTAGAAATAAAACTTAAAACTATAAAATGACATAACTGACTAGGGCTTGTCTCAGTGGTACTGTTTACTCTCCGCAAACGTTCAGTTGACCTGTCAAAAGAAGGTTTTTGAGGAAAATGGTTCGAGTTCAAACCCAAATCCTGACTAATAAGGTTGTTTGTTAGGACAGGAGATCATTGCTTAAAGCTTGGTCTTTAAAGAAAAGGTTGGTCATGACCTCTGCCTGGGTTAGGGCGTCTACACCGATCTACACGTTTTGAAGAAAAATCTAAAATGGGATATTCAAACAAAAAGGTTTATATTATTTTACAGATGATATATCATTTACATACCAAAAGTTTACTGCATACTAATGGATTAATAATAACCACTCATTTTTTATATTAAATAATAAACACATTTTCACATTATTTTTTTTCAAAAATTAATATCTCTAAAACTGTTTATCGTTAAGCAAAGAATTACACTATCACGACTAGCCTTAATTATCTTTTTATAGACGGACATTTTGATATACTTTTGCAAAACATTTTTTTTAATCAACTTTTCACGTTTTTTTGTCATTTTTTTCGTTGTTGAAACTTACAATATTTGAATATTTAACCAAGTAAAATAAACAAAACTTTTTATACAAAATTCTAAACGTTTCACCGCTTTTTAATCTTAGACATTAATAGCTTTACAACCATATATAATACATTACATTTCAAATCGTAGATTATTGCAACTAATTTGTCAAAGTTTGATATAACACATAAAATCACATTTGATTTTTACCACACGTGATATCAATCACATTTGATTTTTACCACACGTGATATCAATCACATGTGATTTTTAGCATATGTGATTATAGAAGTTTTATAAATACTCTACAATCTATAATTTTATAGAAGTTTGATACATAAATTACTATAATCTATAATTTAAATATAATGTGTGATAAAGGTTGGAACACATAAATATATGTTTTTTATTGGAAAAAAAATGGGAAAAGTTTTTTTATTTATGCACAAATACTTATGCCAGTTTTAGTACAATTGTTTAGTGTTTGAACTATTATATTCGTGTTAAATCACATGTGATATATAATGCGAATTTTAATAAGAAAAATTAAAAAATAAAAAATAAACGTCAAAAGAAAATAAAAAAAGAGCTGACACTTATAAAAAAACTTTTGTTATTTAAACCACCTTACTCTATTTTTAAAATAGTAGTGAAATTAAACATTGAAAAGGGATATGTTATAGTAATCCCTTCTATGGTTCAACCAAAAACCTGCCATAGCACATATCTGACATAAAACGATATATGATACTCTTCCGATACATGCGATAATTAAAATACATATAAGAAGTCCGTATAAACTGCCCCCACTAAAAAAAGCTTCCACATTTTTCGAAAGATATTTCATGCAAACTTTTAGAAAAGAACTTTCGAACTCTAAAAGCTCTTTATATATTTTGTTGCCAGCTTAGCATGTAATTTGGTGTGATAGTGTCAAGGTCTGTAACAAAAAGGTTAAAAATTTAATTCTTGAACAAGTATACTACTATATTCTTTTATACATTATATGAAATTTTAATAGTTAGCATTTGTTAAACGGAAATGTCATTTTCATAAAAGTATAGATATATAGTTGAATGTTATTACTCATCATTAGGGGTGTCATATTTAAAATGACGCGGGCAAATACGGTTACGACACGTGAGGATATTGGTCCGGGTTCTTCAATCCATCCCGATTAGATTGATCGGGTCAACCCGTTAACAGAAATACAACTAGGGTCGGGTATCGGGTTCAAAATATTTGAAAATTAGGGTTGAATTAGACCAGAATAACCAACAATTTTTTTTTAAACTTTTAAAATCTTTATTTAATTAAAGGCCCAAATTAGTGCATGAACATATATTCTTCATATATTTGGTTTATATTCATTTTATTATATAATTGGCCCAGTTAATAATCATTCTGAAATATGTAAATCCAACTATAAAATGCATGTATTAGTCGTTCTTCTACTTCTTATATGAATATAATAACTTTTTAAAAGCCAATAGACATTATATTCATGCGTTTAGTTACTAAATTTAAGAAATTAAATTCTAGAATTATATAAATGGACGGCCGACGCTTGACCCGACCGTTGTGACCTGGTAGAACCAGAATAGGGTGGGGTTATTATAATATTTTTGCTGACCAACCGACCGACGACCGTGACCGAGAACCGCCGACCAGGCCAGACCTGACACCCCTACTCATCATTATCCATCCATGAGTAAATAAGAAATGCTTTTTAGTGTGACCCTAAGAGCATGTTTGATAATGCGGAGGCAAGTTAAAGCGATTAGCGGCGTTATTAGTCATTAATTTGGAACTTGTGTTAAAGTGGTGTTAAACCATCGGATTTGATGCCAGGGCGTTATTTGGGTTTTTTTTCTTTTTGTTTTTTTTATTTATGCATCTAAATGAGGGGTTGTTTTTGTAAATTGTTGGGAATGTTATTGGGATGTTATTGTTGTGAGTGTTGTTTGGGAATGTTAAGGTGAAATGTTAAAGCTGATGTGACGCTGACGTAGACGGTGTTATTGGTGTTATGTGTGCATGCTCTAATATAGTACGGAGTAGAGTTTAATGCGTTTGGTGTTGGTGTCATGTTAAGCCCACCACCATTTTTTATATAAATAAAACCCTCTATTTTCTGCACACACACACACACTTATTTCTCTCGTCACGACTCAAATCTCTCCGACCAGTAAGAAAGAAAGAAAAAAATGGGTTTCGAGAAGATCAAAGTTGCAAATCCCATCGTCGAGATGGACGGTGCGTATATTTAATTTATTTATCAGTCATTCCATTATGCGTTTTTATATATCTTGTGATCTGTTATATTTTATAAATCAGTCCTACTTATACTCAACAGATCGTTGTTAATAATAAGGATCGCTTATTTATTTATTGTATTTTTACGTGAGATCTGATTGTGTTTTGAGATTTATTTACGTTTTTTTTAATCTTTTGTGATTCTTTATATACAAAAATAGTTTTGCTTAAATTAAGCTACCATCAAAGTTTATTTTTTATGTTTTTTTTACTGTTGTATCTCGAAACACATAGACTATGCTCAAATGAAAATAATAAATAAATAATTGCTTTTGTCCATTTTATTTATACCGTTTGAAATTGTGTTTGAATGGTAAGAAAACAACATTGTGCAAGATTTCAACTTTTTGTGATTACAAACTGGTATTCTGTCATCTGGATTTTACTACGGTTATGTTTTTGTCGATTAAGAATATTGGTGAAAGAGTTTAACGATTTGAATTTCTGACAGTGATGTTTGTGGGGTGTTTGTGTTAGGTTATGGCTATGTTTGGCGAAGGGCTTATAGGGGCTCCGGCTTTTAAAATAGTAGAACTTATAACATAAGTCTCGTCTGTCACACATGCTTAAGCCACAAGCCTCCATAAGCCCAAGCCCATAGAAAGGGACTTATAGGGGCTTATGACTAGTTAAATTACTTAAATACCCTTAAAAATATAATAAATTATTACGTAAAAGATAAAAATATATGTGAATTTAATTTGATGTATTTTTATCTAATTTTACATTAATAAGCTTCAGCTCCAACTAATTCGCCAAATAGCTGTATAAAAATATAAACTTCAGCTTGCGGCTTATAAATTGTGTCAAGCTTATGTGAAATTTGAAAAGCCAATAAGCTTATATTTTGTGCCTTTATCAACTTGAGCTAATGAGCTTAAGTATGGTATAAGCTCAAAGTTGATAAGCTTAACAAGCCACAAAAAAATTAGCTCGTTCCCTTTTCAAAATTTACATAACCTTATAAGCACTACATAACAAGCCAAGGAACTTACGCGGAAGAGTCCTGATAAATGATGATTGAGATGAGATTCTGCATTTTTGAACCACGAAATACTCTGTTTCCATTTCGGTTGTATAAGCTAATACAAACACTCCCTTAATATTTTCATTGTTCTAATAGATTCTTAGGTGATTAAGAACTTTTTAATGTGACATCTAAGGCATAGACATGTCCCTTGCATCCCATTAGTTATATCGCATTTGATAGAATGATTGAATTTTATAAGGACTAACACTTTATGGTAATAATTAGTATATGTTACTCTTTTTTGCAAAATCTAGTGACTGGACCTGTAACACATTTTATTTTTGGTACAGGAGACGAAATGACCCGTATCTTTTGGGAATCTATTAAGAATAAGGTTTGCATTGCTTTTAGTCCAAATTTCATAATGTGGCCATCATTGCTCGTATTTAATAGTTTTGTTTATGTTTTGCAGCTTATCTTTCCTTTCTTAGAGCTCGACATCAAGTATTATGACCTTGGTCTTCTTAACCGTGATGCCACTGATGACAAGGTTACCGTAGAAAGTGCTGAAGCTACTCTTAAGTATGTCTGCTTATCTTTTAATTCTACGACACTTCTGTTTAGCATTGCGGATCTACATTCTCGCTTGCTCTATCTAAATATAAATCTCATTTCCCTTTTATGTCTTCGACTCTTTTCGAGTTCGAGTCCATGACTTCTTAGCACATTTGTGGGTCTGGCTTTAGTTTTTGCTGCTCAAACTGATACGTGCATTACTATTTTTAGGTACAATGTTGCAATTAAGTGTGCCACCATTACTCCAGGTATATTCAAATTATGAAACCATAAGGGAATCTACACATAACTAGCACTTTTTTTATCTTTAAAATAACGAAATTTTTCCTATTTCAGATGAGGCTCGTATGAAGGAGTTTACTTTGAAGAGCATGTGGAGGAGTCCAAATGGGACCATCAGGAATATTTTGAATGGTTAGTAATATTACTCATAAAAGGGATGATCATATCATTATTTCCGTTGCATGGATATATTTTGATGAAACGTGCTCTGAGCTCATTTCTTTTATCTTGCCGCAGGTACCGTCTTTAGGGAACCAATTCTCTGCAAAAACATCCCCAAACTGGTACCAGGTAATTGTCGAATTTGGTGTTGGCGTTGGCTTTATTCTTAATTTTCACAAAAAGGGAGTAAGAGCTAAAGCGAGAAAAGTTATATTAATATTGGCTTTTCATGTAGGTTGGACAAAGCCAATATGCATTGGAAGACATGCTTTTGGTGATCAGTACAAAGCTACTGATGCCGTGATTAAAGGACCTGGAAAACTGAAGATGGTATTTGGTATGATTATGAACTGATTTGAGTACTGATCATTCCGTATGATTATTATATAACGACTATGTATCTTTCAGTTCCCGAAGGAGCCGGTGAAACTATCGATTTGGAGGTTTACAACTTCACTGGTGCTGGAGGGGTAGCTTTGTCAATGTACAATACCGACGAGGTATGTTTGCAAGTCTTTAGGGTTTCGTTAGCTCCTTTTCCTATTATTACGATCAATTCCAATTCTGAAGTTTATGAACTTTGGATGATTAGTCCATTAGATCTTTCGCTGAGGCCTCAATGAACACTGCCTACCTGAAAAAATGGCCACTTTATCTTAGCACAAAGAATACCATTCTAAAGAAGTATGATGGAAGGTATGTAACATTCTTAGATCGTAATTCTATGATCACATTTTGTCATGAATATGTTAATTATATTGCTTAATATTGTAAAATTTTTATATTGCTTAATTACTGACTTGGTCTCCGATCAAACATGGTATTTAAACTTTCTTTTACTTTTGCTACAGGTTCAAGGACATATTCCAAGAAGTTTATGAAAGCAACTGGAAATCGAAGTTTGAGGCTGCTGGGATATGGTGAGTGGCTGAATTTGCAGGGTTTGGACTTTGGAGTTTATTACTGTCTGTATTTTAGCTACTTACCGTATGTAATTCATTTATAGGTATGAACACCGTCTCATTGATGATATGGTTGCTTATGCTCTTAAGAGTGACGGAGGTTATGTATGGGCATGCAAAAACTATGACGGAGATGTGCAAAGTGACATGTTAGCACAAGGTATGTGTAACCTTTAAACGATTTTGTTACATATCTCTTGTTGTCTTCTGTAATTTTTCAGAAGATGTGTATTCATTAAGGCCTCTTTTACAAACAACTCTGGTTTGATGACATCGTTTGACTTCAAATTGACAGGTTTTGGATCTCTTGGATTAATGACATCAGTACTGGTAATGTTTTTTTTTTCTTGTATCTGTCTTGGTACTTTTTCTTGATTATACCACGCTTCTGATAACAAAATGCTATCTTCTTATGTTTATACAAATGAACCAGAACTATTTTTCTGTGGTTTATAATGTGTCTATATCTAATGATTTTGATCTACCATATATGTGGTTTAGGTGTGTCCTGATGGGAAGACCATTGAAGCTGAAGCAGCCCATGGCACTGTGACACGTCATTACAGGGTGCACCAAAAGGGTGGTGAGACTAGCACAAACAGCATAGCCTCGATCTTTGCTTGGACCCGAGGGCTTGCCCACAGGTGCAGTAGCCGTGTTTGTTCTCATCATTAAACAGATGATTATTTATTAGAAGAGGCACTTTTGGCCCAAATGGACAAAATTGGGTCAGTTTGGGCTTTTTTTGGTTCGTCTTTTTGGGGTTTTTCGGGCAAAACAAAACATCCAAACTGGTCCAAAAGGGCGCTAAAAGCTGCATAAGATTTCTCAGGTCAAATGGGTTGGTTGTTGACATATGTTATTTATTTTGGAATTTACTTGAAGATTATTAACTGTGATCTACCAAAACTATACCATTAAAGTCTGAGAGTAAGAATCTAATTTTTTATAAACGTTTGAGGAGATGCTGGATGCGATACTTTTGTTGCTACAGTTTATGGCTTTAAATATCGAGAAAAACATATAAGCAACTTTGAAATTGATAAACAAATTTAAGATTAGCGGGCGAGCCCAACCAAGCTTGTTTCCCCTACCAGCCCCGACCCACCTTATTAGGCACCTCATTTATCTTTTTATTTGGACTTCTGTTGTACTTCTCGAGTTTTCTTTATATGTGGTATGAACTATGAAGAAAGTAAAAACATGATTGATTTGTGCAGAGCAAAGTTGGATGACAATGCTAAGCTTTTGGATTTCACTGAAAAGCTAGAAGCTGCTTGTATCGGTGTTGTTGAAGCCGGCAAGATGACCAAGGATCTTGCACTTATCATTCATGGATCCAAGTAAGCCACATGTGATAATTTGTGAATGTTGATCCTTCTGGAGAATTGTTTACATATCCAAATACTTGTTTAATGTGTTTCAGGCTCAGTAGGGAGCACTATTTGAACACGGAGGAATTTATTGATGCTGTAGCAGATGAGCTCAAAGCAAAACTGTCCGCCTAATAATCAGTGTATGTATCATCAACTGAATTTTCATATCAAGTGTGTGTCGGGAAAATTATTAGAGTTTCCTACTTTCCTATGAATCTTTTGCATAATTAGGTATATGTGTTTATGACGAAGGATCAAATGAGAAAAAATCTTAAAATGAGAAGGATGAGAAATAACTATAACTACACATTAGAGATGCATCGACTTGAATTAGATGCACCCCTAATCTTTTAGATGCATCATAATATATTTTCTAGCAAAAAATTAGATGCATATACATATATTAGATGCATTTCATCAAGTTAGGAAAATCCTATGTATTGTATATTAGATGCATTTCATCAAGTTAGGAAAATCCTATGTATTTTTCATCCCCTGCGGGTCAAATTTGTTGCTAGTACTTCTTTGCATCGTGTTCACTTCAAAATCACTTTCGAAACTAATTGGGATGCATCTAATTGAATAGAGATGCATTTAATTCAAGTCGATGCATCTCAAATGTGTGGTTATAGTTATTTCTCATTCTTCTCATTTTATGTTTTCTTCTCATTGGATCCATTTTTAAGATTCTCTTTAATTCTAAGTGATGTTTTGTTTTTTTGTTTTTTTTGTTTTGTTTTATTTCTCTTTAATTATTTATATATATATATATATTATATATATATATATATATATATATATATATATATATATATATATATATAGAGGAGTAGAGTTAAAATAAAAGACAAATATCCAATAAAAAGAATAAAGATTATTTTTTAAAAAAATTCAAAAATTCCACAAGATCGGGTATGTTGGTGCATAAAACTTTTGTGAAAACATTTTTATAATTTTGAGTTTTGATACGTTTTTTTTAATGCACAAAAATTGAATTTTGATGCACAAAATTTTCAACTTGTTTTAGTTAGATCTTGCTGATGTTATTTTGATTAAAAAGTCAAAAGAAGTTGGGTGCAAACCATTTTTGATGCACAAAAAGATTTAATCTTATGGCGTATTTTTTCATAATTTTTGGAAAAAGTATCCACTTTTAGAAAAAGTTTTCTAACTTTTCAATACACCATCATACCGATCTTGTGGAATTTGGAATTTTTCTAGATCTTTTTTGAAAAATCTTTTATCTTTTCTAGGATATTTGTCTTTTATTTGATCTTTATCTATATATATATATATATATATATATATATATATATATATATATATATATATATTAAATGTAAAACGACAACTTGTATACTGAATTTGTTTCTATTCGTTTTAGGATTTTACTCTCAACAAATTCTCTCTTAAAAACTGGTACTGATTTTACTCCTGTTGTCTATTTAACATCCAGGTAATTGTATCAACAGCTGAGAGCTGGGTTGATTGAATGAAGAGGAACAAATGAAGAAGATCGCTATCAAGCAGGATCCCATTGCCATTCTTATTTTGATTTGCTACTATATTTGGTAGGGTCTATATGCCGATTTAGTTTGCAAGTTATTGTTTTTCATGACTGATCTTGTGCTGTATTCAGCTTTTCCCTTTATTTGAAGTTATAATAGAACCTGCTATGATCTATATCTATATATATCTTATATATCTTATATATAAAGAGAGAACATATTTGCTTAAAATTTAAAAACTTAATGAATAATGCTGGTAGGTTAAAATAGTTATTTATGAAAGTCAAAAATTTAAAAACTTAGAAATGAATAATGCTGGTAGGTTAAAATAGGTGTATTTATAAAAGTATAAATACTTAAATAAGTAATTACAATTTAAACAAATAAATTTATTAATTGCTACACACTTTTTTTTTAAAGAAAAAGAAAAAAAAATGCATACATATCTTTTATATAATAAAGGAAAACTCTAGATGAGGATTTTTGTATTTAAAAAGAAAGAATGTTTCCTTATTTTATTAATTGCTACACTTTTTTTTTTTTTTAAAAAGAAAAAAAAAAAATGCACACATATTTGTTATATAATAAAGGAAAACTCTAAATGAGGATTTTCGTATTTAAAAAGAAAGAATGTTTCCTTATTAAGTATGTTTAATGTAAAAGTTTAAATATTTTTTTATTTGTCAATAAATATATAAAATTTTCGTTTTTATAAAGCTATGCTTATCTTTTTTATATAATAAAACAAAACCCATAGTGGGAATTTTTTATTTAAAAAAAAATCAATTAATACCTTATTTGGTAATATTTTTTTAAAATTGAATTTTTTTGCTGAATTTTGAAAAATAATAAAATCTAAATATTCCTAATTTGAGAAAAACCTATATAAAAATCGGGCTTTTACTTATATGTATACAAAATTAAGAGAAAAACCAAATATACACATGTACTTATAATGTCTTTTTTTATAATTGTGGGTCAAAGAGGGTAAATTTTTAAAAAAAGCGGATCACATGTTAGTCATACTTGTCTATCCCTTCCAGACAAATTTCATCAAAGTAACCGAATTCCCTCAGCCACCTAACGAATCGGCCACTTCCACCACCGCTGCCACAGGGTTTTTCTATAGTTTACTGAACATGTCACCCTTCTATGTCTACGGTTCAAGTTTCTACATAAGTGACCTTCACGAATTCATTAACCCGTAAATCCTAAGTAATTCCTATCTCCAAAATATGCCACTACAACCCTTCTAACATTCTACATAATTCACCATCACGAATTCATCAGGTTAACCTAATATACTTATCGCTTCACCTTTGTTTCACTTCCATGGTTTGTTCATCATGTTCATCCCTGCCGATGTTGTGAACATATCCTCATTAAACGTTACAAAAACCTTCGGCTCGAACACAAGGAATGATGGGTAAAAATTCTAATATGTCTAATTTTTAGAAAAACTCTATTCCCATTTCATTAATTATTAATTATGGAATAATGGTTTTATTTTGATTATAGATTTTGTGTATTCTTTTCTGTTAAATTATGATTGCATATTCAAAGGTTTATAAACAAGTGAACAACCATTTAAATAATGTACTTTGTTTTATGAATTAAACGTGGTTCTTATTATTCAATTGCAAACGATTCATGAATGTCGTATTGATGGTTGTATGATATGCTTAAAGAATTATCTTTGGTTATAGGTGTTTGATGAACGGGTCACTACAAAAAATAGTGCTACTCTCCACACTTATTTTGCCACGGTATGATAAATTGTGGACTTTATTTTATATGGATAATAATTTTGCTACATTTATATGTGTAACAAATATTAAAAAAAATAATCAACATATATAAGTGTGTACAATTACAATAATGCTACACTTATATGTGTTACAAATGTTTCCACACTCTTTATTATAAACATTTTTTGCAATTTTGCCATACTTTTAGGTGTGTACATTCAAAAATATTTCCTTTTTAAACTATAAATTTGGATAATATCTCCAACTTGTGTGTAAAAATTTATGTCACCCATTATTACCACACTTGAGAAAGTGTGGACCCAATAATTTTACACATTTTTAAGCGAAGCAATTTGACCTTTAAAATGTGGAGAATTCAACTAGTTTTTTGTAGTGCACCAAGTGTTTTATCAACCATCCAAAGAAGAAAAAAAACGGTTTAAGCATTTTTCCTTTTGTGCATTTCAATTGGAATATACATATAAATATGATTTTTAAGTTTTAGAGTTTATTTTTTATTTTATTTTTATTTTGCGATTATTGTAGTGTAAAAGTCTGGATTCTAACCTGAAAAGATCCACTCAAAGGGTAAAACTCATCTATATTTTCTGTTTCTTATTTCTAGAAGCGTATTCTCAATGATTCGCTTATTTTTGCAGGCTGTCTATTGGGTTCAAGTTTGCTCAAAACTTAAATGACACCACTTCTGGATGGAAGATGGAGTTGTGCAAGTTTGGGCAATTAAGAATAGTAAGCCTAACAAACAAGCTTAGACCGGTTTCTTTAATTATGTAATATATATTGTTCTTTCAATAATCATGTTGCTAATCTTGAGTAATGAAGGCTCAAAGAAATTTAAAACAATAGGTACTTGAAAAACTTGCCAATGATCATTTTAGTGCAAAATAAATTCTTAGGAACCTATTATCAAATTGATTAGGTATAATTT
This sequence comes from Chrysanthemum makinoi, assembly GCA_910596185.1. NCBI lineage: Eukaryota > Viridiplantae > Streptophyta > Magnoliopsida > Asterales > Asteraceae > Chrysanthemum > Chrysanthemum makinoi. The sequence continues at coordinate 69,913,431 of OU343219.1, read as the reverse complement.
GGGGAATCAGGCATTCTCGAACTATAGTTGTTTATTCTTTTATTGCTTAAGGTTTTCATTTGCTTTTTCAATAATTCTATATGTTGGTGAATGTAATATTTTGGGTTGCTTATCTGTTGGGGCTAGATAATGGTATGCCTAACAAATGTTCTTGAACTTCTTAGCCAAGATAATTAGAGACCTATGATGTTTGATTCAAAGGTAAGAGGAATTCTTTTAAGGGTTAGAAATTGTAATTGGTATGTGATGTTTCTGGGCTAATGGTTAAGTAGAGTTGTGTTATGCATCTTTATTCTCGGTTTGTGTTTTTCGTGCTTTGCTTATTCTTTTGTCTATTTTTGCTCTCAGGTTGTTGCTCATCGTCCCTTATGTTTTTGTGAATTCAACACTAAACTTTTAAAGCTACCTTTGTGCCTTTTATAGGGTGTTTCAGTTACTTAATTCAGTGTGTATTGGCTTATTGCATATTTTGAAAGAAGAAATACACTTTGAAGTATTTGCTATATAAAAAATTCAGTGATTTTCTACTTTTAGGGGCTGTTTGGTTGGGGTCAATTCATGGGTATTTGGGGAATTTGAAATTAAAATTCCATGAAATCTCATGTTTGGTTGGAAAATAAGAAGGATAATAAGAAATTAAAATAACTTGGTTCAAGCAACTTTAATATCCTTGAAGGCAAGGATTATCATTCCCTCCAAAAGCATAACTTTCACAAGCCACTTTAAAAAAAAAAAACACCTGTCCTTTTCTCTCATCTCTTGCCTCTTCTACACAACAAGCTTCTTCCTTCGGTAACCACTTTTTTCATTATTAATTCTTTGATTATTGTCTTCGATTTCATCCTTTTTTCCCTTGATTTCAATCCCGAAAATTGTTGATACAAATTAGGGTTTATGGCTGTCATGTATTGTGCCAATCTTGAAATTGAATTTGGGTTTCAAACTTGTAATAATGAGGGACTATAACGTGGGTATGCAAATTGAATGCAATGTCCCTTTTAAGTTTCATTTCTTTTTTTTACATGTTTTTGCCTTGATGGGTATGCAAAGTTTGTGTTTTTCTTTAGTTCATTTACTTTTGTATGTGAATGAAATGTTCCTTTTTCATATTGATTAGCATTTGATTAGTTGTTTTATGTATACAACAGTGGGTATGGCAAGTCAATGTAGAACTTATAATGGGTGGTCACTTAAGGAAGAAACACAACTTGTTGAAGATTTGGTAACTATGGTTAATAGTGGATTATATAAAGCGGACAATGGCTTTAAAAGTGGTTATGTACCTCGAGAAAAGCTTTAAGCAAGCATTCCCAAATTCGGATAAACTGGTAAAAAACATTGAATCAAAAGTAAAAACATTGAAGAAGGATTGGCAAACTGTTTATGATATGATTAATGGTTCAAGCACTAGTGGGTTTGGTTGGGATGAAAATAACAAGCTTTTGACCGCATCTAACGATGTTTGGAATGACTACATCAACGTCAAGGTAAGTAGTGTCTTATGTCATTTTCTAGTTAAACATGTATTGGTTACAGTTTTAGTTGTTATTGGAGCTTTGTTTCTTGAATAGAATAACAAAGACAAGGGTAAATGGAGAACTAAATCATTCCCACTCGAAGAATATGTATTGCTTTTGGAAAAAATCGAGCTTGTGGGAATGGAGCTAAAGACTTTGCTGATAGTGAAAAAGAGGCAACCATAGAAGTGCTTGAATCTGATGAGGAACTCGATCGAATGATGGAAGGTAGCCACAATGTACCTCGTTCTCCCACTGCTCAAGTAGATGAAACTACAAGTATTGAAGTTGATAAAAATACAAAAGTACGTTGCAAAAAAAGGAAAAGACAGATGGATCCTTTGGTTGATGGATTACATGATGTTGCTAAGCTACTTAGTGAAACTCTCAACAAAGCGGCCACAACAATGAGTCGAGATATAGAATTTGAAGAAGATTTGAAAAAGAAAAGAGGTATGATCACTAATGACATCTTCAAAATGACATCACTTAATCAACAAGAGAAATATGAGGTAATGGAAAAGATACGAAGTGATGTTGGATATGTTGAAGCTTATTGGGATATGGATGACAGTAATCGAGATGGTTGGGTGAAGTATATTTTGCTAAAAAATTAGTTGCAGTTATTATGTATTGATGGAGTCGAACCATGGTAAAATTAGTTGGAGTTATTTTGTCCAATTAACTTTGTACTAATGTTTTGTATTTTGAAAAACACATCATGATGGATTTATCCGGTTGTGAAAAAGATAGGAAGTGATTATGGTTTTGTGGAAGCTTACATGGATTTAGATGTAGAAAGTAGTTGATCAGTTTGTATCTTTGATTAGGACAACTTGGGTTGAAATGGTTATGCAACTATGTATTTTGTGGATTAGAAAATGGTTCGTTACTTTGTTGTATTTATTATGTACACGTTTTGCACTTTCCAATGAGTTCTTCCGTTACAGTACAAAATTGCAAGGCCAAAAATAAGACAGATTTTTAAATTCTCTTATGTCAACCAAACATGCATTAGGATTTCAATTTCCAAAATTTAATATTCTTTAGAATTTAAAATTCTAAAGAATTTAAAATTCCGGAATTTGAAATTCTTGAACCAAACGCCACCTTAAACTCCACTAATCGCATGATATTTTAAATGAACTTTAGCTCTTTATTTTCCAATCATCTGCGTCACATCGCCCTAATTATCTATTGCATAGTCACAATTTAATTTTAGTTTACAAATGGATGGAATTTCTCTAATAGTAAGGTTAACGAAGTTGGATGTAAAAGAAGTTATTTGTTAGCACTCTCTACTTCAGTTTTGTAACACCCCAACCCGACAAGGGTCCGAATGCCACATTATGGAGTCATATCAGAACATACTAATAAAATACAAGCGGAAGTCTTTTATTTAATATCATAAAAAGTCATCAAAACATAAGTCATCCAAGAGTCCCAAAACATAACCAATCACTGAAATAACATGGTCCAAAATACTGAATAAAAGATAGTTCAAAGTGCCAAAGGTCCAACAAAAGGGTTCACTAGGGTAGGTCTTCCACTCCTACTCTCGAAATCCCATATCCTGCTCCCGCTAAAAACTGCCGCATGGAAAAGGTGAGGCTAGCGCTCATGAGCAGATATAAACAAATATGTATATATATCGATAATCAAATCAGAATCAAATACACCTTGCTATTTGTAACAATTATCAAAACAAAGGAAACCCCCTGAAGAATAAACATGGTAATCTGAAGAAAAATCAAGGTAATCAAGTGAACCGAATATAAGGGAGAGAACATGGTAGTCAAACGAATCACATACGAATCTTGAATGAACAGCCCAACTGAAAAACTAAACACAAGATGGCATACCAGCGAATAAATCGTAATAGCAGATAATCAGATAATAACCAAAATCAGAATGTTGCCACGAGCGCCTATACTAAAGGAGATACTCCAATAGCAAAATCTACAAATCATATATCATATCAAATATCATATCATATCCGTCAATTCATATCAAAGTGTACATGGGTAGCTAGCCCAAATGTACCAAACTGTGAGGAGGTGTATTGCACAACACGCCGCACATCACCAAAAGCTGACTGAGTACCTAGGATGCATCCATACGCTCCCTCAAAAACAAATCAAATATACATATGCCAATGCGAGAGTATACGTAATCATAATGGCCAAGTTCACAAATATCATAATCATATCATAAGGAGCCGGGGACTAATCACACCGCCCCAGATAGTGTCATGCCATTGGTGCATCAATGACATGGCCATGGTACCTCCATGGCTAGTTAGCTCGGGCAACCAAACAAAACCAATCATATCATATCAATGCGTGCCATGGAATCATATCAATAAGGGATCTCAAACGGATAGCATATCAACGAATAACTAAGCGAATATCAAATCAGAGAATCATACCAAAACGAATCATATCAAAGGGATCATATCAAATCAAAGTAAGGAGAATACGAATCAGATATATATCAAAATAGACAGGAGTCATGAGAGAAAAGAAGTGTCATTACTGAAATAACGAAATATCTGTACCTCAAAGCGTATGCACGAGAGTAAAGCACACAAAGCCAAATCACAATCTCTCCCCCTTCACGATATCTACATAAATTAATAATTCTACATATTATTTATAATTCCACAAATGTCGAAACGGTCTTTTAATATTCGGGTTATATATTTAACATATTTTAGTGTTTTATGTTATAAAATAATAACGTACTTTTTAGACGATATTCGAATAATGTTATGACAAATGACGGGCGCGGACCACCTTTGGAAATTACATAACAATGCTACTATATTACATGAAAACAGTATTATGTTATACGTTTTCCTTACAATTGCCAAGGTCCCATTTACCACATGCATGCATTCTCTTTTAATGTTTATATAAAGGTTGTTAAGCAGGTCTTGCCAGGCATTGGTTAAGAAATTGAGGACCACAAAAAGAAAAAATATTTTTTTATTGAAAAAGTGTGGGTCATTGAGTCTTTAAATTATTTTTTTGGTGTTTTTTTGTAGGTCTTCCCTCTTCTTAACCTGTGCCCTAAGGGCACTGGTTACACAATCCATTATATAAATATATTCTGGTTGGAGTGAAATGCAAATATCAAAACCACTCATGAAATCACATCAACCCACACATTCATGACCCATTTTTATTTTTTTCCTATGCTGACGCTAACCAAATACCAACGCCCCCACATGCATGCGCACACATAAAATCATACCATCCAAGTTATATTTAGATTCTTATTACGTACTCCCTCCGTCCCAAATTTATAGTCCCCTATTGATTTTTTCGGTCTTTCCTTTACAACTTTGACCTTAAATATTTTTGTTTTGTGTTATATAATACTTGATGAAAATTATATGAATGGATTGAGTTTTTGAATGTATTCTCATCGATATCTTTTTCATCAACTATTGTATAACACAAATAAAAATATTTAAAGTCAAAGTTGAAAAAGAAAGACCGAAAAAGTTAATAGGGGACTATAATTTTGAGACGGAGGTAGTAGTATTTATCTCATATGCCTTGTTTAAAATCAGATTCGAATATGTACCTAATTGAACTCATTTTCGGAAACAGATTTATATACATAAGTTAGGGAATTTTATTTCCACATTCACCCACCAACAGACATTCATATGGGTTGTTTTATACTGCTTCGAAATAGATGATAACATGCATGATCTCGACACAACACATGACATTCAATCTTATTTATTTGCTTCATCTCACATATGTATGTCATCTTTATATTAGTATTATCCGTATAGTGCCTATGTAAAACGTTAACCCAAACTCATTTACCAAACTCACCCACGACCACACCATACAATCGCTACCCAAAACTTCATTCGACCCAAACCATGCATACGACCCTCGTTAAACATGCAGTCCACGTTAACTATACACTTATCGACACCAACCTAAACACACTCGACTCGCATCACCAAGCATCCATGACTCCATTCGAATACACACGACACGATTTTAACATATGATCTAAACATGCATACTCGATCACATAAGGGCTGTTTTAAACAGATTCGAAAAGAAGACTAACATGCATGAAATCGACATAACCATACTCGTTTCACAAAATCTTGTGGCATTTATTTTAACCGCGTATATCAATCTTAGCGAGACATAAACAACACAACTGGACAACACAAGCAATTCATATTCTCATGCTTTCATATTACTTATATGCATGTTATTCATTATACCGTTTGTCGAGACAGAAGCTCAAAATATAGACGAGATAAGAATCATAAAACATGTTTCATCTTTAGCCTATGTTTCATATGTGTGTCGTATGAATAGAAAACGAAGAGATCGAGATACCTCTTGGGTCGGGTGTAGGAAACGAACAAGAACCAAGACCAACTCCTAATCGAACCAACCAAAACCCTTAGTCGACTAGCACACCACACGAGCGCAATCAAGACGAATAACCCCACAAAAACTCCCCTTTTTCTACCCTCGTACTACCTTTTCCTAGTTCTAACAGGAATGAAGAAAAAAAAAAGAAACGACAGCTTCTTGGAGAGAACAAATGGTGGAGAGAAAAGGAGGTTGCTGCTAGGTGATTGTTTTAGGTTTAGATGTGTAACAGGAATATGTATTAGGTTGGTTATAGGGTAGGGAATAGGCTATATAACTTGCAAAAAGGGAAAGCGTGTTATGTATTTTTTTTTAGAAGATATTGCATATGTCTTCCATTTGTGAATGAGATAAGCACAAGGAAAAGTGTCGGTTTTGATTTTTGGTTGAGGATTAGGCTGAACATATTCTATAAGTACAGATGTACATGATTCACATATATGTAGATATTAGGTTATATAAATTTTGCATCTAAACCAATTTATAATAATTTAAATGTGTAGCTTATTTAGTTTAGGATTTTATTTAATTATGTACATAACATATATATTTTTGTCATATCATATAGTTCTAGGCATTTCATTTGTTGTTACATACTTAGAAAAATTTCAAATTAGACGAAAACTTTTGGGAATTAGAAATTAGAGTTTTACAAGTTTTGCATCCAGAAATTGGTGGGACTATTTATTGCTTCACTGTTTGCCACCTCTTGTGCTCTACTTGACATTCTCACACCTCCATACAAATAATTTGTAGGCAGAAAGGGTACTTATTACCCTGATTACCCGAACTCCATTTTTTGTAAGTTCATTATTATTATTTTTTTGATAACCATGATTTCCGATCTTTTGGCCGACTAATTCACGGGGTTTGAACCCACCGCCACACATACTCAAACCAGGTAAAGCCCTCCCTTTTTAGGAGGTTGGCGTGACCATTTAAGGTTATTTGCACTTATGAGGAATTGAACTTGAAACCTCACACATTTTAGAGCGATAGCCACAAGCCTTTCACCACTAGGCCACCTTTATGTGGTTAAGTTCATTCTTTTTCTGCAGCACAACATGACAATCTAATACGTAGTTTTAGAGGTGTCAAAATGGATTGGTAGTTGGGTTGCTAGGCTAATGTAGGTTAAAGTCAAACAACATGGGTCGGTTTGGTCGACCCAACAACACATTTTGCATAAAGTTTTGTGTTACAATTTTCCACTTGTGCTACAATTTTCCATTGGTGTGTAAATTAATTACCATTTCGCATATGTAAAGCTGTATTACTAATTAATTATCGACTGTTAATAGGATAAAATAATTTACGTTATAATAAAGTGTGCTTTGGTATAATAAAAGGGTTGTTTTATGTTTGTTTTGCAATGAGTATCATTCAAATCCAAATTACTATTGTATTTATTCTGGTTCACAATATCGTTTAAAAACCTACGAAATGTATCCCCTCCCATCGACAAAATTCCTCAAATACACATGTAACCATGTATTCAAACAACTTTATCAGTTGTAACAAAAAATAAAACTCCACATAAATTTATAAGAACCAAATGCACCGAACAAATCAAAAACTATAAAATAATACATGAACGTGATTGTTTTTACAAAAACAAATCAGAAAATATAAAATGATAAAATATAAAATAAAAAATGAACGTGCTTACATAAAAGATTTATATATAATAATAAGGCAAATTTTCAAATATTTACTCTTATTTTGGTGCTTACCAAGGGATAAATCTCCACCATCCATCTAGTTTGATCTAATGGTGGGGATAAACCTAAAGATTTAATAAAGAAACCTAAATCCATGTTTTTTTTCTCATTTTCTTTGTCTTTTTGTCTTTCTTATTTATTAACATTTTTTTCTTTTTCTTTTCTTTTTTTTGAAATTCACGTTTTTTTTTTTTTTTGAAATTCACGTTTTTTTTTTTTTTTTTTTTTTTTAAATTCACGTTTTTTTTTATTCAAGTTTGTTTTCGCTTTCATACGTGTTCATCTGTATTCATGCGTTTTCGCTCGTTTTTATACGTTTTCGTCCGTCTTCATATGTTTTCGTCCGTTTTTTTACGTTTTCGTACATTTACATCCGTTTTCGTCCGTTTTCATATGTTTATATACGTTTTCGTCTGTTTTCAGACGTTTTTGTCCGTTTTCATACGTTTTCGTTCATATTTATACAATTTTCTTCTGTTTTGAGACGTTTTCGTCCGTTTTTATACGTTTTCGTCCGTTTTCATACGTTTTCGTCTGTTTTCTTACGTTTTCGTTTGTTTTCATACGTTTTTGTCTATTTTCTTACGTTTTCGTTCGTTTTCATACGTTTTCGTCCGTTTTCTTTAGTTTTCGTCCATTTTTCATACGTTTTCAGACGTGTTTATACGCTTTCATACGTTTTCGTCAGTTTTCTTACGTTTTTGGCCATTTTCATCCATTTTCATACGCTTTTGTCTGTTTTTTTAGGTTTTCATGTATTTTCGTCCGTTTTTAGACGTTTTCTTCTGTATTTTTACGTTTTCATGTATTTTTGTCCGTTTTTATACGTTTTCGACCGTTTTCAGACGTTTTCATACGTTGTCATCCGTTTTTTTACGTTTTCGTCCATTTTTAGACGTTTTCGTCTGTTTTCAGACGTTTTCATCCGTTTTTATACGTTTTCATCCGTTTTCATACTTTTTGTCCGTTTTCAGACGTTTTTGTCCGTTTTCAGATGTTTTTGTCCGTTTTCATACGTTTTTCATTCGATTTTATACGTTTTTGTCCGTTTTCAGACGTTTTCATTTTGATATTTGTAAGTGACACTTATTTATCTCTTGTGATATAACACTGTAAGAAAGATGAAAAGTATTACATTCTTCATCATGTATGTGTTATCAGTTGTGATACTCAACTAAGAATGTGATGGTTGTGTTTTTGAAAATATTTAGGAAGATTTTTGTGTTTTATGATATTATGAAATATTAGAAAAGTTGTTCAACTGAAAACAAGAGATGTTATGATACTTTTGTTAGACTTGTGGTGAATATTTCTATTTAATGGATACATTGTGCATGTTTTGATAGGTTTTATAGCGGGATTTGAAAATATCTATGGTTGAATCAGCAAACTAAATAACCTATGGTTGAAGATAGCACACATCTTTATAAACAAACTGAGGAAGCTCAAACACCTGTTATATCACAGGTGATATCAGCTCACTTGTGATATCACACGTGATATCGTGTGTGATAACACCGGTGATATCACATGTGATATCATGTGTGATATCATATTTTATATCACTTGTGATATCACCAGTGATATCACTTGTGATATCATGTGATATCACCTGTGGTATCATGTGATATCACAAGTGAGGTGATATCACAAGTGTTTGAGGTTACTCAGTTTGTTTATAAAGATGTGTGCTTTCTTCAACCATAGCTTCTTTAGTTTGCTGATTCAATCATAGATATTTTCAAATCCCGCTATAAAACCTATCGAAACATGCACAATGTATCCATTAAATAGAAAAATTCACCACAAGTCTAACAAAAGTTTCATAACATCTCTTGTTTTCAGTTAAACACCTTTTCTAATATTTCATATTATCATAAAACACAAAAATCTTCCTAAATATTTTCAAAAACACAAATAAGAAAAATGAACAGAATCATCACAGTAATATAATAAGTGATGTTTATTATCATTTTCTTCATATATACTTGGTAAAATACTAAATTCTTATCACATGGTATGAATTTAATATTTCACATTCTTAGTTGAGTATCACAACTGATAACACATACATGATGAAGAGTGTAATACTCTTCATCTTTCTTACAGTGTTATATCACAAGAGATAAATAAGTGTCACTTAAAAATATCAAAATGAATAAAAAGGAATCAAAGTATGAAAATAGAGACTTGACATATTCTCAAAATCAAACAAGTGTTGCATTAAATTAGTATTTTTTTGAACAAAATAAGAATTCACCTAAAGAGACTTTAACCATTTTATTTCTATTAAGCGCATTAAAAAATATGCGCTTGTCAATTGCGATGAAAGGCACAAAAACTATCTTGTAACTGAAAATTATAAAAATATCAGAAAACATATAGGTGATAATGTATAAAAATATACAGAGCAATGAAATATCTCAGGTGATATTAAAGGTTAAAAAAACATACTTGTTTGTTTATGAAATATCACAAGTGATATTAGACATTAACTTTTTTTTTAATAAAATATCTTGATATTAGACATGTAATATAATAAAGTTTAATAATAAGCATGAAAACGTATGAAAATAGACGAAAACGTATAAAAACTGCAAAAAACGGACGAAAACGTATGAGAACGGACAAAAACGAATGAAAAGCGTATAAAATTGTATGAAAATGGAAAAGAGCGTCTGAAAACGGACGAAAGCGTATAAAAACGGATGAAAATGGACAAAAAAGTATGAAAAAAGACGAAAGCGTATAAAAATGGACGAAAATGTAAAAAAAATGGACGAAGCGTATATAAATCTATCAAAACCGATGAAAACGTTAGAAAACGGACAAAAACAGACGAAAACAGACGAAAAGGTATGAAAACGGACAAAAACGTAAGAAAACGAACGAAAACGTAGGAAAATGGACGAAAATGTAAGAAAACAGGCGAAAACGTATGAAAACAGACGAAAACGTATGAAAACAGACGAAAACGTAAGAAAACAGACAAAAACGTAAGAAAGCGAAAACGACGAAAACGTAATAAACGAGAACGTAAGAAAACAGATGAAAACGTAAGAAAACGAACGAAAACATAAGAAAACAGACAAAAACGTGTGAAAACGGACGAAAATGTAAGAAAACAGATGAAAACGGACGAAAACGTAAGAAAACGGATGAAAACGTATGTAAACGGACGAAAACGTATGAAAACGGACAAAAACGTAAGAAAACGGACGAAAACGTAAGAAAACGTAAGAAAACAGGCGAAAACGTAACAAGTCTGACAAAAACGGACGAAAACGTATGAAAACGGACGAAAATAGACGAAAACATAAGAAAACGGATGAAAACGTATGAAAACGGACGAAAACGTAAGAAAACAGACGAAAACGTAAGAAAACGTACGAAAACGTATGAAAACAGACGAAAACGTATGAAAAGTGGAAAAAAAGGACAAAAACATATGAAAACGTATGAAAACTGACGAAAACGAAAAAAAAAAAAAAAACGTGAAATTAAAATAAGTGATTAAAAAAAAGGACAAATAATGAGAAAATAAATAAGAAAGATAAAAAGACAAGAAAAAAACACAGACTTAGGTTTAGACATATTAAATCTTAGGTTAATCACTACCATTAGATCAAACTATATGAAAGATGGGAATTTATCCCTTAGTATGCAAGGAATTTTGAGTATGCAAAATAAAGTGCATCATAATAATAATTAATAAACATTATATGTTAGTCTTCTTTGTTTTCTACAAATATCTATAAGATCTTATAATAACTCAACTAACAAGAGTAAAATCGTAGCCCAACTATCAATATTTCAACATAAGATTAAACTCCGAGTTTACCTAAATTATCGATGCAAAAACATTACAAGTTGCAAGTAAACTTTGTTTAAAAAGTTTTGTGATTAGTTTAAAAAAATATATGTATGAACAATTACAAGCTCAGTAAAAAAAAATAAAAAAATAAAAAATTAAACTATTTCTGTTTTAATATATAAAAATGCATTATTCAAAATTTTAGAAAAAATCGCGCGCGTGCGCGGGCATTATAACTAGTAAAGATAAAAATTACACATATACTAACAAGTTATTTTATCATAATTTAAGGGTAAAATGTAAAATCCTTTAAAGAGAAAGTAAACCAACTCATTCCAAGAAAAGTTCATTATATAACTCATATTTGTCATAAAAACAATCAACCAATCATAGCCATTCATTTCTTTTATTAAAATATATTCACCTTTTTTTTAAAAATTAAATATCTCACAAACCGTTAATCGTTACGACAAAAAAATCATACCATCTCGACGAGAATTAAATTATCTTTCTATAGATATGCATTGTTATATACTTTCGACGAACTTTTTTTTAAAAAAATTTCGTCCACAAAAATCACATGTGATTTGATTTTTACGAATCACATGTGATTTTTAAAAATCACATGTGATTTTTCTGAGCGAAATTTAAAAAAAAAAACTTCGTCGAAAGTATATAACAATGCATATCTATAGAAAGATAATTTAATTCTCGTCACGATGGTGTATTTTTTGTAGCTTGAATATTTACCGTTTGCAAGATATGTTGTTTTAAAAAAAAAAGTGAAAAATGATTTTTTGATAATTTAAATAGAAAATGAATGGCTATAATTGGTTAATTGGTTATATGACAAATATGAGTTATATATGGATCTCAACTCCTCATTCCATTCCCTTCTTTTGTTTTTCTCCAGACCCCACCCGTCTCTCTTTTATCTTCATCCTAATTACCAAGTCAAAGTTCTTTTTTCACCTAACAACATATGACATGAATTTTTTGAAAACTACGAACACACTACTTATAATTCACGATCATTACAGGCAAACAAAGTATTTCAATTCAAATCAAGATTATTTAATGTGAAGATATAAAGTTAGGGTTTATATATGATCTTTGATTAATTAGTTCAATCATGATTTGTGAATTACCAGTTACTGGTATTTGTGACTGCTTGCTTACCATAAAAAGAATCATATTGTAACACATCCAATGCAAAAAATCATACTATAACACGTCTAATGCACAAGGACATTAAAGAATTTCTTTGTTTAAACTTTGGAGTCACATTTAAGTGCATTGTACGTTAGTTGCTTTGTGCCCATTCAAGTGAATTGTATGTTAGTTGCTAATACAGGTTTTCGAGTCACAACCAAAGGATGCTGTGGAACAAAATATCTAGAAGCAAGTATATTACGTAGTACTCATATAACAAGTTCATCCCAACGTACCTGATGACTAATAATTTTTGTATTATGGGATAGTGTCCGTATAACAAAAATAAGATAAAAGATATTGGTTGATCAAATTTGGCGAGATTTGGTGGCAAATATATCCTAAGAAAATCCAACACTGATCCAAGATATAATTAGTGTAGAAATGACGGATTTCATCCATTACATACAAGGCAAGTATGTTTATTAGTAGTATTTACTTAGGCTACAAACAATCGATCATCTATTCGGTCTTAGTCGATCGCCACTTCTGTGGCTTTAAATCGTTGTCGATCGATCGCAAATGTTTTTGGCTTAAAGGTCGTCCACACGACCATCATTCTTGCATTAAATATTTGTTGTTTTGTAACGTTTGGAAGGGCTGGGCAAAGGAAAAAAAAATCTTTTAAACTTTAAAAACTTACCTATAAATAACAACCTCATTTCACTATTTTTTTCACACATTCAAACACATTCTCTATACACACATTCAAACACATTCTCTCAAATCTACATAATGAATTCTTACGAGCTATTTATTGCCGATTCATCTTCGGATGATAAAAATGAAGTTAATAGCGAGTTTTTGCTATTTGCGGAAGTGTGTTGGGAGACTTATCAAGTGTCAAAACCTAAAATCTCACGAAACTAAGTTAATAGGGATCGTTTGGGTGCTCATAATCGTTTAGTGGCGGATTACTTCTGCCAAAACCCAATGTATGGCGAAAGAGCATTCCATGAACGTTTCCGAATGAGTCGAAACTTATTCACACAAATTGTTCGAGAGGTAATCGACCATTCCCCTTATTTACAACAAACTCCTAATTGTGTGGATACACTTGGTATTTCTCCATTGATGAAGTGTACTTCGTCAAGTCGTCAATTGGCATATGAAGTCAATCCTGATGCTCTGGACGAATATCTGCAAATGGGTGCGACAACAATTCGTGAATGTCTCCACAAATTTTGTGAGGCCATCATGGAGTTATATAGTGAAGACTTTTTGCGAAAGCCAACAGTTACTGACATTGAAAAACTCTATGCTCATCACTACGAAAAGCATGGGTTTCCTGAGATGAAAGGAAGCATTGATTGTTGGCCGTTGGCGAATTGCTTACACGCTTTGAAAGCTCATTTTTCTGGGGGTGATCACGGGCCAGATCCATTCATTTTATTGGAAGCGATCACCTCCCAAGATAGATTTGGCATGCGATCTTTGGTGTCTCCGGTATGAATAACGACATTAATGTTTTACGTCAATCGCCTCTTTTCAATGATATCAAAACGGGGAGAGCACCGGATGTGGAATTCGTTGCTAACGACGTTGCTTATAAACGGGGATATTATCTTGCTGATGGGATATATTCGAAATGGTCCATTATTATGAAGTCCATTAAAAATCCAGGGACAAATGATCACAAACGAATATTATTTAAGACGATGCACGAAGCAGCAAGGAAGATGTGGAACGAAATTTTGATGTACTAAAAACCAAGTGGCTAATGATTAAATATCCGGCTAAAGGGTTTGACAAACATCGCCTATCAAATATAATGTACACATAGATCATAGTACATAATATGATAATTCAGCACGAAGAGCGGGCGATATCTCCCATATTCATTCGAGTGGAGCAGCACCGTCATTATGATCCGGTAAGAACGCATGTGTAATCGTTGGAAATTATCAAGGAGATAATCGACAAAACAACTCATCTTAGCATAAAAGCCGATTTGGTGGAAGACATTTGACATCCTCATAATCAAAACTAGTTTAGTCATTTTATTATCGGAATGTTTTAATTTTATTTGAATTATTATGTAAGGTTTGAATTATTAATAAAATTTAAGTTTGTTGTTATATATATATATATATATATTATATATATATATATATATATATATATATATATATATATATATATATATATATATATATATATATATATATATATATATATATATATAACAACAAACTTATATATATGTATATAACAACAAACTTATATATATGTATATATATATATATATATATATATATATATATATATATATATATATATATATATATATATATATATATATATATATATATATATATATATATATATATATATATATACTAGTGTCAAAACCCGTCCGATGGACGGGTATGACTTGTGGTTTTTTTTTTTAGATTTTAGTAGAAAAAATATATATTAAAAAGTAATTAAAAATTAAATTAAACAATTTACAACTATAATTGATGTTACCATTATATATATATATATATACTAGTGGCAAAACCCGTCCGATGGACGGGTATGACTTGTAGTTTTTATTTTTAGGATTCAGTAGAACAAATATATACTAAAAAGTAATTAAAAGTTAAATGAAACGGTTAAGATCTATAATTTATGTTACCATAATCCATAAAACGGCTAAAAGCAGGTAAGTATTTTGATTTTTGGTTTTTATTTCTAGGATTTAGTTGAACAAATGTATACTAAAAAATAATTAAAAGTTAAATGAAACGGCTGGAATACCTTCTACTTGTCGAGGTTCTTCAAGTAGATAGTAAATGCTCTATGTCCACCCATAAAGTGACCATTAATATCGTGCAAGTTCACACATCATGGTCCTATAAATGTAAACTGGCTTCAATGGCTCCAAGTGGAAGGCCACTTGGGAAAGGAGTCTCTGGAGGTGGAGTGGGAAGTGATACTGATAGATGTAGCAGACGTGGATTCTTTATTGATGCCTGCAATAACTACCTTCCAAGTTACGTACTATATTTCCCATATTCTTATATTTTTAAGAGAAACTTTGATTGACTAACCTGAATTTGGTAACAGACATGTGTTATAATTTTACTCTATTAAGGTTGGGATATGTTGTGCTTAATAAACTTAGTAAAACATGTATAATATAAACATTGTATACAATAAGTTGACAAAATAAATATGGCAAAGTATCAGGCATATCTAAGCAGGGAATACGTTATATGTTTACAAAAGAAAGATGGTCTCAATTTATGGAGTTTTAAGCTGCAACAGACACCTTGAGCATTCACGATCCGTATAGTGTCTCTACCAACATGATGATTTTATTTTTGGATCCGTAAGCTACTTGAATTCGGTCATCAAGATTCACGATAAACTTATCTAACACAGATTGTGTCCTGTCACTATTGTAACCTCCATCATTCTCGATCAATATGCCAATGCCAATGCATACCCCACAACATAGTATAGTATCTTGATCAGGTGTCATTTGCTCAATCACTCTTCTTCCCTTCCATAAAATGTGAGAGTAGTACCAACGCTAACCCCCTGCATAATATAATTGTTAATGTTAAAAGTTGAAAAGTATCATAATTATTGAAGGTGGCAAAATGTTGATGGTTGACCAGGTTCAGTAAAGGGTCAAAACATATAGATTTGAGTTGGCTAGGGTAGCCCAAACACTTTTTTGTCCAACTCTCTATAAGTTACTGATGTGCAAAAAATGGTTAAAAAGAAACATATTTTTCAAATATTACTAATTTTGTTAGAATAATGATTTAGCGGTTAGACACAATAACTTGATTCGACCCACACATAATTACATGAGTTGGTTTAGGGATATTTGATAATGATTTGACATATTAAAAGAAGCAATTTGAAATCCTAAATTTACCTTACGATCTTTGTGCTGTTGTGTCTTGTGAGCGTACACTAACATCTTTGTTGCTTTCTCACTCGGAGTTCCGGCCATTAATAGACCCATACTAATAGCATCCGATTCACCCGCAACAACACTGTGTGTATTCAACACATTATTTAACGCATGATAAATACCTTATTTCAGAAATGCTTAGAAGACAAGCACCTCGTCATTAGTACTGTGCATTTTTATATATTGTTGCACTGTGGCAACAACTTACCCTCGTCTATATTGATTCCTTTATTGTCCTAAGAATAATTAAATCCGACCTGTTTAAAGATTCATAAAAATATGAAATTCTTTCTAAACTGAAATATTGGACACGTATATCGCGGTCTGTAAAATATGAATTAGCCTGGCCAGTTGATCTCGCACGACCTATCCTTCCAATCTGGATGCTAGCATACAATGTCAGCTGGTATATTTTGGTTATACTTTTTTTCCTTTTGACGCCACGACTTTTTCCAACGTCTCTTGTTCCTAATCCTCCATTGTTCCTAAAAGCATTATCAGTATAAATTACCATGCAACATTATGAATGAATAGGTAACAGCACCCAATGATGAAAATACATGTGGCAATTTGAGTATCCAAGTAATGGCAGTAAAAGAATTCGTTAAGCTGCTATTCTTTTTTTTTGGGTAAAGGGGACACTACCCCGGTAAATTATATTACACCAAAAAAGCCAATGAAGTACAATGGAATGTGGCCGTGTGCCACATTAACCTCAAGCTAATCAGCTTGAACAGCCCTACTATATGAAATGCCATAGGATAAAACTGTAAAGGGTGCAAATTTGATATATTTACCTCGGTTCAATGCCACTCTCCTTTCCCTTGGCTCAGTATATTGTTGATTAAATAATTTTCGATACCGAAGTACACCTTAGCGTATATTCTGCAGTGCTGAACATCTATCGATCATTGCATCTAAGGCTTCTCGACATTCCACCCCATTCTCAAAAAACCTTGTTATTTTCCACAATAGAAAGATGCCGTTTGAGAGAATTTCTGATTTGCTATTAGGCTCCACAAGGTAAGGAACTAATAGGCATCAAGTTATGTGGAACAAAATTTATGAAATTGCCCTCAGATTGATCAACCACTTCGTTTGTGGAAGATGATCTGTTTTTTTCTGTTACCACAATTGTCTTCCCAAAAAGCTTCAAACTTTGGGTTGATCCAACTTCGGCGAACTTTCTTTCTCTTCAATGCAAGATCCGAGTCTAAAAGTGAAATTTGAGGAAAAATGACCTAAGAAATGTAAAACTAATTTTCCTACGAAGAATATGATGAAAGAAAATTTTGGGAAAAAGCGGAATATTTTTTTGACTTTTTATTTATTTTTTATGAATTAAAAACTAAAACATAAAGATTAAATGATTAAAAATATAAAACTAATTGGAAAAATCTCAAACTTTTTCTAAAATTTCTTTATACTAAAATTGTTGTATGAAAAATACTAAAGCTGAAATAAAAGCTTTCAATAAGCTGTTATTAAGCTTAAAAGCTAAATAAGCTTATTACTGAAAAATGGAGTTAAGAAAATAATGTATGCAATCTAAAACGAAAAAGTCCTAAAGGGTGCAGATGGGTTTATGTGTGTGTGTTAAAGGTTGAGTGGGTTGAGGTCAAGGGTTAGAGCATGGCTCAACCTTGACTTCCCTAACTCCATTTTTTTTGTCTCTTTTTTGAAAATTTCTTTTTGCAGATTTGAAAAATAAACTTGTAAAAGCTTATAAATTATTTTTGAAAACCTTTAAAATCTTAGAAATAAGCTGTGAAATTACCAAATAAGCTGAACAAACTGAAAATTCACTAAAGCTTATAAAAGGCTACTGATGATATTTTAAAACTAAGAATAAACTGTTAGAGACTAAGATAAGCTAAGAGAACACTAAATAAGCTAAAACTAATCTATAAACACTGGAATAAAGCTAAACTTAACTACTGAAAAGCTAAGGAACACAAAATAAGCACTTAAGACCTCTGAGCACAAAACAGTCTAATCAAGTAACTTCAAACCTTCCTAAAAGCTTTGAAACAGAAGCTTATGGCACAAATCAATTTGGAAACTCAAGAATGAATGGCTGAGAGCTTATAAAACCAAGTGATGAGCTTAAAAGAGCTTTTGAGAGCTTTTGAGAAGCTCTAAAAAAGGCCTGTGCAGATCAGCATGTGCTGACACAGGGGAGGTTTTTGACAACAGGCCTATTTTAAGCTATCCAAAAGCTGTTTTAGAAAAATTTGAAAAATAATCCAAAAATACCAGCTTACAAACAACCAATCAAACTATAGAATCCCAAAGTTACAGCTATTTTGTCCTTAAGAGGAAGAAATTAAAAATGCAAAAGTGAAGCTATTTGGAAACTGTTATGACTTTTTTGACTTTTTCTAAAAACTTGAATTTTGACTAAAATAAGATTTGATTTAATCTAAGTGACTGATATTGATTTAATCTATATGAAGATGCGTTTCCTTGATCTGGTAACAGCTCAAATTCAAAATTGGATGATCCAGTAGGCTTCACACCATTAGTAGATGAAAAAGGGGATGAAGGAGAAACATGTTTGAGCTGCCTGCTGATAAGACCGAAGTTGGGGACTGGTTTTCTTGATCAACCCCGATGAATTGGGAGAATTCGACCACCCATGGTGCCCTCCGACGTGAACCAAACGAACAAAACAACGATATATTGACTAAAACGAACCGTGCCAAGACTGTAGACGACATGACCCATGATATTAGTACCCAATAAAAACTACTGATTGATTACAGAAATTAAAACAGAATATATTATAGTATTACATGCGGATGGAATCAGTTAAGTGCTCCAATAGCTGATAAGATGTTGGGAATTTTTGGGAATGTGTGGGTCCAGTTTCTACAATCCATTTGACACATTTAAGATTAAAAAACAACATTGGAGTTCTGTAGATTGAGAGCATGGCCAATATTCTTTCACAAGCTGTCCAAACAATGAATCGTCTCTTCTCATTAGTTTCATTGGTTCATAGCCCGTACTTTTTCTTGTTAAAAGTTGAATTATTTGAGTTACAGATTGGAAAAAATGAATTATAGTCAATCATGCTTAGAGCCATGGTGTAATCCATCACAGTTGGTTGCGGTGAGCCACTGTGATGACAATGAAATCAGCAAACTCTTATATAATGGTTTCTTGTAAAATTGGTGCAAACCATGGAATGAATATTAACCTCAAATGTCATTAAAAAATTATTTACAACTATCCATGAAGTCATTTGAAAATCTATATAGCATGACACCTACTGAATGTACTTACTTTGGGGAGGAAGAATTAGAGTAGTATGTGGGCTGCAAGCGTGGGGTGACAGATCCAACGAAAACACCTTTGTTTCATTTTGAGTTTTTCTGAACACTACATGAAAAATGCATAGTTCTAACCAATTCAACAGCTGCGAATGACCTATACAGAACATCCAAGAAACTAATAACAGACTTTTTGGGTTTAATAAAATCATAAGTGCTCCTACAAAAACATAACCTACTGATGAGAGATAGTTTAATTAGATTTTTTGAAGCAATTAGTAAATTAGTACCATATGCAATCCATAAAATGGGTCATGCATACACTGGTTTGACTAAACATTCAGAAAGTAACACCATATAATACACGTTTAATCATCTCCAAGATCCTATCAGTCATAAGTAACTCGAGTTTATAAAAGGAAATGGATAGGCAATGCCAATATCAAATATAAACATCTACTATGATTCACTTATATGCCCACATATATCATTTATGTCGACTGCACCTCCAATACTCACCCTAACATTATCATACTACCAACATAATGGTAGAAACAAAAGATTCAGCACACCAGATTCATAATATGCCAGCTTAATACATAAAATTAGACTCACCACACAAATGGTTGGCAGTCACCGTATTTTAAGTTAGAGCATAGTTTTGGTTATAATAAATGCAACATTTTAAGATGATTTTCCCATGTGGTTCAATAAGCTTCACAGACCAAAGCACACAAAAAACATCAGATTTTCATTTCACCCTTTATATCTAATTTTTAAGATGGAAGCCATGGTGTCCATGAAAATGTGTACTTGATCATGAAAAAGAATAAGATATCAGGGGACAACTACCGTGGTGTCCGCCACCCAAACTGCAATAGAGTTCTGATAATATGAGCATCCCAAAAGCTTCCCATCGTCTATGCAAAGGTCACCCAATGTTGACCATCCCATATCAAGAGCATCATGGCAAATAACAGGCTCCCATGAATAGACCTGAAATTCAATGGAGGACATCTAGGTGAACCAAATCTTATATAAGTCAATAAATCCCATTTAACGTAACAAAATAATACCTTTAAACTGCTGTCTAACCCGGAAAATAGAGTTCTCCCATCAGGGTGAAAAGTAACTGACCGTACGCCTGAAGCCTGTACAATTAGAATAGTTAAAAATTGAATGAAACAGATATCAATGTGTCCGGTGAATGCATATAAGGGAGGGAATCATGCAACAACTGGTACCTCTGGTCGAGTTGATCCAATCAATTCAAAGGTCTCCAAATCCCAAAATTTTACAGTTTTGTCTGAAGAACCTGGAACACGTAGTTGTGTTAGATATGCCAGCAACAGAGAAAAACAAATGTCACGTGATGGATAATTAAAGCAAAGTAACACTTAATATGAAGCACATTATCATGCTATAAACATTAAAAAACCATTTGCTTCTTTATTTTATTATAACAGCAGGATTGGAACAATAACATACTATAGACGAGAAAAACGGAAAGAAATAAGACACTCGAGAACAAATAGGAAGTATTGACTGCACATCAGGTATGTACCTGTTGCTAGGAGACACTCGAGAGGATGAAAATCCATTGACCTAATGTGTCCTTCATGAAATTTAAACTCATGTAAAAGCTTTCCAGCTGTTAAGTCCCATATCTGTCTGACAAGCAACATTTAAAACTTAACCACGTGATGATTCTTGATGTGCTGAGATGACTGAAATAAATCATACCTTTACAACATTATCAAGTCCCCCTGATACCACCCAACGACCATCAGGACTGAATCTAATGTACTAACTGCTCGTCTGTGTCCTTTATATAGCACAATGGCTCAAGTACTTGGTAGTACTAACATATAGAGCTTAACAAATCAAGAGATGGGAATGGTTTTACTGCTTCAAACCGGTGTCCGCTTTTCAGAGAGAAATTGGTATCTAAGTAGGTTCAAAAATAATTGCCAGAAATTTTTTGTATTGAAAAACGAAGTTTTCTGGCAGCGCGAAGCAACAATCATGTAGAGTGACTACGCTGACCAATTTGTACAACATAAAGGATATCCATGTAGAGTGACTATTCTGAGTTTCTGACCATTTTGTACAATATAAGAAGGGTATTTATTCACCACCAAAGCATTGAAAGCATTAACAATTAACAATGAACTAATATAGTAAACACTTGCTTACTTCATGGGTTGTATCCTTCCTTGTCACTCTTTTGTTTTGCTTAGGCACCTGGTTTTGCGTCTTCCTATTTTCCCTGATTCTCGTAGATCTCCTTGGAAGATCATTTGTAGGTACATAATCCTCAACTATTCTTGACTTTACAGACCATGCAAGATCTGCATCTTGGACTCTTTCATCATTCGTTGTCCTAAAAATGGAAATTTCCTTGCTCAGTTATTTAGGAAAAGAAAACAGAGAAAATTTAAGTGTTTGAAACTCATTGTTTGATCGTGGTTTCTTTTTCATTGTAAGGTGGTTACTGTATACATTCTAGTAAAGCAAGTTTTAAGGAAACTTAATTAGCTAGCAACATGTCCAAGTCTAACACATTTTATAGTTTTTAAAGGTGTTGTTACGTGTTTTCAGATAAAAGTGGAAATATCACTTGTCAATACCACCATTTGTTGGTGATCTGTCAAACTCATGAAAGTTAAACTACAAAAGGGAGGATGGCAACATGACCAAAAAAATGTCAAAGAATGCCATATAGATATGTAAGATTTGAATCTACGAATGGTTTTAGACAAAACTTTCTTACCCATTGGAGCACTCTTCTGCTGATTGTAAATTATCTCTTGTGATCTTACCACCCTACAACAAACCCAAAATGTTAGGCAGTGCGTCACAACCGATTTTCGCAAAATAAATAAATAAATAATAAATAAATAAGCGGCATACCTTAAGAAGCCTTTCCAATAACTCATAAGCTATAACTTGCAGATATATATTGAAAAAAAGTGTTTGAAAGTGCTTAATTTTTCCAATAAAGTTGGTATATCACAGTGGTTAGGTATCTTGCTGCCAACGCGGCCATCAACCATCTCCAACGTTTAAATATTAGAACCAACAAAAGGATTTCTTAACACATAAGCTTTCTTGGCGTGTAAACCACTACAACCCTTTGTTGTTCCTCTATTGATACCTGTGACAACAACTGTCAGCATATTGGAATTATCTCGTGTGAAATTGCATATGTAAATTCATAACTGAAAAGTAATCGTTCAATATAAACGCGACAAATCTAGTCACTTTTACTGGTCTAACAAAAGGTGTTAAAATGTTGTTCAAGAACTAATACTTTGACATAAAAGAGCCAACATGTGTTGAACTCTTATTTGTCGGCAGCTTTTTCTTAACCCCGTTCTCGGTAATCTGCAACTACCAAATATGAATGCAAAAAAGTTTTAGGTTAATAAAAGAACAGAAGGTCCAAAAGTAGTCGGGCATGTCAACGAACCAAATGCTTAGGTATGGTCAGAAAGCCGTCACATGTTTTGTTTGATACAAATGGAGTGAAAATCGCTACAAAATGGAATTTCGTCTGGCAAGACATGTTTATAAGTGCCTAAAAGCTCAACCTCTTAAAGTGAAAAAGGCAAGGCATATGTTTTTGTAACTATTATAGAATTAAGATCAAATGCAGAATTCTTAACTATCAATTCTTAACTATCACTTAAAAGGTTTCTCTAAACATGAAATGGTCTATTCTGATATCAGAAGTTTAAAAAAAAATCACAATGCCAGGCAAGGGTTCGCCGACTGGCTTTTACTACAACTTAAAAAGAAACGGTAGATAGTATGTAAGGAACATCTTATTTCATACCGCATATAGATCTGTCGTTTGAGAAATAGTCACAAATAAAGGCTTTCTATGAAACATGTATTTTGTAACCGAATAAAAGCAATTGAGATTTTGATCAAAATAAATCTTCAAATATCATCAGCTAACTCACCATTAAAGGTGTTCACAGCTTTGGTTGCTTCATCGGGTGTAGAAGAGCAGACAAATCCAAACCGCTTACTCATCCCTTTTTTATTAACCGTCAACTTAGCTGATTTAATTGTGGTACATTTACCAAAGCATTATTGCAGCTCATAGTCGGTGGCATCGTCATCAATGTTGTTAACATAAACATTCGAACCCCTGAAACAAAATATAAACAGCCGTCGTTCAGGGAACAAATTTATGAATGCCACTGAACACACAATGCAAGTGAAAAACTACAATAAGGTAAAACTACAAGGCAGTAACTCTATATAGAAAAACTATTACAGTATAAGGTAAAAATTATACGGAAAGTATCAAACACTCCAATTCACACTAAAAAATTGCAACATGTGAATATCGTTAGTTTTATGTTGCAACTTGCAGTAAAAGAAGAGTTACGGGTACCTGTTAACAACAGGACTGAACTGACCCGTCTGACTCGTTTACATTTTTAGCAGAGTTGCCACACGGTCGTAAGACCTGTTAAGTTGGAAAGGGATACCAAATCGAGTACGCCCTTTTGTACCTGCAGCAATCGTGGTACACGAAATTTCTAGCAGAGAAGCGTTGTCTTCAGCCAACAACCTGTAGAAAGTAAGCGTCAACAATGAATAATCAGAAAATCGATTAGAAGGCGAATGAATCAGTATCTATCAGATCATGCATAAATAAGGTTTAAAAGAAGTGTCGTTACTTTTTCCTTCTCGTATAACAACATCTGCAAGAGCGGCCTAGAACCAACGAACCCTTGAAATTTTTTTATAGTAAAATTGTACAATGGTTACCAAAGATTTAGAATTGTACACTGACGTATATTGACATGGTTATATTTGCGAAGTAACAACTAAATATATATACTATTCAGTTTCTGTTTGCCTTTTTTTGGCTTATAACCTGGTCCTCAATTTACATGAGTCAAAATTTGAAATTTAGTTACTGCATAGCACAAATTACTAATAAAAAAAAAGAATCGGTTTTTACCTCATATATACACTTGAGAAACAGTTACCTGATTATAAAAAAAAAAAAAAAAAAAAAAAAAAAAAAAAAAAAAAAAAAACTCTTACTTCATTCACTTGGTCTGGTCCAAACACACTTATGTAATAGTCTGACCGAAATGTACCTCATTTATAATTTATAGCAGGCCAAGAAGAAAACACATGTTGCTGCACCGTATGCAATGTTCTCTCTTTGAGGGCAAGTAAGATACATTGAGGCCTCAACACGATCTTCTAACTCCAGCTCCTCATGTTCCGAGTTTATGTTCAGACATTCAGTACGTACGTATTCAAGGGAGAATCTGCCTACTGTAGTGATGAACTCGTATATTGTATCCCTTACACTTGTTCTTCTACGCTGAAAACAAACACAAAAGCTTAAGGACGTTTGATTTGCAAGATCGTTTGGATTGTGAATCGCATGACGGTGAAGTATAATCAAGAATCTGTAAATATGCTTGTAGAGAGAATTGTTATATATATTAAAATGACACGGATTGACCCAATGTATAACAACAACATACAAATAAGCACCAAAGTAAACTATCAATACAATCACTCCATCTAATCGCTTAAAGTATAGTGTAAAACTAATAACCAAAAAACTTGTAGTTTCGTTGAACTTCAGAGTGTCATCAAGTAAACAAACTGTCGCAGTTTATAATAGTTTATTTCCTAGGTTATCGAAGTTCATAAGCCGAAGCTGATGAGTAGAACTTATGGCTTATGTAAGCTCATACGTCAAAATGGTAGCTCAGGCTTTTCCATATTTCTATTAGGCCAATAACACTAAATTAGTTAATCTAAACACCCAGCTTAGAAAACATATCAAACAAAGAGGGTGTTTGGGAATTAAGGTTGCTTTTTTGCTTCTCGTTATAATTAAGCACTTATAATTGCACACCCCTAATATACCTTTTCGGTTCAATAATAACTTATATTAAGTGTTTAGCTGAAGAATCACGTAAACAAAAGAAGAAAGACAGAGAAATTGTGCATCGAATATTTACAAAAAACAAACCTGTAAAGATAACATCGCCGCACCAATCCTTTAACAAAATCCTGAAAATAAGACACAACCATAGAAACAAAGTGCATCCATATCCAGATATCACCTTGTTTGAACACATTTTTCTATAATCTAATCAATTTATGAAATAATAATAATAACAATAACAATAACAATAACAATAACAATAAAGCTAAAACATCAATAGAATCAAAATAAAGAAAATATTGCACCTTTGCCAATTGAGTGAATCGAAGTAAAAAAAGCCTGCACAAACCACCACAATGAACATAAATTGAGTAAATCGAAAACCGAATGAAAAAACCATATCATAAAAAGCTACACAAACCAATAAATCATAAAAATGTCTAAAAAAGATCACGCTAAGGATAAAAAAACAAACCGAGATGGAAGCTTGTAGATTGAAGGCGGTGATGGTATCTTTTTTTGAAGGCGGTGATGAAATCTGGAATGTCGATTTTTCTAGTTTGTTTGGATGGTCTCTTACGCTTACAATCAACCTGTAGGAACATAATTATTATACAATTAGGTTAATCTGAATATTGACTGTTCATTTTAGGTCATTAAAAAGTTATATTATCTGGTACTCCTGTGAACAAAATGAAATATGTGCCGACACACTTAATGTGTGAACTGAGATTTCATCCACAAAATAAAGAAAAGCGACAATGGAAGTAAATTGTAAAAACAAATAGCTATTGGTATGATCCCAGGATCAGAGTTAGAAGTATGCATTCAGAATAGACAACTCTGAGCCCTTTCAACCCATTTTCCTCATTCATCGTTTGGCTATATATATTTTAGCTCACTCATTTACTATAATACAACCCAAATTGACCCATTCATAAGTGGGTCACAGCTGTGTTTTGAAAATAGTAAGACAGTAGCAAAAAAAACAAATAATAGACTGCAACTAAAAGAAAATAAAAAACCTAACCTTATGTTCACCATCATCCGCAACAACTGAAAGAGGTGAGAAATCCTCCAACTCCGCTGCTTTTTTCTCTAGCAAAAGAAACGACACTTTTGGGAAAGTTTGCAAACTCTGCAACATGGATGCCAAAACTTTGATCACACACCCCCGGTTCAACCTGAATAATCAACATGACAAATAAATAATGGAAAAATCAGCTCTAAAATTGATTTGTGACAGATACCAGTAAAGATTTAAAATTGTAACAATGGTCTGCTTGTGATCTCAGCATACCAAGTTATAAGATTTAAAATGTGAAACAGACCATTGTTTGTTTCGGCTTATACAGCGGGCTAATGGTTTATGTGGTTTTTCGACTTATGTTAATAAGCTCATTTTTTGTGGCTTATTTTGAAACTTTTCATTTTATATAAGCTTATTATGTCATAATAAGCTTTATATAAAAGTTTCAAAATAAGCCACAAAAAGTGCGCTTATGAAACATAAGCTGAAAACCACATAAGCCATAAGCCGAAACAAACGCCCCCTTAGTCATAAGTTTCCACTTTTCACTACACAATTCTACATGAAACTTCTTTGACGAAACAAAAACTCCCAACGCCTAAAGTTCAACGCTACATTACCAGGCCAATATCAAATTTCACCGTAACGAAACACATAATAATATAACTAAACCTAAATCTAATAATCATTAATCATTGAATCAAAATCAAATAAAATCACAATTAAACAGATCAAATAACAGTAATAAAGATAATTCATGAATCCATATGGAGCCGTATTGTTGCTACCACTTGTCCCTAAAATTGATCAAACAAAAAAACATGATGTCGCTTAGTTCTGAAGATTAATAACTTAGCATTGCTGATAGTTTCACATTCAAATAGGAAGCATGGTCTAAACAACTTATTAAAATAGCTTATATATTGATATCTAAACCTGTATTTTAACTCAGTGGAACACATAAATAGATGAATGAATATTAAAGTTACCGGGATCATTGTCCCTGAATGCTCCATAAACCTGAGGTTTGCAAATGATGGTTCTTCCTATGTTTGTGGAAGCAATATGTACTTCCAGTTGATATTGTACCTGCCAAATTATCATTAAAAAAGATTGAAACTTGATCTAAAAAAAGCTATGAGTGACCAACCTATAAGATCATATCAATGACGACCATTCGTCCATAAATTGCTAACGCATTGAAGCACGTATTAAACATATCAACACCAACAGGTTCATACGAAACGATAATATTATGTGTTCGAAATTGAAAAGACATACCTAGTTAATCAAAAACTTGTGAGGATTAAGAATATGGTATGTTAAGAATCTGTAACAAATCCCAAACACCCATAATTAGAAAAAAAGCCCATATCAATTTGTATCTGATAATTAGAAAACTTGTGAGGATTTTGTGAGGATCATATCAATTTGTGAAGATTGGGAAATAAATTTACCTTACATGTGTTTATATTAGGAACATTGAAATTAGTTGTTTTCTCTGTTGTATCATGCTTCAATTATGGATCTTCTTCACGGTGTGAAGGGATCATGTCAAGGTTTATGTATGATCTTCGATCAAAAAATAAAACTTCATTGAATTTTATCATACCTGACATATGATTGGAATCGTCGATTGCTAGCAACAACTTAGGTTTAGGTTTTTTGAATAATTGGCGATGATGATGATGGGCTTACTTTTATTGAATGATTTTAGGATCATTTGAATTTGGATATAACAAGGATAATAGCCCGCTGCGTTGCAGCGGGTATTGTATATTTTTTTTCTAACTTTATGTTTACGTTATAGTATGTTGCGTTACATCAAAAGACAACCTTGTTGCATTAGGGGGTTGGTGTCACAAAAAGAGGTGCGAGGCATAACCTGATAAGAATACATAACTATTTGTTTTGGCCATCAGATGAGTATATCTCAAACACCAGTACATATCTTATTGTCGTATATTTAAATAGTGTAAATACAAACTACAATACATCCGTAACTAGATAACACAAAAGTCGGGACCACAAAATAGACATAAGAGGATCAACACCTGCAACTTGCTTAACTTGTAAACCTGATCACCCTGCGAATACTTCGAGCGGCTTCGCACCCTACAAATTTGGTAGTAATCAGTTTCGCCTACAACTTCAAAAGTCATGCTTATGATCGATCACAAACAAAAATATTGTTATTACCTTGGGGAGCGAGAGCGAGAAAAGGATCGAGAGTGGGGCCGCGGTGGAGATACAGAAGTGAGTTTACGTTACCTTGCTGGATATCTGAATACAGTGAAGGTCCAAATTTAGTTGACCTTGCCGGATATTTGATCAAGAATTAAGATAGGATCCTCGGACTCGTGTTTTGGGGCTGAATAATTCTGCCATTTTTTCTGTGGACCCGTGTTTTGGGGCTGAATGTTGGGCTCAAATAACCCCCTGAACCCACCTACTTAATGCATTAACTGAAACATCGCGCTAACCCAAGAAAATAGTCATTGAACTCACCACCCTGAACATGCTCCCTGAACACACGCTTGGAACCAACCACCAACTAAACCAATGAACAAACCCACAGAAAGCAACCAAGACAATACTTGAACGGTGAAAAATTACCTCATTACGTGGCCTTGAACAGTTGAAATCATGCTGTTAGACGACCATAAGATTGCTCAAAGAAAGAAGAATATCTCGCTGCAAAATACATGAAGGATGTCTCGATGCAGAGGCCATAGCGACCATCGAATCCACATGTTTCGGACACTCTTCTGAAAGTGCACGTGACCAAATATTGGACTGTAGCTGAAGAAAAAAAGTACCATAAATCGTAAGTCGAGGTCTGCATGACAGATCATATTATATTTCTGGATAATCATTACTCTGCACCAAAAGGCTCAACACAATTGTAACCATAGTGTTGTATTAGAGCATGATCAAAGCAATATTTTGCGTAATTTCGGCATATTTCATATAAATTGAGAATTTCAGATTATATTATGCTAGGAATACAGTAAGCAGGTCAAAAAGATGAGTCGGAGCACTTAAACCGCGCATATATGTGAAGTCATTTCATCACTTTACACCAAAAAATTAAGTGACAGCATTGGTTTGTTTAAAACCTACTGCATTGTTGTAGGTAAAAAAAAATTGATTATTTTTTTTATTGTATTTTTTAACCGTAAAAAATTATGAAGATGACCCATTCTGATCCAATACTCTGTTGCCATGTTACTCAAACGGCACTACCCACTCATTTTACCACCGCTAAAATTATTTGCGCAAGCGAAAGTAACAGGTCTGTAAACTTGCCTTTCTGCAAAAACTTTCTTGTCATCTGGTACCTATTCATCGGTGGTATGTGCTAAAACACATACCTTTTCATTATCAAAACTGACCCAAAATAACCAAGAAAGAGCCGTTTATTGCTAATATTTGTGGTTTTCTTGAGTTTGTGCAGTTGCAGGTACGGATATGCAAAAACACACAAAAAAGAGCCAAATCAGACGTAAATCCGAGCACGAGAGATCAAGAGAGTTTGAGCTGAGCCGGAAAGTCGGGATTGTGCATTTTGGAAGATTTTATTCTTTGAGGATGATTTTTGGAAGTTTTAATCAAGTTTGAAGAAATGTCAAGATTAGTCCCTGAACTTTGAGTATTTGGCAGAAATGACCCCTCAAGTTTCTGGAATTTACAAAATCAACCCCTTGTTTATTGAAGAGTGACAAGAAAGGCCCTTGAAAGAGATTTTCAGATTTTCATTTGTGGACCTTGAAGTTTCAGTTTGCACATAATTGGTCCTTATAAGCTTAAATGGGTACACTTCTAGTCCTAAGCCCAAAATAATAACAAAACTCACGGCCCAAATAAACATTACCCGGTCCATTAACCCAATACCCAACCAAACCCCGCCCAATATATCTTACCCGTTACCCAATTTATCCAACCCGGTTTATAACCCAGGTCAACGCCAAACCCCGGTCAAAGATATCAAACAAATAATAAAAAAACCCATGCCCGCCCTTTTTAGCCCCAATTTACCCAGGCATATAAGAACCCTAATTACCCCCGCGTCAAATTGGTCAAAATTACCGTAATTAAGGGCAAATGTGTACTTTCGTCTGACACCACTGACACATGGGGAATGACAGGTCAGCCATCCGTGTGCTCATTCCCAATCTCTGCTCTCCTATTGGTCGAAGCTACGTGGTATTCATGATCCAATGGTTGAAATTAATGGGATGAGGTGTATGATGATCCAATGGATGACAAGCAATCAAAGAAGCACAGATTTCAGCTTTCTAGATCCTTCCAAGAGCCTCAAGAGACCTCAAGAGACCTCAAGCTCACCTATTTAAGATCCCTCATTCGTTCACATTGGAAGTATCTCTTTTTCTTTAATTTTCCAGTAGCATAGTTAGTTGTATTTTCATTTAAATGTTTTAAGTTTTGATAAGCTTTTGTAATTTACTCTTTGTACTCAAATTCTTAGATTAATAAATTTCAGTTTTTCATTCTCAAGTAATTGTTCAATTGTTTATGCTTTTAAATCTGCTTATTATCTTTGTTTAAATGCTTATTTCATTAGTATACATCTGTTTTTAGCTAAATTCTTCATTAACTCAAAAATACAAAAAAAATCAGATAAAATCATTGAAAAATAAAAAATCATATCAATCTGTTTTGTGGATTGATTCACACTTAGCTACTGTTCACAAAGGTTCATTTAAGCTTAATATAGCTTATAGTGAGCTTATTGTTGTTTCAAACTCAAAATTCTCATTGGTCAATGGAAGTCAAAGCTGCGAAGTGGTTGAATTGCTGAATCATGATGGTTATGGGTTGATTTGGGGTATAAACAGCTTTAGGATAGAGGTCATTTGATTTTTGGCAAGCCACATGCTGGACTTATGTAAGTGTTATCTTATTTGCAATTTTGTTTCATTACTGTCAATTTTTACATAAGTAGATTAATTACTGTTTGATAGTTATAGTATTAGACCTTGCATCATTTAGGTATTATAGTGATATTGAGATCTGATTTGATAGTTAGTATGGATCAGATTTGAGGATTGCTGGTAGTAGATTGCTTATCTGTTCTATATTTAGTGTTTGGATCAGTTTGAGTTTTTGTGAGTAAGCTTTGGTTTGTGTTTGGGAATTGCATATTCAATCTCTATTTCAGTCACTTAAGTCATTTAAATCTTCAATTTGCATTTAAACACTCATATAGTCAAAATTACTTTTGATCAGATTTGATTCACATGACTGTTGGAATTTTCTGATTCAAAAGCTTGAATCATGGTCTGATATCAATAGAGTAGCTGGATATAGTTTTGTTTAAACCTAAATCATCATAATCAGTTCATAATTTGGTTTCAAAATTCACTTTGGTCAAATTTTCAAAACTGTTATAAAAAGTCAAAACTGTCAAATCAGTTTTTCATCAAACTTTGATGATGAATCACTGATTCATTTCTGAGTGAAAGTGTTTCAAATTTTGGATAATCAATATTCAATTGGTCTAGTATTGGAAACTGCTTTTTGTCAAGTCTTATCAAGTCTTTTAAATCTCTAAATCAGCTGTTCAAATTAGCTTATTCTGCCCTGTTCACACTCAGCAGAACTGAGTGTGAATCAGGCTAACTTGCAGACTTTGCATTGGATTCATTTCAGTGAGTTAGAGCCTGATATTTGGTTTAGTTATAGCTTGCTAGGTGGTCTTGAGGACTGCATAATTGGTTTTCACACAAGCTCTTATGATTAGTCTGTGAATAAGCTCAAAAGTAGGAGTCAAGAACTGTTTGGTTAGACTAGTCAGTTTGCATAGATCATAAGTCAGAGCTTGTGGCTTGTTAGGATTAGGTGTAATCAGTTAGACTTAGATTATTTTAGCATAATATAGCTTCAGTTACTGTTTGGTAGTTTATTTCATTGTTTAGCTTAATTTCATTAGCTTATTTGGTAACAGTTTGTACTACAGTTCTTATTTCTTCCACATAAGCTATAGATTTTATATTTTTCATAGATTTAGATTTATATTTTAGAATTTTCCTGAGTTTTTCATAATTTTTGGTCACTGTTTGCTATTTTTCTCAATTTAAAACAGTTTTTAGTCATTTTTAAATAGCTTTTATTGAAATTAATTCAGAAAAAGTTCCAAAAAAATAATTTTTCAATTTTCCCAGTTTAAGAAAAATATAAAAAGCATAAAAAATATTTTTCCTTATTTTTCCCCTTTTATTTGGTATTTTTCACAATTTAAATTAGATTTAAATAGTTTTAAATTAGTAGAAAATAGAAAAATAATCAGAAAAATAAAAAAAATAGTTTTGAAAATTCTCTTATGGTATTTTAGATTTTATAAAATTAGTTTCATATTTTTCTCCTTAATTCTCATAATTTTTAGTATTTTAATTTAGTTTTAATAGTTAAAAATTAGTTTTTAATTTTAATAAAATCTAGAAAAATCTAAAAAAATAGATTTAAATCTAAATAGTTTTCAATTTGCATTTCTAGAGTAAAAGTAATTTTAGGCATTTTTAGGATATAATTTAGATGTAGTTGCATTTTAATTACGTTTCGTTAATTATGTTTTAGTAATTTTGCACTTAGGATTTCCCGTAAAATAGATTCCCTTAATTACTTTCCCTATTCCCGTAGTTTAATAAAATCAATCAAACAAATCAAAACATCGAGCATTAAATTCCAAACCAATAACGACGTTGGCAATTCACGCCTCGTTGGGAAACGATTCGGGTTGACTAATCCGTATCAACGATCACACACGGGATTTGGTTTGATATTCTTTTTCCTAAAGGAATTTTGAATCTATCTTCGTGATTATTTTTGATATCGATATTGAGGTTTTATCCGTACACACATACCCTTAAGCCTTCATTATCAGCAAATCAGTGTCTGAACTGTTTTAAGTTTCTTACGGTTAGTCATTCACAAGTGGCTAGCTTGTGTGAGATAACTTGACGGTTTGGCATTGTAAATCAAATTTTGGCGCCGCTGCCGGGGAGGTTGTGTCACGACAATATCGTTTGAGGTTTGACGATTAGTGACTCGAGATCCTTCATTCGTGAAGTTACTATTTTTCTATAAATCAAAAAAGTAAAAAAATATTTTCCTTTTTCTTTTGTATATATATATCATATTAAAAATACAAAAAGATTTTCTCTTTTGTTTTTGAGCTAAAATAGAATACATCAATTATATAACATTCTCAACGGAGGTGTTATCATTAATAAGTTCCCGAACTAAAGATAAAAAACTTGCCTTTGTGTCACTTGTGAATTGATTTATTTCTATTAGATAAACAAACTGTGTGGTGGGTATAAGGACGGCCTGACATTAAATTGCGGCTGAAAAGAAGCGGGTTTTTAATAAGCTTCGCGCTGACCTAAAAAGCTTCTCCGCTCGCTTGTGCGTTTGTCTTATAGAGGTGATTTATTCACTTGGGATTATTGGTTAAGTTCATTGTGTTTTCGAATACCGTATCATTTTAATTGTCTTGGTTTTTAAGTGCATGCGCACTCGATCTCGATCTAGACGACTTCAGAAGCAGAATCAGAACGTACCCGAGTTACGTAATATGGCTGCTCCCAACGGACCACCAAACCCCGGTCCTAATCCTCCTCCCGATAATCAAAATGTAGCTCCCGATCTCCGAACGATGGAGGAGTTATGTCAAGCCACAATGTACGTGAGGGGAGGACCCATTGCACCGACTAATTTTCAAGCTACCGATTTTAGCTTGAAACACCATATGATAGAACAAGTAAAAAACAGTTGTCAATTTCATGGTTTACCAGATGACGATGCAAACAAACATCTTGATAAATTTTTGACCGTCACTCAGAGTATGAAACAGAATGGGGTCTCCGATGACGCCCTTCGTCTGTATCTTTTCCCATACTCTTTGACTCATCATGCCACGTCTTGGTTTGATCGACTCCCGAAGAATTCGATTCATACCTTTGAAGAAATGGTTTCGAAGTTTCTGGCAAAGTACTTTCCACCGTCGATGGTGACGAAATTGAGAAACGATATCAGTAATTTCCGGCAATATCCCGACGAATCTTTGTTTGAAGCTTGGGAACGATATAAGCTTGCGATTGATCGATGTCCGAATCATAACATGTTGCTTGTCACTCAAATTGATACGTTTTATAATGGTTTGACGTTGAGACACCGTGAAACAATCAATGCTGCTGCTGGTGGAACTTTCATGAAAAGACGTCCCGAGGAATGTTACGATCTTATTGAGAACATGACCGCTCATTACAATTATTGGGATTCTACCGCCGAAAGGGGTGCATCATCTCGATCAAATACGTCTTCTTCTCTCGAAATAGCCGCCATGAACAAAAAGATCGACGATATCTTACGGATTACTCAGATAAATAATCAGAATCAGAATCAACAAGTGAAAGCGGTACACCCGATTTGTGAGACTTGTGGAGGTCCACATTCTTATTCCGAGTGCCCAGCCGTCGGTGGCTACGCACATGAGAATGTTTATGCTGCTACGGGAAACTACAATCAACCGCAAGGAGATCGAAATCTTCTTAGCTACCGTTCAAACAATTATCTCGGACCTCCCGGTTTCAACCAACCTCAACAACAAAACCAGAATCAAAACCGTTTCAATGGTAACCATCATGTTAATCAGAACCGAGGAGCTAATTTTAATCAACACTACCAAGCTCCTCCACCTCAAGTTTACCAACAACCACCTCCTCCTCAACAATCTTATCAAGCACCTCCTCAAGTCGCCCCGAACAACGATTTTCTAACTTACATGAAGAACTCTGATTACACCATTAAAAGTTTGCAAAATCAAATTAACGGCATGAGGACGGACTTCAAAAAGGAGATGGAAGCTACAAGCAACAAACAGATGACTGAAATAAGGAATATGATGGCTAGTTTCTTTCAAGCCAATCAGCCGTCTACATCTTATTCTCAACCCTCGGGTTCCGGTTCTTTCCCAAGTAACACAATTCCAAACCCGAAGGGAGAAATGAAATCCGTTACCATTCGAGATGATGGGCCCTCGATGACTACTTCCTCTCCGGTGAAGAGTGTAGCACGAGAGACCGAGGTGACAAAGGACCCGGTAATTCCTCTTGATAATGGAAAAGCCAAATACGTCCAACCTCTGGTTGCCCAAGTTCCTTCTATCTCTGTCATAATGCCGAGTTCTAAACTTACATCGTGAAAATCTGTTCAATCACGATTCGACAAAATGAAAGTTGTTTCCGGAACCGAGTTCAAACTTACGACTGATATGATCAAAGCTGCTGAAAAGATTTATGAAGAGAAATTGGAACAAATTTCAAAGATTTCACTTAAGCCTACACCGTCTAATTCTTCCTCGAACCAAGCTCCCGAGAAGCTTGGTGATCCCGGGAAATTTCTCCTTCCTTGCTCCTTAAATGAAATTAAGGAATGTAATGCCCTAACCGATTCAGGTGCAAGCATAAGTCTCATGCCTCTTGCGATATATCATGAGCTTGGATTGAAGACTCTTATACCAACTCGTATGACTATCGAATTAGCTAATCGAACAATTGCTCACACGGTTGGTGTAGTCAACGATGTTATGGTACGAGTGGATAAATTTCATTTTCCCGTGGATTTCGCCGTAGTTGATATAGAGGTCGACGCCCGAGTTCCTCTCACTTTAGGAAGACCATTCTTGAGAACCGCGAAATTCATTGTGGATCATTACCAAGGAACGTTGACGATCAGAAAAGGAAATGAAAAAATAGTGTTCTATGCCGAAAAAACGTCAAAACCTCCACCCGATGATCATTCGATTCATAGCATCGGTGTGATTGATTTTTCTCAAGAAAGTGGTGATCCCATTTTACCATCTGATCCGAATGATGTGAAGAAAGTTGAACCTAAAAAGTCTCGAATTGATCTTTCAAGGTTTACGATCAAGAGTATGTCGACAATACAAGCTGAACGGAAAAAGAAACAAGAAAAGGAGTCTACAACGGTAGTGGTGGAAACTGCTAGCTCTAAGAGCACACCACTTGTCCCACCTCCGATTTCTAAGAAAATCGACCTTCCTTTGAGTGGCAATCCCACTCCTTTTTCTGAAATCTTGGAACCTTCTTTTAAGACATATTTCGATCCAGAATCTTTCAAAATGACATTCACGAATCCCTTGTTCGAATTCGATTATGAATATACTCAAAATTTTGAAAATCAACTCTTTGACGAAGAAAGTGAGAAGTTCACCGATGAACTTGCTCCTACCGACTCGATTTTTTCTGAGGATGAAGAAGAATACGATGATCCGTTTTTTCCAAAGAAAGATAAGGAAGTGAAGTTGTCGACAGATGAACTTGTTGATCCTGAGGTCCAATATTATTTAGCCGAGAGTGATTCCTCTCTTCGTGAGGATTTTCATGAAGATGATATATTGATCTCCTTCCTCTCCGAAGACAAGATTTTCAACCCCGGGATATGCGTTGATGAGTTTTATGCTAAAAATGTCATTCGAGATAAGGATCCTCTCTTGGATGCCTTCGTTGATGAGCCTTTGAGTAACACCTTTCTATACCATGAGCTCCCGACTTCTTTGGAGTATTCTCTTATCGATCTTTCATCCTTTCGTCCGCCCGCAAAACCACCGATGATGGATCGATCTTTCACATACCTTATGTGAGTTTGGGAGGAGTTATTCTTTATGTGCTTGAGCCCGACATTTGTTTTCCCTCCCAACCCACCCAGTCTCATTCTTTCGGGAATGAGGACACTATTTTTGACCCTGGTATCTCCACCACTTTCTTCCCCAAGGACAAATGAATTCGGGGACGAGTCAGGCTAGCGACTCGTTTAAGAAAAACAGTAGCGCTTCGTGGGAGGCACCCCATGCTTATCTCTATTTTCTTTCTATTTTCTAATAAGTGACGCGAAGGGGTTAGCCTCTTCGATTTCTCGTGTTTGGTTGTTTGTGATGTTGTGTTTAGGATGTTCCCGATATGAAGACTCTC
This sequence comes from Chrysanthemum makinoi, assembly GCA_910596185.1. Lineage (NCBI taxonomy): Eukaryota > Viridiplantae > Streptophyta > Magnoliopsida > Asterales > Asteraceae > Chrysanthemum > Chrysanthemum makinoi. Next base: position 69,875,578 of record OU343219.1, on the reverse strand, counting down.
GTGCTCGAAGTTTGTCTTTTCTCCACTCGAGTTTCATGATCGATGCTGATGGAAATCCGATATCCTAATCCTATCGACTAACGTTTATCTTTTAGCATACTTAATAAACGGATTTTAGATTTTCGTGATACCCTTGCCTTTAAACATTGAGGACAATGTTTTGTTCTAGTCTGGGGTAGGGTAATCTTCGATTTGATTTGACCACACTTGCTTGCTTTTTCTCGTGTACTCTCGCAAACCCGTTTTTCCTTAGAAAATGAAAAAAAATGTGCCAAAAATGTGAAAAATTTAAAATTTTTGAAGCTTTTGTTAAGTCTTTTTGATTGAAAAGTTTGCTAGTCTCTTAGACAAGAAGCTATAAAATGCGAATTCTAGCTCACAAGGCCAAGATTTTGCAAGTTTCCCTGAGAGATTTTAAATATGCATGACTTAATTTCATTTAGACAAAGCATTTGCTAAGTTAATATATGTTTTGACACCTTGTTGACTTTCCGCTGGTGAGAGTAGGAATAGAATTCTGACTTGACCGGGCGTGTTGAGCCCTAGCTTGTTCCCTTAACCGTAGATAATCTAAAAATTTTCGGCTAAGCATCCGCGGATCACATTATTTGGGATTTTAAATTTGCGGAGATCGAGAAATGATAGAGTTACTTATGAGTTTAGATGCTAAGCGTGGAGTAGTTGGTTCTCTTTAGAGCCCATCGAAGGTACTTATGGCTTTTTGTTCCCACAAAATTGTTTCACCCCATATCTGTCTAATAAATAATTAGAGATGTCGAGTTTTTGACGATAGTTAGTTCTTTATCTTCTTAAAAGAATTTTTGTTTTAAAAAATTGGGTACACATCAAGGATCCGTAATAAATAAGAAATCAGTGATAAGTGATAAAGTAATAAGTAAAGTTGTGAGCTGCGGTGTCGAGATCGGACCCTTGGATCTTTAGCCGGGATTGAGTGAGGTCTTAGCCTAGCCAGCCGGGATCCTCATTTCATGAAGCCTATAGTCTTGGAATTACCCCGTGAAGCTCCGTAGTTCATAGCTCATATAAGTAAAAGTATAAGTGCAAAAAAAAAAATGGTGTATGAAAAATGAAAAAGTCAAAAGTATAAGTAAATAAAAATTCCTTGATGTGGACCTCATTTTTGGGACAATGGTTCTTGAGAGAAGATGGATAACTAATTAGCGACTTAGCTTCATATCTTTTCATCGGTGGTATGTGCTAAAACACATACCTTTTCATTATCAAAACTGACCCAAAATAACCAAGAAAGAGCCGTTTATTGCTAATATTTGTGGTTTTCTTGAGTTTGTGCAGTTGCAGGTACGGATATGCAAAAACACACAAAAAAAGAGAGAAATCAGACGTAAATCCGAGCACGAGAGATCAAGAGAGTTTGAGCTGAGCCGGAAAGTGGGATTGTGCATTTTGGAAGATTTTATTCTCTGAGGATGATTTTTGAAGTTTTAATCAAGTTTGTAGAAATGTCAAGATTAGTCCACGAACTTTGAGTATTTGGCAGAAATGACCCCTCAAGTTTCTGGAATTTACAAAATCAACCCCTTGTTTATTGAAGAGTGACAAGAAAGGCCCTTGAAAGAGGTTTTCAGATTTTCATTTGTGGACCTTGAAGTTTCAGTTTGCACATAATTGGTCCTTATAAGCTTAAATGGGTACACTTCTAGTCCTAAGCCCAAAATAATAACAAAACTCACGGCCCAAATAAACATTACCCGGTCCATTAACCCAATACCCAACCAAACCCCGCCCAATATATCTTACCCGTTACCCAATTTATCCAACCCGGTTTATAACCCAGGTCAACGCCAAACCCCGGTCAAAGATATCAAACAAATAATAAAAAAACCCATGCCCGCCCTTGTTAGCCCCAATTTACCCAGGCATATAAGAACCCTAATTACCCCCGCGTCAAATTGGTCAAAATTACCGTAATTAAGGGCAAATGTGTACTTTCGTCGACACCACGACACATGGGGAATGACAGGTCAGCCATCCGTGTGCTCATTCCCAATCTCTGCTCTCCTATTGGTCGAAGCTACGTGGTATTCATGATCCAATGGTTGAAATTAATGGGATGAGGTGTATGATGATCCAATGGATGACAAGCAATCAAAGAAGCACAGATTTCAGCTTTCTAGATCCTTCCAAGAGCCTCAAGAGACCTCAAGAGACCTCAAGCTCACCTATTTAAGATCCCTCATTCGTTCACATTGGAAGTATCTCTTTTTCTTTAATTTTCCAGTAGCATAGTTAGTTGTATTTTCATTTAAATGTTTTAAGTTTTGATAAGCTTTTGTAATTTACTCTTTGTACTCAAATTCTTAGATTAATAAAATTCAGTTTTCATTCTCAAGTACTTGTTCAATTGTTTATGCTTTTAAATCTGCTTATTATCTTTGTTTAAATGCTTATTTCATTAGTATACATCTGTTTTTAGCTAATTTCTTCATTAACTCAAAAATACAAAAAAATCAGATAAAATCATTGAAAAATAAAAAATCATATCAATCTGTTTTGTGGATTGATTCACACTTAGCTACTGCTCACAAAGGTTCATTTAAGCTTAATATAGCTTATAGTGAGCTTATTGTTGTTTCAAACTCAAAATTCTCATTGGTCAATGGAAGTCAAAGCTGCAGAAGTGGTTCTGAATTGCTGAATCAGTGATGGTTATGGGTTGATTTGGGGTATAAACAGGTTTAGGATAGAGGTCATTTGATTTTTGGCAAGCCACAGTGGTTGGACTTATGTAAGTGTTATCTTATTTAAATTTGCAATACTGTTTCATTGTTGTCAATTTTACATAAGTAGATTAGTAACTGTTTGATAGTTATAGTGTTAGATCTTGCATCATTTAGGTATTATAGTGATATTTATATCTGATTTGATAGTTAGTATGGATTAGATTTGAGGATTGTGGTAGTAGATTGCTTATCTGTTCTATATTTAGTGTTTGGATCAGTTTGAGTTTTTGTGAGTAAGCTTTGGTTTGTGTTTGGGAATTGCATATTCAATCTCTATTTCAGTCACTTAAGTCATTTAAATCTTCAATTTGCATTTAAACACTCATATAGTCAAAATTACTTTTGATCAGATTTGATTCACATGACTGTTGGAATTTTCTGATTCAAAAGCTTGAATCATGGTCTGATATCAATAGAGTAGCTGGATATAGTTTTGTTTAAACCTAAATCATCATAATCAGTTCATAATTTGGTTTCAAAATTCACTTTGTTCAAATTTTCAAAACTGTTATAAAAAGTCAAAACTGTCAAATCAGTTTTTCATCAAACTTTGATGATGAATCACTGATTCATTTCTGAGTGAAAGTGTTTCAAATTTTGGATAATCAATATTCAATTGGTCTAGTATTGGAAACTGCTTTTTGTCAAGTCTTATCAAGTCTTTTTAATCTTCAAATCAACTGTTCAATTCAGCTTATTCGCCTGTTCACACTCGCAGGCTGAGTGTGAATCAGGCTAACTTGCAGACTTTGCATTGGATTCATTTCAGTGAGTTAGAGCCTGATATTTGGTTTAGTTATAGCTTGCTAGGTGGTCTTGAGGACTGCATAATTGGTTTTCACACAAGCTCTTATGATTAGTCTGTGAATAAGCTCAAAAGTAGGAGTCAAGAACTGTTTGGTTAGACTAGTCATTTTGCATAGATCATAAGTCAGAGCTTGTGGCTTGTTAGGATTAGGTGTAATCAGTTAGACTTAGATTATTTTAGCATAATATAGCTTCATTCTTGTTTGGTAGTTTATTTCATTGTTTAGCTTAATTTCATTAGCTTATTTGGTAACAGTTTGTACTACAGTTCTTATTTCTTCCACATAAGCTATAGATTTTATATTTTTCATAGATTTAGATTTATATTTTAGAATTTTCCTGAGTTTTTCATAATTTTTGGTCACTGTTTGCTATTTTTCTCAATTTAAAACAGTTTTTAGTCATTTTTAAATAGCTTTTATTGAAATTAATTCAGAAAAAGTTCCAAAAATAATTTTTCAATTTTCCCAGTTTAAGAAAAATATAAAAAGCATAAAAATATTTTTCCTTATTTTTCCCCTTTTATTTGGTATTTTTCACAATTTAAATTAGATTTAAATAGTTTTAAATTAGTAGAAAATAGAAAAATAATCAGAAAAATAAAAAAAATAGTTTTGAAAATTCTCTTATGGTATTTTAGATTTTATAAAATTAGTTTCATATTTTTCTCCTTAATTCTCATAATTTTTAGTATTTTAATTTAGTTTTAATAGTTAAAAATTAGTTTTTAATTTTAATAAAATCTAGAAAAATCTAAAAAAATAGATTTAAATCTAAATAGTTTTCAATTTGCATTTCTAGAGTAAAAGTAATTTTAGGCATTTTTAGGATATAATTTAGACGTAGTTGCATTTTAATTACGTTTCGTTAATTACGTTTTAGTTATTTTGCACTTAGGATTTCCCGTAAAATAGATTCCCTTAATTACTTTCCATATTCCCGTAGTTTAATAAAATCAATCAAACAAATCAAAACATCGAGCATTAAATTCCAAACCAATAACGACGTTGGCAATTCACGCCTCGTTGGGAAACGATTCGGGTTGACTAATCCGTATCAACGATCACACACGGGATTTGGTTTGATATTCTTTTTCCTAAAGGAATTTTGAATCTATCTTCGTGATTATTTTTTATATCGATATTGAGGTTTTATCCGTACACACATACCCTTAAGCCTTCATTATCAGCGAATCAGTGTCTGAACTGTTTTAAGTTTCTTACGGTTAGTCATTCACAAGTGGCTAGCTTGTGTGAGATAACTTGACGGTTTGGCATTGTAAATCAATCGGCTATAGAACATAGTACCTGCATAATGATAACTATACACGATTCAGATATATCACATAATGAATTGATCAAGAAGCACCAGATACTGCACACGGTAAATCATTACTCTATCAAACGTACTTTCTTTTTTCTATTTCTTCCGTTCCAATTCCTCGTCCTCGTAAACAATTAATTTTAGCAAATATTGTGTAGTAGAATACCTTTGTCAAAAAATATACAACCTCACGTCAAAAAATTGTGTAGTAGAATACCTTTCGTCGCAATTTCTCATCCTTGTCTGACATGCCTTCGTCGCCTACAACCTATGATTACGTCAAGGGAAGCAGTACCGGGCTCATCCAAACCGGCTGCCACAACAATCCCAAGTAACTCGTTAATACCAGCCGTTGAAGAAGATATCTATAGTAATTTAGTTACCAAAAAAAGACCATTTGTTGCATAGCATAACTATTTTAGAAAGATATTTCACTTTGAAAACACACATCCAAACACACCCTTAACTTTCACGAATCTCACCAGTGCAATAAGTTCTTGGAGAGATCAGGTGTCCAACAACTTGCTCAAAAGTTTCAGCCCAATCATCCCTATGAGTTAAAAAGTTCAATGGCAAGTGGAAAATCTTCTTCATGGTAGCAGGAATAGACGAATGGTCAAATTTAGAAGTGGGTGTTGGTCCTTCTGAGCTACTAATCACTGCATAACAAAACATATAAAAAAACTATGTAAATCCCAAAATTTTAAATCTTTATAGGAATAACAAAATCTCAAATCTTACCAGCCCCTTTCTTGATCCAAGGAGAAACCATAATAGTCGGCACCCGAACACGCAACCTATCAAACTTAAGAAATGAAGGCGCATGACCCATGTTCCCATCAGGTCGCCTACAAATGATCCATTATGTTGCCAAAAAATGACAGTAGGTTAGAACAGTATACGTAAACACGCGTAACTTGTTGCTTTTGCCACGACAACAACGTCACAAAATGCTATCATGCAAACGAAAGTATTTAATACATAACTTGCCATCAAAATGCTATCATGCAAACGAAAGTATTTAATACGTAAACACGCGTAACTTGTTGCTTTTGCCACGACAACAACGACAACAACGTCACAAAAAGGCTACCATACAAAATTATTTTAATTAAAAAAAATTAAATCAGAAAACAGATTTCGAACATCAGTAGCAGACTGAAATTGTAAACACATGGTCCAATGTCTAGACATTGGGTCATGTGTGAAGGCTAAATTCGGGAGATCACCTGATGAAATGAAATTTCCACCCCATGCCCGCATACTCCATTCTCCATTGCCTCTGCAGTATGAAACAAATACGGGAGCAGATTTACCTCGGGTTTTGACTTTGATTACCTGGGAACAATAATGATCCATATCTTCCTCCTTTTGTTGACGTAACTCAATCTAGCCTCTGCAATCCGAAACAAATACAGTTATTGATGAGTGTGTAAATACTCATCATTTTTGGTCAAATCTGAACTGCAAAACGTTTAAAAATGCTCAGAAATGCATCAAAATACTGAAAATATTCCAAAATTGCATTTTATATGTTTCAGATGCAAAATGTTCAAAATCAGATGAAAAATGAGCTAAGTTTGCATAATTGGCAGTTTCAGTCTCCCAAGTTTCAAAAGTTGTCAGAAATAGTCCCTGAGCACATAATTTCAAAAGAAAAATCACCAAAGGTCCTTTTAAAATCATAAGTTGTCAAAATTAGTCCTTTGGTGAAAAATATCAAAAGTTTTGAGAAATTACAAAATTAGTCCTTCAAGTTTGAAATTTGGCAAAAATGGCCCCTGGAAATTTGAAAATGGCAAGTTTGGTCCTTGTACTTTTTGAGATTGTCACTTTTAGTCCTTGGAGCAACTTTTCAGAATTGGCAGAAAAGGTCCTTGTATTTTCAGAAATTGCAACCTAGGTCCTTGTCATTTAAACCCTTAAACCCAATTGTGACCCTGCCATATAAGTTTTGGACCCCCTGTCATTAACCATTTTGAACCCCCTTCTATTATTAACACCCGGTCAAATGGCTGGTCAAACACCCCAACCCTTGGCGCCAAAAGTCTTCCCCTCCAACTGCTTTGCCTGCAACACACAAGCACCCATCCCCCCAGCTCAAAACCCACTTTCCATGTTCCCCCACTGCAACTAACTTCCAAGGAGCATTAAATGCACCTTCCCCCCCCCCTCACTCAACCTTCCAGTGGATAAACTCCTTTTGGCGCCAAAAATCTCATTCAATGGCCATGATCACTTCAAACCATCCAATAGCTATCAATTGTAGTGGGAACTATTCAGAAGAAAGAGAAAAGAAGTTTGGATTATAAAAGAAGCAAGAAGGAAGAGTCTTAAGGAGTCTAGTAGTTTTTAGTTTATTACTTATGTCGTTTTTAATACAAAGCTTTTAGTTTAGTGTAATATCTGTAAAACTTTGTTTCTATGTATCAAACTAAGGTTCTTGAATCATTATAAACTATTTCAAGGTATCAATTCAAGTTGTGCTAAGATTTTAAGTTTCAAGCTAACTGTTGAAATGTTCCATTTTAAATTCTCATACCAAAGCTTCAAACAGCTCATTTCTCAGTTCCAATAAGCTTATACAAGCTTCTAATAGCTTTCTATAAGCTTACATTTCAGTTTTAAGCAAAATTGGTTCTTGGTAAAAGAAGGTCAAACTGGGCAGAAATTGAAAAGAAAATGGTCAATGGGTGAAGCGATGCTAGATTTGGGTTGATTTGGAATCCATGGGGTTGATATAATTAGGCTAGTGTTCATTGGTTGTTGTTTCAAGCCATTGTGGCTAAGGACTCTTGTAAGTGAATTTTAAGGTTTCTTTGCATAAGCTTCATTTGTGGTTATAACTAGTTCTTATCTGTTTAATAAGTAGTATTTAGGTTATTTAAATTCAGTTTGATCAATAAATTAGGCCTGTTCAGTATTTAACTCAGTTTTTATTGCAATTTAGTAGTTAAAGGTGTGTTTGGATTTGTGGCCTAAACTGTATTCAAGGCTTGTTCTGTGTTTAACTCTTGTTGTTTTAAGTTTGCTTAGCTCTAATAAACTCATATCTGTCTTACTTTTGTGCCTGTAACCTGTCAAAGTCAAAACTCCACTTAATCTGTCTCAACAGTTTAACTGTTGAGATTTTTGCAATCCATAATCTTGTTTTGTGTTCAAATATCATAGACAAAGCTTGCAATAGCTTCATTTAATCTTATTACATCAATTTCAGTTGGGAAATCTAGCTCAAAGTTCAAATAAGTCAAATTTCAAATTTGTATCAAAAGTCAAATTGGACAAAATCTGTTTTGAGCCCAACTGAATGGAATTTTCATGAGCTCATTTTTGAGCCAAATCAATTGAAATTGTGGGTGTATAAAGTTCAACTGGTCTACTTGCTTATTATCATTTTTGTGAAATTTTGTCAATTTTTTATAAGCTTAAAAACTGCTTATCAATATGGGCTTATATGCCCTGTGCACACTGCACTGAACTGCACAGGTGTTGTGCAGTTCTTGCAGACCTTGCACAGAGCTCATCTTAGCTCACTAGGGTCTGGATTTTGGTTGAGACATAGCTAGCCAGGTTATCTTGAGGTTCCCACATTTGCTTTTTAGTTTCCAGCTTATTCAAGTGCTTATTTTTGCTTAAACTGGTACCCTCTAACTGTTTTTAAGCAATACACTCAAATCATCCAAATCTGTTGTAATTGCAAATCAGAGGTCAAGGCTTGTTAATACTTGTTGCATTTGGGTTATTATAGCATATTAGAACTTCTGTAATCAGTGGGTTGTCTTTGGTTTTCATTTGGCTTATTCAAGTGCTTATTTATAAGCACTTGCAATAGCAGTTGCTATTTCTTTTACACAACCACCTGTTTTCCATTTTTCTTAGATTCCTTATATTATTTTAAGCTTATCTTGAATTTTTCAGATTTTTCCTAGCTTGTTTGCTATTTTTCTACATTTTAATTAGTTTTTAAGCATTTTTAATTAGCTTTAAATACAATTAATTAAGAAAAGTTTCAAAAAAAATAAGTTTTCATTTTTCTTAAGTTAAGATAAATATAAAAAGCCAAAAAAATATTTTTCTAGATTTTTCTTAGTTAAATTTGTATTTTTAAGTAATTTAAGTAATTTTAAATAGTTTTAAATTCCTAGAAAATAGAAAAATAATTAGAAAATTACAAAAATAGTTTTGAAAATTCTTTTTTGTCATTTTAGATTTTTCCAAGTCATAATTTTATTTTTCTAGCTTTATTTCCTATTTTCTTGCGTTTTAGGTTATTATTAAATAGTTAAAAATAGTTTTTAATTAATTAATTAGTTATAAAAATAATTTTCTTTTTCTAAAAATTTTATTTTATCATTAGGTTTGTAAAAAAGTCATTCTCATATTTTTAGGATTTATACTGCTTTAATTTCACGTTTTCATTTGTACGTTACGTAGTTTTTAATCCAGTTTTTATAAAAACATAAATCAAAAACATCATTTTGCAAATAGTGATAGCGTTTATTTAATATTTTTTTTTATCTTTTTAAACTTTCTTTAATTTGCATTTAAGCCTCTGTAATTTGTTGGCTTTTTCTGTAGTAATAATCATTCTCAATCCTATTTTCCGTTCAAATTCCTCGATCACTATTCGTTGGGTGATCCATCGCACAGCTCGCTGGGACATAACGACCCGGGGAAACACTATTCTCTCCTGGTCTTCATTGAGTTCGTTTCTGAACCGTTTTAAGTTTCTTACGGTCGGCCATTCACAAGTGGCCGGTTTGTGTGAGAAAACTTGACGGTTTGGCGCGGATCAAATTTTTGGCCGCGATTGCCGCTGTGCTGATTATCTTACGTCTAGCAGATTAGTAGTTTGAATAACTCACTCTTTGTTAATATCATCCATCTATCTATCTATATATATATCCATATTTTCTTATAAAAAATCCAAAAACCCAAAAACATCTAAAAACGTATAAAACACAAAAATATTTTTCTTTTGTTTCTATATATGTATCAAAAATAAAAATACAAAAAGATTTGTCGTTTTCTTTAATAATAACAACATAAAAGATTACCACCGCAAACCAAGGCAGTGTACTACCTAACTGGGGGTACGACCATAATAAGTTCCCGAACCAAAGATTAAAACTTGCCTTTGTGTCCTCGTGAGTGGTGTACCTTTTTCAAAGAAGCCATTCATCTTGTAATTATTGGTTTAAGTTCCTTGTGTTTTGCCTCGGTCTTGTTTTACTTGGATTTGTTGTGATATCTACTTGTCAAAACCATAAAACCAAAAAGATTCTTCTTACCCCATTTTCACCAATTTCATAATTCCTTTCCTTAACTCTGAGGTCTCGTAGAGTTAACTCTAGTCATCTTTCGTTCTTCTAGATCATTGAGTCCTTTGCGTGATCTAGTAGAAATTCCTAAACGACGTTCTCGTAGCGTCTTTGCCCAAATAGTTGAACCGAGATTCGTACTATTTCAAACAACAATATAGCGACGAACGCACTATGGCGGAAATGCTCCAGGCACCCACCGAGGGTTATGGAGATGCCATCGTTTTACCGATAATCAATTGATCACTTTGAATTGAAGACACATTTGATCCAACTTGTGTCTACGAATCAATTCCACGGGTTTGATCGAGAAGACCGTATGCACATATCCGTTGGTTTAACAAGTTGACGCAGCGATCAATTTCAAAGATGTGCCACAAAAGTAATCAAGTTGATGCTTTTCCATTCTCTCTTGAGGGGACAGCCGGTTTGGCTGGAAAAAGAATCCCCTCGATCTATCGAAACTTGGGAGGATCTTGTTCAAAAGTTTGTCAATTACTTCTTTCCTCCATCAAAGACGACTAATCTTAAAAATGAAATTTCTGGATTTCGTCAAAATTTCGATGAAAACTTTGGAGAGGCATGGGAGAGATTCAAAGATCTCCCCAGGAAATGCCCCCATCATGAATTCACGGAGCTTCAACAAGTTAATATCTTTTCAATGGGTTGAGCGGTAACGATCAAGATTCCTTGAATGCAGCCGCAGGCTGCAATATCTTGAATCGTAGACCTAAAGATGTGATTGAGATTTGCGAGCAAAAATCAAAAGTTCCTATTTCTCGCAACAAAGTCAATACTCCGAACACTCCTGCTTCTTCATCCAATAACTCTTACGAGTTAGCCGCTCGATAAAGCTGCTCTAACGGATGCCATCCGTTGTATGATTAAGGATGTTAAGGAGATCAGCGAAATTCATAAGCCGGAACCAATCAAAGCCGTAAACAAGGTGTGTGAAACTTGTAGTGGTCCACACGCGTATTATGATTGTCAAGCAACCGATGCTTCTTTTACCAAGCTCCCGTAGCTTCTGTAAACCACAATCAATACCGACCGGTGATCCTCACTACCGTGCACCTAGCGGTATGACACCACCGGTTTCCTCACCGTGCAAAACCATGGCAATCAAAATCGCTTTGTTTCGAATCAAGGACACAACTTCAATAACTCTCAAAATTTCAATCAAAACCGGAACAATTTCAACCAACCATATCAAGCTCCTAATCATCAAAGTTATCAACAACCTCCTCAAGCTCCCATGCCAAATGACTTCATGAAAATTACTGAGTCAAACATGCGTTCAATGCAAACTCAGATCAATAACATGAGAGTTGAGCTAAGAAAGGAAATTGATACCACATTGTCTCGGCAGACAAATGAGTTGAAGAATATGATGAGCAGTTTCATGAACATGAATATGAACAAAGCTTCGTCATCTTCTGGAGGACTCCCAAGCAATACTAATCCTAATCCCAATGCCGAGTTGAAAGCCGTCACCACTCGTAGTGGTAAGACGCACAATGGACCTTCGACTCCAATGCCCCCTCCTCCTGTAGCATTGAGTCAAGTTACTAAGGATACAACGGACAAGGTGCAATTCTCTAGCCCACGAAGTACCGCACACGTCCCACCTTCGGTAGTCCAAGCTTTAAGTCCGGAACCCGAAGTTCCGAAGACAAATTCTGAGCCTGAAAACACTTCCATCCCGGCTCAAAAGTCTAGTCAGCTTCCTTACCCATCAAGAATGAATGATGAGAAGCTCAAAGACAAAAACAAAGAGCAAATGGAAAATTTTTTCCAAATCTTCAATGAGCTTCACTTTGATATAAGCTTCGTTGATGCTCTCGTTCTAATGCCTAAATTTGCATCCACGCTTAAAGGCTTACTGACCAACAAAGATAAGCTATCTGAGATGGCTAAAACTCCTCTCAATGAGCAATGCTCAGCGGTCCTTCTCAAGAAGCTTCCCAAAGAGCTTGAAGACCCTGGCGATTTCTAATCCGTGTGATTTCTTGGGGATGGTTCAATGCTCGCCTTGGCCGATCTTGGCGCTAGCATTAACCTCATGCCACTCTCAGTATGGAAGAAACTGTCTCTTCCTAAACTTTCATCCACTTGTATGACACTCGAGCTAGCGGACCGTACCATAACTCGTCCACTTGGGATAGCCGGGGATGTCGTGATGAAAGTGGGAAAGTTTCACTTTCCTACTGACTTTGTTGTGGTAGACTTTGATGCTGATCCTAGAGTTCCCCTCATCTTAGGGAGAGCTTTCTTGAGAACGAGTCGTGCTCTGATTGATGTGTTTGCTGAAGAGTTGACCATACGGGTTGACAACGAAGAGCTCACGTTGAATATCAACCAAAACTCCAAACCTCTATCCAAAGAGTGTTGCCACAATTGATCAAAAATCTGAAAGATTCAATGCAACACTCTCAAATTTCACGGTTAAGAGGAGTTACCAAAAACGTGCTGAGCTCAAAGCTTTGAAAATCAATCCTGGTTCAAACAAATGGTTTGAAAGCTGTACCAGGAAAGTCAAGAGTGTTCTTGATGATGATGATCTAGAATCGGAGACTTCATCGGAAGTGGTGGAAACTGCTAGCTCTAAGAGCACACCACTTGTCCCACCTCCGGAATCAGTTTGTCGCATCGAGTTTGTTAACTCTATGGATGAAACCAAACTCTCTTCAGTTTCATCTGAATTGGATGATGATATTTGTGATCCGGAGGGAGATATTCCACCCATTGATGAATTGCTCAAAAATGATCCATCATCTTCTAGTCTTATTCCCGACTCTTCCATCCCTTCTCTCACTCCCGATGAGGAAGATGACAACTTTTGGAATGAAGTCGATGCCTTTCTTAGTGATGAGTCAATTCTAACAGGAATTGATAATACTTACTTTGATTAGGAGGGACATCCTTTTCTAGAAAATCTGTTGATTGAAGAACCGTTTCCCACCCTCCCTCCGGACATCTTCTTGACAATCACCATCTAAGCTTCAAGTTTAAGCTTAAAATGTCAAAATGGTGATTTGCTTCTTTCTGATGAGGAATGGACTTGCATTCTCATGTGCGTCTTTATTCCATTCTTCACAGATGGTGTGGTTGCTCTTTCCCTTTTCTCTTTCGGGAATGAGGACACCATCTTTGACCCTGGTATCATCCTTTATAGATTCTTCTATTAACAATACCGCGGTTATATCTCGTCGGTGTGGAACTTTCTGATGTTCATATGTTTGTTAACACTGTGAGCGAAAGTCCGTCGAGATGGTTTTCCAGATTACTTTCCCCCATGAACAAATGAATGCGGGGTCGAGTCAAGCTAGCGACTCAAAGAATCAAAACAGTAGCATGCCATATGGTTTTCACCCATATTTCGACTTCTTTCTATCTTTCTACCACCCCAAGTGTGGGGGGTTGCCCACATGTTGTTATATATATGCACATTTCAAAAAAAAAAAAAAAATCTTTCAAAAAAATGGCCGTAGTATTTCCCTTTTACGTTCTTTTTTTCGGCATAACCGCCGGTACTTTGAATATTGAGGGCAATATTCATTTATAAGTGTGGGGGGGAATTCTCACGAATTTTATCATGTAATTATACCACCTAATTCCCCTGTTTTTGGCCAAAATTTTTTTTTGGAGTAAGTGTTTTGCACTTACTCAATTGGTTATCGATCCGCATGTCTAATAAACAAAAGGATTGGCTAATCCAGGAGCAAGCGGCTCTTGGTAAAGATATCTCAAATCCGTTGACGGCTTACAATTTGCCCAAAATTGTATGGTATTCATTCGCATATCCTAAAAAGTGAAGAGTTGGCTAGCCCGCAAGTTTATGGCTTGTGGTAAAGGCGGTGGAAAAACCATAATTGGTAATCAGCTCACCAATGATAATATTGATAATTTATCTAAGAGTTGGCTAGTCGAGAGCAAGCGGCTTCGGTAAAGACAAATCAAATCCGTTGGAAGCTGGTGGTTTGCTCAAAATCACATGGTTATCGGTGTACCATGGTTCTTACTTGGACTGAAACATTTGGCTACTCCAGGAGTAATGGCTTTTGGTAAAGAGATTCAAATCCATTAAGTTTTTCTCAAAAGATTGCTAGGGACTAGCAATAGTTTAGTGTGGGGGATTGATGAGTGTGTAAATACTCATCATTTTTGGGTCAAATCTGAACGCAAAAGCGTTTAAAATGCAGAGAAATGCATCAAAATCTGAAAATATTCCAAAATTGCATTTTATATGTTTTAGGATGCAAAATGTTCAAAATCAGGATGAAAAATGAGCTAAGTTTGCATAATTGGCGGTTCAGTCTCCCAGTTTCAAAAGTTGTCGAGAAATAGTCCACAGCACATAATTTCAAAAGAAAAATCACCAAAGGTCCTTTTAAAATCATAAGTTGTCAAAATTAGTCCTTTGGTGAAAAATATCAAAAGTTTTGAGAAATTACAAAATTAGTCCTTCAAGTTTGAAAATTGGCAAAATGGCCCTGGAAATGGAAAATGGCAAGTTTGGTCCTTGTAATTTTTGAGATTGTCACTTTTAGTCCTTGGAGCAACTTTTGAGTGGCGAGAAAAGGTCCTTGTATTTGAGAATTGCAACCTAGGTCCTTGTCATTTAAACCCTTAAACCCATTGTGACCTGCCATATAAGTTTTGGACCCATGTCATTAACCATTTTGAACCCCTTCTATTATTAACAGGTCAAATTTGGTCAAACACCCACCATTGGCGCCAAAGTCTTCCCTCGGCTGCTTTGCTGCAACACACAAGCACCCGTCCCCAAGCTCAAAACCCACTTTCCATGTTCCCCACCTAATAACTTCCAGGAGCATTAAATGCACCTTCCCCACCACTCAACCTTCCAGTGGATAAACTCCTTTTGGCGCCAAAATCTCATTCAATGGCCATGATCACTTCAAACCATCCAATGGCTATCAATTGTACTGGGAACTATTCAGAAGAAAGAGAAAAGAAGTTTGGATTATAAAAGAAGCAAGAAGGAAGAGTCTTAAGGAGTCTAGTAGTTTTTAGTTTATTACTTATGTCATTTTTAATACAAAGCTTTTAATTTAGTGTAATATCTGTAAAACTTTGTTTCTATGTAGCAAACTAAGGTTCTTGAATCATTATAAACTATTTCAAGGTATCAATTCAAGTTGTGCTAAGATTTTAAGTTTCAAGCTAACTATTGAAATGTTCCATTTTAAATTCTCATACCAGAGCTTCAAACAGCTCATTTCTCAGTTCCAATAAGCTTATACAAGCTTCTAATAGCTTTCTATAAGCTTACATTTCGATTTTAAGCAAATTGGTTCTTGGTAAAGAAGGTCAAAGGCAGTGAAAAGAAAATGGTCAATGGGTGAAGCAGTGCTAGATTTGGGTTGATTTGGAATCCATGGGGTTGATATAATTAGGCTAGTGTTCATTGGTTGTTGTTTCAAGCCATTGTGGCTAAGGACTCTTGTAAGTGAATTTTAAGGTTTCTTTGCATAAGCTTCATTTGTGGTTATAACTAGTTCTTATCTGTTTAATAAGTAGTATTTAGGTTATTTAAATTCAGTTTGATCAATAAATTAGGCGTTCATTGAGTATTTAACTTCAGGTTTTATTGCAATTTAGTAGTTAAAGGTGTGTTTGGATTGTGGCCTAAAAGCGTATTCAAGGCTTGTTCTGTGTTTAACTCTTGTTGTTTTAAGTTTTCTTAGCTCTAATAAACTCATATCTCTTACTTTTGTGCGTAACTTGTCAAAGTCAAAACTCCACAATCGTGTCTCAACAGGTTTGCTTGTTGAGATTTTTACAATCCATAATCTTGTTTTGTGTTCAAATATCATAGACAAAGCTTGCAATAGCTTCATTTAATCTTATTACATCAATTTCAGTTGGTAAATCTAGCTCAAAGTTCAAATAAGTCAAACTTTCAAATTATTATCAAAAGTCAATGGACAAAATCTTTTGAGCAATGAATGGAATTTTCATGAGCTCATTTTTGAGCCAAATCAATTGAAATTGTGGGTGTATAAAGTTCAACTGGTCTACTTGCTTATTACCATTTTTGTATAATTTTTCAATTTTTTTAAAAAAGCTTCAAAAATGCTTATCAAGAAGGGCTTAAGTGCCATACGCAGTGCTTGAGCTGCAGGGTGTTGTGGGTTCTTGCGGACCTACCACGAGCTCATCTTAGCTCACTAGGGTCTGGATTTTGGTTGAGACATAGCTAGCCAGGTTATCTTGAGGTTCCCACATTTTCTTTTAGTTTCGACTTATTCAAGTGCTTATTTTTTACGCTTAAACACGGTACCTCTAGCGTTTTTAAGCAATACACTCAAATCATCCAAATCTGTTGTAATTGCAAATCAGAGGTCAAGGCTTGTTAATACTTGTTGCATTTGGGTTATTATAGCATATTAGAACTTCTGTCATTGGGTTGTCTTTGGTTTTCATTTGGCTTATTCAAGTGCTTATTTATAAGCACTTGCAATAATGATTGCTATTTCTTGTACACAACCACCTGTTTTTCCATTTTTCTTAGATTCCTTATATTATTTTAAGCTTATCTTGAATTTTTCAGATTTTTCCTAGCTTGTTTGCTATTTTTCTACATTTTAATTAGTTTTTAAGCATTTTTAATTAGCTTTAAATACAAATAATTAAGAAAAGTTTCAAAAAAATAATTTTCATTTTTCTTAAGTTAAGATAAATATAAAAAGCCAAAAAAATATTTTCCAGATTTTTCTTAGTTAAATTTGTAATTTTAAGTAATTTAAGTAATTTTAAATAGTTTTAAATTCCTAGAAAATAGAAAAATAATCAGAAAATTACAAAAATAGTTTTGAAAATTCTTTTTTGTCATTTTAGATTTTTCCAAGTCATAATTTTATTTTTCTAGCTTTATTTCATATTTTCTTGCGTTTTAGGTTATTATTAAATAGTTAAAAATAATTTTTAATTAATTAATTAGTTATAAAAATAATTTTCTTTTTCTAAAAATTTTATTTTATCATTAGGTTTGTAAAAAAGTCATTCTCATATTTTTAGGATTTATCTTGCTTTAATTTCACGTTTCATTTTATGCGTTCGTAGTTTTTAATCAGTTTTATAAAACATAAATCAAAAACATCATTTTGCAAATAGTGATAGCGTTTATTTAATATTTTTTTTTATCTTTTTAAACTTTCTTTAATTTGCATTTAAGCCTCTGTAATTTGTTGGCTTTTTCTGTAGTAATAATCATTCTCAATCCTATTTTCCGTTCAAATTCTTTGATCACTATTCGTTGGGTGATCCATCGCCTGACTCGGGACATAACGACCCGGGAAACACTATTCTCTCTGATCTTCATTGAGTTCGTTTGAACCGTTTTAAGTTTCTTCGTTGACCATTCACAAGTGGCCGGTTTGTGTGAGAAAACTTGACGGTTTGGCACGGATCAGTTAGTGTTTCACATTTTATTATGTATAGCTGCATTGTCATAAACTATTTAGTAGTAAAAAATAATGGATATATCATACCTGACTTAGCTTTTGAACCCAAATGTACATACGAGATGGTTGCCCTCAAAGTGGGTGTATCATATATGCCTTCTTTAAATCCAACTATTAAGCTTTCACGCCCATGCATCATAGGTATATCTTTCCGTGTCCAAGGGAATTTCTCAATTGTAGCAGAACTGGACAAAGGATGACGTAGTTAAACCAAAACACAATATAACTGTGTATAAAATTTATGCTTACGTAAATAGAAAAAAGCCAGTAGATGAACTTTTCATTTTGCTTGTATCTCTCTCCTTTTTAGGTTTCTTGACAGATGGATCTTCCGCTTTCACCTGTCTATTTCAACGCAACACCATAGTTCAATAGTTTTCATAAACAGGGCATTAAAAAGGTATCGTCATGGCATTAAAGAGATGGAATAAAATTAGTAAATAAGGTAACTTTTCGGTTGTAGAACTATAATTTTTAACCATTAAAAATATGAACAATACCTTTATACGATTTTGGAAGCAGGTTTTTGGTTGGTAGAATCAAGAGTTTTTTTGGTCCTTGTCATCGTAAGCGAGTAGCTCTCCTCATAAGCTTCTTCATCATTTAGTTCACCCATCTATACACAACAAAACACACCACTTAATAATTTATTGATTATTATCAAATTAAAGAAAGTTGTTGCATACCTTCTAATAGACCAAAGCTACCATAACATCCCCCAGAATAAGCCGACTTCCCAAGAAAAGCAAAGCTGTGGAAAAGCATTATTAAAACCCCAAATTGAAACCCTAACCTACCGTACTCAAGCTATGTTGATTCTGTAATTTTAGTTTCGATATTTTATTTAAGACGGTGTTTTGGGTGTGTGTGAAAGCTGGAGAGATAACGATTACTAAGGCGGTGAGTCACACAAATGGACCTAACAAACATGCCAACGCAAATGGGCCAGAAAACGGGGTAACATTGAAAGTGGGCCAAAACGGCAGAAGCCCAAAAAAAAGGAATATTCCCTCGAATCGTTGTGTTTTAGTATATAGAGAGAATTAGGGATTGGTTTATTAAAGGATGTCATTATTATTTTCAAACGTCTATAACAAAAACGTTTCTGGTCCAGTGGTTGATCTCATGGTTGTGGTTGTAGTGATCCATGTTCGAATCCTTTCAGCGACATATTTTTTAAATAATTTTCCAGAAAATGTTGCAAGGTGTGTGCGCCATATCATCATGGTGGCATTAAATTGCTTATTTAAATAATTTTCCAGAAATTGTTGCAAGGTGTGTGCGGCCATATCATCATGGTGGCATTAAATTGCTTATTTGGCTTATCTTGTGATGAGGTGGTTTTAATTTCGATGATGTGGCTTTAATGTGATGACATGGAAATATGACATGGCATTATGGGATGCCAAGTGGCATTTTATGTGGCATGCCTCCTCTTATATATAATGTATAGATATATATATGTGTATGTGTGTGTGTGTGTGTGTGTGCAAAGGCAAAGGCAAAGGCATGAGAATAAATTTTATAATACACTTATATAGTGAATAATGAACTCAACAAAAAAATAATGGTTATTCGATAACTTATTGTATTTGTATCTTATAATTATTAATCTCGAGCCCTTAAATATATCCCAAATACATGTTTCATATCTCTTTCTCATAATTTCATTCGGTAGTTGGGTTCTGAACTTTTTTCTTTACTTTGTTTTATGTCCTATGTAAATTAAACGCCAATAACCTAATAAAATACACTCCTTAACCCATTAAACTACACTTAGGCTCTATGCTCACATTCACCTCTTTTAAAAACCTTCGTATTTAAATAAACAAGATTATTTTTGTGGCTACTCGCAATACTTGAGCCTGCCATGGTTCAACTACCTTATGAACTCAGGTTCACGGCGTGCTGGTGTTTTCTCATATAGTAATGCACAAGTTACATGAATCCTAAATGCCCAATCACCTTAGCTATGATATCAATTCTAACATAATCAACATATCATTAGGGTTTTGAGGAAAAGAGACATACCATTGTTTTTTTCCTAGCCAAACCACACTAAAAGCGTCCACCATAGTTCTTCAACTACAAAAACCAACATAAGATCATTAGGGTTTTGACAAAAAGAGACATACTTTGTTTTTTGTCACACCAAACCTCACCAAAAGCCTCCACCATAATTCTGCAAAACTAACGAACATAAAATCATGAGGGTTTTGAAAAAAAGAGACATAATCACCTACTAATATATAGGCGACTCACAAAATAAAAGATTAGATGCATGCATGAAAGCTCACCATGGAATCTGAATATACAAAAAGCACACTATGCGTGTATCAGTGAGTTACCTACAGGATGCTCACATGGATTACGTAATAAAATTTAAACATCAGATCTCAATGTTTGTAACAACAAAAACACAAATCAAATGGACAAAAAAATAGAAACTTCTATTAATTACTATTTTATTTATTGTAACATAAACAAAAAGATCATGAAGCACACACAAGTTGGGGTTTTCAGAATTTAGGAGGGAATGAATGGTGCAGGAATGATCTTCCCTGGGATATATCACTAAAGTTTAACCAAAAATATGTATCGTAAAACATAGTGTTTTTTATATACACATAACAAATGTCCAAAATTGACAAAAAAATAAAAAAATAAATAAAAAAAAGAACCGTAATTTGTACTATGCTGCAATGCAATTCAACTGGAACATCACGGAAAATAGACCATTACAGTCGAGCGCCACATAGCAATAGCTTCGTGGTAGTTATATATTCTTGGGTTGTAAAAGCACAACGGAACCTTAGATGCAAACATATTATATCCGCTTAGAGCACCAACATGCCTTGGCCTAGCAGGTATCAAGGGTGTCTTACTAACCGAAACCAAAAGTTTTGGATTCAAATACAATAGGGACACGGTAGATACATGTTTGTATGTGCGTGCACGTGTGTGTGTGTAAGAGTACTTGCTCAAAAGAAAAACACACATACTAAAAAAAGAAAATCTTTCGTAAGTAATATCAAGAAAATGAGATGAACAAACATATTGCTATACACGAAATACAAATCTCCAGTGAAAAGTTCTCAAGCATAGGGGGAACCACAAGGACTATAATGTTAACTTTTATAACAACACGACTCTCAAATGTATATTTATCTTATATAACCTAACTAATACCTATCGAATAAAATACAAAATGTAGTATATCGACATATAAAAAACATCTATGTGTCAGAAGACGAAAAAATGTCTCATTTGGGGAATTTACAGAGAACAAAGAATTAATTTAGAATTCGTACATAATAAGACAAGATCGTGTCGACTGACCATTTATCAATACAAGGCAGGTGAAACATGTGATGACATTGTGGCAAACTTCTCACCGTTTCTCCTAGTTGAAAATCCTCAAAATATGAAAAGCCAATTAATAAAAGATTTATGATAACCTCAAAAATAATCTAGAAGTCGCTCATTTGACATTCTTGAGCAAATTGTTTTTCAAGAACATCATATGAGTACAATCACAAGTGTAGGAAGAGAAAATCAAACATGGTAGTTACTTGGTTTATTAATTTGTCTACATCTTTCAAAATCGGTAATTTTATTTTTCTCCAAGATTATCAGAGTTTTGTTGCAGTTAGTTTTTTCTTTTTTTTTGGAAAATTGATTGTTGAAAACTGATACTTAAATTTACTCAACATGTCGTATGTGAGAAGCTATAGCCAGTTATAAAGAGAAACCTAAAGGCATACAAAGCATGAGACTTTATCTTCCGAATCATCTAAATTATTGTTAGATGTAACTTTGATCTTAGGTATCTTTTCAACTGAATATTCAGGTAATCCTTTAGAACTACCAATGTCGAATATATTATGAACCTATCGTCAGATTGTTTCAACGACTCCCATCGAAATAAAACAAAAGATCAACAATAAGAAACCAATAATTTCTTTCTTTACACTACATTTAGAACATCAAAAAACGTCGTAAGTGTAGATTCCAAAAGATCCAAAAAAGATCTAATTTTGCAAGCGTTACCTGACTCTGTACTGTACTCAACATAGCAGGACCAATCCGTTCATTACGTAATCAACTCTGATTAGATTACATATGAAAGGTGTGAGCATGGGTCAAGGACAACAACTGCACACTGATTAGATTATTTTGTCCTCAATTTTCATTGCGTAATCAACTCAATTAAAAATGTTAGCTGGTTTAAAACACGCCGAATCAGTCACAGTTGGTGTTAGAACAGAAAACAATAAGAATAAGAAAGAATCAAGATTCAAGAAAACTTAAAACTATCATTTTAGACATTAGTTTCAAAAATACATAAGGCGATGCGTAGAAGGGTGGCCAAAAAAGATGGAAGGTAAATGGGCAGAATTTTTAAAGATTTGACAGGCGCGTTTAGGAAATTGGCACATATAGCCATTGAAAACTTAAATGGGCACTAGAGACAGCATTTTTTATCAATTGTAGAACATTACGATCGTTTTAAATATTTTTTTAATATAATATATTTAATTTTTTTAATATAAATAAGATATTATGTTTAATGAATTTTTTTCGTCGTTTTAGGTCTTTTATTAAGCGATTTATAACGTATGTAGTTTAGCCGGCTTTAGCGTGCCCGTTTAAGCCCGATCTTGATTCTAGCGATGTCCGCCCTCAACTGAATGAACATATATAAATTTGTATGAGTATAACTTGAGAAATATACCTGTAATGTGCTGCAATTAGAATTTAGAAGTATCCCCTTGTATGAATTTTAGACTTTAATTGGTAGAATGAAAAATACGTTGGTGAACTTGATTGAATCGATAGTAGCAACAAAACCAAACCTGGAAATAACAGAATTTTAAATGCTAGAACAATATGAATAAGAAGTTTAGCAAGTTTTCATCAAGTTTCCCATCAAGATCTCGTACCCATATACACCAAGTATATGTGTCACAAAAAGGATCTATATTAGACAATAAAACAGCATGAGGTAAGATTTGATCGTACATGTATATATATATCTAATGCCCATGTCCTCATCTTTTATTACGCATCACAACAGCTGCAAACTGATTAGATTATATTGTCCTCAATTTTCGTTACATAATCATCTGAATTAGTGATTTAGCCATATGAGGCAAGTTTTAGTTTTAATCTAACAATTTTGATCTTCATTGGTTAGAACTAATCTTGTAAGCTATACATATTGTCTAAAGAAGAGTGTAAAACATCCCTCACTATATATCACAATTTAAAAGCCAAAAAAAAAAAATCAAGAAATCGCATTAGCAATTTGGTACCAAGTTTTGGGTGCTAACGTATTTAGGATATGTCTAGGTGAAACGATTTCAGAAACACCGATGCGATCAACTTGTTTCAGATTGAATGTCCCACTATATCAAGTACAATATTGAGGGGACTGAAACCTTATTAACGGATTAATAATAGAAAGATAACCATGAGCTAAAAAAACATGATAGTGTCCACTTTTGTAACTTATAAGTGAAACCGCAATTACAACTGATGGTCTAACAAATCTAATTATCGCAACATGAAACAACCAAAGCATGTCCAAACACTATCTCCTTAGTTCGTTGCTTGTAACTGGCTATGGATAATAAAACGCAGATAAACAACTAACCTTACGGTGACATATAAGAACTCCAAAACCTATCCTAATGTGATTGCCAATCATCCGTTTCACATTGGCATAATCCTATCGATATGGTGCTGCTATAGAATTGGATAGTGAATCCTAGCCAACTGTGCTATGGTGATGTAAAGTTGTATAAAAGCACATTTTTCTGCAACTACAGTGCTGGACCATCATTAGGTTGCAGGTCAGTCTTGATTTTTAAGTTGTTTCAAAAACCGGAGGATTTTATGTCAGTTTTTTAGATTTCATAATGAATTTGATGTATTCTGCATGCAACGTGTTTATTCGTCATATTATTTCTTTTACCCGTTTAACCGTTTGAAATACAGTCTATGAAAAGTAAAATAATTTTACCTTCATGCACAAGTATTATGTTTGCGCAAGTTTGTCCAGTGTTACGGAATTTGGTTGCTAACTGAAATCAAAGAATGAATTAGAAATTAGTAGATAATAATACGCTGAAAACAGGTTCTAAACAATTCTTTTCCTAATCCTTAAGCATAACTAATATTTCTTGGAATGTTGGCTGTGATTGTGGCTCACCAATCATAAGAAAAAACATAGATACCATATCATACATCTAACCTAAAGAATGACAAAAAAACAAAATTATTTGATAATTAAATTCATTACAAAGAAAAAAAGGATATATACATGGGTACTTTTTAACTGAGGTATTACAACAACAATGAAATAATGGTATTGATCTTAAGTTCATGAGAAAAGAAAATTCAAGATATAACATACTTTTCATATAAGCAATACCAAATTTAAAATTTCCCGAAGAGATATCTCGATTGGAATTTTTTACAGTTAGCACTTAATTGATTATACGATCAAGAGTATGATAAGTACTAACAGCTCATGTCATTATTTCTGGATACTGTACTTGCAGACAAATATTAGTAGGCATACAATAGAGTCGTTTTAAGGTCATATTGCACAGACACATTTTACCCGTACGAAAATGACCCAATTCTACTGTAAATCATTTTAGGCCACTAACCAACATGCTCTAATCACCCATCACACACCTTTTACTCGTAGAGCAAGATGACATAAAAAGATTACCTTGAAATGGTTCTTTTCCTCTTCTTTTTGTATTCTCAAAAACTGCCTCAAACCATGCTTAAAGATTATGTTTCATAGCGAATAGATTAGTAACGCGGGACAAATATCTGTTTAGTTTATGATATATAAAATACAATAAAACATAAAGACATCAAGAGTACTCAGCGGAAGACTTAAAGATCATAACAAATAAATTAATTAACTGAAAGTATGCGTAACGTACCTCTTGCGAATTTCAAATCCCTTGAGCGAGCAAAACAAAGAAGTACTAATTAGTGTAAGAATAATGTCTTACAACCACGTTCTTGTACACCGCGAATTAACCAACTAATCAGCGATTGCTAGATCTAACACAAGTCCTCGTTTAAGAAAAACGAAACCAAACTCCCTTACAAATGGGGTGTTCGGCCGAATATGACTAGAGAGAGGAGAGGAGAGATCTAGGGTTAATTCAATGCATAAGTGTATGAAACCCTAGAACCTAACCCTCTTTATATACTAGTAGGAAACTTTGGGAACAAGTTTATGAATTAGGCCTTGGAAAGGCCCCATGGCCGACCACTATGCAAAGCCCAAAGGGAATCCATAACTTTTCCAAGTTTTCCATTTCTAGTCGTTTCTCTTTTCATTTAACGGTCGTTAGTCATTTTTCCGTTAAATACTTAACGATCGTTAACCGGACTTAATGTGCAATAATTAATCGTAAACATAAACATTAATTATTAACTTTAATTCTCATTCGCTAATGTGTGCAATCCCGTGGTCACGAGTTCGAATCCAAACATTCACATGTTTGTAAATATATACATTTCCATCAGCTCCCACTTGGATATGTTTACAAAGCGTGAAATGACATTGGTTAGCGTCTAGCAACACGCCAATGCCCCCGGTACAACTCGTGTATGGTTTTCTGGAAAAACCAAGTTTGATGATTCATCATCATATTCATCCTTTTGTTTCTAATACCATGTTAATAAGAATATGGATCTCACTCATTTCTTAATTAACTATTTTGTTTCTCGCTTTATATGATTGATTAAGATTACCAATTCTACGAGAAGACCTGGGTATGGCCATACAAACATCTTAACAATCCTCACGGGGCGGCGGTAGTATTATACTTCAAATAAATTTGAAACAAATCCCATTTTGACTACAAGCGGAGATTCACAAATTTGTAACCAACACTTCGAAAACAACCCTTATAACTACCAATTACGTATAGCGTTAGATTGCCTCACAGAAATGCACTACATCCATGACATATCTCTTACATCTCAAGTCAGAGGATAAATATTCATGATATACTTAATGACTAAGATCCATAAAGTATCATCATGTGGGTGGGATAAGTCCTATACTCAATCCATTGAATATCATCCGAAATTAGTCATGCTACGCATCAATATACTTTCAAGTTTATTCTAACTAATACTTCAGATTTGTCTTAATTCAATATCATTCCCATGTTATTGATTGACAACGGACTATTTAGAATAACTTAAGTAATTCAAGGATTTAAACGTCTAGGACACAATATTATAAATGAAATTAAGCGTATACCGTACTTTAATTCATTATAAATAATAATTGTTTAACATCCTTTATCCAAATACTAAATAGACCAATGCATGATAATACTAGTTAATGAATTTTGCCACAAGTCATGAAAATCATACTTGTTGACAAGGCATAATTTCAATTAACTTTGATCTATATGAATTTTGAGAATACTTATTTCAAAAATTCAATAAGTGAATTTCTTGTATGTGTTTACACATATCTTGATATTGTTATATCATTCCATAAGGTCGTGACAACTGAACCACCTTTATATGACAATCATCTTTCAAAACTTTTAAAGTTTAAAGTATTCTTTATTCTTTTAATGTATAATGCAACTATGCTCTTAGTAGAGCATAACTAGTCAACATGGTCATCACCAAGGATACCGTGACTAGAATTGAGTGTCATCTCAATTATACTAGCATCATTGTGAACAACAATATGCTCTTTAAACATCAAAGTAAACTTTGAGACAGTTATAGTGTAATTTTGGTGCCTACCAAAACTCAAGTTTGTTGGCAATGACAATTATGAAACAATTGTCATATAATCATCCATAGAATCTAAGAGCATCTCAGGTTGTGGAATGTGATTCTAAAGCCAAACATATTCCTTTAAAATATTTATTACACTAACAACTTTCAATGTTGCCAAATCATCTTGTAATCAAGCATGACACAACAACTTTATACACAACATGATGTTCATGATGAATCTTCAAGTTAAACTTTAAGATCTCATCTATCTTGTCAAAGATATGTATTCATCATGTTCTATTTGACTCATTTATTTACCACATATGTTTATAATAATAAACATATATTCCAAGGTTGTATATATTATTTCCAAATCTTACAAACGCAGTTTCATTCCCAACTAAAACTTAATTTAAGTGGAATGTAGTTGCCCATACAACATATAAGATTTAAGAAAAATAAATAATACTCCCACTAGCTTTCAGGAATACTTATGAGCAATCTTATTTTAATTATTAAATCAAACATGGATTTAATATTAAACATAAGAAACATCTCTTAGATGCTTACATATATCCATTCATTGATTATTGCGGTTTGTACATATCCAAGGATTATTTGAATTCATAAAACTTCTTTGTATTACTCATCGTCCTCGTAAAAGTAATTTCACAACAAAGAGTTATGACATTCATTGTCAAAATTTCATATCAATGAAACTTAGTATGACAATTATAATCTTTATACTTCTATTTAATGTATATAGGAAAGAATATTCAATCATAGTTAATTGCTTAAGTATGATTGATATTATTATCACTAGACATACATTAAATACATGTACAATATTGTCCATATGATTTCTACACAAAAATTTAAACCACTAGGGTTTCCATCCTTTGAAGAAACTCATTTTCATTATTAAGATAAACCAAGTATCTAAAGTTGATTATCTTTATGGACAACATCTCTACATTCATAGTATGATTGATTTACCACAATTCAACATTTGGTAAATTAATCATTATGATTAACAGCTTACCATGATCACGTAACTCATATTCCTCGACATATTAAATATCGAGATATCCTTCGGATCTATGAATGACAATTCCATCATATTGAGGTCTATCATTTTCATGTTTAGCCTCATCATGATATTTGCTAGTGCATTTTAGAAGATTATGTATTTTGTAATTCAATCTTTCAAGATCTAAACAAAACTCCCACTTGCCTTTAAAATTTAAAGATTACCTTTAAATAGTTTAGCAAGTAGAATAACAATACATTGTTCTCTTTTGGGATATTACAAAAAACATTGATAGTTCCTAACATTAGTTTGTTACAACTCACTCTATAAGTAGTTTAACAAATTGAGAACTTCATTTATAAGACTTAATGTGATTCATCACATTCCATAAACAAAAGGTGTCTTATTAATCTTCTAGGTTGGAGTCTTATTGAGTATATTCAATCTATACTCAATCTACTAACCTTGATAACTTTTGGAAGAAACTATAGTTATCTTGAATCAAATAATGCCAATATATTTTGATTCTTCCAAGCAGAACATACCATAAAACTATGGTATTTCCTTAGAATTAATATTGTAAGAAAATCTAACAATATTTTAGATAATCATCTACTCTTTTGGCTTACCTATTTACCAACAAAGTAAAACTTAATGGTACAATAGAATTACCAAATCAATTGCATGTATTATAACACAAATAATTTTGACCAAGTCAAAAGACATATTAGTTATAATCCCACTATACGTTATAAGTCATTGATCAACTCATTGACTTCATGCATATGTCTTAAAACATAGCAAGTTAACGTCTTACTTTATATTGTAAGTCTTGTATTAAAAGACTTCATGTTTGTGACTTTACAAAATCTTAAACATTTATAATTAAAGTAATTATGAACACTACCTCGGGTTTCAATTCATATTTCAAGTTAATATTTACTACATATATTTAAGTCATTCAACGAATACTCAAATTCAAGGTAGTATTAGATTACTTCATTTAATTATGTCATTCCATTAAATGTTCCATGTAAGGGGATCATCCATGCACCGTTCTCGCGACCGTGGATATTTTACCTTGGGCTACAATCTAGTTCACGTTCTCACGTAACATAAATTGTAACTACAAGTGTTTCTTAAATATTTAATGACATAAATATTTAAAATAAAGTAGTCTTTGTTATCATCTTGACACATGTTCTTAATAGGGCAATCATACATATATAAATGTATACTTCCTATTAGAACGTTATTCTCTTACTATACGTCAAAGAGAATTCTTTTAAATCACATTAATGTGTGTACCTTGCACACAATAAGATTTCTCCCACTTGTGCATGGAACAACATCATGTAGCATATAAACAACACGATACACGTTCGTTTATTTGATTTATATGATTTGTGTCATAGATATAACAAGTAGATGTAGAACTATATTGTTTAGTAAGGAAGCGTGCGACTATCCTTAAAACATAAGTGTCTACAATTGGAAAGTAATTATCTTTGAAGATAATCTGGGTTACTACACGGGAAATAAGGCTTGTAGCTCCTTGAATTAGAAATCAATAAAACAACTTCTTATTGGTAATGCACAAATGCTCTCACGAATCGACAAAACATTGTAAGTGTTGCATAACCGGTGAAAACAACTTGCTTGCTTTTGCTTTCTACACCTTTAAAGAACCATACGTAATCATTACTAGGGTACTAAAAGGTGTATTCTACTCTATGAATAATGGAATATCCATCAATGTTATTCACTCGAAAAATTTGGTATGCAATTTCTTCCTTACAGTACCTACCATCCCATCTTGGTATGTAGTACCTTTAAAGGCTAAAGCAAAACAACTAGATAAAAATATGCTAGTTTGCCTTTTACCAATTTTTACGGTAATTAGTCTAGCTTCTAATCTAGTAACTCATATACATGTTTTCCGGTTAACCAACATTCATGTTGTTACAAAGGATTCATTCACCAAATGAGGGTAATGAAATCTTTATGGAAAATAAGATGTGCAATTCATTGCTAAGAGTTACATTAGAATTTAGACAATTCAAATGTTCCTATTATACCTTTCTCATTCATGAAATGGAATAGGATTGAGTCTCATGCTTCTCCCATGGAAAAGAGACTTAGTTTGTCTTATCGATAAATTATTCTCGATCAAACATTTGTTTGAAAGCTAGAATGGATCAATTTACTAATCAAAGACTAAACCACGTTCACGGTTAAATGTTGCATTTATACATTCAAAAGAATTACAAAATTCAATTTTAGTATTTTCGATAATTAACCTTTTCAATAAATAATTAAATACCCAAGGTTCATATTCATATAACCAATTAATATTTATTGAAAACTAGAATCCAAATTGTCATAATTTCATCACGTCGATTGATCGCTAGTAATGAACCTTATACAAAATGGTAGAGCTATTGCTCAATTGCCAATTTCAATTGCAATTCCTAGATTTATGGGATTTACATATAGCTAATATCAATCGCCATGTAAACATGTTTTATCCCATGCCTTGAGTTGCCGGCTCTCTTACAAAACTCAATTAAGTTGTCCAACTTAAGCGCAAAATGATCCATGCCCTCTCACAACCGTGGACATTTTACCCTTTGATTCCGATCTAAGTCACGATCTCACGTAAATAAAAAGTAATCTTAGGTGTTTCCGTTTCGTTGGATGGCATATAACTTAAATTAAAGGGTAATATTTTTGATGTTAAATCAAATATGTACAAAGATGTCATGCATTCATCTTTGTAGCATAGTTTTATTAAAACATTTATATCTTGTTTTAATGTATAAGCTTTTCATCATCAAACTTCAATTGAGGTATTGGGTTCACCAATCAAGGAATTTAGTGTTAATTATCATCCATTATACCTACTTTTGCATAAGTGTAAACACTTAGTGTTTTAGATATAATTACCAAGAAGTGGCATGGAATGAAAACTAATTAAGCCCTTAAGATGAGCTTGCACATTTAATGGCTTACTAAGTAGCTCCACTTTCGACTACGGAGGACCCAGTGCAGCAGCTAAAGCACAACCTTAGACATCCTTTGAGTGTGATGTCGCATTCTTTAAACCCCTTTTATTAGTTCATTCTCATGGGTGAGCCTTTGGACCATTTTACCAAAGTCATCAATCAATTAAACGATTATGATTACTATTCTTAAAATACATGTTTCACCATTGTTTAGGTCAGTTTATTTTTCTTGTAAAAATACCCTTGTTACAAAAAACAAACAAGCAAGTATTTATAAAAATAAACAAATAAACAATGAATGCATAACAAATAAAAGTCATGCATATCTGTGACACACGGTAAATTTTCACAAAAATTTAACTGATAATTAGTAATTAATCATTACTAAACATAAGTCATCTAAGCGCATAAGCTTTATTGATCATTTGAGTAGTTAACTCTCATCTTGCGTAGACAATTGCATCACTTTTGCATTCATATCATTTTATGAATATTTCATTTCATTTTTTCTTTTGATGAAATTGTAGGCGAGAGGTTATCTCGTTTACCCGGTGACCCATGCGCGATCTTGCCGACACTATGACAAGGACTTGATAAAACAAGTGACAAACTTCAATGTGAAAAATATTCTGAAATAATATCTCCGATCACAACCATAAGATATACGCTATAAAAGTTATCACACAATGATGCTTCGATCACAATTTAATATCGCGGGACACAAAGAATTTAACACATTTTCACTTGAGCAACAACTTTTATAAGACTCAAAAGCAACTTATTATATGTAAGAACAAAGTATATGCTTACCTTCCCAATTTTACACAATAAGTAAATACATCTAACTTTTGTTACATAATAAACAAATGAATACAATTAATAAAATAAAAAATGAGATGAGACCACTTTTGTCTTCTCTCCCATTCCGACAAAACGAATCAGGAAACCAGATATTGAGATCTCTTCTTCAACCTCACTTCTACACCTACGCCTCCTTTATAGCCGAATCTCTCAAAGAAGAAGACTCAACATGTCCATTCCATTAACTACTCTCTCTTTACCAAAACATACAAGTTTTGTCCTTCAAATCTCCCTTTGAATGCACCGATGTAGAATTGAATAAGCCAAGGAGGATCAAAATAAAATCACACAAGGATACATATATTTCCATTGTATCTACCTTGAGCAAGGTCCAGATATGTAGAATTTGGAAGTTAACTAAATTTGGCTTCATCCAAATACCCAAGGGAGAGTGAGTCAAAAATTACTTGGGTTCTTCCCTTTTTTTTGGTCGAGAGGCAACCAAGGATATCACACCCCAAATATCACCACAAAGGATAAGAAAGCTAAGAAGAGGATTTCTACTTGGGTGTATTTGGATCGAGCGAGTTGGGTTGTGGTGATAGGTATCCGTTTGACTGACTTCATCACCATCTTCTTGCTTGTAAGAAAATCACTCAACTTTGTATTGTTAGGTTCATGAATTTAGTTGATAATGAATGGTTAATTATCATTAGTAAAGTGTTCTTGTTGTTAATGAAATTTATGATTTTCGGTAAATAAAATTGTCACATACAAATTTATTTCGATGTGAGTTTTGATGGTATTACTTTACGTGGGGACAAGGAACCAATACCGATTAGATACGATTTATACATCTTGAAAGGAGTAGGTATCATGTTAGAGTCGCGACATTTAATTTGTTAATGGGATGTTGTGTTGTTAATTATGATTTAAATGGGTTTTCAAGAATAAAAACAAGTAGGCCAATACTAGAAACGTAAGTCGGTGTTATCATGGTAAAAAAGGGTCGTCTTCCTTCCTGTGTTGAGTTATGCAACTCTAGCACTTGTCACTGTAAAGAGGATCGGAGCAAGGGTGATCTTTGTCGTTAACCACAAGAACTTTACACTGCGGTGGGGTCTTTTAGGTACCAAGTGTGTCAAGACCTAGCTAGTCAGTGAGTACTCGGATGAGGCACCAAGAGTTCGGGTCAATTTGCTTTCATCTAAGTCCTTAGTGTGCATAGCGTGAAATTTCGGCACCCTTCATGTCTCGGTCATAATTCTAATCAAAATCTTTAATGGTTTTATCATAAAGTTTACCTTACTTGTGTAGAAGTCAAGTAAAACCGAGAGTCATGTCGCTTGAGGGGCTTAGGAGTATAAGAGCCTTGTGATCTATGCACCTTCATTCACTAGCTTCGAGATGGGAGCACTTGACTCGTGTTACCCTATTTTGAAAACTTTCCCGCAAGTACCACTTACAAACTCCCTCGACTCCCAATTTATGTCGGGAATCTTCCCTGTTGCCGTTTGGTTAATGATCAAATAGTGTGTAGAGGCCTAGTAACATTCATGAAGAGTATAGTCAAGTCGGGTTATGAAGGGGTTATCAACCGAACCACCCAAGCGAAATGTAGGCATGTTAGCGCCCAATTGGAACTCTCGACTACCTTTTGTGCCACATATTATTTCCGTTGGTTCAAGAAATTCTCGTCGAGAAAATACTTGCAAAATTATAAAAGTGAAATGGGCCACAAAAAATTTGTAATATTTCTTCCTAAAACCATCCATGGGCCGAAGCCTTTCTCCATTACCCAATTTCCATTTGGGCTTAAGCCTTCAGGTTTGATGCCTCAAAGCCCACACCCACTGTGATAACGAGTGCTCAAATAGCGAGTTAGATGAAACAACAAGTAAACTTCTATCAATTGAAATTGAATATAAGACTAAACTCTTTTTCATATTCAAAATCTCCTACTTAGATATATAAACATATGTAGCGACAAGTAAAACAAGTGTAAAAGTCTTTATACAAGAGACAAGTGCTTAAAAGCATAAATTACTTAATAATGTTTACGTCAAGGTTCAACGTCAAATGTGTTCGGATAAACATATCTATGTCAAGTAACCTACTAGTTGTGAATTATAAATGTTGAGAACAAATCTTTGATAAGCAAATAATGACTACTATATTGTCTTACCACTAATATATGTGAAGATCATCAAATTCCAACGACTATTTTCTAAAC
Source organism: Chrysanthemum makinoi (assembly GCA_910596185.1). Classification (NCBI taxonomy): domain Eukaryota; kingdom Viridiplantae; phylum Streptophyta; class Magnoliopsida; order Asterales; family Asteraceae; genus Chrysanthemum; species Chrysanthemum makinoi. The sequence continues at coordinate 69,842,022 of OU343219.1, read as the reverse complement.
TCAATTAGAAAATAAAACAACATTATTTAATTTTGACAACCATTAATTATAGTGTCAACATGAAAAAGTATATACACATTCATATACTTACTAGTAAAACATTTTAATAATTTTTACCAAACAAAAGTTTAGTTTTAATACCATTATACAAAAACAATATAAATTAAACCATTTTAAGTGAGAATTACTTAAAATAATGAACTAAAACATTGCCCTCCTATCTAGGTCACGTGTGCCGTGCTTTCACAACAATCACTAAATCCGTCTCGGATTTGCACGCTTGCTAAGGTGAGTTTTCATAGCCCCTCTTTTACTTGATAAACTGTTTTATTCACTTTGGGGTGAAAATATGCAAAACCTTTATGGACCTAAACTATTACATGATTTCTAAAGCCCATTATGTCCCTATAGAATGCCCTCTTTCATGAACCGTCAATTCCCCATTGGGAAGCGCTAATGTTATAAATAGATCTATTGAGGGTGACTCCTCCGTTCGGTTGGCCATGCTTAGGCCAAGGCGAAACGTATACCATGTCGGAACAGAGTGTAGAGGGACAAAACACTTGCTATGGGCCCCTATATTGTATGACATCTTTTAGCATACAAAAAATGTCGTAGTATCGGTTGCATGAACTTAGAGCTAACGTAATAGACTTTCATCCATATATCATTATATTCTTGATAATGATTACATGCCTTTCGGTCCAAACTTACTATTTTAATCTAAACCTATGGACTCACCAAATTATAGTGACCTTTTAGCATATTTTTCTCGTGGTACTTAGTTGTGATCATCGATGCAAGGCATGAGGCGGATAAATGGTCGTAGGAATTTCTAAGGAAGAGTTTTTACATATAAAAGATGTTTTTATATTGGGACCACTGAATTTATGGGATGTGCCCATTTATCTAAATAATGTTGTAAGAAAATGTTTAAAACTACTTTATGAAATCAAACGGAGTATGTATTCCGTTCTGTATTACTTGTGTTATGATTCACAAATTTCGTAATGCTCCCAGATAACAAGTATGCTTCCGCTAAGCCAACTTTGGGGGTGTTACAGATTGGCATCAGAGCCTAAGTTATAGAGAACTAGGTACATATAAACCCTAAACTATAACTACTCTTTACAAAAACATCACTCGACCGTAAGTTACCGCACTTGCTTACTTGCCATATTACTTAGAGTCAATTTAGACATGACTGCATGACATAATGCCTATTACATGATTAGGACATATTTCCTATTTATAAATTCACTACTCCATATCTATCATAAGTATATTTTACATATACTTACACATATGCACCGTCTTGTCACAGACTATGCCTTCCCCTCACTCACGGTTGGATGCGATGGCACAAGGAAGGTTTGTCACTGTGAACGCATCCCAACCCCTTCTCAACTCACTCGACACTTTGAACCATGCAGGTAGTGTATCAAGTTCACGGAGGGTACTACCCACACTCCACCTCACTTCCAAATCATCACTCCGGTCGGTACTATACCTACGGTTCCTACTCCTACACTCACCAAGACACCAAGAGATCCACTCCCGGTTGGGAGATACACCTAGCAAGAGAATGCCTCTCGCATCATCACCATCATCTTCTAATGCATCACCTCCTAGTTCGCTTGAAGTTGGGGAAACCGTGGCGACCCGCTAGACCACCAACCCTCGACAGCAGTTATGGCGCTAACATATGAAGAACAAATAGAAGAAATGTTGGATCATCTGGGATACTAGGAAGAAAGGATTGGAGGGATCGAAGAAGTGGTAGGAGAACTACAAGCACTTGGCGAAACACTCAAGGAATGCTACAACAATGTTGGGACAGCAATAGAAAGAACCCGTGAGAAGTTAAACAAGTAATTGCCGTCTCGAAGACCACATTGAAAGGTGTGCTCTGCAGAACTCGAGACACCGGGGACGTCTCACGGAGATTGAAAGTAGGCTAACGCGGTTGGAGCCGTTACTACAATAGCATTAACGGAGCAGGATACCGGAGGGTGTCGTAGAATTTCAAAGACGTACTATGGAGAGTAGGGCAAATGAGGTCAATAACAAATTTGCCAGAATGGAGGCCCAACTTAGGGAGTTAGAATGGAAACAACTCAACAAAGTCAACTTGGGACAGCATCGGGAAATGCTTAAATTTCACTTTGCAATTGTGTTAGGCGCGTTGTGATGAGTGGTTTCAATAAAAACGCTTGTAGTAGTTTTGTTGTATGACAAACTAGAGCGAGTCAATAAACGCATGCTATGTATCGGCCCTATGAGCCATGAATCTTCTTAGAATGAAATCAAGTTTATCGTGACGAACAACTATGCATAATAAACAACGAATTGTGTACTATAACCTTCATTAAACTCGCTTCAATCAGTCTCCGCTTTCTTAATGCCATCTTCATAGACTAAGACTACGTGATATTCAGTCAATACAATCTGGAAAATACTTGATTGAGAAATAGTATACGTTGTAACCTTATGAATCTCCACCATGGCCCTCATACTCATAGAAAACTCATTGTTGTCATTTCTTATGGTTGAAGGAAAATGTTTCCAGTAAAGCAGAACATGAACGCAACCACCACTGAGAAATCTGTTAGCGAACGAGTTGCTACAAGAATTGCTAACTATCAAATCAATCAAAACATCAACAACCTCACCCAGGAGAATAGGGAAGAAGTGATTGGTAAGATGCTCACATCACGAAATTTATCTTACCAAGAATTCAGAAACTGTAAACCACCAGCATTTGAGGGGACTGAAGGAGCTAGGAGTTTGGCAAAATGGCTAGAAAGGATAGAGACAATTTTCATGACGAGTTCTTGCGGACAATTGTAAGGTCAAGTATGCTACTTGCACCTTTCGACACCAAGCCCTCACATGGTGGGACATTTATGTCCGATTAGTGGGAATAGACGCCGCTTACTCACTTCATGGGACACCACAAGAAAATGATGGTTGCAGAATCTGCTCAAGAAATGAACTGGATGATGGAAAAAGAGCTCATGTGGACTATGATAGGGAATGACCTCGAGGGGTACACCAATCGCTTTCTTGAATTAGCCCAACTATGTCCTAATATGATAGGACCTGAGGAAAAGGGACTCGAGGCATACTCTTGGGGTTGTCCTCCCGAAACACGAAAGAACGTTGTTGCATTCGCGCCCACTGTCACCCAAGAAACTACTAGAGCGACCCTTGGATTAACAAAGTCACTGCCCCAAGGCAAGGCAATGGAGTACTATGATAGCAAGAGGAACTGGGAATATGATGGTGAGGAAGATCAAATGCAACAATCAAGCAAACGTCAATGGACGGCTGAGGTTAGGACTACTAAAAACAAGCGGGAAGTAAGGTATGCCGGGACAAAACCCAAGTGTAATATATGCCCATATTACCACTATGGAAAATGCCCTATACCTTGTGGGAATTGTAAAAGAGTTGGACATGAGATAGAAGATTGTAAGAAACTTTATAGGGAAACAATTGCGTGTCATGGATGTGGAAAGAAAGACCACATCAAAAGCATGTGCCCGGATAGGGAGGGTCAGCAGTAAAGCGCAAACCGTCAAAACAATTTCCTGAAGAAAGTGTGAAGAATTGTTCAGGCTCCCAATGGACACCAAGGAAGAAACTAAGTTAGCTAGAGATGTTGTTTGTAATAAAGCTTAGTTTAAACTTCAAGTCAATAGTCTTAGAATCTACTTTAAGTACTTCTCTACGTAACCTTAATGTACTGAACCTTCCCCTAAATAATGTATATGTTGTTGTTATCTTGTTATCATGATATATGCCCTCTCCATGACCGTTTTCATCATATCATTAAGGATTTCAACTATCTTGTCACGATGAAAGGATTCTCCAGAAGATAAAGAGTCTTCCGAATATTCGATTAGTCTCTCTAACAAATTAGTATCACCCAACGGTTAATTTAGAAAACCCATATTACAAAATTTGCGAGGGTACTATTATCTATACCAATAAGATCAACTCAAACTAATACCTCGCAATCACGAATACAACATTTCTCAACGGGTTGCCATTGTTTCACACACGCCAAACGAGCACTATAGGCCGTGTTGAGCTAGGCGGTCTAGCAAATCTTATAAACCATCGCATCAAAACTTCGCACATGAACTATTGCAACATTTCTGCTGACCAAAGAATAAGTACACCAAGATTTAGATTATACCGAACAACACGTCACCGGTCCCCAATTATACATAGCCTGATCACCTATGTATAACTCGGGAGGGGTAACGTGCACAGGACATGGCTAAATTCTTGAAATTCTTACCCGGTCATATTAAAGGGAGTGCTTAACTCACCATCACGAAATAGAAAAGTTCGTCACCTACCTCACACCGACACCTCACCTTAAAATGCCATACATATCATATTACACGGGAATGGAATAAACCGTACCACCCGAGAGAAGAAATCTTCTATTAAGGAAACAAATATGAAACGTTTGAACCTCTAACAATGAATTAACATCCCATAGAACACTGGGCCGAGAATGACGCCGGATATATCGATTGCATTAGTATCCTACCACCTACAACGAACTATAAGAGATATGGATCATCATACGCCCCGGGTCGACCAACAAACAACAGCAAGGAAAAAAAAATCGCGATACACTTGTTTTAGACATACCGGGTATGACGAGACCCTACCATTCAAGGGAGACGCTTTACACCGAGGTATCCCGATCCAAAAGGAAAATAACGATATAGGATACTCAACACCCAAAGATCCATGAGAAGCATAACGCAGTGCACAAAAAAAAAAAATGAAACCTGACATGATCTCAATTAGGAAAACCTAGAAATATTATCACGCGTAAGGAAGTACAGTGTACCGCGACCACAAGGTCCTACGATTATCTGAAACAAAAGGAAGTTGACCATGTGGCGACACCAATAATTAGTGCAACATAAGTTCAATTGCAACATCCGTACTCACCAAGGGCGAAAAGGTCATAACCGCATATGCTATAAGCAACATCTAGCAAACTAAACCTTTTAAGAGCCAGATCATTGGGAAAACAAAGGATCTAGTTCGCCCCTCTCATTTAAAGTCTTGAAGATCAAGTAGTATCACTCAAAGGAAGAATCGACTAAATAAAACTCTTACAACATACCTGAAAGTGAAATGGAGTCGAAAAAGGGCAAAGGGAATCTTATTTCCAAGAACCAATGTTGAGACCCACACCATGAAGGGATTTGTAATCCTATCATGTGTAAACCTCATTAAGGCCAGGAGTAATACGCATCTAGTGTCCGACAAGACGCCTCGATCCGAAAACTATTCTGGTACCAAACATGAAGGCCGGTATTTGACCTATGTCAAACAATACTTAGCATGTTCGAAAAGAAAAATTTTAACCATCAGAAACCATCAAACTTACTTGTACAAACCGAAATTTCCAGATAGAAATGGGAATGCATAACAATGGACGCTAGTACCAAGCCATTCGAGACCTTTATCAATTATAACACTACCTGGGTAATAATTGATCATCTCATCAAACCCACCTATCCCTACCAAACAAAGAGAACGAAAACATGGGCAAATCGCGCGGATTGCGAAGCAAGCGCTACAAGTCAAAGAGTTTCAATTCTCTTCATTCCAAATGGCGAAAACCGTTCACATCCAACTTTCGAGGACTACTCCCAAAGTTCTAAGGAATCCATCTTGAGATGAGTACCATCTACGTCTTTCGATTTGCTAGATAATGAAAGGATCATTCAAGCTATAGAAGCTATACTTTGAACATGAGAAACTTGTTTGAAAAGTGAATGGGGCAGGAAAATTACCTTAACCAAATCCCTTTACAACGAAAGACCACCTCATAAGACACACGTAGGGTCAAGGCGCAAATCAATCGTGTTGAGTTGAGACTAGCAAGGAACCGATCACTGGCTCAAGCTTCTATCAAGGACCATTGATAATAGTATGCGTATAAGAGGGTGAGTACAAGCAACTCTGATCGTCAAAGTCAATAAAAATAGGACTAAATGACACTTGAGGTTCGAGTCGACGAAAAAGATTGAGTTGTCGCCTCAGAAGAACATAAACCATTTTAACCAAACGTAAAGGGGCAATACCTTGTTTCGTAAAGTTTATCGGATCCTCTCCAAGATCAAACCGGTAGTTACCAACTCGGATTACCATTAGGACTATACATTATGCCCACTCATTCTAGTACGCACAACTTCGAGAAAGCCAACTCACTGGCCCAGGACTAATTCAAGAAACTATTGAGAAAACTATGCTAATCCGGAACCGTCTGCAAACAAAACGTGTCGTTAAAAGAGACACGCGGACAGAAGACTAAAGCCACTTGAGTTTCAAGTGGGAGATAGAGTCATGATAAGATTTTTTCCACGGAAAGGCAAAGTCCGTTTTGGAAAAAGATGGGAAGTTGAATCTTCGTTACATTAGACCTTTCAAAATTTTCGCAAAAATAGGACCGGTAACCTACCAACCCGAAATTTCCACAAAAACTCAACTCTTTGCATAACATGTTCCTTGAAACTCGAAAAATTGCCTACAGAAACTCTCGCCATTCAATGAAAGAAATTCAAAATCGACAAGAGATCTAAATTTTGTCAAGAAACCCAATTGAAATATTGAATCAAGAAATCAAACGGCTTAAACAAAGCCGCACTCCTATCGTTAAGATCTGTTGGGACTCTCAAAGAGTCAGAAATACATGTGAGAACGAAGACCCGGTTCAGCGTAGATACCCACACATTTTCTCTACTTCATCAAATAATTCTAACTGAAAACCGAGGACGGTTTTCTCTTCTAAGGCGGGGAGGATGTGACACACGGTAAATTTTCACAAAAATTTAACTGATAATTAGTAATTAATCATTACTAAACATAAGTCATCTAAGCATAGCATAAGCTTTGTTTGAGTAGTTAACTGCATCATAGTGACAATTGCATCACTTTTTGCGTTCATATCATTTTATGAATATTTCATTTCATTTTGTCTTTTGATGAAATTGTAAGACGAAGGTTATCTCGTTACCCCGATGACCGACCTTTGCCGCGCGTGCAAACACTATGACAAGGACTTGATAAAACAAGTGACAAACTTCATGAATGAAAAATATTACGAAATAATATCTCCGTCGTAACCATAAGATACTACGCTATAAAAGTTATCACACAATGAGGCTTCGATCACAATTTAATATCGCGGGACACAAAGAATTTAACACATTTTCACTTGAGCAACAACTTTTATAAGACTCAAAAGCAACTTATTATATGTAAGAACAAAGTATATGCTTACCTTCCCAATTTTACACAATAAGTAAATACATCTAACTTTTTGTTACATAATAAACAAATGAATACATTTAATAAAATAAAAATGAGATGAAACCCTTTTGTCTTCTCTCCCATTCCGCGACAAAAAAAGATCAGAAACCAAGATATTCGAGATATCTTCTTCAACCTCTTACTTCTACACCTCGCCTCCTTATAGCCGAATCTCTCAAAGAAGAAGACTCAACATGTCCATTCCATTAACTACTTCTCTCTCTTACCAAAAACATACAAGTTTTTGTCCTTCAAATCTCCCCTTGCGGTTGTAATTCGAATAAGCCAAGGAGGATCAAAATAAAATCACACAAGGGATACATATCTTCCATTGTATCTACCTTGAGCCAAGGTCCAAGATATGCTAGAATTTGGAAGTTAACTAAATTTGGCTTCAATCCAAATACCCAAGAGGGGAGAGTGAGTCAAAATTACTTGGGTTCTTCTTTTATTCGGTCGAGGCAACCAAGGATATCACACCCCAAATATCACCACAAAAAGTATAAGAAAGCTAAGTGAAGAGGATTTCTACTTGGGTGTTTTATTTGGATCGAACGGGTTCGGTTGTGGTGATAGGTATCTGAGTTGACCTTCGACTTCATCACCATCTTCTTGCTTGTAAGAAAATCACTCAACTTTGTATTGTTAGGTTCATGAATTTAGTTGATAATGAATGGTTAAGTTAATCGTAAAGTAAAGTGTTCTTGTTGTTAATGAAATTTATGATTTTCGGTAAATAAAATTGTCACATACAAATTTATTTCGATGTGAGTTTTGATGGTATTACTTTCTGTCGAGGACAAGGAACCAATACCAGTGGAATCTGATTTATACATCTTGAAAGGAGTAGGTATCATGTTAGAGTCATGACATTTAATTTGTTAATGGGATGTTGTGTTGTTAATTATGATTTAAATGGGTTTTCAAGAATAAAAACAAGTAGGCCAATACTAGAAACGTAAGTCGTGTATCATGGTAAAAAGGGGTCGTCTTCCTTCCCTGTTGAGTTATGCAACTCTAGCACTTGTCACCTGGTAAAGAGGATTCCGACAAGGGTGATCTTTGGCGTTAACCACAAGAACTTTACACTCGGCAAGGGGTCTTTTAGGTACCAAGTGTGTCAAGACCTAGCTAGTCCGAGTAGTACTCGGATGAGGCACCAAGAGTTCGGTCAATTTGCTCGACATCTAAGTCCTTAGTGTGCATAAGCGTGAAATTTCAGACCCTTCATGTCTCGAGTCATAATTCTAATCAAAATGCTGAATAGTTTTATCATAAAGTTTACCACTACTTGTGTAGAAGTCAAGTAAAACCGGAGTCATGTCGCCTTGAGGGCTTAGGAGTATAAGAGCCTTGTGATCTATGCACCTTCATTCACTAGCTCAGATAGGAGCACTTGACTCGTGTGTTACCCTATTTTGAAAACTTTCCCACATAAAGTACCACTTACAAACTCCCTCCCAACTCCCAAATTTATGTCCAGGAATCTTCCCTGTTGCCGTTTGTTTAATGATCAAATAGCGTGTAGAGGCCTAGTAACATTCATGAAGTTATAGTCAAGTCGGGTTATGAAGGGCGAGGGGTTATCAACCAGACACGACCCAAGACAGAAATGTAGGCATGTTAGCGCCACATCTGGAACTCTCGACTACCTTTTGTGCCACATATTATTTCCGTTGGTTCAAGAAATTCTCTCGTCAGAAAATACTGCAAGAATTATAAAAGTGAAATGGGCCACCAAAGAAATTCGTAACAATATTTCTTCCTAAAACCATCCATGGGCCGAGCCTTTCTCCTATTACCAATTTCCATTTTGGGCTTAAGCCCAAGTTTGGTGCCTTCGAACCTGGCCACAGCCCACTGTGATAACTTGAGTGCTCAAATGACAGTTAGATGAAACAACAAGTAAAACTCTAAACGTAATTCAGAAATTGAATATAAGACTAAACTCTTTTCCGCATATTCAAAATCTCCTACTTAGATATATAAACATATGTAGCGACAAGTAAAACAAGTGTAAAAGTCTTTATACAAGAGACAAGTGCTTAAAAGCATAAATTACTTAATAATGTTTACGTCAAGGTTCAACGTCAAATGTGTTCGGATAAACATATCTATGTCAAGTAACCTACTAGTTGTGAATTATAAATGTTGAGAACAAATCTTTGATAAGCAAATAATGACTACTATATTGTCTTACCACTAATATATGTGAAGATCATCAAATTCCAACGACTATTTTCTAAACTCAATTAGAAAATAAAACAACATTATTTAATTTTGACAACACCATTATAGTGTCAACATGAAAAAGTATATACACATTCATATACTTACTAGTAAAACATTTTAATAATTTTTACCAAACAAAAGTTTAGTTTTAATACCATTATACAAAAACAATATAAATTAAACCATTTTAAGTGAGAATTACTTAAAATAATGAACTAAAACATTGCCCTCCTTATCTAGGTCGCGTGTCGGTGCCGCTTCACAACAATCACTAAATCCCGCTCTCGGATTTGCACGCTTGCTAAGGTGAGTTTTCATAGCCCCTCTTTTACTTGATAAACTGTTTTATTCACTTTGGGGGTGAGAAATATGCAAAACCTTTATGGACCTAAACTATTACATGATTTCTATTACGTGGTTTAGCCTAAGCCCTTATGTCCCTATAGAATGCTCTCTTTCATGAACCGTCAATTCCCCATTGGGAAGTGCTAATGTTATAAATAGATCTATTGAGGGTGACTCCTCCGTTCGGTTGGCCATGCTTAGGCCAAGGCGAAACGTATACCATGTCGGAACCGAGTGTAGAGGGACAAAACACTCGCTATGGGCCCCTATATTGTATGACATCTTTTAGCATACAGAAAATGTCGTAGTATCGGTTGCATGAACTTAGAGCTAACGTAATAGACTTTCATCCATATATCATTATATTCTTGATAATGATTACATGCCTTTTCTTACGGTCCAAACTTACTATTTTAATCTAAACCTATGGACTCACCAGCTTATAGCTGACCTTTTAGCATATTTTTCTCAGGTACTTAGTTGTGATCATCGATGCAAGGCATGAGGCGGATAAATGGTCGTAGGAATTTCTAAGGAAGAGTTTTTACATATAAAAGATGTTTTTATATTGGGACCACTGAACTTATGGGATGTGCCCATTTATCTAAACAATGTTGTAAGAAAATGTTTAAAACTACTTTATGAAATCAAACGGAGTATGTATTCCGTTCTGTATTACTTGTGTTATGATTCACCAATTTCGTAACGCTCCCAGATAACAAGTATGCTTCCGCTAAGCCAACTTTGGGGGTGTTACAATATCAAATAGCCACATGCAAACGGTTTTGATAAATCCTATTAATAACCAATTCTAAATATGACAATATGCATATATTTAATTAAGACTTTCACCCGTTTTCATCTATGTACAAGGTGAACCACATGCATCGATTCATCGATTGCGTAAGTCAAAATTAAATACATACCACATAGCACATAATTGATTAAATTAATAATTATTGAGGTCTTCCCCAATTTTAGATCTATCATTATTTAATGTATATCACTTAAACAAGAAAGACATACAATAAAAGCATATCCATGATAAAACATGCAGATAATTATCATGGACATAAAATTACACTTAACAATTAATGCAATTAAATCAAAGTTACGCATATACACATAAAGTTGCATGCATCTTAGGGTTTCTAATCCAATTAAAACAATAGTTTACAAAACCCTAATTAGGGCACCAAAATAAAAGCCCCCCCTTCAAAATTAGGGTTTAGGTTTTGCAAACCCTAGATCTAAGCATACAAATAATAACACATTTATGTTTATTTTAATTATGTGTTTCAGTAATTAATTACTTGTTATACAAGGCTCGTGATGCCACTGTTTAGTTTATGATATATAAAATACAATAAAACATAAAGACATCAAGAGTACACGGCGGAAGACTTAAAGATCATAACAAATAAATTAATTAACTGAAAGTATGCGTAACGTACTTTGCAATTTCAAATCCCTTGAGCGAGCAAAACAAAGCATAAAGTACTAATTGGTGTAAGAATAATGTCTTACAACCACGTTCTTGTACACACGAATTAACCAACGAATCAAGCGATTGCTAGATCTAACACAAGTCCTCGTTTAAGGAAAACGAAACCAAACTCCCTTACAAATGGGGTGTTCGGCCGAATATGACTAGAGAGAGGAGAGGAGAGATCTAGGTTAATTCAATGCACAAGTGTATGAAACCCTAGAACCTAACCCTCTTTATATACTAGTAGGGAAACTTTGGGAACAAGTTTATGAAGTAGGCCTTGGAAAGGCCCTATGGCCGCCACTATGCAAAGCCCAAAGGGAATCCATAACTTTTCCAAGTTTTCCATTTCTAGTCCATTCTCTTTTCATTTAACGGTCGTTAGTCATTTTTCCGTTAAATACTTAACGATCGTTAACCGGACTTAATGTGCAATAATTAATCGTAAACATAAACATTAATTATTAACTTTAATTCTCATTCGCTAATGTGTGCAATCCCGTGGTCACGAGTTCGAATCCGAACATTCACATGTTTGTAAATATATACATTTCCATCAATATCTAGGGAAATAATTCAGAAATATTAACATGATTTATTTTCACTTAATAAAAAAAAAAAGAGAAAAAACTACAACAAAGTGTATTACCTAATATATGTTAATCAATTCCTTTCACCCTCTTGTCGATATTTCTTTGTGTACCGTTGTCCTGTAAATCAAGACAACTCAGTAAAGATGGCACAATTGTATGTAACTCACTGGTATAAAACCTTACTAAAGAAATTGAATATATCGTCTTATCTTATAACATTGATTATGGAGTTCTCTTAACAGTTTCTAATTCTTTTATTTGCATGTTCATTATCAAACACAATGATGGACTCACATGTGAATGCAACTCAATGAGACAGATTTGCAAGATGAGTTTCAGAGATTTTACCATGCAAGAGATTTGAAAAGACCCCCAAACTGTTTCTATCAAAATATAACTCCTGCAATGAAGAAAGAGGTGAAAGATCTGGGAGCAATCCACTGATCTGGTTATCAGCCAAATCAAGGATGACGAGATTCGTTATTTTTTCAAATCTTTCAAGGAAATTTCAATTCAACTCATTGTAAGCAAGATGTAATTCTTTTAAATTCGTGAATGTTGTAAAATCAGATAAAGAACCACTTTTGTTATTATAAATCAATCCCAGAACTTGGATCAACTTCTTTGTTGGCCCCAAGAGATACAAGAATTTCAGAAGGTCTTCTTTTAGAACATTCAAGGAAAGATATAGGGATTCTAAGGTGCTGAAGTTCCCAAACGATCTTGGGATACCACCTATAAGGCCATTTGAGGTCAAATCCAAGTTCTGTAGGAATGTGAATGTACCAAATGCTTCTGGAATCGTACCGAGCAACTCGTTGTAGGAAAGATCAACATTGGTAAGGCTGCAACTGAAGTTGAATAACCAATAATATATCAAAGAGGATGGAAGATAGTTAGTGGATATGTCTAGAATAGAAAGAGACTTTGAAAAATTAGCGATTGTAAGAAATGTGTTAGCACGAACTTTCGGCAGAAGAAAACTATCTAGATGTAGTTCAAACTCAAAGTGGGCTAAATCAACTTAAAAGATTACAATCGGTGTAAGATCATTGTACCCACGACCTGCAAGTGTGTTGATATGCATCAGGTACTGTAAGTTAGTAATTTATCCATGTTGCCACCTCTTGGAGAAGGATTTAGTCATAAGCTTAAAAGCACTTTCTTGTTTCACAGATCCTGAAATTGTGGTGTCCAACCTGTTTAAAGAAAGAAAAAAAAGAACATTAAGCCGATAACCTTGCTACTACTTTCAAGGGAAATACATATATGAATTCAGTTGGAGATAAACAACATACATGATGTTTCTAGGAAGATTCATGGCCAACAAATTTTTGAACACTTCCTCCCTCTCCTTTTTATGGAAAACCAGAAGATCATTGCATCCATCCATACTGAATATCTCAATAGCAATCAGAACGTAGCTGGTAATCACATTTCAACATTTCATGGACACTATTAAGCTTCCACATTCGCCAGAGATGAGGTACATTCCCATTGTTACCAACTTTTTCCTTGCCCCACGCACCACCATTGTAGGCCCAAGCTCGTCACCCGCTATGGGCTTTAGCTGTCGCACCCCATGATGAAGTCAACTTTGACTGTGAATCCATGCTCATAGGAAAATCTCTTGTTACACCTAAAGCTTGATCGATAACTGAAAGTTCATCTTCTGTTTCCTTCTCACAAATGCAACCAGATTGATCAACGAGTAATTCTGAATGACATACAAACAAAGTTCTCCAATGAAAAAGATTCCATCGTACTTATCGAGACCCACAACTCTTTCACAATTGTATCTGAATATTATTTTCTCACCAGGTAAAAGATAAGGTCTAATTAGATACTCCTTGTTGTTACTTAGTTCCTTATCCAGTTTATCCTCCATTGCTCTATCCTCATCAATTCTTGTTGAAGAAGACTTCTTAGGAGAGCTTATAACAGACTTTTCTTGAATTATCTCGGAGAATGGTGTAGTTGTTGTACTGGATTTCATACTAAATTCAGCAGCAGAATGATATCACGGAGATCGTTACTCCACAATGTTATTCTAGTGATATTTCAGACCCAATTGAAGCTCACTTTGATTAACAAACTTACAAAAAAGAATACCTTAATCAAACTCGAAGATGAAGATGGCAACCACAACCATTAAATTATAGCAACCACAGCGTACAAACACCTTAAAAACATGTTCAAACATCAAATATAAAAAACATAGATATACAAAACAAATCAAAATTGACTAAATATAATAAACAACATACCTGATTTAATCGATCAACAAAAAACTAAAGCTATTTAGCAAAGTCATAGCATAAAATCATGGTACAACTCTGCTATGGGTTAGGGAACGACCTCGTTTGTCGATTTACAATGTTGTAAAACTCACATTGGTTCATTTGAAGGTAAGGTAAAGGTGGCACCATTTCTTTTGATCAGACAAGGGAGTTACAAAAATAGCTAACAAGTATACATTAGAAGTATTTAATGTATCTTAAAGACAATTGAAACACCCAGGTACTTCTACAGAAAGATTCATCACCTCAACCTCCAACCTAGCCAAGCCCTGCAACATCACCAACATATTTTCTAGAGTCACTCACAAATTGTTAATGTAAGCAATCTAAAACATAAAAAGGGTTGTGTTATAGTTAGAAGGAACAACGACCAGACATCACCATATGTTGCCCCTGCTCTACATAGTACCCATGAAGTGTTATGATGTTCGGATGCCTTAATCGTGAAGTGTTCCAAATCACCTATACAAAATGATGTTCTTCATGAAAAGAGAGTGCTACTGTGCTTATGCATTTCACAGCAAAGACCTTACAGAAGCCAAAAATTAAACAAATAAAACCTATACTTGATAGCAGTTACATATAATATCTAATGGCAAAAAATTAAAAGCTTAACACTGATTAATAACATCAAATAATAAATAACCTTATTGTAGTGGGCAAGCATGTCTCATAGTAGGTCCACACCTCGTTACATGGTTGGTTGAGGCTTAGGTTGATCAGGGACTGGAAGAAAAGTCTTCTCTTGACCATTTACACGCCAAATCTGTGCATTGTGCATAGCAGGTCACGTGAATACAACAATAGAAAACAACGTAACATATAACTGTGAGTTCAATACCTTTGTTTGATTTTGAAATCCTTGCACTTTGTCTAAATCTGCCTTGCTCTTTTTGGGACTCTATCCTTCTATCAGATATCTGTTAACACAGTAAAAGCAATATTTGATATCTGATAACACTATAAAACTAAAAAAACTACAAAACTTTTTACAGTTATAAGCCGATAAAAAAAACTTGTTCAACTGATAAATCGAAAAAAAAAAAGTTAGGGATTATTCACCTATAAAACTAAGAAGTCGATTAAACTTTTTAGAGATTCTTATGTTTAGGAATAATATAATAGGGTGTATTTATACACAAAAAAAATAGGTTAAAAATATATATGGTATAATTATCTTGTAAGTAATATATATCATAATTTTTTTTAGTTGTTATCTTCATAATATACATTCTTAAAATACAAATTGCAGGATTTTTTTATCATCTCCTTATTTGTATTGATTTGAAAGATATAAATAAAAAAACAATTTACTCTAGTGGTAAGTTGTTTACAAAAATCATGAATGACCCAAGTTCAACTCCAACAAATGTCTTCTTTTTAATAAAAGAATTTTAAAATTAAAAAACAACAAAAACAAAAACGAATTTAACAAAACCAAAAACGAATTTTAAAATTTATAAAAAAAGTTATACATATATTAATTAAAATGCCACATGTCATTTAAAAAAATGCCACGTAAATAGAATGATGACATGGAAATATGACTTGGCATTATGAGATGCCAAGTGGCATTTTATGTGGCATGCCTCCTCTTATATATAATGTATATATATATATATATATATATATATATATAATGAAGCTCGCTTTTACTGTGGCAGCCAATCGCTTGAAGATCGCAGGAGAAAGAAAGCTGACGTGTGATTCGTTGAAATCGATAGTATATATATTTTCCACAGAAATACAAGAGGTATTCCCGGACTGTTTCCCAACGAAGGTTGAATGTAATGTGTGATTCGAGTCGTGATTTTGTTAATTTGAATAGTAAAAAGTGAGTAATATGGATTTTTACACTAAAATTGATGAACATAAGCTGAAAACAATTTAATAAGCAACTAAAACAATAATATGAAGCAATTATAAGCTAAAATGCAAAGAAAACCTAAAACGATAAAAACTCGGGCTAATCTCGAGCTTAAAATGTTAAATAGAGAAATTTTAACCCTAGAAATGCAAAACTATTTTTCCTACGTCCTATATGATAAAATAAAATTTTAGAAAAAAGCCGGATATTTTTTGACTTTTCTTTTAATTATTATGAATTAAAAACTAAAATAATAAAAACTATTTTATGAAAAGGGCTTTTTAATAATTTGAATTTAAGAAAAATAAGAAACAGTTACCAGCTTATCCCAATAAGTTGGGATAAGCAGGTTTTATACTGAAAGCTTAAAACAACAAGATCCCTTTTATAATTAATTGTGCACCTACGAATATGTAAGTCTCTAGGGCGCAGTGGTAGATGGTGTTGGTGTTGTGTATGCTTAACAAATGGGAGGTCCAGGGTTCGAGGCTTGCCTCACCCTGGAACACCCTTTTTATTTTATTTTTTTCAAAATTCTTTTTAGGACTAAATAAGCTTATGAGAATAAGCAAGTTTAAAGCTGAAAATGATTTTGAACTTTTAGGAATAGGCCAGAAGAAGCACTTTAAAGGCAGAAAAGATGACACTAAACTGATAACAAGACTTAACTAAACTGATTGGAATCTAACAGCTACAATAAGCTATCCTAGTGCTCTAAAAAGCTACTACTACTGAAGAACATCCTAAAAAGCATATATAAACTAGAAGTAATAAAATTAACTACTCTAATAAGCTAAAAATATAATAAGCACTTTTACTATTTTGCAAAACCAAACAGCCTGAAAGGCTGTTTTTGAGCTTATCCACAAGCTTAAAAACAAAAAGCTAAAGCTCCTATTTGACAATTAAGCAAAGACACACAGGCAAGGAACAAGTGTAAAAAGTTTTAGTTACATATGAGCTTATTAAGGTTGATTAATGAGCTTTTGAAATCACCAAGAAGCAACAGCAGACCACTTGAACCTTTTTGCTATTTTAAGAACCTTTATGAGAGACCACTTTTGAGCCCAAATTTAAGCTAGGAAATGATATCCAAACTCCAAATAAAGTGAAGACAGATGAAGTATGATAACCAATTAGCTTATAACTCCATTTATTAAGCTTAAAAGACTTAACAACAAGCTGAAAAGAGATCTGATATAGGATGGTTCAGAAACTATTTTTGGATTTTGACTTTTTGTGAAAACTAGCTAATGCTATTTTGACCTCAAACTTTTGAAACAAATGATCAAAATGAACTACAAAACTTATTTAGACACCTATATTGACACTTTATCTTGACTTAAAAACAGCTTATTACAATAAGCTATCTAAATTGACTCTAAACTCTAAGATTTGACATATAACTTTTAAAAATGAACTAAAGTGACTCAACTTGAAACAAACTAATTAAAATGACTCAACAACTACTTGTTATACTAAATTGAAACTAGATTTGACAAAATCAGATGATCAAAAAGCTTTTGAGACTGAAACACACCTTGTGCCAAACACACCTTGTGCGAAACACTCCTTATTAGGACTGTTTTAGCTTATCACACATATTAAGCTGAAAACCTTAATGGTTTCTGATTCAAATTGATTTATAAGACCTTATGACTATTTTAAACTAACTTTTAACAATTGAAAAGCTGAAAATAAGCTAAAGCTATTTATGGCTTATTTTTGTATTTTTAAGAGATTTATGATGAAATTTGATTACAAATAACAAATTAGACTAAGCTAAACAAACAAAAGTAGTATTTAAGCTAATTCAAACACAATAAAGACAGAATAGCACTTTAATAAGCAATAAACAACAATAAGCACTTCTTAAAATAAGCTAAAAGTACACTTACATAAGCCCTATATTAACAAGGGCTTATTATGCTTGAGGAGCTACTCAACAAGCTCCAATTTGTTGAAAACATGCTGGTAATGACCTTGTCTGGCCTATCTTCCCAATTGCTTATTTGACTTTTCTGTTTGACTTTTTTTTTTACTTCATGAATTATTGAACAATATTAAAGGATAAGCTTACAAAAAGCTATAAGAGCTTATGTAGACTTATATAAAAGCTGTTAACAGCTTATGAAAGCTTATTAAGAGCTTATTTCACCATTTAATAACAATAATGAAGAGATAAATATTTAGTGGAACAATTGAAATAAAATTGAATTTTATTAATAAAAAACAGAATACAATAAGTAGAAAATTGAAATTAAAAGACACTTTAAACTAAAATTACACTAGAAATCTAATTTGACATTTAAGGATACAAAAAACTACTTGATAATCTTTGAGAATGAAGGGGTATTTATAGGGAAGCATGGGTCTTCATTGTAACACCCCCAATTTCGTGATACGCAGCGGAATTCAAACTGGGTGTTACTTCATGGCACAACAGTCATAACAATAGAAAACGAACTCTAATAGAGTCGTTTTAAAAGGTTTATCATTCGATTTATATAAATATCAGAGTTTACAAAATGAGGTCCCAAATGGTTCCATGTTTACAAAATACATTAAACTGGTTTTCGAATAATAATAAAATTTATAGTCTTCTTGAGTATCCGTGCTCCTCCGTGCCAGCCTCGTACAATATGGACCTGAAATACATGCTTAAAACTGTCAACACAAAGGTTGAGTGAAATTTATAGAGTTTGTTTGATGGTTGAACACAATATTCATAACGTGAGGTAATTAGTCTTACATTTATGGTTTAGAAAACAAAACATATATTATTGCACTAAGCTCATGACACCGAAACGTTAACAGCTGTCATATAATAGTAACCGTTGCCCTAATAGGTAATTTTCCATTAAACCTATGGATCTTCAAATAGAGTGCGTTTGTTTGCCTACCCGGTCAACAAAAACGGGATTTGTCATTCCCGATAGATCTATCCACATTATTCGCGTTCACTCGCAAGTGATTAATGGTTTATGATAATAGGGACTTTGGCAATAGTGTACTTAGTGCAACTAATACATTCAAGTATAATTTCAAAGCAATGTGTTCGATTTAAACTAAAGCATGTATTTCCCCCAAGGGTCTGTAAAACATTTAAGTAATAAAAAGTGGGGCTATGAACTCACCGAGAGTTAATGATGTTAAGTACTTTAACAAATGTGATGGATAAACCGGAAAACTTCTACGTGCAACCTAAAAATAGAATGTTGACTTAGGTTTGGAATAATGTTTAGGAAAAACATAAACCATCCTATATATATATATATATATATATATATATATATATATATATATATATCTATGTTGATCATGATGTACTCATTTATAGATTGTTGTTTGTAGTAACAGTTTTAATATGTGAAAATGTATTTAGTTTATAAATATCGTATTACCGTTCGGGCCATCATAATTAAGAGGTCATGTAGTAAACGTTCGAGGAGCCAGTACACTTTAAATCGTAAATCCAGCAAACTCGTCGATACGTTTTACTCAAATGAAACCCCTCACATGAAGCTCCCTACTATTGTAATACTTTAGTAAAGAAAATATGTATATAATTTGAGTGGGTGATTATTATATTATAAAAGTTTTATTATGTTTTTAACAAAAATTTAGTTTTTATAATTTCTCAAGTTTACAAGTGATTATAACTTTATTAATATAGTCAATAATGAAATTTTAGTAACAATTCAATATATAACTAGTTATACAAATGACATGGTTTTTATATTTTAACTTGTAAAAATCTAATTTTTGCCGATAACAACTATTTTACAAATATTAGGAAATTGATGACATCATTTGGTATTTTCAGACCGAGTTTCCTCGCAGTAGACGTAAAACATCGTTCCAGAAAGCTTTCATGATTTAAGTTTTTGATGATTCGGACCAGAAGTACCACTTTTTGGAAGACAGATTCAGCAGTAAACAAAAATGGTTATTTCTAGAGTTTTCTAACTTCTTATTACAATAACTTTTGACTCGTTTGTCCGTTTCGGGTGATTCAAGTTGCTATGTTTACCTTTTTATTTTGTCTACAGTAGTATGTAAGTTACCATGTTCATACATAGCTATTTTAAATGACTTCAAATATGTAAAATATAATTAGTTTACTAGTTTGTTAATATTATGACAATATGTGAATTAAAACATATGTTTGAGTATGTGTACATCATGAATCAACATAGTAACCATATATATAGCATGTATTTAAAAAGATTAGTAATAATAAACATTATATAATGGAGTGGTGGTGGTGATGAGTTGCTTACAACTTTTGGCTTTCAAGGAAAGGAAGTAACTAGTAAGGATAGAACTTTGATTGATCAAGCTTTCCCACACCTTGGTACCCTTCTACACTTCTTGTGATGATGAAGGATTGGTGATGAAGTCTTAAGTGACTTGAGTGGATTTAAACTCAAGAAGATCACTTAAACATGCTAGAGATTTGATGTAGTAACTTGTTAATTGCAACTTCTTAGCATAAACTTGGAGTCATGAATCAAAGTGTGAATTGTTTGTTGGTGTTTTGATAAAAACGACCAAGAGAGGGGAAGATGAGGGTTTTGTGAAGTCTTTTACTTGCTATATATAGTAGGGTAAGTTTGGTTAACTATATATTGGGTTAGATATTAACCATGGTTGAATTAAGGACACATGTATGAGATTTCATGCAAGATAGATGAGATGATGCTACAACTTAAGGTGACTCACCATAGGTGCTGAGTTAGTGGGATAAGATATTATGTGTTGATAATATCTTGGTGTTATGATGTGTTTTGGTTCCGTTAAATGCCAATCGTAATTTGTTAAGCCATAAAACGTAAAACCGGGTATCGTAAAAATACGAAATTTGCAGGAATGATGAGACTCGTCATTATACTCCATATAAAAATATAAAATAAGTGATAAGTCTCATTGGGTGCTAAAACGCTGTCTAAAGCTGGAAACGCGGGTTAAAAACGCGTAAATCGCGTAAAACGCATAACTGGAAAACGTAAAATTCCAATATTTGTGGAATTGACATAAAATGATAGAATTACATATTTCTAATGTTTATAGTGTTTTATGGACATATCGGGATGTCCGAATGATGTTTAAACCCTAATGTAATTCTTAGTCACGGCTTTGTGAAATTGGTTCCGAATGGATTCAATGTACGTCGTCAGGATGAATTGTCGAGTTTTATTTATCTTGTAATGATAGTAAAAGAAAAAAAAATATTTACGGGATGAATAGTAAAAGTCAAAGTCAAAGGTCAACTTTAAAAAGTCAAAGGGTAAAATAGTCATTTTACCTTATGAAAAATTATGGGTTGCTACATTCATTAGGGTTTCCCAAGAAGGATCTAGCAACTTCAATCACAGCCCTTGATCAATCTTTGCATCACTCATCATGATCTCAGCCATTAGATTACTTCTCCATGCATCTTTATCCAATAGAAACGCTTGGGATTGCTGATGTGTGCTAAAACACACATCATTTTATATCTAAAAATATGACAAATCGGACTAATAACAATTAGATATGTCAAATTATATTGCAAATGTGTTGGATATGTGTTATTATGTCTTGCATGTACAAGGGTTTGAAAACAAAGCAAAAACGGTGATTTTCGGATAAGTTTCGATAATGTTTTCGCGTTTTTCGAGGTTCAAACAAAGTCGCAAAAACTATCCGAGCACACCATTGGAAAGAGGACGAAAAATAGAGTCAAATGGTTATTTTTTTTGGAGCATCGATGAAGAGAAGAAAAATTGAAAGATCAAATGGAGCTCGAACGAAGATTATTGATTCTATGTAGTAGGCTTAGGGGTATGTGTGTATGGATAAAACCACAATATCGATATAAAAAATAAACACAAGGAATGATTTAAAATCCCTTTAGGAAAAAGGATAGTGAATCAAATCCCGTGAGTGATAGTGATACGGATTAGGAAATCCGAGTCGTTTCCTGACGAGGTGTGAATGGGCAACGTCGTTATTGGTTTGTTATTAAAATGCTCGATGTTTTGGATTTTTGATTTTTAATTACGTTCTAGATTCAAATTAAATAACGGAAAGGAAATTAAAGCACGTAAATAACACTTAAATCAAACTAAGCATGTAAACTAAGGAAAGCTACCTAAATTTATCCTAAATGCAATTTTATTCTAAGAACGTAACTACGGGAATTTAAAACGCGATCTAAAACCAAATTTTGCAAATTTAACTTTAGGAATGCAAATTTATTTTTCCTACACTCTAAATGATAAAAGATAATTTAGAAAAAAGCAAGGAATATATAATTTTTTTTGACTTTTGTTTTGTTTTTTTAAAACTAATTTAACTAATTAAAGTTTAAACTAAAATTTAAATAACAAACTACAACTAGTGACAATGAATACTAAGCTAAGAGAATGATACTAAAAAGACTTAACAAGCATCATACGAATAATTAATCGTAACGTAAACTAAAAATATAAGCTAAAAAAAAGTAAGAGAATAGAACCCGGTGATTTTACGAGAGAAATACCACCCAATCTTATAAACTAAATAAATTATTAAAGTTTATTTCTTTATTAACTTTAATTATGCTAATTAGTTAAATAAAGTTTAAGCTTTATTAACTAAATAACTTAATAAAAGTTATTAAATTTGTAAACTTTAATGATTTTTAAGCTTATAAGACCCGTAAGCTCCATGCCTTATGAGGTAGGATCGGATTACACAAACAAAATCAAAACTTTAAGGGTTAGCACAAATATATGAATATAAGATTTTTATAATAAAAAGCTAAAATAAAAGATAAACTAATTTTAATAAATCAAATCTTAACCACCAAACTCTCTCAAGGAGATATGTTTCGACAAAAACTAATTTGGGTATTAAGGTCAAAGATTTAAAATATAAGATTTATTTATTTATTTTTTTTATAAGAAAGGAAATAAATCAAGGAAAAATATCAAATACACTCCGAAAATTCCAAATGTTTTTTAGAAACGTAATAAAAGTGATAGAAACTCACAGAAAAAGTTTTAGAATTTTCGGAATTAAATAAGTATTTTTCTCGATTTTTATGTTTAAAATAGCAAATAAATCAAAATAAATAGTAAACTAGTTCAAAAAATATGAAAAATTTACACTATCTTAAGAAAACTATGAGAAGCTACCAGAAAATCTAAAACTATTTTTTTACTTTTTTTTACTATTTTTTAAAAATAAAATTCGAAACAGTTTTTAAAAAGAAAAATGACGAAAACAGTTTTGATTTTTAAAAATACTAAAATGTGTCAAAATACGAAAATTTCATGACGAAAATAAAATATATTTTGGATTTTTGTAAAAAAGACAAGATTTTTAGAGACTTTTACTATTTTTAAGCTAAATAAAACAATAAAAACGTGAACTTTAATAAAAATAAGCAATAAAAAAACTAAACTTTTTATAAAATATAAATATGATATGTTGAGCGTGTAACGAGCGTATAAAATACACTCACACAATCTTACTATAACTCAACTCTTCATGGCATATTTTTATAAAAAGTTTTATAAAAATAAAATGAAATAAAAATGATTAAGAGATGAGAAGAATATAGAGATGCAAGAAATAAATAAAACTTTTATAAAACTAAAAGAGCATAAAAATAAAATACAAGAGTTTGGGTACAAAATACAAATAAAAGATGATTAAAATGAGGTGATGGAGGTGGGTATTTATAAACCCTCAAGTTACACTTTGGCCCCTACTAGGGTTTTACAAATTTTCAATAAAGACCCTAAACTATAAAATCTTGGCATAAAAATCCCCTCACAAAACTTGTCCTCCAAGTTGATATTACAAAGAGCAGATCAGTTTTGGTCTTGGGCTCGTTGGCATAGGATGCTGCTCGCATTTGGGCCGGATCTCATCTTTTCTTTGGGCTCTCATCTTGGGCCCTCATCTTTAATTTTCAGTATTGTGCTGCTGGAACCTTGTGGTATATATATTTTTTTTCGTGGACTGTTGATACTTGGGATTATATGTGATGAACATGTAACAAAAATAAATATGCCATGAGTGGGATTAGAACCCAAGACCTCTTGCTTAGAAAGCATGCACCCAACCACTAGGCCAATAGCTTTTTTTGTGTTAAGTGTTGCATTTAATTTTCCTTTTAGCCTTTTTTCTGCTGTTCCATTTTTCTTTCTTTTTAAACATATTTAATTAATTGCAATCTTTGTTCTAAGGCTTGTTTTGTCTTTAAATTTTTCTTGTCTTGTCTCGATGCTCCAAATAAAATTATCATTAGTCCCGTAATTCGCTCCTTCCATTCTCGTGCTCGTTTGTGTCCATTTTGTCTTCTTTTTGTCCATTTTACAATATCAATTACTGCACATACATAAACACAAAACACAAATATTTATGGCTTTAGGGGTTAGTTTTTGGTCTTTTTGGTCCGGTTTTGATAACGAAAATGTATATGTTTTCACATATACCAAAATACCCCAGACGAGAAGATTGGCGTGTCCTCACGCAATGTAATCAACTCACACTTTTAAAACTAAGGATTTCAATCTCTTTCTACTAAACCTATGAAGAAGTAGCAAAGATTCCTCAAAAGAGATTAAGAAATCCTTAATTCTAAAAGCGCCCGTTTACCTTTTTATATTCACATATAGATACGATTTAGCACATTCGGTTATAGTGACGGTTTGTTGAACTTTCATGTCGATCAATAACTCCAACATTTTTCTAACGACACGTTAGGATCAACGGAGTAAAACACAAAAACAAAGCGTGAAGTGACTATACGGATAGAATACATCGTCCCTGATTTTTCACAAGCTCCCAAACTAAGCGGAAAATCGAAATCATTGTTAAATATGATTCTAGATGCTAACACTACCCATGGAAGTTACTTGTGTAATTACCTTTTGCTCCCATTTTCCTATTTTCCTCTAGATTTTTTATTTTTGTGAGAAATGAATTTCTTCAAATTCTCGTTTCGATAACTTTTATTCTGATAAAGATATGAAGCTAAGTCGATAATTAGTTATCCATCTTCCCCTAAAAATCATTGCATACAAGAATGAGGTCCACATGAAGGTCCTAATTTCACATGATTTAGGGAGAATAATCTTTTTATGGCTAACGAGACAACTCATCTATGAGTCCAGAGACAGAGGTTATTTAGACATCTCCGGATTCAAAGTTTGGCTTAACACTTATTTCAAAGACATTTGCATTTTTGCAATTTAGGCCCTTGGTCTTTTCAACCACTAACTCAACGGGATTACCGTTTTATCTGAAGTCTTATTATGACTTTGGATTTTCCTCAACCTTTTTAGAAGTCCATGACAACGGGGTTACCGTCGGACATAGAAAACTTTTATGGCTTTGAATTTTTCAATTTTAATACATTTGGGCTTTATTTCATGTTAATTTTTGTGCCAAACTCCAAACCCTACGCTTTATAACAATAGAAACAATAGCGACAAACTATCAGAATCAGGTTGTCTATTACACAAATAACGGACAAGACCTTGATGTGTACCCAACTCATGGGCAAGGATTCTAAAGAAGAATAAAGAACTAACTATCGCCAAAAACTCAACATCTCTAATTATTTATTCACAAATATGGGGTGAAACAATTTTGTGGGAACAAAAGCCATAAGTACCTTCGATGGGCTCTAAAGAGAACCAACTACTCCACGCTTAGCATCTAAACTCGTAAATAACTCTATCATTTTCGATCTCTCGCAAATTTAAAATCCCAAATAATGAGATCCATGGATGCTTAGCCGATAATTAGATTATCTATGGTTAAGGGAACAAGCTAGGGCTCACACGCACAAGTCAATTCCATTCCTACCCTCACCAGCGGAAAGTCAACAAGGTGTCAAAACATATACATTAATTTAGCAAATGCTTCGTCTAATGAAATTAAGTCATGCATATTTAAAGTCACTCGGGGAAACTTGCAAATTCTTGGCCTTGTGAGCTAGAATTCGCATTTTATAGCTTCTTGTCCAAGAGACTAGCAAACTTTTCAATCAAAAAGACTTAACAAAAGCTTCAAAATTTTAAATTTTTCACAATTTTTGCACAATTTTTAACTTTTTTTTTTTTTTAAGGAAAACGAGTTGCACTAGTACACGGCAAAGTGCTAGGCAAAAATCTAATCGAAGATTACCCACCCAGACAAAAACTAAAACATTGTCCTCAATGTTTAAAGGTAAGGGTTCTCAACGGAAATCTAAAGCCATTGGTTAGTTATGCTAATAGATAAACGATAATCGATAAAGATTTTGGATATCGGATTTCCATAAGAGCGTCAAAACATGAAACTCGAGTGGAGAAAAGACAAAACTTCGAGCACTAGAGTCTTCATATATCGAGGAAAATCCTGGACATAAACAACAACAACACGAAACACGAGAAATGGAAGAGGCAAACCTCCTCACGTCACTTATTAGAAAACATAAATACGATAAAAGGATAAGCATGGGGTGCCTCCCACGGCCGCTACTCTTTTGATCACCGAGTCGCTAGCCCGACTCGACCCCGAATTCAGTTGTCCTTAGTTTGGAGATCGGGACAACCATAGATGGGATGTCCCTCCAAAATAATGTTTCACACGATGACCATTCACCTTGAAATTTGGGCCATCGGGCTGAGAAAGCTCCACCGTTCCATACGGAAAACCCGAAAGCAACGGTGAATGGTCCGGACCAACGGGTTTTGAGTTTGCCCGAGAATATCTTCAAGCGAGAGTTAAAGAGGAGAACTTGATCACCAACGTTGAAAACGCGGTTTTGATTTTAGCATCATGAATCCTCTTAGTCTTCTCTTTGAAAATCAAAGAATTCCGATCCCTAAGTTCATTTAATTCATTCAATTGAACTTTCCGGTGATCACCCGCGGTCTTAAGATCAAAGTTTACATGTTTCAAGGCCCATAATGCCTTATGCTCGAGCTCGATGGGCAAGTGACAAGCTTTTCCATACACCAACTTAAATGGGGTGCACCCAATGGGTGTCTTGTATGCAGTGCGGAAAGCCCATAATGCATCATCTAACTTATCGGCCCATGAAGCTCGATTTTCTCTTACAAATTTCTAAAATCCTTTTCAAACCACGATTCGAGACCTCAACTTGTCCGGCCTTGCCGGGTGATACGCGGTAGAAAGACGATGAGTAACTCCATATTTAGCCATAACTTTAGCAAATTGTTCATTACAGAAATGGGTACCGCGATCACTGATGATAGCACGAGGTGTTCGAATCAAAAACAAATTATTTAGAAATTTAACAACCACTCTGGCCATTGGTGGGTAGCGCCTTCGCTTCAACCCATTTAGACAAGTAGTCGACGGCCACGAGGATATACTTATTACCCTTAGAAGATGGAAATGGCCCTATAAAATCGATGCCCCACGCCAAAAATCTCGCAGACTTGAATAGCATTTTGCGGCATCTCATCTTTTTTCAAAATCTTCCCTTGACGTTGGCATGAGTCACATGACTTAACCAAATCATGCGCCTCGATATATGGTAGGCCAATAAAACCCGGAATCAAAAACCTTCTTAGCTGTGTAGCTTGCACCATGATGGCCTCCAAGGTCCGTATGGCAAGCATTAAGAATATCAAGGGCCTCTTGGCCATGAACACACCTCCAGATTACTTGATCCGCACAAATCCTAAACAAGTAAGGGGTCGTCCCCGAAATAATGCTTAACATCTTTGAAAAACTTTTTCTTTTGTTGGGACGACATCCCTTTCACGATGAAATTGCCCGCATGGTAATTTGCAAAGTCGGCAAACCATGGGGTGGTCGGGTCTTTCTTAGAAACCATCCCAAGTGTCTCAAGAGGAAATGTTTCTGTGATCTCCTTTTTCTAAGCACACTTTGATGGGGATTCTCAAGTCTAGAAAGGTGATCGGCAAAGAAGGTTCTCCGCCCTTTTTGTCAAGAATAGTAACATCAAACTCTTGAAGGAGGAGAACCCACCGGTAATCGCTGCTTAGCATCTTGCTTTGCCAAAAGATACTTAAGGCGTAATGGTCGGTATACACTATGGTCTTCGACAAGACAAGGTAGGGTCGGAATTTTTCAAAAGCATAAACAACGGCCAATAATTTTTCTAGTCGATAATTGTGTTGGGCCCCGCATAATGTCTTACTCACATAGTGTATGGGTTGAAAATGTTTTGATTTACGTTGCCCCAAGACTGCCCCAATTGCGTAATCACTTGCATCACACATAAGCTCAAAGGGCAAATCCCAGTCGGGGACAACTAAGATCGGAGCTTCGTTAATTTTTTTAAAGAAAATTAAATGCTTCAACGCATTCATTTGTGAAGATAAACGGAGCATCCTTTTCAAGGAGATGGGTCCGAGGGCGGGCTATCTTAGAGAAATCTTGGATGAAACGGCGATAGAAACCGGCGTGACCTAAAAACTCCGAATACCTTTGACGGTAGTGGGATGAGGGAGTTTAGCTATAACGTCGACTTTAGCTCGGTCAACCTCAATCCCAGATTTTGAAATCTTATGGCCGAGGACAATGTCCTCTCGAACCATGAAATGACACTTCTCCCAATTCAAGACCAAATTGGTGTCTTCACACCGTTTGAGCGTGTGGTCTAGATAAGAGAGGCAAGAAGTGAAAGAATCTCCATAAACCGAGAAATCGTCCATAAAAAACTTCCATAGACTTTTCGATCATGTCGTGAAAAATAGCCATCATGCACCTTTGGAACGCATCGGAGCATTGCATAAGCCAAATGGCATTCGCGTAAGCAAACGTTCCATAAGGGCAAGTAAAGTCGCTTTCTTGATCATGCGATCAATCGAATTTGAAAATAAACTTAAAACCATCGAGGAAGCAATAGAATTCATTCCCCGCTAAACGCCGAGCATCCGATCCATAAAAGGTAGCGGAAATGGTCTTTACGCCGTAGCATCATTCAACTTTCGGAGTCAATAATACACACCTCCATCCGGTGATGAGGCGTGTGGAAATCAATTCATTATCTTCATTAGCAATGACGGTCATCCCTCCCTTCTTCGGGACACAATGGATTGGGCTAACCCATGAGCTATCGGAGATTGGATAAATGATTCCGGCGTCGAGGAGTTTAAGAACTTCTTTTTTGATAACTTCATGAATTTTGATTAACCCTACGTTGTTGTTGAATAACGGGTTTGCAATCGTCTTCCATTAAAATCTTGTGAGTACAAAAATGAGGGTTTATGCCTTTGATATCGGAATTTGCTTGTTTATGGCACTCTTATGTTTTCGAAGAATATCCAAAAGTGCGGTTTTCTCCTTGATATGTGCTTAAACACATATCTTTTCATTATCAAAACTGACCCAAAATAACCAAGAAAGAGCCGTTTATTGCTAATAATTGTGGTTTTCTTGAGTTTGTGCTTGTGCAGGTACGGATATGTAAAAACACGCTAAAAGGAACCAAATCGACGTAAATCCAGCACGAGAGATTTAGAGAGCTTAAGCCGGGCCGGAAGATCAAAATTGAGCATTTATGAAGATTTTATTCTCCTAGGATGATTTTTGGAAGTTTTAATCAAGTTTGAAGAATGGCAAAATGGCCCCTCAAGTTTGTACATTTGGCATTAACCCCCTAAGTTCCGAAGTTGCAAATTCAGCCTTGGTCTATTTAAGATTGACAAAAATGATCCTTCAAAGATATTTTCAGAATTACATGTTTGGTCCCTGGATTTTCAGCATTTGCACTAATGGTCATTGAAATACATATTCAATCCAAGTTCAGTCCTAAATCCAAATACCAATCCCACGGCCCAAATACAAATAACCCGGTCCAACCCAAACTCAATACCCACGGTTTATTCATAATCCGATACCCATTACGGGACCCCGTCAACCCATCCAATAACCCGGTCAACCAACTCAAAATAATATAAACAAATCCACCCCGCGCCCAAATTACCCCGTTTACCACCAATTACCCACCACCATTTACCCAAGTCCCAACCTCGTACTAAGGATCTTCCCAAGGCTTCTAGATAATCGACATGTCAGGATAAGCTTCCATGTGGCCCTTTCAAGCTCTCCTATTGGCCTAAACACCTCATATGATGAATGGAGCAATTTGATTGGAGATGGTGACATGGATAGGCTGTGGAAAAGGATAAGGTTCTAGGCTCTTCCAATGAAGAATCCAAGGCTGATTGAGGCTATAAAGACCCTTGAGCTCACAATGAATTCGTGCATTAATTTAATTTCATTCAGCTTTTATGTTTGGTATTTTACTTTTTAGCTTATTACTTTCTTTTAAAAGTGCTTATGTAATCTCAGCCATGTAATCTTTTTTCAGTTTTAATAAAATTCCAAGTTTCCTTTTTTATCTTGCATTTTCAGTTTTTAATGTTGAATAAAGGTGTTTTTAAGATTAAAATAAGCTCATTCACCACATAAGTGTTGTTAGAGCTTATTTGTTGTTTAACCATTCCATTTCACTCAGTTGCTTACACAAAAGCTATTGGTCAATAAAAGTCAACACGGGTCAAAAACAAAAGTCAAACTGCTTATTGGTCTATGCTTATTTTCAAATCAAATCTGTCTTTCATCATTTAGAGGCCATGTTTACATCCTCATTTTACCAGCTAGACTCAAGAAAAGGGTAAATCCAAGCATTTTTGTACCAAACACCCTTGATAAGGAGTGTTTGGCACTAAGGGTTTGACCCATTCAAGGTACCTTTTGAGCTAGTTCGTTTGATCAATTAATCTTTTAGTTATTGTAGTATTTCTAACATTTGCTTCATCCTGTTTAGTGTTTACATGTAGTTTAATAATTTATGCCCATAAGCTGTCAAAATGACTATGGCTTAATCAAGAGTATAAGTTCCTATTGAGTCGAGTGTCATCTTAGTCCTTTGAGTCTGCTTTAAACTTTGGTTAAAGGTCACAAGAGTCAAACACTTTGGTAAATTTTTTAGTCATTATACATTTTTCAAAACAATACACACCCTTTTTAGTTAATGATTTTACTATCTCAATCAATTCAAAAATCCAAAAAATTAGTTTTGTGTAAAGTTTAGTGGCTAAAGTTAGCTTTTCTTCACTTCTTATAAAGTTCCAAAAGCTTTTATAAGCTCTAAATCAGTTTTCAAAATGTCCCTCTGTCACGTTTTGTATCAACATGCATTGAGTCCTCAAACACCAGATCTGTTTAAGGCTTTCTTTTAGTTTCAAAAGTTCTAAAAATTTGGTCTTTTGTAGTCTTTGGCACATGGTTTAGATCTGATTCAGCTCATGTTGGATTATTAAGTCTGTTTACAGCTTAAAAATAAGCTCAAAGTACCCCCCCCTTGCTTCACTTAACTGTTGGCATTTCAGATTTCAAAACAAGTATGCAGAGCTTTCTAGATTATTAGTATAGCTTAAGTCACTCCTAGATAACTTAGGATAGGTAGCTTAATAGGACTCCCCTTCCCAATAGCTTATTTGTATGCTCCTTATAGCTTATTAGCTTATTAATCTAGTAATCCTTATTTTAGCTTAGTCCTCCCTTGTTCCTTAGTTCATTGCATGCTCCCATAGTTCTAAAATTGTTACTTTAAGGTTTCTGAAGTGCCTTTAGCTAGAATTCAGTTTTATAGCTTGTAGCTTATTCATGTGCTTATTTGCACAGTTAACACCTAAAATTTCTCTCACATAAGCTTATGATTTCTTATTTTTCATAGATTTAGATTAATATTTTAGAATTTTCCTGAGTTTTTCATAATTTTTGGCCACTGTTTGCTATTTTTCTCAATTTTAAATAGTTTTTAATTACTTTTAAATAGCTTTTATTGCAAATAATTAAGAAAAAGTTCCAAAAAATAATTTTTCAATTTTCCCAGTTTAAGAAAAATATAAAAAGCATAAAAAAATATTTTTCCTTATTTTTCCCTTTTATTTGGTATTTTTCACAATTTAAATTAGATTTAAATAGTTTTAAATTAGTAGAAAATAGAAAAATAATCAGAAAAATAAAAAAATTAGTTTTGAAAATTCTCTTTGGTTATTTTAGATTTTATAAAAATAGTTTCATATTTTTCTCCTTAATTTTCCTAATTTTTAGTATTTTAATTTAGTTTTAATAGTTAAAAATTAGTTTTTAATTGTAATAAAATCCAGAAAAATCCAAAAAAATAGTTTTAATTAGTCTTCAAATTACATTTCTAGAGTAAAAGTAATTTTAGGCATTTTTAGGATACAATTTAGACGTAGTTGCATTTTAATTACGCCGTTAATAACGTTTTAGTTAATTTTGCACTTAGGATTTCGTAGATTAGACCTTAATTACCTTCCCTATTCCCGTAGTTTAACAAATCAAATCAAAAAAATCAAAACATCGAGCATTAAATTCCAAACCAAAAACGACGTTGGCAATTCACTCCTCGTTGGGAAACGATTCGGGTTGACTAATCCGTATCAACGATCACACACGGGATTTGATTTAATATTCTTTTTCCTAAAGGAATTTTGAATCTATCTTCGTGATTATTTTTGATATCGATATTGAGGTTTTATCCATACACATAACCCCTAAGCCTTCATTATCAGCGAATCAGTGTCTGAACTGTTTTAAGTTTCTTACGGTTAGTCATTCACAAGTGGCTAGCTTGTGTGAGATAACTTGACGGTTTGGCATTATGCATTGAACCGACGAATCAAATTTTGCGCCCGCCGAAGTTGTCGCGACAATATCGTTAGAGGTTTGACGATTAGTGACTCGAGATCCTTCTTCGTGAAGTTATTGTTTTTATAAAAATTAAAAAAGTAAAAAATATTTTCCTTTTTCTTTTATATATATATATCATATTAAAATACAAAAGATTTTCTCTTGTGTTTTTGCTAATAAATAGAAGACACCAATTATATAACATTCTCAACGGAGGTGTTATCATTAACAAGTTCCCGAACTAAAGATCAAAAACTTGCCTTTGTGTCGCTTGTGAATTTATTTATCTTTATCGGATAAACAAACTATGTGGTGGGTATAAGGACGCCTCGACATTAAATTGCGGCTGTAAAGAAGCGGGTTTTTAATACGCTTCGCGCTGACCTAAAAAGCTTCTCCGCCGCGTGCGTTTGTCTATAGAGGTGATTTATTCACTTGGGATTATTGGTTAAGTTCACTCTGTTTTCGAATACCGTTCGTTTTAATTGCCTTGGTTTTTGAAAGTGCATGCGCACTCGTTCTAATAACTACCGACCGATACTTGAAACCGCTACAATTCCCCGAAGGCGAAATAGACGTGCTCCATTAGTCGAACCCGAGATTCGAACTAATCGCACTCCCATCATCGAAATGGCGGAGGACAACCGATCCATGCTAGAGCAACTCCAAGCACCCACCGAGGGTTAGGGAGAAGCCATCGTCGCCCCTGCTCGTTGCCGATAACTTTGAGCTTAAACACGATTGATAAATTTTTCCTCAAGCCAATTTATAGATTTGAGACGATCCTCACTCTCATATCCGACGATTCAACAAGCTCACGTCTACGATCAAGTACCGTAACGTTCCGGAAGAGGCTATCAAGCTTCTACTCTTCCCATTTTCACTCGAGGGGGCTGCCCGGATTTGGCTCGAAAAACTACCCCTCGATCGATAACCACATGGGAGAATTTAGTGTCTAAATTCATGAACGAATTCTTCCCACCGTCTAAAACAACAAGCCTTAAAAATGAAATAACGAAATTCACACAAAGATTTGATGAATCATTTAGTGAGGCATGGGACCGATTCAAAGATTTGCTTAGGCAATGTCCCCATCATGGTTTTACGGAATTACACCAACTTGATAAGTTCTATAACGGTTTGAATGAGACTGATCAAGACTCTCTCAATGCCGCCGCGGGTGGTAATTTGTTGACCCGATCAACGCGAGATGCCTTGTTGATTATTGAGAACAAATCTAAAGTTCGTACCTCACGTAGCAAATTCGTTGCTGCCCGAGTGAGTGTTACACCATCGTCCTCGTCTTACGAAAATACGTCTAGCACCGATGCTAAGATTGATAAGCTTACGGACATGATTCAGGCTTTGGTTAAGATCAAGACCGCTAAGGTTAATTCTTCTCCACCCGCTCAAGTCAAAGCGGTGGAAACCACTTGTACTACTTGTGGTGGCCCGCATGCCTACTACAATTGTACCGCCACCGATGGAAATCCTTCGAAGCTAATGCCGTAACCGGAGGTAACCAATACCGTTCTCAAGTTGAACCAAACCTTCGTGTTAGTAATCAAATGGTACTCCGGATTTTCTCAATCAACAATCGACGTTTTAATCAAAATCAAGTTCAGTGGACCAAATGTTCAAAACCAATTCAAAGCCCCACCAAATCAATACCCGAATCAAGGAGTCAATTACAATCAAGGATATCCAAATTCAAGCTATCAAGCTCTACCTTTGCCTTCAAATGAATTCACGAATTACGTTCAACACAATAATGCTACCATCCAAACCATGCAAACTCAGATTTCAAGTTTGAGAAATGAGTTTCAATCTTCGTTGACTAGACAAAGCAATGAGTTTAGAAATGAGATTCGACTTCGAACAACAAATTGATGCTTCGCAGAATAAACTTGAAGACATGTTGAATGCTGTTTTGTGTAAGATAAGTCAACCCTCGAGTTCGGGATCTCTTCCAAGTGACACTATTCCCAACCCGAAGGGAGAGTTAAAGGCTATAACCACACGGAGTGGTAAGGCTTATGACGAACCATCGTTTCCTACCCGCGGTGGAGGAGGAACGAGAACCCGTGGTTATTGAAGAAAATGTGCAGCCTGCACCCATCCCACCTCCGGTCATTCAGACTCCAATTCCGGAACCCGATATTCCGAAGACTACTCTTAAACCCTCACTTCCTTATCCGTCTAGACTTCAAGATCAAAGGATTCGTGATAAAACCGAAAACCAAATGAAGAAATTTGTTGAAATCATTCAATCCTTGAATTTTAACATCAGTATCACCGACGCTTTACTCCTCATGCCGAAATTTGCCGCCAGGATCAAAAATTTAGTGAGTAATAAGGAAAAGTTGGCCGAAATTGCAAAAACACCGTTGAATGAGAATTGCTCGGCGGTGCTCCTCAAGAAACTTCCCGAAAAGTTAGGAGACCCGGCAAATTTCTTATCCCTTGTGAGTTTCCGGGAATTGTGAAATGCTCCGCCTTGGCCGATCTTGGTGCGAGTATTAACTTAATGCCTCTTTCGATTTATAACAAGCTTTCTCTCCCGGATCTCACTCCTACTAAGATGACTCTTGAACTCGCGGACCGATCAACCTCTATTCCGAAAGGAATCGCCGAGGATGTCTATGTGAAGGTCGGACCACTACATTTTCCCGCCGACTTCGTTGTCGTTGACTTTGATGCTGATTCCCGAGTGCCGCTTATTCTCGGGAGACCTTTCTTACGAACGGGCCGTGCGATGATTGACGTTTATGAAGGAGAAATTACTTTACGATCTCATAAGGAAACCGTCTCATTTAACATTAACCATCCTTCGAGATATTCCTCCAATTATGATGATGCTTCTATTAATCGAATCGACGTTCTCGATATTGCTACGGAGGAGTATGCTCAAAAGCTTCTTGATTTTATGGGCGGCAATCCCACCATTCCTTCTGAAAATTTTGAACCATCTTCTGAACCCATTATTGCCGATTCTTTCTCTCACTCCGTTCGAGGGAGGTGATTTCATTTTGGAAGAAATCGATGAGTTTCTTGATGATGAATCGATTCCACCGGGAATTGATGATGGTGTTTATGATTCGGAAGGAGATATCCGTTATCTTGAGCAATTGTTGAATGAAGATCCATTACCGTCACTCCCTCCGAAAGAGATCACGATTGACGAAATCAAAGAAGTACAAACGTCTAATGAAAATCCTCCAGAGCCCGAGCTCAAGGATTTACCTCCTCATCTTGAATATGCTTTTCTTGAAAAACCAAACAAATTTCCCGTCATCATTGCTAAAAACTTGAAAGATGAGGAGAAAACTGCACTTTTGGATGTCTTACTTAAAACATAAAATGCAATCGCTTGGCAAATTTTTGATATCAAAGGAATCAATCCTCGTTTCTGTACCCACAAAATCCTGATGGAGAATGATTGTAAACCCGCGGATTCAACAACAACGCAGGTTAACCCAAAAATTCATGACTTTATCAAAAAGGAAGTTCTTAAACCTCGACCGAATCATTTATCCAATCTCCGATAGCTCATGGTTAGCCCTATCCATTGTGTTCAAGAAAGGTGGCATGACCGCGTTGCCAATGACAATAATGAGTTGATTTACACGCTCATCACCGATGGAGGGTGTGTATTGATTATCAAAATTGAACGATGCTACTCGCAGGACCATTTCGCTACCTTTTTATGGATCAAATGTCAACGCTTAGCGGGAATGAGTTCTATTGCTTCCTCGGCGGTTTTTTCGTTACTTTCAAATTCCGGATGATCTCGCATACCGCATCACCCACCAAATGACCAAACCAACCCATCCAGGCATGATGGCAGAGTGAGAACTCACATCACCTTTGCACTTGAGAACTCATCAAAGTGTGCTTGAGAAAAGGAGATTACGAACATTTCCTCTTGAGACACGGGGGATGATTGCTAAGAAAGGCCCAACACCCCATGGTTTGCCGACTTTGCAAATTACCATGCGCAATTTCATCGCGGGGATGTCGCCCCAACAAAAGAAAAAAGTTTTTCAAAGATGTTAAGCATTATTTCCGTGGGACGCATCCCTACTTGTTAAGATTTTATATCAAGTAACCCGCCGTGTTCGGCCGAGGCTCGATTCTCAATGCTTGCCATAACTTAATTCACCGGTGGCTAATACGAAGTGCTTACACCGCTAAGAAAGTTTTTGATTCCGGATTCTATTGGCCTACCATATATCGAGATGCCTATGATTTAGTCAAATCTGTGATTCTTGCATTAACGCCATGGTTCTGCAAAGGATGAAATGCCAAAATGCTATTCAAGTTTGTGAGATTTTTGACGTATGGGCATCGATTTTATGGGGCCTTTCCATCATCTAGGGTGGTATAAGTATATCCTCGTACGCTTCATCATTTATTCTAAATGGGTTAGCTGGCAAGCTTCCCCACCAATGCCTTCAGTGGTTGTTAAGTTTCTGAAGAATTTGTTTTCCCGATGCGGAGCACCTCGTGCTATCATCAGTGATCGCGGTACCCATTTCTGCAATGAACAATTTGCTAAAGTTATGGCTAAATATGGAGTTACCCATCGTCTTTCTACAGCGTTCACCCGCAAACGAAGCGACAAGTTGAGGTCTCGAATCGTGGTTTGAAAAGAATTTTAGAAAGGACCGTAGGAGAAAATCGAGCTTCATGGGCCGATAAGTTAGATGATGCATTATGGGCTTTCCGCACCACTTACAAGACACCCATCGTGCACCATTTAAGTTGGTGTATGGAAAAGCTTGTCACTTGCCCATCGAGCTCGAACATAAGGCATTCTGGGCTTTGAAACATGCTAACTTTGATCTTAAGACCGCGGGTGATCACCGAAAAGTTCAATTGAATGAATTAAATGAGCTTAGGGATCAGGCTTACGAGAATTCTTTGATTTTCAAAGAGAAGACTAAGAGGATTCATGATTCTAAAATCAAAAACCGCGTTTTCAACGTTGGTGATCAAGTTCTCCTTTTTAACTCTCGATTGAAGATATTCTCGGGCAAACTCAAAACCCGTTCGTCCGGACCATTCACCATTGCTCAGGTTTTCCCTTATGGAACGGTGGAGCTTTCTCAACCCGATGGCCCAAATTTCAAGGTGAATGGCCATCGTGTGAAACATTACTTTGGAGGGGACATCCCATCTATGGTTGTCCCGGATCTCCAAACTTTCCCTAAGGACAACTGAATTCGGGGATCGAGTCAAGCTAGCGATTCGGTAACCAAAACAGTAGGCTTCGTGGGAGGCACCCCATGCTTATCTCTATTTTCTTTCTATTTCTAATAAGTGACAAGGGAAGTTAGCCTCTTCGATTTCGTGTTTGGTTGTTTGTGATGTTGTGTAGGATTTTCCCGATATGAAGACTCTCGTGCTCGAAGTTTGTCTTTTCTCTACTCGAGTTTCATGATCGATGCTGATGGAAATCCGATATCCAAAATCTTATCGACTAACGTTTATCTTTAAGCATACTTAATAAACGGCTTTTAGATTTTCGTTGATACCCTTGCTTTTAAACATTGAGGACAATGTTTCGTTCTAGTCTGGGGTAGGGTAATCTTCGATTTGATTTGACCGCACTTGCTTATTCTTTGTCGTGTATTCTCGCAACCCCGTTTTTCCTTAGAAAATGAGAAAATTGTGCTATATATGAGAAAATTTAAAAAAAATTTAAGCTTTTGTTAAGTCTTTTTGATTGAAAAGTTTGCTAGTCTCTTAGATAAGAAGCTATAAAATGCGAATTCTAGCTCATAAGGCCAAGAATTTGCAAGTTTCCCTGAGTGATTTTAAATATGCATGACTTAATCTCATTTAGACGAAGCATTTGCTAAGTTAATATATGTTTTGACACCTTGTTGACTTTCCGCTGGTGAGAGTAGGAATAGAATTCTGACTTGACCGGGCGTGTTGAGCCCTAGCTTGTTCCCTTAACCATAGATAATCTAAAAAATATCGGCTAAGCATCCTGGATCTCATTATTTGGGATTTTAAATTTGCGGAGATCGAGAAATGATAGAGTTACTTATGAGTTTAGATGCTAAGCGTGGAGTAGTTGGTTCTCTTTAGAGCCCATCGAAGGTACTTATGGCTTTTGTTCCCACAAAATTGTTTCACCCATATTCGCTAATAATAATTAGAGATGTTGAGTTTTGGCTAGTTAGTTCTTTGTCTTCAGAGAATCTTTGCCCATGAGAGTTGGGTACACATCGAGGTCAATGTTATGTGTAATAGACAACCATTCGATAGTTTGCTGCTGTTTCTATTGTTATAAAGCCGTAGGGTTTGGAGTTTGGCACAAAAATTAACATGAAATAAAGCCTAAATGTTTTATAATTAAAAATCCAAAGCTATAAAAGTTGTCTTAGACTTCTATAAAAGCATAGGAAAATCCAAAGTCATAATAAGACTTCTGATAAAGCGGTAATCCCGTTGAGTTAGTAGTTTAAAACACCAAAATATCAAGTAAAATGCAAATGTGCTGAAATAGTGAACAAACTTCGGATCCGAGATGTCTAAATAAAGCTTCTGTCTCTAGACTCGTAGATGAGTTGTCTCGGTCGCCATAAAAAGGATAATCTCCCTAAATCGTGTGAAATTAGGACCTTGATGTGGACTTCATTCTTGTGTGCAGTGGTTTTCGAGGGAAGATGGATAACTAATTAGCGACTTAGCTTTATATCTTTATCAGAATAAAAGTTATCGAAACGAGAATTATGAAGAAATTCATTTCTCACAAAAATAAAAAATTCTAGAGGCAAATAGGAAAATGGGAGCAAAAGGAAATTACACAAGTAACTTCCATGGGTAGTGTTAGCATCTAGAGTCATTTGTAACAATGATTTCGATTTTACGCTTAGTTTGGGACTTGTGAAAAATCAGGGACGATGTATTCTATCCGTATGGTCACTTCACGCTGTGTTGTGTTTCCTACTCCGTGATCCTAATGTGTCAATTGAAAAATGTTGGAGTTATTGATCGACATGAAAGTTCAACAAACCGTCATTCATAATCAGTATGTGCTTAATCGTATATCTACATGAGAATTTAAAAGGTAAACGGGCATTTTTAGAATTAAGGGTTTCTTAATCTCTTTTGAGGAATCTTTGCTACTTCTTCATAGGTTTAGTAGAAAGAGATTGAAATCCTTGGTTTTAGAAGCGTGAGTTGATTGCATTGCGTGAGGACACGACAATGGTCTCGTCTGGGGTATTTTGATATGTGCTTAAACACATATCTTTTCATTATCAAAACTGACCCAAAATAACCAAGAAAGAGCCGTTTATTGCTAATATTTGTGGTTTTCTTGAGTTTGTGCTTGTGTAGGTACGGATATGTAAAACACACAAAAGGAACCAAATCGCGTAAATCCGAGCACGAGAGATTTAGAGAGCTTAAGCCGAGCCGGAAGATCAAAATTGAGCATTTATGAAGATTTTATTCTCCGAGGATGATTTTTGGAAGTTTTAATCAAGTTTGAAGAAATTGGCAAAAATGGCCCCTCAAGTCATCAGATTTGGCGTAATTCAA
Organism: Chrysanthemum makinoi; assembly: GCA_910596185.1. Classification (NCBI taxonomy): domain Eukaryota; kingdom Viridiplantae; phylum Streptophyta; class Magnoliopsida; order Asterales; family Asteraceae; genus Chrysanthemum; species Chrysanthemum makinoi. The sequence goes on along the minus strand of OU343219.1, from coordinate 69,801,591 downwards.
TTCAAGTTCAGCATTCAGCCTTGGTCTATTTAAGATTGACAAAAATGATCCTTCAAAGATATTTTCAGAATTACATGTTTGGTCCCTGGATTTTCAGCATTTGCACTAATGGTCCTTGAAATACATATTCAATCCAAGTTCAGTCCTAAATCCAAATACCAATCCCACGGCCCAAATACAAATAACCCGGTCCAACCCAAACTCAATACCCACGGTTTATTCATAATCCGTATACCCACATGGACCCCGGTCAACCCATCCAATAACCCGGTCAACCAACTCAAAATAATATAAACAAATCCACCCCGCGCCCAAATTACCCCGTTTACCACCAATTACCCACCACCATTTACCCAAGTCCCAACCTCGTACTAAGGATCTTCCCAAGGCTTCTAGATAGCACTGACATGTCAGGATAAGCTGCCCATGTGGCCCTTTCAAGCTCTCCTATTGGCCGAAACACCTCATATGATGAATTGGAGCAATTTGATTGGAGATGGTGACATGGATGTCGTGGATAAGGATAAGGTTCTAGGTTCTTCCAATCAAGGATCCAAGGCTGATGGAGGCTATAAAAAGACCCCTTGAGCTCACAATGAAGATTCAGTGCATTAATTTAATTTCAATTCGTTTTATGTTTGTGTATTTCAGCTTTTTAGCTTATTACTTTTAAAAGTGCTTATGTAATCTCAGCCAGTGTAATCTTTTTCGTTTTAATAAAATTCCAAGTTTCCTTTTTTATCTTGCATTTCAGTTTAATGTTGAATAAAGGTGTTTTTAAGATTGAAATAAGCTCATTCAGCTTCACATAAGCTGTTAGAGCTTATTTGTTGTTTAACCATTCCATTTCACTCAGTTGCTTACACAAAAGCTATTGGTCAATAAAAGTCAACACGGGTCAAAAACAAAAGTCAAACCGCTTATTGGTCTATGCTTATTTTCAAATCAAATCGCTTTCATCATTTAGAAGCTATGTTTACATCCTCATTTTACCAGCTAGACTCAAGAAAAGGGTAAATCCAAGCATTTTTGTACCAAACAGTCCTTGATAAGGAGTGTTTGGCACTAAGGGTTTTTGACCCATTCAAGGTACCTTTTGAGCTAGTTCTGGTTTGATCAGTTAATCTCAATAGTTATTATAGTGTTTCTAACATTTGCTTCATCCTGTTTAGTGTTTACAGAGTCTTATTGGTTTGTACCATAAGCTGTCAAAACAGCTTATGGCTTAATCAGTAGTATAAGTTCCTATTGAGTCAGTTAGTGTGTCATCTTAGTCCTTTGAGTCTGTTTCAAACTTTGGTTAAAGGTCACAAGAGTCAAAACACTTTGGTAACATTTCTTTAGTTGTCATACATTTTTCTCAAAACAGTCACACACCCTTTTTAGTTAACTGATTTTACTATATCAATCAATTCAAAAATCCAAAAATTAGTTTTGTGTAAAGTTTAGTGGCTAAAGTTAGCTTTTCTTCACTTCTTATAAAGTTCCAAAAGCTTTTATAAGCTCTAAATAAGTTTTCAAAATGTCCTTCACGTTTTGTATCAACATGCATTGAGTCCTCAAACACCATCTCTGTTTAAGGCTTTCTTTTAGTTTCAAAAGTTCTAAAAATTTGGTCTTTTGTAGTCTTTGGCACATGGTTTAGATCTATTCACTCATGTTGGATTATTGCTTTTGCCAGCTTAAAATAAGCTCAAAGTACCCCCTTGCTTCACTTAACTGTGGCATTTCATTTCAAAACAAGTATGCAGAGCTTTCTAGATTCTTAGTATAGCTTAAGTCACTCCTAGATAACTTAGGATAGGTAGCTTAATAGGACTCCCCTTCCCAATAGCTTATTTGTATGCTCCTCATAGCTTATTAGCTTATTAATCTAGTAATCCTTATTTTAGCTTAGTCCTCCCTTGTTCCTTAGTTCATTGCATGCTCCTATAGTTCTAAAACTGTATTTTTAAGGTTTGTAGTAGTCGCTTTTAGCTAGAATTCTTTTATAGCTTGTAGCTTATTCATATTGCTTATTTGCATCGTTAACACTGCAGCCCTCATTTCTCTCACATAAGCTTATGATTTCTTATTTTTCATAGATTTAGATTAATATTTTAGAATTTTCCTGAGTTTTTCATAATTTTTGGTCACTGTTTGCTATTTTTCTCAATTTTAAATAGTTTTTAATTACTTTTAAATAGCTTTTATTGCAAATAATTAAGAAAAAGTTCCAAAAAATAATTTTTCAATTTTCCCAGTTTAAGAAAAATATAAAAAGCATAAAAAATATTTTTCCTTATTTTTCCCCTTTTATTTGGTATTTTTCACAATTTAAATTAGATTTAAATAGTTTTAAATTAGTAGAAAATAGAAAAATAATCAGAAAAATAAAAAAATTAGTTTTGAAAATTCTCTTTGGTTATTTTAGATTTTATAAAAATAGTTTCATATTTTTCTCCTTAATTTTCCTAATTTTTAGTATTTTAATTTAGTTTTAATAGTTAAAAATTAGTTTTTAATTGTAATAAAATCCAGAAAAATCCAAAAAAATAGTTTTAATTAGTTTTCAAATTACATTTCTAGTGTAAAAGTAATTTTAGGCATTTTTAGGATACAATTTAGACGTAGTTGCATTTTAATTACGTTTCGTTAATAACGTTTTAGTTAATTTTGCACTTAGGATTTCCCGTAGATTAGATTCCCTTAATTACCTTCCCTATTCCCGTAGTTTAACAAATCAAATCAAACAAATCAAAACATCGAGCATTAAATTCCAAACCAAAAACGACGTTTGCAATTCACGCCTCGTTGGGAAACGATTCGGTTGACTAATCCTCATCAACGATCACACACGGGATTTGATTTAATATTCTTTTTCCTAAAGGAATTTTGAATCTATCTTCGTGATTATTTTTGATATCGATATTGAGGTTTTATCCATACACATAACCCTTAAGCCTTCATTATCACCGAATCAGTGTCTGAACTGTTTTAAGTTTCTTACGGTTAGTCATTCACAAGTGGCTAGCTTGTGTGAGATAACTTGACGGTTTGGCATTATGCATTGAACTTCAGACGAATCACTCCTCATCTTTCAAGTTTTTAGCAATGATGACGGGAAACTTGTTCGGTTCTTCAAGAAAAGCGTATTCAAGATGAGGAGGTAAATCTTTGAGCTTGGGCTCCTGGAGGTTTTCATTAGACATTTGTACTTCTTTGATTTCTTCAATCGTAATCTCTTCTGAGGAAGGACAAGTGACGGATCTTCATTCAACAATTGCACAAGATAAAGAATATCTCCTCCTAATCATAAAATCTTCATCAATTCCTGTGGAATCGATTTTCATTAGCAAGAAACTCATCGATCTCTTCCAAAACGAAATCACCTCCCTCGAATGGAGTAAGAGAGGGGAAAGAGTCGGCAATTATAGGCTCGTAAGATGGTTCAACATTTTCGTGAAAGAATGGTGGGATTGCCACCCATAAAATCAAGAAGCTTTTGAGCATACTCCTCCCAGAGTATACGAGAACGTCGATTCGATTAATAGAAGCATCATCATAGTTGGAGGAGTATCTCAAAGGATGGTTAATGTTAAATGAGACGGTTTCCTTATGAGATCGTAAAGTAATTTCTCCTTCATAAACGCCAATCATAGCACGCCCTTAAGAAAGGTCTTCCAAGAATAAGAGGCACTGAATCAAAGATCAAAGTCAACGACAACGAAGTCGTATGAAAATGAAGTGGTCCTACTTTCACATAGACATTCTCGGCATTCCTTTCGAATAGAGGTTGATGGCCCCGAAGTTCAAGAGTCATCTTAGTAGGAGGAGATCCGAGAGAAAGCTTGTTATAAATCGAAGAGGCATTAAGTTAATACTGCGCCAAGACGGCCAAGGCGGAGCATTTCACAATTCGAATCACAAGGTATAAGAAACTTGCCGGGTCTCCTAACTTTTCGAAGTTTTCGAGAGCATCACGAAAGCAATTCTCATTCAACGGTGTTTTTGCTATTTCCGCCAACTTTTCCTTATTACTCACTAAATTTTTGATCATGGCGGCAAATTTTGGCATGAGGAGTAAAGCGTCGGTGAAACTGATGTTAAAATTCAAGGATTGAACGATTTCAACAAATTTCTCCATTTGGTTTTCGGTTTTATCACGAAGCTTTTGATCATGAAGTCTTGAAGGATAAGGAAGTGAAGGTTTAAAAGTAGTCTTCAAAACATCGGTTCTGAATCGAGTCCGAACTACCGAGATGGGACGGTGCGGTTGCACATTTTCTTCAATAACCACGGGTTCTCGTTCCTCCTCCCTCACCAAATGAGTAGGAAACGATGGTCCATCATAAGCCTTACCAACTCGTGTGATTATAGCTTTCAACTCACCCTCGGTTGGGAATGGTGTCACTTGGAAGAGATCCCGATCCCGAGGGTTGACTTATCTTACACAAAAAAACATTCAATATGTTCTCAAGTTTATTCTGCGAAGCATCCAATTTGTTGTTCTTAAGTCGAATCTCATTCCTAAACTCATTGCTTTGTCTAGTCAACGAAGATTGAAACTCGTTTCTCAAACTTGTAATCTGATTTTGCATAGTGTGGATGGTAGCATTATTGTGTTGAACGTAATTTGTGAATTCATTAGAGGCAAAGGCGAGCTTGATAGCTTGAATTTTGATATCCTGATTGTAATTGACTCCTTGATTCTGTATTGATTGATGGGGCTTTGAATTGGTTTTGAACATTTGGTCCACGAACTTGATTTTGATTAAAACGAGTTTGATTGTTCGATTGAGAAAATCCCGGAGGTCCCATTTGATTACTAACACAAGGGTTTGGTTCAACTTGAGGACGGTATTGGTTACCTCCGGTTACGGCATTAGCTTCAAAGGATTACCATCGTGGCGTACAATTGTAGTAAGCATGCGGGCCACCACAAGTAGTACAAGTCGATTCCACCGCTTTGACTTGAGCGGTTGGAGAAGAATTAATCTCAGCCGTCTTAATCTTAACCAAAGCCTGTATCATATCTCGTAAGCTTATCAATCTTAGCATCGGTAAGGACGATTTTCAAGACGAGGACGATGGTGAAACACTCCACCGGGCAAAGAACCGATTTACTACGGAGGTACTAACTTAGATTTGTTCTCATAATCGACAAGCATCTCTCGTTGATCGGTCAACAAATTACCACCAAGGCGGCATTGAGAGTCTTGATCAGTCTCAATCAAACCGTTATAAAAACGTGTCAAGTTGGTGTGACTCGAAAAACCATGATGGGGACATTGCCTAAGCAAATCTTTGAATCGGTCCCATGCCTCACTAAATGATTCATCAAATCTTTGTGTGAATTTTGTTATTTCATTTTTAAGCTTGTTGTTTTAGACGGTGGGAAGAATTCGTTCACTAATTTTGACACTAAATTCTCCCAAGTGGTTATCGATCGAGGGGTAGTTTTCGAGCCAAATCCGGCGCCACTCGAGTGAAAACGGGAAGTAGAAGCTTGATAGCCTCTTCCTAACGCTACGGTAACTTGATCGTAGACGTGAGCTTGTTAAACCGTCGGATATGAGTGAGGATCGCCTCTCAAATCCGTAAAATTGGCTCACGATACCAAGTTGATCGCCGCGCTTAAGCTCAAAGTTATCGCAACCATTGCCGGACGACGATGGCTTCCATAACCCTCGTGGGTGCTTGGAGTTGCTCTAACATGGATCGGTTATCTTCCGCCATTTCGACAATGGGCGAAGCTTGATTAGTTCGACTCGGTCGACTAATGGAGCACGTCTATTTCGCTTGGAATTGTAGCGCTTCAAGTATCGGTTCAGAAGTTATTAGAACGAAAAGCATGCACTTTCAAAACCAAGGCAATTAAATGAGAACGGTATTCGAAAACAAAGTGAACTTAACCAATAATCCCAAGTGAATAAATCACCTCTAAAAGACAAACGCACAAGCGAAACGGAGAAGCTATTTAGGTCATAGCGAAGCTTATTAAAAACCTGCCTCTTTCAGCCGCAATTTAATGTCGCCGTCCTTATACCCACCACGTTTGTTTATCCGATAGAAATAAATCGACTCACAAGCGACACAAAGGCAAGTTTTTGATCTTTAGTTCGGGAACTTACTAATGATAACACCTTCGTTGAGAATGTTATATAATTGATGTATTCTATTTAGCTCAAAAACAAAAGAGAAAATCTTTTTTGTATTTTTAAATGATATATATATATACAAAAGAAAAAGGAAAAAATATTTTTACTTTTTGATTTTTTTAAAACAATAACTTCCAAAGAAGGATCTCGAGTCACTAATCGTCAAACCTTAACGATATTGTCGGACACAACCTCCCCAGCAAATACCAAAATTTGATTCTATGTAGTAGGCTTAGGGGTATGTGTGTATGGATAAAACCACAATATCGATATTAAAAATAAACACAAGGAATGATTTAAAATCCCTTTAGGAAAAAGGATAGTGAATCAAATCTCGTAGTGATAGTGATAACGGATTAGAAATCCGAGTGCTTTCCCAACGAGGTGTGAATGGGGCAACGTCGTTATCGGTTCGTTATTAAAATGCTCGATGTTTTGATTTTGATTTTAATTACGTTCTAGATTCAAATTAAATAACGGAAAGGAAATTAAAGCACGTAAATAACACTTAAATCAAACTAAGCATGTAAACTAAGGAAAGCTACCTAAATTTATCCTAAATGCAATTTTATTCTAAAAATGTAACTACGGGAATTTAAAAACGCGATCTAAAACCAAATTTTGCAAATTTAACTTTAGGAATGCAAATTTATTTTTCCTAAACTCTAAATGATAAAAGATAATTTAGAAAAAGGCGGAATATATAAATTTTTGACTTTTTGTTTTGTTTTTTTAAAACTAATTTAACTAATTAAAGTTTAAACTAAAATTTAAATAACAAACTACAACTAGTGACAATGAATACTAAGCTAAGAGAATGATACTAAAAAGACTTAACAAGCATCATACGAATAATTAAACGTAACGGTAAACGAAAAATATAAGCTAAAAAAAAGTAAGAGAATAGAACCCGGTGATTTTTACGAGAGAAATACCACCCAATCTTATAAACTAAATGAATTATTAAAGTTTATTTCCTTATTAACTTTAATTATGCTAATTAGTTAAATAAAGTTTAAGCTTTATTAACTAAATAACTTAATAAAAGTTATTAAATTTGTAAACTTTAATGATTTTTAAGCTTATAAGACCCGTAAGCTCAACGCCTTATGAGGTAGGATCGGATTACACAAACAAAATCAAAACTTTAAGGGTTAGCACAAATATATGAATATAAGATTTTATAATAAAAAGCTAAAATAAAAGATAAACTAATTTTAATAAATCAAATCTTAACCACCAAACTCTCTCAAGGAGATATGTTTCGACAAAAACTAATTTGGGTATTAAGGTCAAAGATTTAAAATATAAGATTTTTTTTTTATTTATTTATTTTTTTTTTATTTTTTTTTATAAGAAAGGAAATAAATCAAGGAAAAATATCAAATGCACTCCGAAAATTCCAAATGTTTTTTAGAAACGTAAAAAAAGTGATAGAAACTCACAGAAAAAGTTTTAGAATTTTCGGAATTAAATAAGTATTTTTTCTCGATTTTTATGTTTAAAATAGCAAATAAATCAAAATAAATAGTAAATTAGTTCAAAAAAATATGAAAAATTTACACTATCTTAAGAAAACTATGAGAAGCTACCAGAAAATCTAAAAATATATTTTTACGTTTTTTTGCTATTTTTTAAAAATAAAATTCGAAACAGTTTTAAAAGAAAATGAAAGAAACAGCATTTTAAAAATACTAAAACAGCTCGAAAAATACTAAAATTGTATGACGAAAATAAAATATATTTTGGTTTTTTTGTAAAAAAGACAAGATTTTAGAGACTTTACTATTTTTAAGCTAAATAAAACAATAAAACGCGGAACTTTAATAAAAATAAGCAATAATAAAAAAAACTAAACTTTTATAAAAATATAAATATGATATGTTGAGCGCGTGCACGGAGCGTATAAAATACACTCACACAATCTTACTATAACTCAACTCTTCATGGCATATTTTTATAAAAAGTTTTATAAAAATAAAATGAAATAAAAAGGATTAAGAGATGAGAAGAATATAGAGATGCAAGAAATAAATAAAACTTTTATAAAACTAAAAGAGCATAAAAATAAAATACAAGAGTTTGGGTACAAAATACAAATAAAAGATGATTAAAATGAGGTGATGGAGGTGGGTATTTATAAACCCCCAAGTTACACTTTGGCCCTTACTATGGTTTTACAAATTTTCATTAAAGACCCTAAACTATAAAAATCTTGGCATAAAAATCCCCTCACAAAACTTGTCCTCCAAGTTGATATTACAAAGAGCGATTCAGTTTTGGTCTTGGGCTCAAGCATAGGAGTGCTTCTCGGTTCGCCGGGCTTGGGCTGGATCTCTGATCTTTTCTTTGGCTGCTCGATCTTGGGCCCTCATCTTTAATTTTCGTTATTGTGCCGGGCTGAATCTTGTGGTATATATATTTTTTCGTGGATCGTTGATACTTGGGATTATATGTGATGAACGTGTAACAAAAATAAATATGCCATGAGTGGGATTAGAACCCAAGACCTCTTGCTTAGAAAGCATGCACCCAACCACTAGGCCAATAGCTTTTTGTGTTAAGTGTTGCATTTAATTTTCCTTTAGCCTCCTTTTTCTGCTGTTCCATTTTTCTTTCTTTTTAAACATCTTTAATTAATTGCAATCTTTGTTCGGCCTTCGTTTTGTCTTTAAATTTTTCTTGTCTTGTCTCGATGCTCCAAATAAAATTATCATTGGTCCCGTAACTTCGCGCTCCTTCCATTCTCGTGCTCGTTTGTGTCCATTTTGTCTTCTTTTTGTCCATTTTACAATATCCGTTACCTGCACATACATAAACACAAAAACACAAATATTTATGGCTTTAGGGGTTAGTTTTTGGTCTTTTTGGTCCGGTTTTGATAACGAAAAATGTATATGTTTTCACATATACCAATTATTTTAGAGGTAATATCTAAAATTCGGATCAAATGAAAGAGGGATAAAAAGAATTAAATGCAAAAGACTTAACACAAAAAGAGCTCTTAGTATAGTGGTTGGGTGCATGTTTGACAAGCAAGTGGTCAAGGGTTCAACTCCCACTAGTGGCATTTAATTTTTGCTGTATATTACATCAAGCCCAATATCCAAGTCAGAGGCCCAGCTGCGAAATATCACAGCCCAGCTGCTTTCTGAAGTCCATGCTCGAGTTCAGTAGCCCAAGTCTAGAAAATTTGACAAGCAAGTGGTTGGGTGCATGTTTGACAAGCAAGTGGTCAAGGGTTCAACTCCCACTAGTGGCATTTAATTTTTGCTATATATTACATCGCCCCAGATCCAAGTCGAGTCCCAAATTGCGAAATATCACAGCAGCCCATCTGCTTTCTGAAGTCAATGCTCGAGTTCAGTAGCCCAAGTCCATAAAATTTGATGAGCAGCCCAATTAAATGAAAGTAACAATGTATGAAAATTGCAATTTGTATACTGCTTTTGCCAGCGAGTGCTATCCAACCTCTTAAATTAATTCAAGGCTGCGCGTGTAAAACTGCACCAACCATCTCACTCTCACCCACTAATTTTTGATCCAGCCAATCAAATGCAGCCACATGGAGCTTTGGTCGGAAAGAAAAGGGAATACTATATGACATCAAGAAGAAGGATCGAGATATCACGGGGCTATAAATATTTTTGCATCCGAGAGAATCATCTCACCAACACATTAATTTTTACACACACAGTTATCTTTATTTTCTAGTAGTAGGAGTAGGATAAATTAGGAGTAGTTTGTAGTTTATTGCTTATTGCTTATTGTAATATTTAGCTTATTTTTAAGTACTTATTTGTAAGAATTTTTTGCTTATCAATGAATTTAATATTTTCAACTTAGCTTATTCTTCTTTCTCATCTCTTTCTTTTATTTTTTTTCTTTTCTTATCTATTAAGTCATAAAAGCATGTTAGCTTTTTGTGGCTTATTTAGATATAGCTTATTTCATAAGCTTTCTTTTTCTACTTTGTTTTAAAAGCTTTTATAAAATTTGTGGAAACGTAGAGGGGGGTGAATACGTTACCGTTTAAAAACTTTAGATCTTTAGTATCAAATTGCTTATGAAGCTTGTTATAATATGAAAGTACCAATTATTGTTTGTGACTAATATAAAGCATGGTAAACCAAGTTGTCACACAATCATGAACATCAAACCACATCACAAACAATAGTATAGTGCAAGTATAAAGGTAAAGAGATAAAGAAAGGAAAGTGCAAACCGAACACGAGGATTTATAGTGGTTCGGTCACGGATCTCCTCTCCGCCCTACTCCACCCCCGAGTACCCAACTCGAGAGTTACTTCACTAAATCAACAAGCTCCCTTCTCGGCGGAGAAAACCTTACAATCGTCGCTTACACTTTTTCTGGTACAAAGCTAAATACCGGTTCTAGTTCGAGGTAGAACCAACCTAACGTCGCCTATACAATATTTCCGACACTAAGCTAGATGTCAAGTTCTTTTACAAGGGTACAACCACTCCCAATATGTTTTATGGCCCAACATAACAAACCTTGTGTTTTATGGCACAAACACATAAACCATCTAATCTAGTTTGGTGAAAGTGTTGTTATGATGCAATGATATTCTACACTAATGATCCATGACACAAATGTCTAATGGATATGAATAACTACTTCTAAATGATCTTCCATTGATAGGAAGTCTTCATGATGAAGATCACAAGTTCCCTAAACTTGTTGTGATAGATCTTCAGCTTGTGGTGAGTGGGGATGGCTAGATCTCCAAGCTTTCCTTGGTTGATCAAAGAGTATGCTTACAACAAAGATGAATGTTAGAAGAATTATGATCATGATCATTAGGGTGTTTAATGTATGTTATTACATTGTTAATGATTGATCTAAATGTATGCAAGAAGGTGGAGAAGATGTGATTTGAAGTGGTGAAGAAATGGGAAAACAATGGGCTTCTATTTATAGCCAAAAGTGGACAGGAGCGTCCACGGACCAAGGAACCCTTTAAAGGGTTCCGCCCTTTATACAAAAGGGTTCTGTGGGTGCCTGACACAAAATCTAAAAAATCTCTCTTCAAATCTTTCCAAGTTATTACCAAATCTTACTAAGATCACATTTGGTATATTGAGTATCAATCTAACCAAAATATTCAAGTGATCTTCCAAGGATTTCAAAGATGATGCATGACATGATGTAACATGTATTTCCATTTTTAGATTAAAGGTTTATCAAGGTAAACTTGTAAAATGTATTATGTAACTAGTTAATAAAATGTCTAGTTACCTTTTGAAATTCTTGTGAATGCAACATGTAAAATGAGGTTCGAAATATAATGGTTAACCTATTAAAATACTTAGTGACTCTAAATGTATTTTAAACATTCTAAATGATTTGTTAATGGGTTTGATCATAATGCCACATAACAAACATGTACGAACCTGTGTTGTAACATACGAGGACTTGAGACATCGAGAGGTGTTGAATGTATGTTGAGACAAAGTGTGATTACAAGTAACTTGTACATTTTACGTTATGTATTACAAGTTACATGTTTGTCATCAATCAAAACAAACGAAACTGTATAGATTAAATATCGTAATATTTGCACTAACAAAATTAGATCTACTCTTTATTTTACATAGTACTTTATAATAACCTAAAAAGATTGGATTTTTATTAGTTTTTCTTTTATAAAAAGTTATCCATTAGCTTATTACTCTAGATCTAGTATCTTTAGTTAAAAAAAAGTTTTAATCTTTCTTAGTTTTTCTTAATCAATAAGCTTTTTCATATCTTACTTGATCCATATTATAGATTATTTGTCCTAACCTTTGATAAAGTTTTGATTTTTTCTTAGTTTCTCATCGTTCCAACTTAAGGCGAGGAGCTTAAGGGTTTTATAAGCTTGCTTATCACTAAAGTTTAAAGCTTTTTAGTATTAATAAGCTAATTAGTTAATAAAGTCACAAACTTTATTGATTATTTGGTTATATTAATGCTTAAAAAGAAGTAAACTTTACAATATGTCAAGTTTATAAAATCGGGTGGTATTTATTCGTCTCCTAGCTTAGACCGGGTTCTATTTTCTACATTTTCTCATTAGCTTAATTAGTTCAATTAATAATATGCTTATGTTTGTTGAGATTATTATTGTTAGCTTGGTAGTCAGTGGCGGAACCAGGAAATGAGGATGTGGGGGGCAAATTTTTTTTTTGACAACAACAGCAGAATGCGGAAAAAAAAACGAGGATCGTAATGATAAATCGAGTATTTTTACTTTAAAATGATGGATTTTTAAAGCTTTAGAGTGTTGAATGTTGGGTTTTAGTATGTGGGTGGGGGGCAATTTGAGTTTTGAGTGGGGGGCACTTTCGAAAAAAGGTCAAAATTTTTAAAAAAATACACTAAAATCGCAACTTTTTCGGCTAGCCATGGGGGGGGGGGGGCACTTGCCCCCCATTGTTACCAAGTAGATCCGTCCCTGTTGGTAGTTATGCTTGTTGAGTAGATTTTATATGCTTGTTAAGCGATGGTGATATGTGAATAAAGTGTGAAAACTTAGAAATTGTTGATTAATAATCTTCGGTTACTTGGATTGAAATTGTTGTTTTCACGGGCAAAAGCCGTTGTAGTAATTAATTAAATCTAGTAATTTTACCTAGATAACGAATTATTTTCAAAATAAACCAACGTTGTGAGAAAATAGTTTTTTAAACGGGTATCGAAGATTATTGATTAATAGTTTCCGGATTATTTTTAGATATAATTAGTTGATTGTTTTAACGGGCAAAAGCCGTTGGAATTATTGATTATTTAAATCTAGTGATTATTTCCAAGAGAAAAATGATTGTTTTCAATATAAGCCAACGCTGTGAGAAAATAATTTTATTTCGACGGGTATTAATTTACAAGAGCTTAATAGATTGTTCACACTTATTTACCTTTTCACCTCACTTGACAAGCATAGCTTTTACTATTATATTCTTAGCTTTTATTTTATTTCGTCATTAGTCCAATTTTAATTAGTTTAAATATTCTCTATTAGCTAAAATAGTTTTAAAAATCTTTTATAAAATCCAAAACAAAATATTCGATAATCAAGCATCAAACAAAAGACAATAACGTAAATCTCAATTCATATCTCGCCGTGGAATACGACTCCGGAAGATTGATTATCATTTGTCGTCAAGTGATTGTTAAATCTTAATCGGGAAAACAAAAATTTAAAACCTCTTTGTTACTAACGAATCAATTGCGAACATGGCAATCCCTCTAACATGTAGGATCAAATATGCTTAGTACTAAGCTGTGGAGAGGGTATGGTTGGTATTTCAGGGGGAGAAGGAGATGAATAATGTTGGTTCTTGTTTGGCGGGGAAGGGTATAAAGGGTTTTTTTTTTTTTATATTTTTTTGACTGCGGGTAAGTGGTGGTTTGACCTGGGTATATGGGTTGGGGGAAACGGGTTATAAACCGGGTATCATTATTTAAGGTTTGGTCTTTGGGAATTTATATGGGCTAAGTTGGGTTGTGTTATTCTTGGACTTGATATTATTGGTATCCGGATGTAAGGATAATTTTACCATAAGGACCCATTTTGCCATTTGTTGATATTTCAAGGACCAAAGGTGTCACTTGGGTAAAGTTGGGGTGAAATGTGTAATTATGGTTAATGATGATGGTATATAGTGTAAATTTGAGCAATCAAGATCCAAAATCCGTAAAAGTGGAAAACTAATTCCCCGACTCCGTCTTTTGCATTCTTTTCAATCTCGTGCTCGGTTTTGTCGGTTTTTCCTTGATTTTTGTCTTTTTTCACAATATCCGTACCTGCACATGCATAAACACAAAAACACAATATATTTGGCATATTTGATTAGTTTTTGGTTTATAAAGTCCGTTTTATACGGTAAAAGGTATGTGTGTTTTAACACATACCAAAATCCCCCAGACTAAAGTATTGCCGTGACCACACGCAATGTCATCAACTCACGCTTCTAAAACCAAAGATTTCAACCTCTTTCTACTAAAGCTATGAAAAGTAGCAAAGCATTCCTCAAAGAGATTAAGAAATCCTTAGTTCTAAAAACGCACCGTTAAACTATTTTATTGCATACATAGATATAACTTAAGCACTTTCCTGTTAGTGTGACGGTTTGTTGAACATTATTATCTATCAATAACTCTCACATATTTTTGATAAATAATTTAGGATCACGGATTAGGAAACACAACTCATAAAGAAGTGACCACATGGATAGAATTCGTCATCCTTGATTCTTCACGAGTCCCCAAACTAAGCTTAAAATTGAAATCACTTGTTATATACAAATTAGATGCTAACACTACCCATAGATGCTACTTGTGCACACTTAGCTACGTTTCACTCCCATAATCCTAATTCCTTTAAGGATTTTATTTTTAAAATCGAGATTTTTATGTTTTTCTCTTTTCTTGTTTCTATAGATTTTTAGTCCGATAAAAGCATCGAGTTTAGACGCTAAGTAGTTTCCAAACCTTCCCTCGAGAACCGTTGCCCACAAAAATGAGGTCCACATCAAGGTCCTAATTTAACACGATTTAGGGGACATCCTTTTTATTTACAACCGAGACATCCCATGTTTGAGACTTGAAACATAAGCTTTTTATTAGGACATCCTCGGAGTCGAAGCTTGGCTTAACCTTATTTCAGCACATTTAAACATTTGCCCTCGGTCTTTTTAAATAACCAATTCAACGGGGTTACTGTTTTCTTAGAAGTCTTATTATGACTTTAGAGTTTTCCTCAACCTTTTTGAAGTTTATGACAACGGGGGTACCGTCAGACATAGAAAACTTTTATGGCTTTGGATTTTTACATTTATACATTTGAGCTTTATTTCACATTAATTAATTGCTAAACCCCGAGTCCTATGGTCTTTATAATAATAGAAACAATAGCACGTACTATCATGAGTCAGTTTCTATTACACCGTAACACTGACAGTACCTTGATGTGTACCCAACTCTCATAAGCAAGGATTCTGTAAAGAATGATTGAAAACTAAGTATCGCCAAAACCAAACACCTTTAATTATTTTGAAATTTTTATTTTTGGGTTTATTTAGCTGCTGGGAGCAAAAAGCCACAAGTAACCTCTACGAGCTCTAAAGAGATCCAACTAATCCATGCTTAGCATCTAAATTCTATAACTCTATCATTTCTCGATCTCCGCAAATTTAAAATCTTAAATAATAAGATCCGCGAATGCTTAGCCAATAATTTTGTTTTTGCAAATTAAAGTCAATCATGCGAACTTGCAAACTCTTTGCTTTGTTAAGCTATAATTCGCGTTTTATAGCTCCTTATATAAAAGACTAGCGAAAGCTTTTAATTATAAAGGTTAAGGGAAAAAGGTGTCAAAACATATATTCTTTTGCAAATGCTTCGTCAAATAATCTCAAGTCTCGGATTTTTAAAATCACTTAATAGAAACTAGCAAAAACTTTTAAAGCTTCGCATATTTAAAATCACTTAGGGAAGCTTGCAAATGTTTGGCATTGTGAGCTAGAATTCGCATCTTATAGCTTCTTTTCTAAGCAATTAGCAAAGACTTTTCAAGATTCACATATTTAATGTAACTTCTAAGAGACTCGCAAAGACTTTTCAATCATAAGACTAGCAAAGCTTACAATTTTTTAAAATTTTTCTCACTTTTCCATGATTTTTTTAATTTTTTTTTTGCAGTTTTTAGGAAAAACGGGGTTGCGAGAGTGTAAGGAAAAAAACAAGTGCGGTCAAATAAAATCGAAGATTACCCCTAGACTAAAACGAAACATTGTCCTCAATGTTTAAAGGCAAGGGTTCTCAACATAAATGTAAAGCCGTTTATTAATTATGCCAAATAGATAAACGTTAGTCGATAAGATTTGGGATATCAAATTTCCCGTTTAAGTAACGAAGGATGAGAATCGAGTGGAGAACGACAAAACCACGAGCACGAGAGTCTTCAAACTTCGGGCAAATCCTAGACATAAACATCAAAAACATGAAACACTAGAAATGGAAGAGGCGAACCCCCTCACGTCATTTATTAGAAAATAGAAAAAAGATAGAAAGATAAGAATGGGTTGCAACCCACGAAGCGCTTTTGTTTTTGTTAACGAGTCGCTAGCTTGACTCGTCCACGAATTCATTTGTTCTTGGGGAAGCAAGTGGAAAAGATAATCTCCATAGGACTTTCGTTCAAGAGGTTTGGATAAACATTGAAAAATGAGAAAGTTCCACTACGACGAGATACCCACGGTTCTAAATATTAAAAACTATAAATGGTGATACCGGGGTCAAAGATGGTATCCTCACTCCCGAAAGAGTGAAGAAGAGGAGAAGTCACATCATATGTGAGAAATGGAACAAAGATTTTGATAAAAATTAGGATCCATTCTTCATCCTCAAAATTAAATTTCATATCATTTGATGCGCGTACGAAGCGCGTTCGGGGTCAAAAGAACTTCTTTTTCGTCGAGCAAGTTTTTCAACACCCTAAGCAGTGAACCTACTCATTTTAATGTAGTATTGGGTAAGCCTCGGGTATTGATATCGTTCTCTATGGGAATAGGAATGCTAGCAAGAAGTGTATTACGCTAAGGTGGGGTTGAGGATGATTCTTTTTTTATATTTTATATATTTTTTTAGAAAGCTAAGGGTAAAATCTTGGGGAAATTGATTTGGGGGTGGTACTTCTACCGATTACTTCTACTATCTAATTATCTAATACTACGGGTAGCTATGTCTTTTTAATGTGTGCTCGTATGATGATTAAAAATATGTTTACCTAGATACTATTACTCCCTAGTTATCTTTTATTGTTGGTTGAATTGTCACGTCCTTATTATTAACGCGTTGTGTTTTCTAAGGTCGTAGGGAATGCTTTTGCCCTAACTATTTGAGAATACCTTAAGGTTATTTCCTACGAAATCCGCTAGATGTTTCATAAACTAACCTAAAGGTTATCTTTGGATGTTTAGACTACGAAATCCGCTAAGTGTTTCATAAACTAATGTTCACAAAGATTACTCAAGCATTTAAACACAACGATAGCCTAGTGCACTCCTAAGCCATTTACAATTAAGATAAGAGTCAACCAATTAATAATTAACAACTAGGTTTCATAGATCTAAGCAAACACACAAGAAATTTAGCCGGACATGTTAAACAAGCAAGTATACACACATTCAATGGAAGCCATAATGATACTAATGGAATAAAACACTTATCTTGATGTGTAAAATAGGGTTTGGGACCCTAAGATACTGTCCAAGTCGGACTACAAATGTTTAGGGTTTTTACTCCACAAGTCTACCTCTTAAAATACTAAAAAATCGAATTCAATGGCGTGTCATTCTTATATAAGTGTCTGTAAGTGTCCTACGGGACTGAGATGAGGGAAGTCACCCTCATCCTTTGTACTTAAATTTTTTTGGTGTAATGCATTTTACCAAGGTGAAAAATCCCTTTTACCAAAAAAAAAATCGAATTCTATATATAGATTTATACTTTCGACTGCGTTGCCTTATAGGTGGGACGCCGTTAGATCTGGGTGTACTAGGGGTATCGTGTACTAAAGATGAGTTCATCGCAAGGGTATGGGGTAATTACTCCACCGATGTGGAAGAAGTAATTGTAATACGGGTTTCAAACAATGGTTATCCTAATGCCTCTTATCATTTAGTTATTCCTAACTACACAAGTGTAGTCTCACTAGCGATCTCGGAATGCATCGCAAAACAAGTTCTAGAATCTATTATATTACCGGTACACTCTCTAAGCATTAAAGGTGAATGCTTTTATTCCTAAAGATATAGGGGCGAACCTGACATTTTTGGGGTGAAATTTAAGTGGTAAACGGTTTTTTTGTGCTAGTCATATAATTCCTATCCATGAGACGCTTTATTAAGACTAAAGTTTTTGCTTGTACATGTCATAAAAAAATTTAAATTTGGTGCTAAAATTTCCCTAACAAATATTTCTCATAGTTTATTACACAAATAAACTAGGGCAAGACAAATAATCAAGGATAAGCATAGTTTCTAAGTTCCCGTTTTATTCTCCTTCCCTACACTTAAACTGAACATTGTCCCCAATGTTCCCCGAAAGTATCAAAGTTGTGATAAAGGAAGGTAATTAAAAGAGAAAGAAACTAGTACTCCCCTGATTAGCTCGGTAGGATCCATGTGAAGTAGTGGTTAAGTTCTTTACCAAGAAGAATGTATACGTGATAAGCTCCATCCAATGTTTGAGTTTCTTCTTCTTGTCAAATATAACCTGCACACTTTAAGAAAATTGACGAAACGTTCGCGTAAAATCAACGGTAAAACTATATATGACACGACTAAACTAGGATATAATGCTTGTGAAATGGATGTTTTCAGATTTTCTGGAAAATTAAGACCTGAGAATTTTCAAAAATTTATAAGTAGCATAGAAAACGAGAAAATTTTATAAGTCAATTTCTTTACTTCGACTGACGTCGCCAGTTCTAATTCCGACGCCGTCAGTTGTCCCGACAGAACCGGTCGCCTGATTTTCTTGGAAAAATTACATCTTTAGAATCTGGAAAAATTCCTGCAAAACATCCATTATGACTCGATACAAGCATTTGACTCTAACAAACACACATATACATCAATTTCACTAGTTGTAATTCTCATGTTCACGTTCTTAAAAACGTATGTAATCCTCCCTACACTTATCTTTTTGTAAATTACCTTTATATATAATTAAGACGAGGTTAAAGACAAAATAAAGCATTTTCAAAAATTCAAACATCAGAATAAACAAAAATGAAAAAGATGTATGACACACAAATAAGCAAACAATTAAGCATGAGTTACCTCCCACGAAGTGCTTTTATTTATTTATGAGTCTTGTAGCTAGACACGAAGTCGTGCTCCTACTTTCCTCTTATCTTATATGCCCATTCGATTTCCTTAACTCTTCTTTCATCACGAATATATTCGGGGCCTAACTCTAGACAAGCGTTGTAGTAAACCTTGTTCTCCCAATCTACTTCAAAAGCCGGAATGTTGTCTACATCTAAATCATCAATACCCTCAAACTTTTTATTTTTGTAGGGCATTATATATTTAACACATTCGGTCCCATTTGAAAACTTGGCTATTCCTTCCTCTTGATCATAAACCATCATAGATTCCTCAATAAATGGTCTCCCAAGTATCACATCTCCTAAAAATCCATCAATGATGCCTTTAACATCTTCCAAGATCATGAAATCACACCTATATGTGAAATTTCCTACGAAGACATGCAATCCTCTAGCTCTCCCAACATAGTTACTTACTTTCCAAGGGTAAAAGGGATCTCTCATAGGTCCTAAATTTTCGCTCATGATCCAATTGTAATAGAGCCTAGACATTATGTTCATGGGTGCCTTATAGTCTATGTAAGTGTGATCCCTATATAAGTACCCAATCATGCATGGTATCTTAATGTTTTAAGGGTCACCCCTTTTTATGCATGACTTGAAAGGTGGTCGCGGGTAGTTAACTACGTTATAGTGATAGGCGGTTTCCTTTCCATTAGGGTATGACTCGAAATAATCATTAAGTTCCTCTTCCTCACTACCCTCCATAATCTCCAATACTTTATAATCCCCTTCTCCCATTTCATCATCCAAATCATCGCTCGTGGTTGAATCACTATCTAAAGTATTAGTGGATTCCATAAGGGCTTTCTCAAGTGCACTTTCAATTATCCTATTCAATTTCTTAAGTTCTCCAATTTCACTAACAATACGAGCTCGAAGTTGGTTGGCAAAAGTTGGATCGAGTGGTGGGTAGTTGTTTGTTGGTGGGTTGTTGTTTGGTGGGTTATCACCTTCCATGATGAAAAGTGATGGGGTTACGAACAAATTCACGAAGAAGAGGGATAGACTACAAGGAAGCTAAAAATGAGAAAAAAATCTCACTTGATAGGAATCAAGCAAGGGAACCTAAACGAGATAAAAATCTAACTAGCTATTCTATTCCCCGGGAGCGGCGCCAAAAACTTGATGCGCGTACGAAGAGCGTTCAGGGGCAAAGGAATTTCCTTTTCGTCGAACAAGTTTTTCAACACCCTAGGCAGTGAACCTAATCGGTGTAGTGTAGTATTGGGTAAGCCTCGGGTATTGATATCATTCTCTAGGGGAATAGGAATGCTAGCAAGAAGTGTATTACGCTAAGGTGGGGTTGAGGATGATTCTTTTTTTTTATCTTTTATATATTTTTTTAGAAAGCTAAGGGTAAAATCTCGGGGCAATTGATTTGGGGGTGGTACTTCTATTGATTACTTCTACTATCTAATTATCTAATACTACGGGTAGCTATGTATTTTCAATGTGTGCTCGTATGATGATTAAAAATGCGTTTACCTCGATAATATTACTCCCTAGTTATCTTTTATTGTTGGTTGAATTGTCACGTCTTTATTCTTAACGCGTTGTATTTTCTAAGGTCGTAGGGAATGCTTATTCCCTAACTCTTTGAGAATACCTTAAGGTTATTGCCTACGAAATCCGCTAGATGTTTCATAAACTAACCTAAAGGTTATCTTTGGATGTTTAGACTACGAAATCCGCTAAGTGTTTCATAAACTAATGTTCACAAAGATTACTCAAGCATTTAAACACAACGATAGCCTAGTGCACTCCTAAGCCATTTACAATTAAGATAAGAGACAACCAATCAATAATTAACAACTAGGTTTCATAGATCTAAGCAAACACACAAGAAATTTAGCCGGACATGTTAAACAAGCAAGCATACACACATTCAATGGAAGACATAATGATAATAATGGAATAAAACACTTATCTTGATATGTAAAAATAGGGTTTGGGACCCTAAGATATTGTCCAAGTCGGACTACAAACGTTTAGGGTTTTTACTCCACAAGTCTACCTCTTAAAATACTGAAAAATCGAATTCAATGGCGTGTCATTCTTATATAAGTGTCTGTAAGTGTCCTACGGGACTGAGATGAGGGAAGGCACCCTCATCCTTTGTACTTAAATGTTTTTAGTGCAATGCATTTTACCAGGGTGAAAAATCCCTTTTACCCAAAAAAAATCGAATTCTATATATAGATTTATACTTTCGACTGCGTCGCCTTATAGGTGGGACGCCATCAGATCTCCGCTATTAGGGTTTTCGTCTTATTGCCAAGTTATCGATGGGACGGCTTCACGCTTGTAGTTGTGACCCCATCGGCTTCCAAGCCAGCAGTACTGCCGCCCCGATTCTCGGATCCGGGCCGATGCTCGAGATGAAAAGTCTTAGTGACGCATTCCTCTTCAAAACCTGACACCGTCAGGTGTATTTGAGCAAAAAGTCTACTGATCCGTTAGGTGTTTCTTTATTAAATTCGTAGAGAGGGACGATGTCGCCCTTTATTTGGGATGCCACAGCCGCCTTCATAAGCGTACTTGAGTGTTTTTATCTTGACTTTGCCATTTTCTTCATGTTTTCACTCCTTTTCGTCCAAATATGCATCATTCCAGCATTTTGCTTCCAAAAGACCTAAAAGTGAAAAGGAACGAATTAGCGAACGGATATAAAAGTGGGCGATTAAGGGCTTAAATGACCCCTTAAGTGTACGTTTTAAATCCTTATCATCATCCTTAATTTGAATTTGATCATCAAGATCATTTGGTTATTTTCAACAAAAACCTCTGTTGGAATCACTCCTAAACCTATATCAAGTGTTAGTGATTCATATATAATAGTTAGCTTAATATGGCCTTTATGTTAGTATTTAGCCTTAGGCTTATGTAGAAGGCCCATAAGCCTAGGCCTAGTCCAATAAGGAAAAGGATGGGAACTAGGAGTGTTGCCCTAGCTTCCCTCCTATAAATACCTTGTAATAACCCTCACTTGAGGGTTGGTTGTTCAATTCATTTCTCTTTCACTATAGCTACGCATAACCGTCCTTAGTATTCATACGCATAGTGTTTGGTTTGTGTCTTGTTCATCCGATCTTCTCTCTATCTCTTTCTATTGTGCTTGTGTTGTAAACTTAGTGACCTAACAAAGGGTATCAATCAGCCTACTAGTTGGGTGAACGTATTGTTTTGAAGTGGTTTTGGTCCTACAGTAAAACATACGGTGATACTTTGGTTCGCTTAAAAACACATTTTTTACACTTTTTAATCCAAGATTCTTGTACTTTCAACGCTTTAAGGTGTTAAAATAACTGTTTTTGGCAAAAAGTTTCAACCTTTACGTGTGGATTATCATTTTCTAGCTTGGTTTTATTCGTGGTACGAGTTATACGCATAACGGTTTTAGACTCTTTGGATCATCAAGTTTCACACTTTTGTGTTATTTTGGTGATATTGAAGCTATTTCATCACAAAAATCTGGTTTAGAAACATCTTTGGGCAAGTCATTTTACGAGTAGAACTACGCGCGATCAAAACCCTAATTCTACGCCAGAACTTGCTTCTTGGTTTGATCTTCGCCAGGTTTACTCCGTGTTTTCTTGCTTGGATAAGCCCTAAAATACGTCGACTTGGGATATCTTTTGCACCGTGATAGTGTAAAAGATCACTTGGGCAAAAACCCTAAAATTACGCATAAGCATAAGCTTACGCGAGAAACTTCTACGATAAGATTTATCTTACGCTTAAGCTTTGTCTTACGCATAAGGTCATCCTACCTAAGTTTTCACTTAACTTCTTGTTTTACGCATAACTTTAGTGTTTTCACCCTACTTACGCATAAGCTAAACCTACGCGTAACTTCTCTGTTACGCGTAACTTTGGTGTTTTTTACGATAAGTGCTACTTGGTTTATTGTGATTTCTACGCCTAAGGATACTTCATCAACAAAGGTTCATTCGACTACAAAGATCCATTTTATAACACAAGTTTTTCAACATGTCACAACCACCTTACTCTAACTATTTCCATTACACTTATACTCAACGCCAACAACAATTAAGTCCACAACATCAACAATGGAATCAACAACAAGCAATTTATCAACAACAATTTAATCAACAACATACTCCACAACTTGCAGGAATTCCACAACCTCAAATGGTTCAACCACCACCAAGTCTTCAAGTTCAACCCTACACAAACGATTTCAATCAACATCCATCAAGGAACACTATGAAGGAACCCACTTGGTTTGCAAAGATGTGTGAAGCTTTAAGTAGCCAACAATCCATTCATGAGGCTGGATCACTTGATAGACCTCCAATGCTCACTCCAGGAAACTACGATCAATGGGTGATAAGGTTCTTTAGGTTTTGTGATCTGAAGAAGCCACATGGAAAGTTCTTAAAGAAGGTTATCTTGGATGGTCCATTTCAGATGCCTACTGTCATTGTACCCGGTGATCCAAATGCTAATCCACCAAGAGATGAACAATCAAACATTGCTACAAGGTGCGGCAGTAACTCAATGCGTGAAGAACTTCTACACTATGAAGTTGATGAGCTTGCAATGCAATATATCCTTTTAGGATTACCAAACCTAATTCTTCGAAGTGTTGATGCTCCAAAGATCGCAAAGCGTGTGGGAACATATTCATCTTCTTATGGAAGGATCTCAGACTCAATCGAGGATATGAAATCCAAAATTTACTTGGCTTATGAACACTTCATGATTGAACCTCGAGAGACACTAGAGTCTTATCATCATCGATTCTCAGACATCATAAATGATTTGGATAAACACAAAATCATCATGCCAAGAATTGTAGTTAATACTAAGTTCCTGAGTAGTCTTGGTCCTGAATGGGAAAAGTATGTCATTTTTCTCCCCAAGCTTAAGAACATGCATCATTCTACATACGGATTGTTGTACGATTACTTGAAGCCTCATGAAAAGGAATTTGATAAGGAAAGGATTCTCCGTGCTCAAATTGCTTCACCTTCACATCCAGAAAATCAACAACTTGCCTTGTATGCTCAAAACAGTTATCCTCCTCAACCAGAACTCAACCAAGCGCCACAATCACACCACATGATCAATCACAACAAACTCAACAAACTGAATTGGTTCCTTACAACAACAACACCGACAGGCACTTTATAGTCAAGCTAATGAGGAACCGATCCGTTCGAAGCATTGCAACAAGGATTTGTTATGATTGCTAATGCTTTTGTCCGTTATACCAACAAATCCAACAATCTTATTAGTTCCTCATCTAACACAAGGAATCAGCCGTTGTGAACAATGGACGAGTTGAAGTTCGTAATCGGTTATGGTCGCCATATGGGCGTGGTCAAGGGTTTAATGCTGTGGGTAGGAATAATAACAGAGCTCAAGTGGTGGAACAGGAAATGCTCGAATGGGTTGAATGGTCTTCGATGCTACAACTGCAATGAGAAGGGACACCTGGCTAATGTATGCCCAAAGCCGAGGACTAGGGGTAGTGCTTATCACAAAGAGGCTCTTCTTTTGGCTCTTAAGGATGAAGCTGGTGGAACTCTCACCGACAAAGAACAGAGTTTTATGGCAAATGCATACCGATGATGATATGGAGGACTTGCAGCCAATGTCAAGTATGTTGATGGCTAATATGCATGAGTTACACATGAGTGACACATGTGCCGGTGTATGACATCGATGGCTTGTCTCGTGCACCAACAAACCATATTTATCTCTCGATCTAATATCTCCGCCAACATCTGAATCCGCAAGGCTCGAATGTTCAAAATGAGTCGCCCACATCTCATTCGACGATTTTCAACTAGACCCCGTAGTTACATTTGACGATCAAGATGACCTTATGCTTTCCTTTGAGAATCAAATTGACTCCGTGGTTATACTTGAGGATCTAAATAATGATCATGTTGTGACTCACGTTGAACAAGCCGAACTTTTGCCTTCTCGTCAGATGTTGATCTCGTTGCTAATTAGAAACCAACAATCCATAGTGGAAGAATGTCGCAGAAATCGACTTGAAAAGTAAAAATGCACTGATAACCAAGGATTTTGAATGTTTACAAAAGCAACTCAACTTTTTCAAAACTCAAGAAAATCGTGAAAAAGGTTTTGAAGCGCCTTTGCTAAATCTCATCAAAACGAAAAATATTTAGAGAGACAGATGTGTGATCTAGCCGCCAAGAATGCTTTGTTGTATGAAATAGAACAATCAAACATGAACATAAAAAGCAAATTAACGCTCTCACCTTGAAAAATCAAAAAGCTAAGGCTGAGTTGTTAACTTGTCAAAAACAGTTCTCTCAGATACAAAAAGCATTCAACGAAACGAATAGATGATCATCTTGAAGAAATCATCGGCTTGCAAAACAAACTTAAAGTGTTTAAAACTGTTGTTTACAAACATGGCGAGTCGGTCACAACCATTGAAAAGTTTACTTTAAAACCCAATCCAAATGGATATGGACCAAATCTTGCCGATTACAAACCTAAGCTTTCAACCAAAGCATTCAAACCAAATCCTCGAAGTTTCCAAAGGCAGTAATATAAAATTGATAATTTCATCGTTATGAGTGTTGTTGAATATCATCGCCAAGAGGAATTAGATGCGTAAGACGAGAGTCGATCAAAATTAGACAAAGTTGTTTACAACAAACCTTTTAACTATTCAAAAGCGGTCACTTTCGCCACACCAACGGATTCTTCTAACACACCAAGGATTATCATAAAACGTCGAAGTCTTCTAATGTTAATCCCAAACCCGATTATGCACAAACTTATGGTCCTTTACCTTCCATCAGTGAAGTAAACTCAAAACTTGAAAATCGCAAAATTCTTAGATATTTTGACCTTTTCATGGTTGACCTCAAAACTTTACAACATGAGATAGAATATCATTCTGAAATCAAAGTTCAACATTTTCAATCGCTTCGCTGAGAACAAAGAGACATTTTTCAAAAAAATGTTTTACCAAATGTTAAAAATTTGAAAAATTGTGCATTGTCTTGGGAACGGAACTTTCATAAGGAACTTGGATTGATGAAGGTCGCGAGAAAACAAACATCTATTTCTAATACTAAACGTGAAAAGAAAATGTTGAGAAAAGATGTTGATCGACTCTTGGAAGATGTTATCCGTGGCCGATGTCCATAATGTTGTGTTATTGAATTCTTTATCATATGCATCGATTATATCTCTCGCTATATCACGTTGATTCCGTGCAACCGTAAATGTTGAGAACACTGATAATGTGCTTCAAATCGAGTCTTTAAAAGTTGATAATGAACGATTGTCAAACGAGCTTTCTAATGCAAAACGTCATCTTAATTGGTGTCAAAAAGATATTCACGATCAACAACTTGCTTATCAAAACAAAATCACCTAGTTGCGTGAAAAATCTTCTGATCCAAAAATTGAGCAATCGGATGATCAAAACGTGTCTTTGAAATGTCAAATCTCAAAATATGAACAAGAACTTGCAAAGTTAAAAAGGAATATGGTGTCATATTTGATTTACTCAAACAGACTCGTGAAGAAGCATCTAAACTTAACTTGATCATTATCTTGCACACACTAAAGAAGTTATGCATTTTGCCGAAATCTTCGATCTAAAAATCAAGATCTGATTCACACTATCTTCAAGTTAAGAGAAATGTTAGGAAAGCATGAACAACTTCCGCCTACCGTGAGTAAGAGAATAGCACCAAGAATACTTAGTAATCGTGAACCTAGAATCCCTACTACCAAATCACAAGTTGCTAACGGCTTCCTTTCTATCAAAACAGAATAGTTGCCTCTTTTCCAAACATCCGCACTTCATAGCCTAGGAGCAATACAAGGAAGAATAGGAAGTTGCGACCTAAGAAAAGAACAATAAAGAATGCTAAAGTAGAAGAACACCCTAGGACTATGAATAAGACTCACGTTGCTTCCACTATAAATATTGGCCCTGCAAATGTAATAGAAATAGTGATGTAACGAATGCTAAACCTTTAAGTACTTTTGATATTCAGTCCGATGCACCTTGTGTTATTTGTCGTAAAAGTATGAATTCTGATTGTCATGAAAAATGTGTTGCTAAAGCTATCATCTCTCGCTTACGGAATCCTAAGAATCGGAATACCTCTAGGCCCACTAATCTTTCTAAGTCTGCGCTTGGTAAACCGCCCTCTTTAGATTCTAGGAAACGACGTCATTCCCTCAGAGCTCTAGTTTCACCTCCTAGGAATGTAGTACCACCTAGTGCATTCACTAAGACTAAAGCAAATACTAGTTGGAGATGGCATAAATGGATATATAACACACTAGGATTTAAATGGATGCCTAAAGTTATTGATGTGTGTATGTCTACTATAACTCCTCCGGAACCCTCTAACATTTCGAGTTCCACATCTACTTCTATTCCATCCGTGTCGCCTGCAGTGTAATGCGTGATGATCATTCTGGATTGTTGATATGATGTTCCGACACATGACAGCAACCTTAAACCGTTATCAAACTTTATTGCAAAGTTCATTGGCACCGTCCGATTCGGAATGATCACTTCGCAGCCTATCATGGGCTACGATACTTTATCAATGGGAACATCGAAATTAGCGTGGTTTATTATGTGGAAGGCCTCGTCACAATCTGCTTTCAAGAGGTCGATTCCGTGATGGAGATTTGGAGGTTGCTTTCGTGGAGAAAACTTGTTTCATTCGTGATCTACAAGGAAAGCGACCTTATGTCCGGCTCGGTAATTCTAGTCTTTACACTATCTATATACAAGACATGGTTGCTTCATCTCCCATCTGCTTACTTTCAAAGGCAACATCAACAAAATCTCGCTATGGCACCGCCGCTCTCACATTTAAACTTTCAAACTATGACCAATCTTCCTCGACACAAACTAGTTGAAGGTCTCCCACGATTCCGGTATTCTAAAGATCACCTTTGCTCGCCTTTGTGAACAAGGGAAAAGCACTCGTGCTCATTTTCCTTCAAAGGTGGAACACAGTTCTCAAAGATGTGCTTCATCTTCTTCACATGGATTTGTGTGGCCCGATGCGCGCGCAAACGATTAATGGCAAATGCTACATCTTAGTAATTGTTGATGACTATTCACGCTGGACTTGGGTCTATTTTCTTCAAAGCAAAGACCAAGCTCCACGATGATCATCACCTTTCCACTAAAATACAAGTTCAGTTCAAACACCGCCGACAAAGGAACTGAATTTGTTAACAAAACTCTTCGTGAATTTTATGAGAAAGGAATTCAAGATTAGACATCTATTGCACGCATAACCGAACAAAACGGAGTTGTTGAAAGACTAAACCGAACGCTAGTGGAAGCCGCAAGAACAATGTTAATCAATGCTAAACTCCCAGTTACTTGTGGGCGTAAGTCAGATTCATCGCGATGCTATACTCAAAACCGCTCTATGATTACAAAACGCCACAACAAAACGCCTTTCGAGCTTGTCCACAATAGAAAACCGAATCTCAAATACTTTCATGTATTTGGATCTCTTTGCTATCCGAATAATGATCGTGATGACTTTAGAAAGCTCAAAGCCAAAGCTGACATTGGAGTCTTTATTGGATATTGTGATAATTCTAAAGGTTTCGGAATCTGGAATCGTCGAACAAAGGAGGTTATGGAAACGATTCATGCTAATTTTGATGAACTTACATAAATGGCTTGTATACTTGACTTGGAACCCGGTCACAACCAGCTTAAACTTCCCCAAACCCCATCATCACCGATACAAGCCCTCAACTTACTCGTCAACAAATGGAAAGACTATTCGCTCCTCGTTCGGTGGCGATATTGATGAACGTGCTCCGGTGTATCCGATATTTCCGCTGCACAACCCGATAATACTCTTATACCGATACACTGCGACAACAACTACGATTGAAGAAGCACCACCAGTTGACTCTACAACTACAGTTGAACAAACTGCTTCCAACGACGCAGAACAAGCTGATGATGTTCTTAATGAAGTACCCCCACTTGCAGATTTTGATCCAAATGCGTTCTTTAACCCGTTCGCTAATGAGACTGCTACACCAGATGTCACGGAATCTTCAACAAGCCATTTGAATCCTCAAAATCTGCACAACTGATAAGGTTTTAAAAGGTACCTTTTTAAGGGGTCATTTAAGCCTTTATTTGATCACTTTTGTATCCGTTATTACTTAATATCGTTCCTTTTCACTTTTTAGGTCTCTTGAAGGCAAATTGCTGTAATGGCACTTATTTGGACGAAAAGGCGTGGATATACGAAGAAAATGGCCAAAGTCAAGAATCGAGACACTCAAACTGCTGAAAATACAAGGTGACGGCTGCCATCGCTATTCATGACGCCCCGGAGGATTTTGTGACGGGACATAAGCCAAAACTCTTATTTTCGCGACGACGCCAAGTTATAAAAGAGTAGGCCGTCGCAACTCGGACGCCTAGATTCAATCAGACGCTGCCGAAGCCAAGAGGACGGCGTCACAAGCACAAAAGGTGACGCCGCCGCAAGTCTAACGTGCGCCAAGACGAAACCCTAATGACGATGATCCGGACGGCGCCACAAAACATAAGGTGACGCCAAGCATGTGTAATCTTATATATAGAATCCGAATTTTCTCAGTATTAGTGTGTAGTCTTTGGAGTAAAACCTAAACCGAACCAAGGCTCGTCCTTTGTACAAGATTTTAGGGTTCCAAACCCTATCTTACACCAAGATAAGTGTTTTACTTCATTAATACAATTATGTCTTTGATTATTTGTGTGTATGCTTACATGTTCTCCATGTCCGGCTAATTTACTTTTGTGTTTGCTTAGGGAATATGAAACTTAATTATTGAATATTGATTGGTTGTCTCTTATCTTAGTTGATTAATGATCTAGTAATGCGATAGGTTATTCGTTGTGTACTTAATGCTTGATTAAATCTTTGTGAACCTTAGAATATAACTCCTTGAGTAGTTGTAAGCTAAACCATCCAAAGAGTGCCTTAGAGTAAGAGTTTATTATCCCTAGTGGGTTTTGTAGACGAGACCCTTTGGTAAGTTCAAAGAGTTAGGGAGAAATGCATACCCTACAACTTTAGACACACAACACAACTAAGAATAAGGACGTGACAATTCAACCACCAATAGGAGATAATTAAGGAGTAGTAAAACCTAAGTAAACACATCTTTAAACTATCATACGAGCACACAATAATTAGACATAGACTACATACACCTTAGATTAGATAATTAGATAAGTAGAGTAATTGGTAGAAATACCAACCCCCAAATCCAAACCCCGAGATTCGTACCTTTCAATTTCCTAAAAACATAAAAAGATAAAAAAATAATCTTCCTCAACCCCAACCTTAGCTTAGTAACTTCTCACTAGCATTCCTATTCCCCTAGAGAACGATATCAATACCCGTGGCTTACCCTAATACTACACTACAACGATTAGGTTCACTAGGGTGTTGAAAAACTTGCTCGACTAAAAAAGGAAGTTCCTTTGACTCCTAACGACGCTGTAGCGTTATCAAGTTTTTTGGCGCGCGGGAATAGAATAGCTAGTTAGTAGTCCACCTCGTTTAGGTTTCTTTTCTTGATTCCTATCAAGTAAATTTTTCTCATTTTTAGCTTTCTCGTAGTCTATCCCCTTTCTTCGTGACCTTTGTTCAGTAAAACCATCACTCAAGATGATAATGTATCTTCCCAAAGATTCTTCACTCTACCGCTGCTTCCAATCCCGAATTGAGAACGCAATCCCACAAAACCCTTCACCCATTCACCATTTTGGAAATCACCTAGGGCATAATGAGATAAATTGGCAACAACAAAGTCCTTTCTATGACTCAAATTCCGATGAGGAACTTGATTATGGTGAAGCACTTGATAGCTGGGAGGTCATTAATGGAGTTAGTTTTGAAATTGAGGAAGACCCCTCCCAATGTTTTGACCCTAGGTGTAGGATTGAGAAAGATGGCCCCTTTAACATGCAATTCCCTTGCAAAATAGGACTAGAAGGGTTCGATGCTTATTTGAATTCATTCTTACCTTTGAACTTAATCTCAAGGGACCTATACAATAAAATCAAGATCAATGAGTTAACTTATCAAGGGAACAATGTTGTTGAAGCAGTCACTCATTTGCACGTGTTTGTTGGAAGTTTTGCTTATTTGCTAGAGTTCATGGTCTTAGAAGACTTAGGAGAATTTATTGATAAGGACCTCACTCAAGTAATTTTTGGAAAACCTTTCAAAAAATTGACTAGGTTGAATGAACGGATGATTGATGGTCTAATTACATTATCTGATGAAGTTGAAGATTTTATCTACCAAATGCCACACGCTCATCCTAGGTTTAAACATAAGGACATTGAGGCTTGTAATAGAATGACCCCTATTCCATTTCTCAGTGAAAGGGATAAGCAAAGTGGGCTTAGGTACCCATATGAGAAAACTAAGCAAAGATACAAAAATGCCTTGAATTAGGAGATGATTACAAAAAGAATGAAAGAGCGTTGGAATGGCTTAAGTATGAGCACGGAGCCGCAAGCGAGGCAAGCAACGTAGGGGCACCGACTACAAGTCTAGCTACAAGACTCATAAATAAAGAAAAGCGCTTCATGGGAGGCAACCCATGCTTAATTGTTTACTTGTTAGTGTCATATGTCTTTTATTGATTGTTTATTCTCATGTTTAAATTTGTAAAATGCTTTATTTTGTTTTTAACCTCGTCTTATTTGCATATAAAGGTATTTTACATAAGGGATAAGTGTAGGGAGGATTACACACGTTTTCAAAGAAACGTAAACATGAGAATAACAATTCATTAAAAGATATATATGTGTGTTTGTTCGAGTCAAATGCTTGTATCGAGAAATAATGGATGTTTTATTAAATTTTTTCGATTCTAAAGATGTAAATTTTCCGTAAAATCGCACCAGCTTTTGTCAGATAACCGACGGGGCGTCAGATCGCACCTGACGGCGTCAGAAGGAGTAAAACAATCGATTACTTTTTTCTCGCTTTTCGAGCTACTTATAAATTTTTGGAATTTTCCAGTCTTAATTTTCCAAATATCAGAAACATCCATTCCACAAGCATTATATCCTAGTTTTAAATCGAGTCTTATATATATTATTACCGCCAATTTTACGCGAAGGTTTTGTTTTTTTTCTTCAAGTGTGCAGTGTTTAGTTTATCAGAAGAAGAAACAAAAGATTGAAGGAGCTTTTCACGCACACATTCTTCTTGGAAAGGATTTAACCACTACTTCACATGGATCCTACCGAGCTAATCAGGAGAGTATTAGTTTCTTTTCGCTTTTTAATTACCTTCCATTATCATAACTTTGATTCTTTCGGGGAACATTGGGGACAATGTTCACTTTTAAGTGTAGGAGGGAAAATAAAACGGGAACTTTGAAACTATGCTTATCCTTGAATATTTGCTTTTTCCAATTGTATTTGTGTAATAAACCATGAGAAAATGTCGGTTAGGGTAATTTTGGCACCAAATTTTTAATTTTTCATGACATATAGGAGTGGGCCAATAGTTTTAACAAAAGCTGCCTCACGGATATGAAGTTGTATGACTAGCACAAAAACCCTTTACCACCTAAATTCCACCCAAAATGTGAGGATCGCCCTTAGATTAGTAGGAATTAAAGCATTCATCTTTAATGCTTAGAGTGTGAACCGGTAGTATATTAGATTCTAGAACTTGTTTTGTGATGCATCCCGTGATCGCTAGTAAGACGCAAGACTTGTGTAGTTAGAATAACTAAATGATAAGAGGCATTAGGATAACCCTTGTTTGATACCCGTAATATAATTACTTCTTCCACATCGGTTGAGTAATTCCCCCACACCCTTTGCGTTGTACTCATCTTTAGTACACGATACCCCTAGTTAACCCCTCAAAGCCTATCCTTTTCGAAGTTCTCGTGATGTTTCGGTTTTTCCAGAATATCAATGAAGAGCATTGTTTACACCCCACCCCCAAATATACACCCAAATCGCCTTAGCCTAACCTATATGCACTCACTTTTAGTGCATTATTGTTATCACCCTAAACCCTTAGTTCAATTATCTGGTTGCTTGCATGAGTTGCTAAGTCGAGTCATGTAGCCACCTGTAAAATTTCACTATCATCAATCTTCATATTAATAAACTAGATTGTTTATCAAAACTTATTTGAGCTAAGTTGAGCAATTTTAGCATGTGCGTTTCATTTTATTGCAAAAATTTATACAACTCCGAGTAGTCTTATTTAATCATGCCCGATAATTACTGATAACTGAAATCAGTCTCACAAGAAATCTTCTTGTCTTACGAGCGCACGCAGCATCCGACACTAAATTAATTATGGCTAAAGTCAAATAAATATTTCTACGAGTTAGAATTAATATTTTATTTTTATTTTTATATTTTTAGTTACCTTTATAAAACATGCTAAAATATATATATTACACGTTAGTCAAAAACATCAAACCTGACACCGTGACTCACATTTAAGCTCAAACGGGACACGATATACATAAATCTAAAATTTGAGGTCTTTTCTTTTCTTTCTTTTCTTGTAACCGAATGTACCCACAAGTACCCCCATCTCATCCAAAACCTTGTAAATACACTAACCTTGAAACTTTGTTAGTGAAATAAACTTAAAATCCATCATGTATCTAGATAAGTTGACTTTTGAGACAAAAGGAAACATGTTCCCCATGCACACAACTCATCTCATCTTCTTCTTGTCCTTGTAGCAAAATTAATACCACTCAAAAAGCCAAGACCATTTGCTTGTTTCTTAGAATACTTCCTAGGTTGTAGTATAATCAAGTCTCATGTACCAATGCTCAACAAGACTCTTGGTCTTTAACCAAAAGGTTTTCTTCTTCCTTTCTTCTTAAAAACCCACGAGCCACAATGCTCATCACATATCTCATTTACAAAAATTTCATTCAAAAACCTCTAAGTGTATGCAAAGTATAGCATTGGAAGTTTGGTTTTCTCTTGGTTTACTCTAGCTCACGTCGACACTCTTACTCTTCCACACCCTCTTCAAACTCATTAAACTTCCAAACCCTCAAAGGAAAAACTAAGGTTACTTGTTAACAAGCATAAGGGTTTTAGGAGCAAGGTAGTCG
Source organism: Chrysanthemum makinoi (assembly GCA_910596185.1). Taxonomy (NCBI): domain Eukaryota; kingdom Viridiplantae; phylum Streptophyta; class Magnoliopsida; order Asterales; family Asteraceae; genus Chrysanthemum; species Chrysanthemum makinoi. The sequence continues at coordinate 69,767,402 of OU343219.1, read as the reverse complement.
GGTTCACTTTGGAAAGCATATCGGGTTTCTTGGTTATCATTCTTGTCTATATTTATTCTCCACCACCATTCTTGGTGTCGTAAGTCCTTCCTCTTTTCTTTTTCCGTATAAAAGACGATGTAGTTTCTTAACTATTTAAAACACATCGAAGCATTGTCACAACACTTGTACACGACCTCATTATAACAAGCTACGTTGTCAACCCATTTTGAAAACCATCTACATTTCAAAACCAACAACCCATTTCGAAACTAACTAATAAACTTGAATGGATAGAAACTCGTTTTGTTGTTAACCTATTTCGAAACTAACAATAAACGCAAATGTGAGACTTAGATTGTTCCTATACTCAATTACACACACTCCTCATCACTTTAAGGATTCTAAATATTAACCTTGTGCTTACCTTGATTCTTTAAAGATACATAAATACTACATTAATACTACATGTTAGTATCTATTATTAGTTCTAATCTTGCAAAATCTAAAAATGTATTTCTCGAATGATCTATGACTCTCGACATATATAGTTGCACCTTAAAAACTTTCATGCAACTTAAAGAATATAAGAAGAAGTAATGCATATGCATGCAAAAGTTTCGAACATGGCTACTGTGAAGAATTGCATATCAAATATGAAACAGTTGGAATACTCATTAAATAGAACTAAGCTGAGAAACCCAACACAAAAGGCCCTTGGCTCAGTTGGTGGGAGCGCTGTCTTTGTGAGAGGTTGTGGGTTCGAAACCGCCTCACGGCAATTACCCATTTTTTTTTGTGTTATAATTGTAACTTTGGTATTTTGACAAAACTAGTCCCCAAACTTCACACCTCTTATCATATTTCTCAAGATCTCTTATAAGCCTTGTAAACTAATATTGATATCTACGATTTCAACCCTCGACTTTGAACCACTTAACACATTTTCTTAAAATCCTTATAAAGTTTGAAATTTATATAAATCTTTACAACTTTGATCCCTCCGAGTTCTACACTTAACGCTTCACATCCTAAGAACTTCTAAAAGATAATAAATTTATATTTTCTACAAGTCTTCGTCACATAAATAAAATTGGTACATATTTCTATTTGACAACCACATTTGCATAAACAAGAAAATATTATACTTTGCTAAATATAATATTTTCCCGCAACTTCGATAAAATATATATTGTACATATATATATATATATACTTTTCAAAACTAAACAAAATCAAATAAATATAAGTTGATTTATAAATATTTCCACTTTAATAAATATACTCGAGCCAACTCTTATACTAATGCTTCAGAACTCCGTCCCACTCACTCTTTCAAGAGCTAAAGACTTATAAGCATTTCGAAACTTACTTAAACTTACCCGTTGTCACACAAGCAACGATAAACACAAACACTTGAAAATACTTCAACCATTTTCAATACATTAAATCATGGATAAAACAATAAACCGAGACTTGCCATGCTAATTATAGGTCGCGTGGACGTACTTCGTGCTCATACTACTTGACCTTACACTACTCGGATACCATTTGCAAAGGTGAGTTCATAGCCTCGCCTTTACTTATTTCTTTCAAACCCCACGAGGGAGATGCATGCTATAAACTAGAACACAAGTCTTTTCTTAAATCTGTATGCTTATCCGATCATTATTATTATAGCCTAAGTTGCCTGCCATAAGTCCCTTACATCATGAACCATTAATCACTTACTAGTGAACGCGAATATTGTGGATAGTACTATGGGAATTAACGACCGACTCGGTTATCGGAAATAACCGGGGCGCACTATATTTGGTTAACTATGGAATTGGCAATTCCATCTCTGAGGGAAATATTATTACTTACGCCAGAATTAGGTGTATGCAGTTAGTTTGGTGTCATGAGCTTAGTGCATAATAATAATCTATGTTTTCCATGGTGATTGTATTCGAAGCAATTATCATCTCTTACTTGTGTTCAACTTATTATTTAAACCTATGAATATCACTCAACTTTTGTTGACTTTTTAAGCATGTTCATCTGTGTACTAACTAGAATATCATGAAGGCGTGGAGCGGATGTCGTGGGACACTTGAAGTGGTGTTGTTTTCAATTAAAGTTATCATTTCATAAATATTTAAACTATCTTTTGTGTAACCTCAAAACATGTGGTATTCCCTTTTGTGTTTCTAAAACGCTGAGATTTATGAAATGGTAACTACTTTTTATTAAAACGCTCTTTAGAGCCGCTTTCTATAACTTATGACTATGATCCTCTAAGTAATACCCCAAATAGTCTTCAGCTGTCACATTGTGATTTTTGGGGTGTTACAGAGGCATCAGAGCCTAGGTTATAGAGAACCAACTTGTATTTTCAAAACAAATTGGACTATAACCACGCTTTTCAAATGGACCATTTCACACCACCACTTCACGCCCTCCTACTTACTACCGATAACATGTAGGAGATTCACTTAGCAAATACTACATGACTAGCAAAACTTTGCATGATAAAAACTTATAATGCTAGCTTTCATTTGGTTAGGCATTTAGATTTGCGTGGCAGATTATGCTCGACTAACTAAATCTTATTTATCGCATGGCTTTATTTAACTTATGAGTGCATATTTTCTTTTGGGTTGTTACAAAGATTATGTCGTCCGCTACTCACCCTATCGACCTGACATCCGACACCGAGATGGAGGATGCTATGTCTTCTGCCTCTACTCCGCCCTCGTTGCACCTATGTCCTCCTCCGAGATCGAGCCCTTCGAGGAGGGTGAAGTCGTTGCCACCCCACCGCTTTGACCATACCCGAAGCGTTCTGCCCTTTGGTCCCCCACTTATGACAGATATTTGGAGTCACAACAGTGGCTATCACCCTCTCGATGTTATGTCCCGCATACACACTCATCCACTCGATTCCATATCTTCTATCTCTTGCCCATCACCATTGCCTATTCGCCGGCGAAGGCGCAGCTAGGGTTCTCAAACCCTACGAGCCCGCCGCTTGGCCAGCCATTCCGTTACCGAAAGAAGGGTGCTACCTTTATACATACCGCTCGGAAACGAGTAAAGGCAACCATCACTTTTATCCCACCATCCGACATACCATCATCCTCGCTTCCACCATCACCGCACTCGCACCACCACTGCACCTATTTCACCACTACCACCACCTACCACATTCATTTACCGCACCACCACTGTATCGCTTTCATCCTCATCCCGTGCACCATCACCTTTGGGGACGCACACTGAGCCGGTGACATCTCTTGGGAAGAGAGCCCGTCTCTCACCCACACATTCTGACCCATATTACCGGGCTATGTTTGGTACCTCTGAGCCGAGAGCCCGTAGGAGGGTCGATGCTAGACGTTGGTCATACATGATGCCGCTCATTAGTCGATGGAGGTCGGAGGAGGGTGCACCTAGCGCTGTGGAGCTTGGGGAGCATCGGTTTACTGCTGCTGAGACTCTTCCGTTACGGAGAACCCCTTCATCATACTATTCCATTGATAGGCCCGAAGTTCTACGATTTGAGGATCACTCGAGGATGTTGTGGCATTCGCTGATGAGGTTCCGCTGGTACGTATCGAGAACATTGAAGATGAGGTTGGAGAGCTCATGAAAGGGAGGAGTACGATGGAGAGAGAGCTTGATAGGATTGGTGCCCAGAGTGAGAGAGCTAGTGGAGCGCAGTTACGTGTTAGAGAAGGATGGAGTCGATAGATTAGGACCTGCCGGACAGAGCCGAGATGTTGGAGGGTTATACGACGCATACGAGAGGATGACTATCATGGAGACTCGTGCTACGCTTTGGAGCGAGATTAGAGGCACGAGATAGAGAGGTGGATGAGCGGGCAGAGCTAGTCCGTGACCTACGCCGATTGAGGAGCACACCTGACAGCTGTTCTCTAGAGTGGTGATTCATCTATTTAGTTTTCTCGTACCTTAGCTGCCGCATGTGGCACTAATAAAGGCCTTGTATTCGCATGTTTTGTAAACTATCGAACAAGCTATTTATGCGACATTGTATGGTTTTGTATCACTATGTATGGATGATAGACATATGGCATTATGGTTGTTATTTCTTGATGTTCTCATATATGATGATCTTTCTTATTTATCAGTGTATGAATCGAAGTGATCATTTATATATATATTCTCTTGTGTGGTTCTATCATGTTACGATTCTTCTTATGATGATTATACTCTATTGATATAATGTAATGATCTTGACTATTATGAAATTTTTTTTATAATAATTCACAATTATGTCGAATGATTCTAAAATTTGAGTGTATGTCTTTAGAAAAATGGCAAGAACAAGAACTACCTCTACCTCTACTAGAACTCCCGAGATGACCCTCAAGCAATTCGAGGCTAGTTACTAATGAAATCGGTGCTGCTTTTGCTGCAAGACCTGCTGGGGCAGCTCGAGCAAATGAAGCTCCAAATCAAGCCAACCAGAATGAAGCCGTGGCAAATCGCAAATGTGGATACAAAGAATTCATGAATTGCAAACCCACTTTCTTCAAAGGAACTGAAGGCAGATTGGCCTTATTCATTGGATCGAAAGATCTAAACTGATTTCTTTTAAGTGATTGCTCAGAAGATTGCAAGGTGAAATTTGCTACTGGTACTCTGCTAGAAGATGCATTGTCTTGGTGGAAGGCTCATGCCCAACCTATTGGCATGGAAGAAGCCTACAAAACCACTTGGACTGAACTAAAGCAATTGATGATGAAGCAATACTGTCCAAGGACCGAGATCAAGAAACTTGAAGATGAATTCTATCATCTGACTACTAAAGACAATGATCTCAAAACCTACTCTGCGCTTTCCAAGAATTGAAAGCTCTATGCCCTTCCATGATTTCGATGAGGTTAAGTTGTCGGAAAATCTCATTGGGGATTACCCCGGCATTGAGGGCAATGTTAATGCGATCAAAACCCAAAACCGTGGAAGAAGTGTTCACAATTTCCTACCAACTCATGGATCAAGTCTTGAAACATGGATCCGTGCAAGGCAACAACGACAACAAAAGGAAGTTTGATGACCGTCGAGGCAACACTTCAAAAAACTACAACCACAACTCTTTCATTCACAACAATAACCGCAACAACAACAACCAAGGCCGCAACAATCACAATCAACACCGCAACAACAATCCCAACCCATACCACCAGAATCGAAACAACCACCACAATCAACAAAACCGTAGGCAAGAAGTTGTGAGGGCTTATGCAGCTACACCCGCCAATGGAAGAGGCTATGCTGGACCACACCCTTTGTGCACCTCGATGCAACCCGCATCATGTGGGACGTTGTACTATTAAGTGTGGAAAATGTAACAAGGTGGGCCATACCCACAAGGATTGTCAAGCCCTCTACTGGATGTAACCTCCAACCTATGGGGATAACTTGCTTTGGATGTGGAGAAGCTGGGCATGTCAAGAGTAGGTGCCCAAAACCTGAACGGGAACAACAACAACAACAACAACAATAACAACAACAACCCCGCTAGAGCAAGAGCTTATGTGCTAGGAGATGGAGATGCACAAGAAAACCCGGACGCCGTTACGTGCAACGTTTTCACTCAATCATCATTTAGCTAAGGTGTTATTTGATTCCGAGCCGACAAAAGCTTTGTGTCTTCTAAGTTTGCACCTTTACTAAAAGTCACCCCAACCGTCCTAGATACCACATATGAAGTAGAGCTAGCCGATGGAAAAATAGTAGGAACTAACACTATCCTTCGAGGTTGCAACCTATCTTTATCAAACCACCCGTTCGATATAGACCTTATGCCTATCCAACTTGGTAGCTTCGATGCTGTCATTGGCATGGATTGGCTATCCAAGAATCGTGCAAGAATCATCTGTGACGAGAAAGTCGTTCACCTTCCTCTCAATGGCAAAACTCTAATCATTCGGGGTGATCGTAGTAAAACCCGATTGAATATCATCTCGCGCGTCAAAACTGCAAAGTACATAGAAAAAGGAAGCCACATTTTTCTAGCACAAGTAACGGAGAAGAAGAAAGCGGATGAGAAACAACTAAAAGACGCCCCCGCGGCTAGGGTACTTTCCCGGCATTTCCTCAAGACTTGCTGGTCTTCCTCCGATTCGCAAGTAGAATTTCAAATCGAAGCTAGTGCCGGAGCGCACCGCGTGGCACGAGCACCTTATAGATTGGCACCCTCTGAATCGCAAGAATTGTCCGACCAACTTCAAGAATTGTCCGAAAAAGGATTCATTCGACCAAGTTCTTCGCCTTGGGGAGCTCCGGTCTTATTTGTCAAAAAGAAGGACGGATCTTTCCGTATGTGTATCGATTACCGTGAGCTGAACAAGCTAACGGTGAAGAACCAATATCCATTGCCTAGAATTGATGATTTGTTTGATCAACCGCAAGGGTCAAGCGCCTACTCCAAGATTGATCGAGATCCTGGGTATCACCAACCGAGAGTTAGAGAAGGAGATATTCCAAAACCGCTTTTCCGAACACGATATGGCCACTATGAATTCCAAGTGATGCCATTTGGTTTGACAAACGCACCGGCGGTATTTATGGACCTGATGAACCGAGTGTGTAAACCTTACTTGGACAAATTTGTGATTGTGTTCATTGATGACATTCTCATTTACTCCCGCAACAAGGAAGAGCATGCGGAACACTTGAAAGCCATTTTAGATCTACTCAAGAAAGAAGAACTGTATGCTAAGTTCTCAAAGTGCGACTTCTGGATTCAAAAAGTTCAATTCCTTGGTCACGTAATAGATAGTAATGGTCTTCATGTTGATCCTTCAAAAATCGACGCTGTCAAAGATTGGTCATCCCCTACTACTCCTACCGAAATACGCCAATTCTTAGGTCTTGCGGGTTACTATCGAAGATTTATCGAAGGATTCTCGAAAATCGCTAAACCTCTAACGGAGCTAACCCAGAAAAAGAAGAATTTTGACTGGGGTGAGGAACAAGAATTAGCTTTTCAACTCTTGAAACAAAAGCTTTGCGAAGCCCCTATCTTAGCCTTACCCGAAGGAGTGGAAGATTTTGTGGTTCATCAGTGATGCATCACACCTAGGGTTAGGTGCGGTATTGATGCAAAGAAACAAGGTGATCGCTTATGCTTCGCGACAACTCAAAACTCACGAGAAGAACTACACTACCCATGACTTGGAATTGGGAGCCGTGGTTTTCGCTCTCAAAATATGGAGACATTACCTATATGGAACCAAGTGTACGGTGTTTACCGACCATAAAAGTCTCCAACACATTCTCGATCAAAAGGAGTTGAACATGCGACAACGCCGATGGCTAGAATTGCTTAGTGATTACGACTGTGAAATCCGTTATCACCCTGGAAAAGCAAATGTCGTGGCTGATGCTCTTAGTCGAAAGGATCGACCTAAACCTCTTCGAGTAAGATCTTTGGGAATGACAATTAAGTCACCCCTTCCATCAAAAATCCTTGAAGCTCAAGCTGAAGCTCTCAAACCTGAAAACCGTCCCAACGAAAGAATCTTTGGAATGCCGGAAAACGAGAACGGTTTTGCACAAAGATCGGATGGAACCTTATGTTTTGGCGATAGAAGTTGGATACCACTTTATGGAGGAATACGGGAACTCATCATGCATGAGTCTCACAAGTCTAAATATTCCATTCACCCGAGATCCGACAAAATGTACCAAGATCTCAAGAAGCTTTATTGGTGGCCAAACATGAAAGCCGTTTAAATTGCAACGACGTTGGGAAATGTCTCACCTGTTCCCGAGTCAAAGCCGAATGCCAAAAACCTTCCGGATTGTTAACTCAACCTGAACTCCCAGTTTGGAAGTGGGAAAGAATTACTATGGATTTCATAACCAAACTACCAAAGACTGCTAGAGGTTACGACACCATTTGGGTCATCATTGATCGCCTTACCAAATCCGCTCATTTCCTACCCATCAAGGAAAATGACGAAATGGAAACTCTTGCTCAACTATACCTGAAGGAAATTGTATCCCGTCATGGAGTACCAATTTCCATCATTTCTGATCGTGACAGTCGTTTTACTTCACACTTCTGGAAATCTCTTCAAAAGGCCTTAGGTACTCGTTTGGATATGAGTACCGCATATCACCCTCAAACCGATGGCCAAAGCGAAAGGACTATCCAAACCTTGGAAGACATGCTTCGAGCTTGCGTGATCGACTTTGGAAAAGGTTGGGATAAACACTTACCGTTGGCGGAATTCTCCTACAATAATAGTTACCACGCTTAGCATCAAGGCGCCCCATTCGAGGCACTTTATGGTCGAAAGTGTCGATCACCTATTTGTTGGGCCAAGGTTGGAGATGCCCAACTCATCTGGACCTCGAGCTTGTCCAAGAAACAACCGAAAAGATTGTACAAATTCATCAACGACTTCAAGCTGCTAGAGATCGACAAAAGAGTTACGCTGATGTTAGAAGGAAACCCATGGAATTTCAAGTTGGTGATCGAGTCATGTTGAAAGTATCACCTTGGAAAGGAAAAGTTCGATTCGGAAAACGAGGAAAGTTACACCCTCGATACATTGGCCCTTTCAAGATTCTCGAAAGAATCGGCCCGGTTGCTTACAAACTTGACCTCCCGGAAGAACTTAGTAGAGTTCATCCTACCTTTCACGTCTCAAATCTGAAGAAATGCTTGTCGGACGAATCTCTTGTCGTTTCACTAAAAGAGATTAAACTCGATGACAAGCTCAACTTTGTCGAAGAACCAATCGAAATCATGGATAGGAAGTCAAGCGTTTACTTAAGCAAAGTCGCATCCCTATCGTCAAAGTTAGATGGAACTCCAAGAGAGGACCAGAGTACACGTGGGAGCGCGAAGACACCATGCGTGTAAAGTACCCACATCTCTTTGCAAATTCAACTCCGACAACCACCGTAAACTAAAATTCCGCGGACGGAATTCTCTTAAGGGGTTGGTACTGTAGCCACCTGTAAAATTTCACTATCATCAATCTTCATATTAATAAACTAGATTGTTTATCAAAACTTATTTGAGCTAAGTTGAGCCATTTTAGCATGTGCGTTTCATTTTATTGCAAAAATTTATGCAACTCCGAGTAGTCTTATTTAATCATGCCCGATAATTACTGATAACTGAAATCAGTCTCACAAGGAATTTTCTTGTCTTACGAGCCGCACGCATACCGACACTAAATTAATTATGGCTAAAGTCAAATAAATATTTCTACGAGTTAGAATTAATATTTTATTTTTATTTTTATATTTTTAGTTACCTTTATAAAAACATGCTAAATATATATATTACACGTTAGTCAAAAACATCAAACCGGGACACCGTGACTCACATTTAAGCTCAAACGGGACACGATATACATAACGAAAATTTGAGGTCTTTTCTTTTCTTTCTTTTCTTGTAACCGAATGTACCCACAAGTACCCCCATCTCATCCAAAACCTTGTAAATACACTAACCTTGAAACTTTGTTAGTGAAATAAACTTAAAATCCATCATGTATCTAGATAAGTTGACTTTTGAGACAAAAGGAAACATGTTCCCCATGCACACAACTCATCTCATCTTCTTCTTGTCCTTGTAGCAGCCGAATACCACTCAAAAAGCCAAGACCATTTGCTTGTTTCTTAGAATACTTCCTAGGTTGTAGTATAATCAAGTCTCATGTACCAATGCTCAACAAGACTCTTGGTCTTTAACCAAAAGGTTTTCTTCTTCCTTTCTTCTTAAAAACCCACGAGCCACAATGCTCATCACATATCTCATTTACAAAAATTTCATTCAAAAACCTCTAAGTGTATGCAAAGTATAGCATTGGAAGTTTGGTTTTCTCTTGGTTTACTCTAGCTCACGTCGACACTCTTACTCTTCCACACCCTCTTCAAACTCATTAAACTTCCAAACCCTCAAAGGAAAAACTAAGGTTACTTGTTAACAAGCATAAGGGTTTTAGGAGCAAGGTAGTCGGGTTCACTTTGGAAAGCATATCGGGTTTCTTGGTTATCATTCTTGTCTATACGTATTCTCCACCACCATTCTTGGTGTCGTAAGTCCTTCCTCTTTTTCTTCAGTATAAAAGACGATGTAGTTTCTTAACTATTTAAAACACATCGAAGCATTGTCACAACACTTGTACACGACCTCATTATAACAAGCTACGTTGTCAACCCATTTTGAAAACCATCTACATTTCGAAACCAACAACCCATTTCGAAACTAACTAATAAACTTGAATGGATAGAAACTCGTTTTGTTGTTAACCTATTTCGAAACTAACAATAAACGCAAATGTGAGACTTAGATTGTTCCTATACTCACTCGACACACACTCCTCATCACTTTAAGGATTCTAAATATTAACCTTGTGCTTACCTTGATTCTTTAAAGATACATAAATACTACATTAATACTACATGTTAGTATCTATTATTAGTTCTAATCTTGCAAAATCTAAAAATGTATTTCTCGAATGATCTATGACTCTCGACATATATAGTTGCACCTTAAAAAATTTCATGCAACTTAAAGAATATAAGAAGAAGTAATGCATATGCATGCAAAAGTTTCGAACATGGCTACTGTGAAGAATTGCATATCAAATATGAAACAGTTGGAATACTCATTAAATAGAACTAAGCTGAGAAACCCAACACAAAAGGCCCTTGGCTCAGTTGGTGGGAGCGCTCATATGTGAGAGGTTGTGGTTCGAAACCTCACGGCAATTACCCATTTTTTTTGTGTTATAATTGTAACTTTGGTATTTTGACAAAACTAGTCCCCAAACTTCACACCTCTTATCATATTTCTCAAGATCTCTTATAAGCCTTGTAAACTAATATTGATATCTACGATTTCAACCCTCTAACTTTGAACCACTTAACACATTTTCTTAAAATCCTTATAAAGTTTGAAATTTATATAAATCTTTACAACTTTGATCCCTCCGAGTTCTACACTTAACGCTTCACATCCTAAGAACTTCTAAAAGATAATAAATTTATATTTTCTACAAGTCTTCGTCACATAAATAAAATTGGTACATATTTCTATTTGACAACCACATTTGCATAAACTAGAAAATATTATACTTTGCTAAATATAATATTTTCCCGCAACTTCGATAAAATATATATTGTACATATATATATATATATACTTTTCAAAACTAAACAAAATCAAATAAATATAAGTTGATTTATAAATATTTCCACTTTAATAAATATACTCGAGCCAACTCTTATACGAATGCTTCGTAAACTGTCCCACTCACTTTTTCAAGAGCTAAAGACTTATAAGCATTTCAAAACTTAATTAAACTTAACCATTGCCAACACAAGCAACGATAAACTCAAACTCTTGAAAATACTTCAACCATTTTCAATACATTAAATCATGGATAAAACAATAAACCTGAGACTTGCCATGCTAATTATAGGTCGCGTGACGGTACCTCGTGCTCATACTACTTGACCTTACACTACTCGGATACCATTTGCAAAGGTGAGTTCATAGCCTCGCCTTTACTTATTTCTTTCAAACCCCGCGAGGGAGATGCATGCTATAAACTAGAACAAAAGTCTTTTCTTAAATCAGTATGCTTATCCGATCATTATTATTATAGCCTAAGTTGCCTGCCATAAGTCCCTTACATCATGAACCATTAATCACTTACTAGTGAACGCGAATATTGTGGATAGTACTATGGGAATTAATGACCCCGACTCAGTTATCGGAAATAACCGGGGCGCACTATATTTGGTTAACTATGGAATTGGCAATTCCATCTCTAAGGGCAATATTATTACTTACGCCAGTAATTAGGTGTATGCAGTTAGTTTGGTATCATGAGCTTAGTGCATAATAATAATCTATGTTTTCCATGGTGATTGTATTCGAAGCAATTATCATCTCTTACTTGTGTTCAACTTATTATTTAAACCTATGAATATCACTCAACTTTTGTTGACTTTTAAGCATGTTCATCTCAGGTACTAACTAGAATATCATGAAGGCGTGGAGCGGATGTCGTGGGACACTTGAAGTGGTGTTGTTTTCAATTAAAGTTATCATTTCATAAATATTTAAACTATCTTTTGTGTAACCTCAAAACATGTGGTATTCCCTTTTGTGTTTCTAAAACGCTGAGATTTATGAAATGGTAACTACTTTTTATTAAAACGTCTCTTTAGAGCCGTTTTCTATAACTTATGACTATGATCCTCTAAGTAATACCCCAAATAGTCTTCCGCTGTCACATTGTGATTTTGGGGGTGTTACAAGTCATATCCTTTGTATACAGTTTTGGGACGATTGGGATTCATGGGAAAAGTTAAAGTTTATGAAATGACGGGAAGGGAACGTTAAATTCAAATTTCCTTTGTTTGCGTAATAATGTACCCCAAGTGTTTTGATCTTTTCAATTCGGGTCAAATTAGTGTTAGAGTAATAAAAACTCAAGTGTAGGGATGTGCCTATAAATCCCTATCATTTTGATGTTACCGTAGAGGATGGTAGAGTAAAAGTGTATGATTAAAAAAAAAATCGAAAAGAGAGAAAAAAAAAAGAAAAAAAATAGAGTGTGAAAAAAAAAAAAGAAAACAGATCGGGCTACCATCCTACATCTATCCTTTTAATTTATGTTTGTTTATTTAAGTTAGCTAAAGTCTAGAGTGTCGAGTCTTGGCTTAGCAACGCCATTCTTCGTATGCATTTAACATAGAGATTTTTGACTTGCCACCACTAAAAAGCCTATCCCACCAAACCCTTTGTTTCCCTACCGTAAGCCTAACGTTACAACTCTTTAAAGACCTCTTTGATAGTCTTTCCTAGGTGCTTACGCCAAAGCGATGGAGGTTTGATCTATTCTCAAGCCTATGGTAATCTATGTACTAGGACCGGTTAATGATTGTTTATCTTCCATTTCCAATTTGTTATATCTCATATACACCCGAGAGAGATGTGAGTATCCAAACACCCCATGTGAGGTGCTAGTATGTAATTTCCTTGCTTGTTATGACTTTTGCGGGGCTTATATGTGTTGTGGACTGTTTTAAACCAATGCTTCATGACCCCTAACTTATAAATTAATTGGCTAAAAGCACATTTGCTTGAGGACAAGCAAATACCAAGTGTAGGGATATTTGATAAGGTTTTAAAAGGTACCTTTTGAGGGGTCATTTAAGCCTTTATTTGATCACTTTTGTATCCGTTATTACTTAATATCGCTCCTTTTCACTTTTTAGGTCTCTTGAAGGCAAATTGCTGTAATGGCACTTATTTGGACGATAAGGCGGATATACTAAGAAAATGGCCAAAGTCAAGAATCGAGACACTCCATTCTGCCAAAATACAAGTGACGGCGCCATCGCTATCTGCGACGCCGCCGGAGGATTTTGTGACGGACGAAGCCAAAACTCTTATTTTCAAGTGACGACGTCAAGTTATAAAAGAGTAGGCCGTCGCAACTCAGACGTCCTAGATTCAATCCAGACGCGCCGAAAGTCGAAGAGGACGGCGCCACAAGCACAAGGTGACGCCGTCGCAAGTCTAACGTGGCCAAGACGAACCCTAATGACGGCGCATCCGGTGGTGTCACAAAACATAAGGTGACGCCATCGCATGTGTAATCTTATATATATAGAATCCGAATTTTTCAAGATAGTGTGTAGTCTTTTGGAGTAAAACCTAAACCAACCAAGGCTCTTGTACAGTATTTTAGGGTTCCAAACCCTATCTTACACCAAGATAAGTGTTTTACTTCATTAATACAATTATGTCTTTGATTATTTGTGTGTATGCTTGCATGTTCTCCATGTCCGGCTAATTTACTTTTGTGTTTGCTTAGGGAATATGAAACTTAATTATTGAATATTGATTGGTTGTCTCTTATCTTAGTTGATTAATGATCTAGTAATGCGATAGGTCATTCGTTGTATACTTAATGCTTGATTAAATCTTTGTGAACCTTAGAATATAACTCCTTGAGTAGTTGTAAGCTAAACCATCCAAAGAGTGCCTTAGAGTAAGAGTTTATTATCCTTAGTTTTGTAGACGAGACCCTTTGGTAAGTTCAAAGAGTTAGGGAGAAACGCATACCCTACAACTTTAGACACACAACGCAACTAAGAATAAGGACGTGACAATTCAACCACCAATAGGAGATAATTAAGGAGTAGTAAAACCTAAGTAAACACATCTTTAAACTATCATACGAGCACACAATAATTAGACATAGACTACATACACCTTAGATTAGATAATTAGATAAGTAGAGTAATCGGTAGAAATACCAACCCCCAAATCCAAACCCCGAGATTCGTACCTTTCAATTTCCTAAAAAACATAAAAAGATAAAAAATAATCTTCCTCAACCCTAACCTTAGCGTAGTAACTTCTCACTAGCATTCCTATTCCCCTAGAGAACGATATCAATACCCGTGGCTTACCCTAATACTACACTACAACGATTAGGTTCACTGCCTAGGGTGTTGAAAAACTTGCTCGACGAAAAGGAAGTTCCTTTGACCCCGAACGACGCGTGTAGCGTTATCAACAACGTATACCAACATCAACCCTCTACACATCGATGGACAAAAGACCATCCTCTGGAAAATATTATTGGCAACCCGAATCAACCAGTCGTTACGAGACAACGTCTTCACTCAGATGGTGAACATTACATTTATGCACTCACGTCTGCCAACTGAGCATAAAAACATTAAAGACGCAATGACAAAGGACAACTGGATTGAATCCATGCAAGAAGAACTCAACCAATTCAAACGTCTTGAAGTATGGAACTGGTTGAAAGACCATCAGGGTCTACGTCATTGGTCTAAAATGGATTTGGAAGAACAAATTGGATGCTGAAGGGAATGTCATCAGAAACAAGTCACGTCGGTGGCTAAGGGTTATAGACAGGAAGAGGGTATTGACTTTGAAGAATCATTTGCTCCAGTTGCTCGTCTTGAGGTCGTTCGATATTTCGGCGTTCGCAGCTCATATGAACATCACGGTCTTTCATATGGACGTCAAAACTGCTTTTCGAATGGTCAACCGAAAGAAACAATTTATGTCGCCAGCCGAAGGATTCGTTGATCCCACGCTTCGAACCATGTCTACAAACCGAACAAAGCTCAGATGGTCTCAAACAAGCTCCTCGGGCGTGGTATGATAAGCTATCATCTTTCCTCCTTGCCAATAATTTTACCAAAGGTTCGGTCGACCCAACTCTTTTCTTACAATATCACGGGCAACATATTTTAATTGTTCAAATTTACGTGGATGACATCATTTTTGGGTCAACACATAAAAAGTACTCAATCGCTTTTGCTAAACTAATGAAGAAACATTTTCAAATGTCAATGATGGGTGAACTTACGTTCTTTCTAGGACTGCAAGTTCATCAATCACCCCGTGGTATTTTTCTTGAGTCACCCAAATATGCCCTTGAAATTCTCGAACAAATTCGAATGAATATTTGTGATACTTATGCCACACCAATGTCACATACCAAGAAGTCGACCGATTTGCATGGGAAACTAGTTGACCCTACAAAATACCGTAGTATTATTGGTTCTCTCATGTATCTAACAAACGCCAGACTGATATTGTCTTTGTCGTTTATCTTTGCTCCCGTTATCAGTCGCGACCAACTAAAACCCACCTCTCAGAGGCTAAAAGAATCCTCCGATACATCAAGGGAACCATTAATTTGGGGATCTGTATCCGAAGGATTCTGGTTTTGAACTAATAGCTTTTTTAGACGCCTGATCACGCAGCTTCTTAGACTCTCGAAAAGTACTTCAGAGCACTACAATTTCTTGGTGACAAACCGTATCTTGGCAATCGAAGAAGCAGGACTTTACATCGATGTCCTCAACCGCAGAATATGTAGCCATGTCGGCGTGTTGTGCTCAAGTCATTTGGATGAGAACACAACTCAAAGACTTGGTTACGTATTTGACGTAATCCCGATGTACGTGACAATCGAGTGCTATTGCGATCTCGTGCA
The DNA here is from genome assembly GCA_910596185.1 of Chrysanthemum makinoi. Classification (NCBI taxonomy): domain Eukaryota; kingdom Viridiplantae; phylum Streptophyta; class Magnoliopsida; order Asterales; family Asteraceae; genus Chrysanthemum; species Chrysanthemum makinoi. Next base: position 69,751,386 of record OU343219.1, on the reverse strand, counting down.
ACTCATTTCAACACTCAAAGTCAAAGCACATCGATCTTCGATATCATTTCATCAACGACCACGTGGAACAGGTATCTGTTGAATTATACTGCGTGGGTACAGTAATACCAATTGGCGATCTTCTCACCAAAGCCTTAGCTCCTCGCTAGGTTTAATGAGTTGGTCCACCCAATTGGTATGAGGTGTTTGACTCAAGAGGAACTGGATGAACTCTTAAAACATTCTTAAAAACCAGTCAAACACCAAAATCTCTTTTGTAAATATTTTCCAAAAACAAAATACAAAAATATAAAATCAGATAAAACAACAAAAATATTCTTCTATCTCTTTTTATCTTAACATGGCTAGTACATTTCTTCCGTCAACACTCTAATCTTTCAAAATTTAGTATTTTTCCGATCAAGTGTTGAGGGGGAGAAAAATTAATCCTTAACTGTTTCAAAATATCCGTGTACTTGCATGTTACCTTATCCAGGTTGTTTCTTTAATAATGGTGGTCACATTTCTGGTTTTTGACACTCCTCGAACTAAAATTTATAAACTTTCATCATTTCTTAAGTCGAGGGGGAGTGTCGTCAATGTTATTTCCAAATATTCTTCGTTTGGTAACCAAAATTGAAGTTAAAAGGCTTTGGATGAAAATGGAAAGGTGGAGGGACTAAAACTGCCAAAAGCCCAAACTCTCTTTTAATAAAACTTCCACCTAACTCTAACCTTTCACATTTATTATCTTCACCAAACATATCGTACGCACTAAAATCGTTCTTCAAATCCGTGTTTTTGATCATCAATCTGTAAGTGTTTTTGTGTTCTTAACAAGTTTTTAAACAATGGTTTTGAATCTTTCATTAATCTAATGGTTAAAACTTGAGGTATAGTGATTTTAGTGTTCTACGCATAAGCGTATGAACACTTAATCGTGTTTATGTGTTTGAGGTTAAGATAATTGTGTCAAGACGTTTCTTTAACATCATTTATACCATTCTTACACTCAAAACGCACCTAGAAACATGAATTGATTGAATTTGAAAAACTATGGTTTATGCGTGGGTTTGGGTATTTTCATATGTGAACATTTTTGGTGATAAAGATTGTTGTATGAAGTTGTTTTCAATATGAATTGATCATATTTTAACCCTTAAATTACCAAAACACTAATTGATTAAGAATTGAACTTTAGGGTTTAATGTTCTTCACACTTGGGTATTTTTGATTCATCGCTAATTTGATGTCAAAACTTGGTTATTACACTCACATGACATCTAAGAACCACCAAAAAACTTTGGTTCAATTCCTATGGTTAGATTTCATACGCGTAATCTTTGAGCTCTAGGGTTTAAGTCTACGCAAAAGTTATCTTACGCGTAAAACTGTTTGATGAGTATTCATGCCATGATATGTTATACAATGAATGTATGTGTTAATATTGATACTATGATGAATTTATTTCAGGTTTGTTACAAGTGAAAATTCAGAATCAAGGTTATTAGCAATCTACGCATAAGGATCACCTTACGCATAGAAGGTTATGCGTAAGAGTAATCTTACCCGTAATTGTTACGCGTAAGGTTCTACATATGGGACTACGCGTATCCTGTGAAGGATATGCGTAAACAGTGACCTCTAAGCATAAGGTCTACTCTTACGAGTAAGCCTTACGCGTAAGGTTTTATATGCGCTTACACGTAAGTTCTACGCATAAGGTCCCCTGTTCCTACGCATAATATTTCTTACGCATAAGTCTGGATCCTACGCATAAGCTTGTGTCTACGCGTATAACTCCTGTTTACGCATAAGCTACCATCTCTACGCCTAAGCCTTGATCAAACCTTCATTATGAATTGTTACGCTGCGGCAAATATGTTGTGAAAAGTATGTGATAACATAAACTTTAAAACCTAAAGTTAACTAACTCATAAAACTTATCACGACGTCATTGGACTTTTGAACAAACAAGTGACTGTGGACTCGTAACAATCATTGACATATCTCATTCAATAAGTAGACAATAAAACCTTCTGTTGACTAACATTATGTCTTTCGATATGTTGGTTTTGTTGGCTAAATATATTTCAGATCACGACATTGACGCTCAAATGAATGTGGATGCACCAAATGTTCTCACCATTGCTGATATCTTCCCTCATGGCTATCTAATGAAGATTGGAAAGAACAATCTTCGTGTTGACTTTGAAACCCTCACCTGCTTGGAATCTTCTTGCCTCATTGTAGTGGATATTCTAAAGAACCATCCTTATCAGAACATGCTCACCAAGCATTCGCTACTCGAGATCTACATTCGCAGCTTCCGAATACAATGCAAATGGTCAAAGGTCGATATGCCGTGGACGGTGACACTCAATCACAAGAAAATCACCATCACTCTGCAGATTTAAGAGCTGTTTCTCCTCATTCCCGACATCATACCAACTGAATTCTCTATTGCACCTCTGAAGAGATCGTTTCTGCAATTTTGATTGATATTGGGTACTACAAAGCTTCGGAGTAATCAATAAGCATTCACACGTGGATCTAAAGAACATTCCTCAGCCTTGGAGAACCCTTTATATCAGCATCACAAAATCCGTTTGGTCTTGGATGCTAGAGCATCCCAAGCTCGTGGAACTGCAGATCTTTTGGGCTCTGATCAACATGAAACACATCGAAATTGAAGCTCTGATATGGGATGACATGATGACATTCCTCAAAAGATTGGCTCAAAGATTCCTTATATCGATATACAAAACCTGTTGATCCAAAGAGCACTTGGATACAACCCCGATATCCCCAAAGAATCAATGATCCCAATAATCTCGACATGTTGATGAACCCACTCTAACAAAGATTTAAGGAGTTAACTACCAAGAAACAAGGTGTTGTGTTGCCAGCACCACCTTCTCTCGATGAACTCAAAAGCTCAACTCTTACAAAAGTTATCTGAAAGCTGTGCAAGAGAACAAAGTTGGTTTTCTAGATAAAAATCTTCCGCACACCTTCCAGAAAACCAGACGGGAGTGAGGCAGGCCGCAAGCACTGAGAGTCAACGAAAGTTCCCGAAGAGGAATCCTCCAAGCAAAAGGAGAGTTCCTTCTCAAGAAGCTGTTCCTATTCCTACTCCCAAGCCTGAACCACAAAAACAACTGGTGGATGAAAGCTCTGAAGAAACTGAATCAGACGAAGAGGTCTTCTACTCAAATCTGCGAACCGATACTAATCCTTCAGAAGCAAACCTCCCAGTCCTATAGTGAACACGCAAAGGGAAGACTCCAGTTATTGAGCCTGAAGATGAAAGCTCAGATGAAGAGCAACTGGATACAACATACATGAAGAAGTTCAAAATCATTAGGCTCCAACACGCTAAGTAAAGAATTTGCTAAGGATCAAATGGGTGGCCTCGAAGGGTCAAGTGGTGATGTTCAATCCACACCAATTCCCGATGCGGTTAATCAACCCGATAAGGGAACTGGTGCCACCACTCTTGAGCAACAACAAAAGCAACAGGAGGATTCTATTGAGTTTGATATTGAGGAACCGAAAAGGATAATATCGAGAAAACTCCTGCCTGATGAAACGAAGATCGATAAAACGGTAAGTCCGGAGATGAAGAAACCGCTTATGATCAATTTCTCCTAGACAGTCCCACACGTTCTAAGGAGAAAACTTCTGAACCACCTAAGGACCCCGATTCTCCTCATGTCTCATCATCATCAGATTCGTCTTCTCACTCCTCACCACCACCATCAAAAAGATAAACCAAATCAACATCCAAATCAGTGAAGAAGCCAACTGCATCGTGGATCTCTCAAGCTAAGACACGAATCGTTAAAGCCGCCAAACAGGTCGAAAGAAAGACGTGCTCTACAAGAAAATGAATTTCTTCGCACGATCGATAAGATCTTCATGATGAGAACGACAAGATGCAAGTTGAAAGGGAATATGTCCAGAAACTCATGAAAGATGATCTTCAAGGGAAAATGGACGAGATGATCAAAGGATACACTCACAAGTTCCTTCTTGACATCGTTCCTGGAATTACAAAGGAGCTGTTCACCAAACAACTATATCCGAATCTCTTACACTTGGCCAAGCAGACTATGAAATCAACACCAATGCATGTTAACATCAATCCAGTTGATCCCATAATCTTCTCAGATGCTGAATTGGTCAACCGGTTGGTAGCTCAAATGTCGAAACGCTCTGCAACATTTGCCTTCTACCAAGGTAAATTGTTTGAAGCATTGCTGGAATACCAACTCAAGTCAAGATGCAGAGAAGAAGCTGAAAGGCCAAAACGTCCAAGAGACGATGAAGATAAAGATAAGGATAAGGATAACGAGCCTAAACGCCCAAAGAAGTCTGGTGAATCATCTTCTATGCAACCTCCACCCCAACAGACTCCAGCACAACAAAGGCCTCCTCCTCGCTCTTCTACTAAAAACCTCGAGATTCTTCGAGTTACCACCCCACTCTAAAACCGGTGATTACTTTGAGTATACGGGTGGTGACGATGAGGAAGTCTCTGAGCCCCAACAACAACCCATCTCTCCTAACACAGCCAAGAAACCAGAATCCTCCTCTAGGCCAAAGAAAAAGAAGAAGATGGCACCCATGACTGACGTCTTATCATGGCTGCACGAGGATAACATTGAATTCTACTGGTTCTCGAAGCTTGTTGATTCTACACCCTACCCACTTGAAGGTCAAGATGCGGTAGAAGGTCGTACATTGGAGCATGCTAAGTTCTTGCACGAAAAATTCCGTGTGAAAAAGATGACGAAATCCGAGTTGAAGCGAATCAAGAATGAAGCATTTCAACTGCTCAAAGACAGCTCGGAAAGTGCTATTGAAGTTGAGTATCACCTTGATAATATAGCACGAGCTATGTCTAACAACATGGATTGGCTCAACCTCGAAGCAAACATCGACTTCACCAAACGGGACAACCCTCCATATTACACCGACTGGTCTAAACTTCTACCAACAATTGGCCAACCAGATCAGCCTAGGATTCCATTCCGATATTTCTTCAACAAAGACTTGGAATTTCTTCTTCACGGCGGCGATGGTTCAAGGAAATACGCTACATCATCGACACTTCCGCTCCCGGCGCCATATACTCTAACCGTATAGCTATCGAGGAAAGAGCTAACCACATGTTCTCCAACAAAGTGGAAGAGTATGACCATGATGCAATGTATGGGATTCACCATTGGCCGAACGAAGAATCTACTACGTAAGGCTGCCAGTTCAGAAGTCTCAACATGAAGTGTTCAAGACTAAGAATATCGCTTGCCATCAAACATGTTGATCTTTCGTCCAAATGGGACTACACTTTCCTCAAGAATATTGTGGTCAAAAGGCATGACGAAAGGGATTATGCATTCTCTCGAAGCGACTTTGAGAATTTGTCTATCAACGACATTGAAGACATGTACCTTGCCAAAGTACAGGGTCGCATGAGACAATTCTCGACTAAAGTGCAATGTGAATTCATCAAATCCTTGCTTATCTTCATAAGAAGAATAGTAATCAAAGAACGTGTAGAAGATCTCCAACTTGCTGTTGAGTCATATCAGACCCGTGACAATTTCACTAGACCTCAGCTTGACCTTCCTGACATCAACCAACTTCCACAATACACTCTCATCACCAACTATTCGAGTAGTTTACCTTAGTGAACTACAACGCGAACTGCTTGATGCGTGTAGAGATCTTCACAAGTTTGGGGATCACACATTGAAGAAGGTTAGGGACGGATTGGCTTATAGGTTGAAGGATATACATGAAGGAATTGGGTCACAAAAGCAATGGAATTCTAAGGACGAGACGGATGTGAATAGAATCATCACCGGATTGATGAAAGGTTATATCGACGGACCGCCTGTAACTCGAGAGCTTTGTAGGTGGTCGCCCCAGATTTCTCTCACGGCTATCAACGCCTGCTTCGCATTCTTGGCAAGATTGATGGAATTCCCGTACCCCTTGAACTACTTCTATTTCATATAATTTGGATGTGTGATTTATATGACCATGGCTTGTGCACACATAACAGTGTACAACCCACACTTGTAAATAAAGGACCCGTGGTGCACGCCGTTGCCACAATCCTATAAAAGGAGCGAAAGCTTCTTACTTTTGAGTAAAACCTATCAAACCTTTCACTTTTCAAGGTTTTGCTCAAAAGAACAAGTACTTCCCCTTATGATTTTCAAACCTCAACCGTTTATATCACTTGTTGAGGGGGAGCATTTGACTTAAAAAACTTTGTTCACAAAATGTTCTTTGTGTTATCTTCTCACAAAACTCAAAATGGTCATATTTATTCACAACATTTCTTCAAAAATAACATTTATATGCCATTTTTGAGGGGGAGAAAAATTATGTGATAAGAAATATGTTGTGTTTTGCTATTTAATTCTCGTGTGAAAAGACTTCAACCCATGAATTGACGGGAACTAAACAGTCATACATTGAAAAGATTTGTCTTCCAAGACTTATCCAAGTAAATTGTACCTATTCAAGAAAACTCTTGATAGACATGAAATTTGATGGGTTTGATAACCTTTCGGGGTTGTCCACATCTTCAAGGTAGTTATTAGAGCTAGTTGTCACCTAAAAGCTGACAATGTATCTCTTTAACTATACAACGTAATCGTGTCTCGCAAGGAATTGTCTATCTTGAGTCGATCAATTCAAATAGTGCGCGCTCTTCTCTCCGTAATGCCGTGCAGATTGTCTTAACACTTAAGCACGTGTGGAGGGGGAGTATTTCTGCTAAAAGATAAAACTCTCACAATGGTACAAAATGTTTTTCATTCACAAACACGTCGAGAGATTTTCATGAAAAATGGTTTTATGGCAATGGAGTTATAAGGTGATTAAGGTTAGGAATAACCGTCCTATGATCCGCCAGAGCCGGAGGGATCTACCCAAGGACACTACCAATAGTTAGAATTAGAAGTCCTTAGGTATGATTGTAAAAGGAGAAAATGAGAATCGGAGAAAGAAGGAGTTGAAGAATTAAAAAGAAATGTAAAGAAATGGGTGAAAAGAAATAGCCCTCCAAATTATTCAACTTAGGCGTACACCGGTTCAATTCATATGCTACTCGTTGTCACTTGATGACGCCGGTATTGAAGATTAAAAGTCGTCATGGACCCAAGTGACGCATGCACTAAACCTTCTTAGCCACTCAAGTTTCTCTCAAAAGAAGCTTGTTTCATTCTCACAGGGAACCCTACGTAAATTATCGGCTTTCTATTAGAGATTGCTGGTATTGAAGAAGGAGACCCTCTCCCTAGTCTCCTCGCCAGAAAACCAAAACGCATTATTGAGTCTAGAGCCACGAGATTCATCAAAAGATCTCTTAGGAACACTTGACATTTTATCACTTGTCATTCAACAATAAGAACTTCAGTGGTACATTATCGAGTCCTATACGATCTTTAGCAATCATCAAGAACATTTATGAGAGGTTCACAATTGTGATCCTCAGTGATTGAATGGAAACTCCTGCAAGTGTCAACATCAAACAGCCCTAACAGCAGGTCACTTCGGTAACTCCCCGTGGATTACGCTTAGTGTGTCTCAAACGGTCTACAGTCAAGGTGATGCTTCGTGTACCTCAGCGACTCATCGAACCGTAGATGTACTTCGGTACATCGCGTTATCTCACTTGTGGGACTCCGGTTCAAGAACGGCCTTTGTGAGAATTAGAGTTGTGTTTTCACACTATTCTGTTAACACTCTCGGAACTTGTAAGTGTCGGAATCCGCTTATTACTAACCTTTCTTATGTTTACTTCTTATGGAAGCTGGGAGCCGACCGATCGCGCAGATTCTACACATGCTCATACCAACAACATCACTAATGAAAGTTCTCTCAAAAGGCAACACAAAGTCAGAATGATTCTTCATCAAAATCAAAGAATCTACAAAGTTCAAAGACTTAAAGAACTTCATCAAGATTGAAATCCAACGCCAAAGAGCCGCGGTGAGCAAAGTTGGAGAAAGACGTGGAGACACCGGAAAGGTGTTAACCTAATGCGCAACAACAACAACATACTATCACTACCATCACAAAGAACAAAGATCAAAGAACAAAGATGACGCCAAAGCGTAACACTTCAAAGGAAACAATTTCTACACCGGGAGATTGTTCGATCAAGACACTTCTTCTCACAAGAAAGAAGAATGTCGAAGACGCCAAAGCTACTATTACATTAGCACCCTCACCGTCAGCATTCTTTCATCACCAACACTTAGGGGGAGATTGTTGGAATCACTCCTAAACCTATATCAAGTGTTAGTGATTCATATGTAATAGTTATCTTAATATGGCCTTTATGTTAGTATTTAGCCTTAGGCTTATGCAGAAGGCCCATAAGCCTAGGCCTAGTCCAATAAGGAAAAGGATGGGAACTAGGAGTATTGCCCTAGCTTCCCTACTATAAATACCTTGTAATAACCCTCACTTGAGGGTTGGTTGTTCAATTCATTCTCTTTCACTATAGCTACGATAACCGCCCTTAGTATTCATACGCATAGTGTTTGGTTTGTGTCTTGTTCATCCGATCTTTTTCTCTATCTCTTTCTATTGTGCTTGTGTTGTAAACTTAGTGACCTAACAACCCGGCAGAAGAAACGGGTGATGTCATCAATAAGGAAACTCTTATGATAGTGCTTTTCTTCCCCCAGACTAAAACCTTCCTCAAGATCAAAATAAAATGATCATACTTCAAGGAGATATGACATGAGAGAGTTCACCGGATAACTCTTCTAAATCAAAGCGAAACGAATCATATTCGGGAAGAGAGATAAAAGCATGAGAAGTGGTACTGCCACGACTCGTCTCTTCCGTATGATCGATATCAAATCAAAAAGACTCATAAGTCTAAAAACAAAGATCGAGATGAGAAGTGGGATTGCCACTACTCTCCTCTGCCGTATCAAAGATAAAAATCTAAAAATCGGGTAAAGAATCCTTGAGTGGAGACTCCAAGGATCTGATGGCTTAAATTAAACAATTTCTTCAACGTTATCTTCCTTCAGGGGGAGAAAAAGTGGCGGTTCATCGTATAACATCTTTTCTAATAAAGGAATATCTCCCCCAGATCGCAATCGGTATCAACAATTTTCGATGAAATTGGATCATTCTTAAGAAAAACATCGATCTCTTCCAAAATGGAATAACTTCCCTCAACTGGTGTGAGAGAAGGGGAAGAGTAATAAATCATAGGTTCTAAAATAGGAGTGGGATTGCCACTCGTAGAATCGTTTGAAAGTCCATCAAATTTAATCACATCGATTCGGTTCACTGACATGATATTGAAATCTGGGGTGTATCGTGAAGTTTGATCAAGATTAAATGTAACAGCTTCATTATTAACACGCAAAGTTAATTCTTCACCATAAACATCAATTAAAGCACGACCGGTCCTCAAAAAGGATCTCCCAAGAATAAGGGGAACCCGAGGATCGGCATCAAAATCACCTACTACAAAATCAATCGGGTAATGGAACTTCCCTACTTGCACGAAGACATCTTTGCGATACCCATTGGACGATTAATCGAATGGTCCGCAAGCTCGAGAGTCATTTGGGTAGGAGTAAGTTCGGGTAGAGAAAGCTTTTTCCATACGAAAAGAGGCATAAGATTGATGCTTGCACCAAGATCGCCTAAGGCTAAGACTCAATCATTCCCGAAAATCACACGGAATAAGGAATTTACCGGGTCTCCAAGATTTTCGTGAAGATTTTGGAAGCATACCAACAATTCTCGTTTAACGGTGTGTTAGCTAACTCAAATAATTTTTCCTTGTTATTCATTAAGCTTTTAAAAGTTGAAGCAAATTTAGGCATATGGAGTAAAGCATCCGCAAAGCTCAAATCGAAATGAAGCTTTTGAATAAGTTGAAGCAATTTCAACATTTGTTGATTATTCTTTTCACGGAGCTTTGGATTAGTCGGATAAGCAACGATGGTTTGTTCTTAGGAGTACTCACGGGTTTAGAACTTTAGACAACCGGAGGATGGACGTTTTTGGTATGCCCGTTATTAGTAGGAAGTTTCGTGTCCTTTGTCACCTCTGTCTCACGTTCCACTACTTTAGGAGGTAGAGAAGAAGAAGTAGTAGGAATAGTGGGTCCCTCGTAAGCCACACCACTTCGGGTGGTGATAGCTTTCACTTTACCTCTTGGGTTAGGAATCGTGTTACTTGAGAGACAACCCGAACCCGAGGGTGTATTCATCTGCATAAAACTACTCATCATATTCTTCAATTCATTCGTTTGTTTGCTCAAAGTAGTATCAATCTCCTTCTTAGAGTCCGAGAGGAAGATATCCCTAAGACATCATTCAGAACTCGTTATGGGCACTATGAATTCCAAGTGATGTCGTTTAGATTGACCAACGCGCTTGTGGTATTCATGGACCTCATGAACCGAGTATGTAAGCCGTATCTGGATAAGTTTGTGATAGTATTCATAGATGACATATTGATATACTCCAAGAGTAGGGAGGAGCATGAAGAGCATTTGAGGCTCATATTGGAGTTGTTAAGGCAAGAACAGCTGTAAGCCAAATTCTCAAAGTGTGAATTTTGGATTCTGACCATACAACTCTTAGGCCACGTGAAAGATAATCGAGGAATTCACGTTGACCCAGCTAAGATTGAGGCCATTAAGGAATGGGCCGCCCCTAAAACCCCATCAGAAGTTCGCTAGTTTCTAGGTCCAGCAGGCTATTACTGGAGGTTCATCGAGGGATTCTCCAAAATAGCTAAGTCGTTGACCAAACTAACACTGAAAGGCGTTAAGTATGAATGGGGAGAAAAGGAATAAGAAGCATTCCAACTACTGAAAGAGAAGTTTTGTAGTGCGCCCATCCTAGCTTTGCCTGAAGGAAGCGAAGATTTTGTCGTGTATTGCGACGCTTCGCATAAAGGCTTAGGAGTTGTTCTGATGCAGCGGGAGAAGGTGATAGCTTATGCCTCCCGCTAACTTAAGAAGCATGAGAAAAACTACACCACCCATGACATGAAGTTAGGTGCTGTAGTGTTTGCCCTTATGATTTGGAGACATTATCTGTACGGAACTAAGTGTGTAGTGTATACCGACCATAAAAGCACGCAACACATCTTGGACCGTAAGAGTCTGAATATGAGACGGCTGGTTGAAATTACTCTGATTACGATTGTGAGATTCGTTATCATCTGGGTAAGGCCAATGTCGCTAGATGCCCTTAGCGAAAGGAGAACATTCCACCTTTACTCGTTCGATCCTTAGGAATGACAATTAGTTCACCTCTACCGTCTCAAATCTTAGCCGCTCAAACCGCGGCGTTGAAAGAAGAACCATCCATCCGAGAACCTTCATGTAATGGTAAAAAGTGAAAACGGCTTCTTGAAGCGTTCTGACAGAACCCTATGCTTTTGGAGCAGAAGCTAGATACCATTTCATGGCGGAATCCGTGAGTTGATTATGCACGACTCGCATAAATCAAAATACTCTATTCATCCCGGAGCCGATAAGATGTATCATGACCTGAAGAAACTCCACGGGTGGCCGAACATGAAAGCCGACATTGCTCTGTATATCAGTAAGTGCTTGACTTGTTCCAAGGTAAAGGCCAAACACCAGAAACCCTCAGGATTACTAGTTCAACCCGAACTCCCTGTCTAGAAATGGGAGCGAATCACCATGGACTTCATCACCAAATTACCGAGATCAGTTAGCGGTTGTGACTCTATCTGGGTAATTGTGGATCGTTCAACCAAATCTGCTCACTTCTTGGCCATTAGAGAAGTCGATAGTATCGACAAGCTCGCTCGGTTGTATGTCAAAGAGATAGTATCTCGTCATGGAGTGCCTATATCTATCATTTCCGACCGAGATAGCCATTTCACGTTAAACTTCTGGCAATCCTTACAAACGGCTTTAGGAAAAAAACTGGATATGAGCACTGCTTATCATCCTCAAACCGAAGGTCAGAGTGAAAGGACCATTCAGACCTTAGAAGATATGCTTCATGGCATGTCATCAATTTCGAAAGGATGGGAGAAATACCTACCTTTGGCCGAATTCTTCTACAACAATAGTTATCATACCAAAGATTAAGGCCGCACCATTTGAAGCGTTGTATGGCCGAAAATGTCGTTCTCTGATCTGTTGGACGGAAGTTGGCGAGAGCCAGCTTACGAGTCGCGAACTCGTTCTAGAAACGACTGAGAAGATAGTTCAGATCCGTAATCGTTTGCAAACCGCCCGTGATAGACAAAAGAGTTACGCCGATAGGAGACATAAGCCCTTAGATTTTCAGGTGGGAGACCGAGTCATTTTGAAGGTTTCCCCTTGGAAAGGGGTGATACGATTCGGAAAACGTGGAAAACTCAACCCCCGATACATTTGTACCTTTCCAATCCTGGAAATAATCGGACCAGTAGCTTACAGACTTGAGCTACCTTCGGAGTTGAGCAGTGTACACGATGTCTTCATTGTTAGTA
>OU343219.1:69669255-69738785 GCA_910596185.1 Chrysanthemum makinoi | reverse complement strand
TTTGGATTTACTATGATGTGTGGAAGCTTGGCATGGAGGCGGGTTCAAGGATCATTTTCTCACTCGATAAATAATGGGGACCTATATTTTGTTAAACTATGTTTGGGGCCTAAAAATTTATATCTTCGGATGAAATGTTTGAATATTTGATTTGGGATTGGTTTTAAATGGTTAAATGGTTATCTTTTATTTTACTTGTGTGCGATACCAATCCAATAGTAACGCCCCGAAAACTTGATTAAGTCTTCCGCTGTACCGAGATTTGGGGGTGTTACAAATTGACCATAGGAGTCTAGTGATACTTATGTGTCACACCCCGCCATAGGCGGAAACGCGATGTGCAACATAATCAATATTCATCTCAAAGAGATATAGTACAATACCATAATTTAAATTTAAGGAAATAATGTAACATTACAACAAGGTTCTAGACGACCTTGGCAAATGAAACATAAAGCTTGACATTTAAAAGATGACACTTTAATACATAACAACCCAGTTGACTTGTGACGACTCCTTTATTTAAATTCTTCATAAAATATGCTAATCAATGATCACCTGAAATGCATGAGAAAACGGGTCAACTATGAAAATAGTTGGTGAGTACACATGTTTTATGTAAAATAAAGTACCGATTTAAGAAAGTCTATCTGGAAAATGTCCTGTCAACTCACTATGTTACAAATCCCGCCCATACAAGACTTGTAACATATCAGTTCACATACACTTCCATGTTTCAAATCTAGTAAACAATGCACATATGGTCACAATATCACAGATATAATAAAGTATGCGCAAAGCCCCTAAAATAAATAATATGCGCTCAGATAGGAACGATAGGTTGGTCGACCTCTAATAGCTATCCATACTACGCATGCTCCGCACAAGGAAGTCGCATTTAACGGTACGCATAATTGAGTGCTTAACGCAAACCAATCGGGACTAACAATGCGAATGTTTTAACATACATCATAACAAATATTATATACTATCAATTAAGACTGCTCCGAACGTGGGAGACTCGGCATTGCTCCGAACAATGGAGACTTTGCGTTGCTCCGAACAGGGGAGACTTTAGGTCAAGGACGTACGGTCCATCAGGTTCAAACAAGTCATAAATTTATAATTAAGTGTAAGGGTTCAAAATATATTAAATGGTTCAATGAAAACAATTTAAATTTATATTCATGCATTTCACCCCAAATAAATAAAGCAGTAAAAAGGGGGTTGTGAATACTTACCTCAGTAACGCAGTCTTAACAGGTGAAGTCAAAGTGTGTTGCACCAACACGCGACCTAAATTAGTATGAAGAATTTAGTCCATAATTCTAGTTTAAGACTCGAAAAGTTTTAAATGAGTTTAAAAGTCTTTTATGTTGTTATTGCTTGTGTGGCAATGATTAATGTTTAATATAATTTTTGTAAATTTTGGCTCTTAGAAATGCATAAGTACATAATAAGAAAATATCAATGACGAAGGAATCTTCGGTTCGATGGCAACCAAATGACGACATACGGAAAATAATTACTCATAATATTAGACGTTAACTAATTATAATCAAAAGTCATTAAAAGTATATTTGTATGTGATCAATACTAGTTGATGATAAAAGTATAATAAAATCATGCTCTAAGTGATGGTCTTATTAGAAGAGTTTATATTAAAATACTTTTATTAGTTATAAATGTAAGATTTTAGAGAATTTGGGCATGACTCGTGTATAGCTTTAGCTTTCTCATGATAATTATAAATTACAATGTATATGTTTAAATAATAAGCCGTTTTATATTGTTTACAAGACTAAAGTAATTTTTATTAAACCATATCAAGTTCTATTTAAGTGAAATGAGTGATATAAATCAATTAGTCTTACAAATAAGTTTAAAACTTATAATTTTAGTTTAGTCTGGTTTTTACAAGTCTTATATGTATATTACAGTTTGTAATTGTATGTGTAGAAAAAAATCTAGTTATTGATTACGTCGTGAACATCTTTGTCGAGTGGAAATTAAGGAGTCGAGAATGAGCTACGCTAATTTAAAACGACCCTTATTATGCTCGGCTGGGCTTGACACACCAACAGGCCCAACGCACCCCTTTTGGACTGCCGGGTTCAACTCACACCAACCCAACAAGGTATTAACCATTGTACAACAAATGGTGAAGACATTTTATTTTTATTTTTTTTCTATCCAAAGGAGTACTTATCATAATTCATCTACTGTTTGAATACAAAAAATTTTACGTGGGTTGCTTAGCTTTGAAATCAAACCGAAACAGAAACAAAACATTGGAAGGGAGTTTGGCCATGATGTGGCTCGAACTCAAGACCTCAAGGTGTGGCTGTCGCAAAAGAGGGGAGTCAAAAGAAGCTAGAAATAAAACCACAAAACTATTTCATCATCTTACAAATTTTTGACCAAAGATGTAAGTATCTATACCAAAACCACCATCCGGGTTTAACCTACCGTAGGTTTTGACCTGTGACCATAACCCAACTTGTCTCATAATCACATGAATTTAGATATGTACTTTGAAGTAGGCTAGACTTCATTAGCACTCATATTGTGGTTCTCCCACAGTGAGTTCAACCTAGGCTACAACCAAGATTTTTATTTATTTATTTATATATATATATATATATATATATATATATATATATATATATATATATATATATATATATATATATATATATATATATATATATATATATATATATATATATATATATTATATTATATATATGCCTAAACCTAACCGAGATTAATGCCATGCACCAGGTTTACCATGATAAAAGTTATTCGACACAATCCCGCAATAAGCAAGACCGAATCAAAATGGACCAAACGACGTGAGCACCTTCCAATCGAGCCTAAAGTTTAACTTTTGGTTTAACCATTTACCAATTAAGTCAAAACAAGTTTTCTTATGTGAAAAATCTTTAGATTTTACTTAAACAACAACAACAACAATAATTAATCAAAACACAAACTTTAACAATAATCATAACAATGAATTGATTTCCCAGAACTTGCATACCAATCAGTAAAAAATATATTGCTTCATAACATAATAAATTTACCAAGATCCTAACTCGGATTATATCAAAATAAACAAGAATGAACCTTTACAACGTAAAGTGCTGAACCGATTATTGAGAAGAATCGTTACAAGAACTTCAATCGACTCAAAATCGCCACTTGAACTTGAATATGATTGAGGTTGTGATTGAGGAGATGTGATGAATTCTTGAAATCGATTTGTTATAAGCAAACGAAAAATCTTTGACACTTATTTCACGGGTGATTGTAGAAATTTATCTTTATTGAGAATGGTTGTTATCAATCTACTTCAAAGGAGGTCTCTTGGCGTTGTGGAGGAAAAGATGGAAAGATGAGGTGATGGGAACCGATACCTTTTTTTTGTTTATTCTTTGATGGAGATTGTCAAACATCGGGGAGGAGAACAAGAACACGAAACAAAATGGGAGGTTTGGTTTTCGAAAGATGGAGACGAAATGCGAAAAATATGAAAGGGGAGAGTGTTGTGATTTAGTAATTAGGATAGGTTTTAATTTTAGTTTATTGTTTTTACGAATTGTGTCTTGCATTATTGTACCCAAAATCTTGATATGGTAATTCAGGTACAATCGTTTATTATGTAGAATATTTTTGAATTGTCCGTATTTTATAAATTTTATGTTGCAGGCGTTTGACGGCGAAATATTATGGTATTATTAGTATCTTGAAATTAGAAAATATATTTTGTGCAGCCTATCATGGTGTCCGTGCGGTGGTGGGGACATTGAAGCGAATGACTACCGTTTTGAAGTTATAATGACCCGAAAAATAAATAATCCTAAATTTACGACATAAATGACTAATAAATATAGCAGGAAAATTGATGGATTGTCACATTCTGGACAACCTTAAAAGAATCTGTCTGCCGAGATGGTCGTCTACCTACATGCGGCTCTCATGGTTCAAACTTTCTCATTCTCGACTTTGCCCTCAGACTCTTAGTTGAGTGAATTCTGCAACATGCATTTTATTTGGTCATGTGTTTAAGTTGTGTAGGTAGAGTAACAACTTGATTCTAACTTGATTTTATTTCATCAAACAAGCGTCATTAGATCAAGCTAGGAACAAGTTGTCAAGAAATAGTTTCTTCTTTGTAAGAACCTTTTGAAAGTTTGGCTCAAGTTTGAAATTTTTTGAACCAATCAAATCAACTAATAGTGGTGGTTAGCACCGGTGGTGAAGGAAAAAAAAATTAAACTAAGGCTCATGATGCGGTTACACTAATCAATGCCATGAACTAGAAACGAATCTTGAAATAGAGTGAGTGATCAAACTAGTCTGCCATAACTTCGCTTACTCAGAGGAGTGCTGGCACGGTTCGGGAAAAGGATTCGAGGGAGATAGGCTAGGCCCGGATTGACCATAGAAAGGTCTAGTGATACTTATGCTTGGCTTGAAGCAATAGAAACTTATTAAAAACATAGTCATTGCTGATAGGATGAATAATTAGCTAACACACTTTCTCCCTCTTTTGTCCAAATCAAGTTATTTAAGCTTTCATTTTTGTTATTAGTTTAATTAATCAATCAATCAAAACCCACTTTAAAGCGTGACGATAGACTTAAATTAGGATCTAGGACATAAACAACTGGGATGACTCGACTTTGCGAATACTACACTACACTCAGGATTTTGCGTTAGTGAATAAAATTGAGCCATAGGTAGACGAGCCATTATAAATATTTAAACTTTGGTCAAATCACTGCATCAGTTTTTAAGCCAAACTGGGGGGAGCTTTTATTTGGATTTTTGTTTAAGTCTTTATTTCAATATCTTTGTTTTTCTTACATCTTTCTTTTAGTTTCAGGTATTATGGAAATGGTGGATATCACTTACTCTGGAGGAGTACCTTGCTATGATTAGGGAAGAGCAAGGGCCGGGCCTTGTGAGGCCATTGGAGCGGATGTCCATTTTGGATATCAATACACTTAGGGGCTGTTTGATAAAAAAAATGATTTAGTACTGAATCAATTAGCGTCCTGAATGATTTAGAGTGATTTGTATGAATTGGTTCGGGAAAATTGGACGTTTGATAAGCGTTTTGAATAACAATCTGAATGACATAAAATTACCATTGTAACCTTGTGTTTGATTTGAAGTTGTATCACGATCATTTTTATTATTACAATGATCAAGTTTATAAATCAAACAAGTATAAAATTGGTATTCATGGAGATTCAAATTGTGAAACACAATGATCAAGTTTATAAATTAGATAATATGTAAAATTGGTATCCTGAGAGATTCAAATTGTGAAACGATAATCGTTATTTTTTTTCTTTAAATTTGTAATAATTAATCAATTAATATAATTCTCCAAACTATAATATTACAAGGAAATCTGAATAAAAGAATCACCCAAAAATATGTAACTGATATGGCATTATGGCTTCATTCACAGTGTGGGAGGCAGGAGGCACAAGGATCACGTGCCCATAGCTTAAAAAAAAAATTGTGTAATTATTCTAAAATATCTGGCTTATTTCGTAATTTGACTCCCTTAAAAACCATTTTTAGTGTAATTTTTAAAATTTATTAAAGTGTGCCTCTCGAATAAAATTTCCTGGCTCCGCCCCTACTCCTTCATCACCATGTCTCTATACACAAGAAGAAATATTATACTATAAGAGTAAATGAATGTACCAAAAGAAAATTGTTATTATATTGAGAAAAAGATAAAATTAGAAAATGTTGAGGACTTGTAGTAGATTTTGGCATGTATATATCAACTTTATGAGAACACGTTTGATTTAAGTGAACACGTTATTTCAAAAGAAAAAAAAGTGGGTATGTGAAGCTACAAAGAAAAAATTATAATAATGAAAGTAAAGGGCAATTAAAGAATGATCTTTGAATGGTCGAGGATGTATCCCTTGAACAATGATGTAGTAAACTAAATCGGTCAGGTGGTCCCATTTGTTTTATCAAACACTCCAGGGCCAATTGTAGGTATTCTCTTAATGTCTCACTAAGAAGCTATCAAACACCCCTTACTCTCGATTACACTTTTTCTAGAACCACACACTTCTCTCTCTCTAAATATATATATATATATATATATATATGTGTGTGTGTGTGTGTGTTGTTGTGTATTATATATATACTATGGCACACACACCTTACTACACACCACATATATATATATATATATATACGTGTATATGAGGCTAAGTACGAGTTGTACTTGAAGCTTGAAAGCATGTACAATGAGTTGGAAATGCCATCTCAATGCTACTTCAATGCCATGTGTCACATATAAATGCCACCTCAATGCCACTTGGCACATGCAATGCCACCTAAGCTGCTGTTACGTGTGGTTTTTGTTAAAAAAATTATGGCAGTAATGAGATTCGAACCTTGGTCACTTGGAACATGTTACAACACTCCTACCACTAGAGCAGCTTGGTTTTTGTGACTACACATTGAAAAACAAAATTGATAACAAGAGGTGGAGTACCGGATACAAATTGGAGGTTACTCAAAACCCATTCAAATCCTCCCCTAAATCTTAGCTATTCGTGGAAGAATCAATGCACTCCTCAATTCTCTCCCAATTTTTGTAATCATTTTGAATCTCAGTCAACTTTTCATATCTCAATCAATATGTTCCAAATTCAAATTGTGCTCCATATCACAGAAATCACATATGAAATTGATTTTGAAGATATTTTTTTTACATATTTCTCAATGCCACATTGAAAACCCTAATTTGTATCTATAAATATTTACAAAATCATCTAACACCACATCACTCAATCCACATATATTTTACATATCAAAAAGGCAGTTATGAATAAGGGTTTTAGAAAGAGTGGTGTCACACCCCCAAATTACCTGTTTTGCAGCGGAATGGAATTCCTGGGGATTGACTGTCATAGCATCACAGTTACAGAAATATTGAACGACCTAAAGTGTCGTTTGGAAAATACATCGTTTGATTTAATAAAACAATCGAGTTTCTGAGAGAAGGTCCCAATTGAAAATCAACTTGTGCGGAAATAAGTTTGTTACAATTCAAACGATGTTTTAAAGTAAGTAAAACCCAAGTGAGCGCGTCGTCATTAGCGACTCCATGATGTGTCCAAATGCATGCCATGAAGTAAATGCCTTAGAAACACGAGATAAAAACATGCTAAGAGTGTCAACACAAAGGTTGAGTGAGTTCATAGAGTTTGTGTTGAAATGTAAAGCCTTTCAAAATGGTTTATGCAAAGAAAGCATTGTAAATCGTTAAAATGTAAAGACTTTCAAAATCGTTTATGTAGCAAAGGCATTGTAAATCCACTCAATTCCAAGTCCGCCCATACAAAAACTTGCAACACATGTGTTACAACCACTGCACGAATATGTAGAGTTTATAATCAAGTGCATGATGTCAAATGAATTCACAAAATAGTGCATGGCTCAATGTATCAAATCGTTTATGCGACAAAGGCATTGTAAATCCACTCGGTTCCCAAGTCAGCCATACAAAACTTGCAACTTGTTGTTCACAACCTTGCCGAAATGTATATAAAGTTTATGTAATTCGTTTGAACAATCATCATTAATTATGAGTTAAATGGTTTCACACTCATCGTTAAAAACAACATCATATTTATTTCACTAAGTTCATGACACCAAAGCGTAAACATCGCACCAATAAAAAATTGTCGATCGTTTCATCGCCAGCTAATAGGTAAACTTGCCAATTTACCTTAATGATTCAAATATAGTCGCTTCGATTTCCCCTAAATGGGTCAATAGGAGCTGAGAGTGTTAATTCAATAGGCCTATTCACAATATTAAAGCTCATGAAGTGACTAATGGTTCATGATGTAGGGACTTCGAACATGGCAAATACTTAGTGAGAATAAAACGTCGGATATAGCATGTAGTTCAAAGCATTTGTGTTAGGTTAAAAGCATGTATCTCCCACAAGAGTTTGTAAAACAGTTAAAAGAGTAAAAGTGGGGCTATGAACTCACGGTTATTCATATAAGTTAAAGTACTTGTGAAAGTAAATAAAAAAACAGTTTGAGCATGTCTCCCCAGCGTTTGAAAACAGTAAAAGTAGGGGCTATGAAAACTCACGGTAATCCTTAAGAGTTTAGAGTACTTATGATAGTAAATGAAAATAGTTGAGCATGTATCTCCCCAAAAGTAATTCAAAACGTATAAAAGTAGGGGCTATGAAACTCACGGTTATTCATATAAGTTAAAGTACTTGTGGAAGTAAATGAAAACAGTTTGAGCATGTATCTCCCCCAAAAGTAGTATAAAAACAATAAAAAGTGGGGCTATGAAAACCTTTGTTGCAATGATTCACGCGACAAAAGTGGATACCCGAAATATATAGCGTGAATCTAGAAAATGACCTATTATGAATGATATGATATGTAATGAGTTGCAATGTAATGTTATGCATGCATTTCGTATGTTATTTATACCATTTACGAGTTTTGAAAAATATTACTCGTCGTCGAAAAAATACTCTTTTGACGTCTTGAGCCTTCGAAAATGACTTTACATGTTTTTACGTCAAAATGTCATCCTACAATGGTTTTATAATGATTTTGGTGAAATACCACTTTTTGTCGCAAAAACAATGTCGACGAATTTTCATGAAATTAACAAAAATGGCTCCGGAAACGATGAGTAAAAGCGATTGTGCGTCGATCGTTAGAGAAACGAACTTCGACGGTTTTGGAAAAGTTTGTCGATATCTAGAAGTTTCAGTTCGGGAGTTTTAAGTCCAAAGGTCTCGATCATAAAGATATTAAGGGTTAAAGTTGATGATTTTTGCTAATGTTGTGAGAAAATGAGTTTGACCAAGTTTGAACATCCGTAAATAATTGACTACAACTCAAAGCGACAAACAGCTTTTGTTTTGAAAAATATGGCCGTGAACTTGATTTTACTAGGAGACATTTCAGTTTTGCATCATAGTTAAAAGCAACCGCCAAACATGGTGGATTCTGACTAATGTAACACTTGTAGCGTAAAAATAATATAGTTTTCGAGAAAATAATAGTTACGGCAACTTTATAAGCGTGCATATATTTGTCGTTTCAAATCCGTTTTCATTATATACGTCCTTAGCTTAGTATCGAAAGTAAACTAATATATTTTTGAAATAATTTGTGAAGCTTAAGGCTCGTTTTTGACCCGAACAAACTAAAAAATTTCTTTGAAAATCGAGAAAATAATACGTTCGTCGTCAAACTTTAAAAATTCACCACGGCCTTAAGTTATAGTCGTTTTTATCCGTTCAAGCGGCGACGGATTCGTTTTAAAGTATATTTTCTAAAAATCAAGGCCAAAGTTTCGTACAATCTGTTGGTTTTTCCAGAAATTCGAATTAAGGACAGAACGAAGAATATAGTTATCGAAAATAGTTTTTCTCGGACAAAACCTATTCTAATCCTTTCAAATCAACTCCAAAACTAATCTAATCCTACCATACACCTTCTTAGGGTGTCATGGGTTCTTAATCACCATCAAGACCAAAGAATACCATGGGAATAATTATAGGATGACCAATATGTATATATAACTTAAAAATCATGAAATAAATGGTATAAATCACATAACTTGCATAATATCTCCAAAATGAAAAGAAACATATGAAAATGAAAAGGAAACATGAAAATGATAAAACATGCTTACTAGTGAAAATGAAGAGGTGTAAGTAACAAGGATTAACTTAAATATCCTTGGTTTTATTTCAAAACCATAAAAAGGATATAAACTAGGTTGTAAACACTTGATTTTGCAAAACTTTTGATCCTTGGTCTTGATGCTTGGCGGTTTTATGGAGCAAAGAAGAAGAAAACTAATTTTTAACACTTGCAACTATGAGAAAATTAAAGGAAATGATGTATAAGACTTTTTGGAGAAAGAGTAGAAACATGTATAAACTTGAACCATACCAATCAATAACTACACCCAGGGCGGGATTTTGGGGCATCTTGTATCCCAACATTTTTTTTTCTTTTATAATGTATTTGTATATACTTGTATAATTTGCAAATAGTAGTAAGTAAATGTGTAGGAAAAAGTACAAGTATAGGTAAATGGAAATTTTTGGTACATGTAAGTTTTTAATAATTCAAAATAGGATGTAATGAGGTGATAAAATTGTAAAATGCTTTCCTTGTGAAATTTGGGTGATAAAATAATTATCGTATAATTTTTAAAGAAAACGACGTAATAATTAAACTTTTACGATTAGTATACCAAATAAATTTGTAACACTAGGAAAACTAAAAATATAGTTTTTATGAACTAAATGTAAGTTTAAAAATACCTCGGGATCATTTTTAGAAAGTAACGGATTAAATATGTAAAATAATAACTCACGCGATAACGTTTATTAAATATAAAAATTACGCGTAAAATATGAAATGAAATGTCGTGAATGAACTAATGAGATGCAAATGATGTCAATGAAATGTAGACTAATCATAGTCCATATGAAATGCACGTGATGTCATGATCATGAATTTGCGCTAAACCTCAAGGTTCGCTTTTGAAACAAGTAAACCAAGTTTACGATAAATGTTGAAATAATGAGACATGAATAAATGGTCGAGAAATGACACGAAAGTGCAGTTGTCACATTAAGCCCATCCAAAAAGAATTAGTCCGAATTCAATCGTTTTAGGTCTAACGGGTTTAGGGTTTGATGTGTGGCTTTCCCATTCGAGCAAAATCCTCAAAAGACTTTTGTGGCAATTTTTGCTTAATCCCACAACTCATCAAACAAGAGCTGTCATACGATTAGGCTAAATCGGTTTAGGTAACAACTTGTTTCTAGCTCGATCTTTGCAACTCATCAAACGTCGCGGATCAGCTGAAACAAGTGGTTTGAAGAAAATTCTTTTGAAAATTTGGCTCGATGATGGAATTGCTTACACATATAAGCCTACTACTCCCTTCATTGCATGATTCATCACGAATTAGACATGGTGATCAGGCTATGTATAATTTAGGAGTAACTATGCAAGGCTTGGACTAATCGACTCATATGTTGATTGGTGTTGAGTCAGCGATGTTAAAATTGTGATGAATATCGAGGAGAATATGGAGAATGTCGCTAAAATGATAGTTAAAGTAAAAGAATTAAAATCCTCGTAAATGATAACAAATCGGAAGAAAATAAAATCAATAGATGAATATTTTTTACAAAATAGTTTGTCAAACAAAAATACATCTTAGGTTATAAAGATTGGATCGATGGAAAACATAAACTTAATCTGACCTAGTACATAAGAATTAAGAGCGTTATAGAACTTCTTCGGTCTTCGCGTCGTTGATACCTTGATGAGCTCCTCCTCCTCCTTCCAACATATATACATTCCCGAGCACCTTTGGTTGACCTTGGTTTTGAGGACATTGGTTCGATGGTGTGTCCTTGTTCCCACATCCGAAGCATGTGACTACGGCTTTACCTTTATCCACTGCTAGATGTCCGGTGTTTTGCATTTGTTGGCGGGGCAAGGACCAGTGATGAAAATTACATCGATTACATAGTGGGTGTGTTCCAGGCATACCCTCACCTCTCATTGGTCGCGGCGACATAAACCATTCCCGCTTCTTGCCTTCTATTTTGTTGTTGATGGCGGTTAGTGTTGCGGTTTTGGTTGTTGTTGTTATCATCTCCTTGGTCGTTTTCCCATTTCCTTTTGTTGTTGTTGATTTGGTTATCGTCGTTGTTGTTGTTGTTTTGGTTATTGTTGTAGTTGGTGCGGTTGTTGGGGTTGTTGTTGTTGTTTTGGTTGGTGTTGGTGTACTTACTCTCTTCACGGGCCATGAGCTTTTGAGTCACCCTAATAGCTTCCTCGATTGTTTGTGGATCAAGCGAAGTCACATTTCCTTGAATAACCGAAGTCCCAGATAAAGCCTCACAGCAACTTCTCGTTATCGGTACCATCGACGGGCATAGCGCCAAATCACGAAATCTCAGAATGTATGTGTCAATATCGTACCCAATCGTTACTAGTTCGTAGAACTCCGTCTCCAACTTTTTCACTTCGTGGAGGACAAAACTTCTTCGTCACCAAACCCTTAAATTGCTCCCAAGTAAGCTTGAAAGCATTCTCCATTCCAATCGGTTGAGCATATGAATTCCACCACGACAACGCTCCATCGAGTAATGTACTTGTAGCAAATTTGACCTTACTATCATCCAGGCAATTACAAAGCAAAAACACGGATTCCAACTTTTCAAACCATCGTACCATGGCCGTGGCTCCTTGATCCCCTAAACCGTGGGCTCACCACTTTTGAAATCCTTGTGCGAACATCTCTTAACTCAGGATCCTCAGGCATTTCCGATAGCGGCGGACTAGCTTCGGCCAGCGGCGGCAGCGACCCTCGGCGGCAGCGGCGTACTGTTCCCTTTCGACTAAGCATCAAGCTATGCTATCATTCACTAACTTTTGAATAGCTGCTTGGGTCATTTCAAGCTGTAGCTTGATGCCATATCTTCTTCAAAACAAAAAATGTGAGGCGTAGCAAAAATCCGATATTAATAATAAACACTCCAAAGAGATGTGATGAGAAATGGTAAGTTTGAGGTTATTTTTCAAAAATATCGACGAGTTCGAAAAGATGGGTTATAAGGTGTCGTAAGTGCTTCAAGTGTATAATGGTTTAGTGACTTAATGTGTTAGTGCGTGTAACTTCGACATGTTAGTGATGAAACAAAGGAGTGAAGTGACCTTGCCCTACTTAAGGGTTTATCTCGCATTGGCGTTATGGGTGATGAGTCAATTGATGTTAAAATTGTGATAGGGAATAACAAGGAATTCTCCACATTAGAGTATGAGGAAAGGATAATGGGATGGGTATTTAAGGGCATCCATGACGTCGATGATATGAAATAAATAACTTCGAAAAATGTACACATAAATGCATACGCCAAAGTGAACATGCACATGTGATGAAATGATGAGATGCTATGATGATGTAGTTATAGTCTAGGGTCAATGATGCAACCTAGTTCTCTATAGAAGCTCGATGCCAATCTGTCACACACCAAATTACTGTTTTCGTGAATGGAATTCACGGGGATTGTCATAGCATCTGATTCAGATATATTGACGACCTAAAGTGTCGTTTGGAAAATACATCGTTTGATTTAATAAAACAATCGAGTTTACGAAGGTCCCAATTGAAAATCAACTTTATGCGGAAATAAGTTTGTTACAATTCAAGCGATGTTTTAAAGTAAGTAAAACCAAGTGAGAGCGTCGTCATTAGCGACTCCATGATGTGTCCAAATGCATGCCATGAAGTAAATGCCTTAGAAACCTGAGATAAAAACATGCTAAAGTGTCAACACAAAGGTTGAGTGAGTTCATAGAGTTTGTGTTGAAATGTAAAGCCTTTCAAAATCGTTTATGCAGCAAAGGCATTGTAAATCGTTGAAATGTAAAGACTTTCAAAATCGTTTATGTAGCAAAGGCATTGTAAATCCACAAATTCAAGTCAGCCCATACAAAACTTGCAACACATGTGTTCACAACCTTTGCTGAATATGTAGAGTTTATGTTCAAGTGCATGATGTCAAATGAATTCACAAAATAGTGCATGGCTCAATGTATCAAAATCGTTTATGCGAAAGGCATTGTAAATCCACTCGGTTCCAAGTCGCCATACAAAACTTGCAGCACTTGTGTTCACAACCCTTGCCGAATGTATATAAAGTTTATGTAATTGGTTTGAACACAATCATCGTGGTGTGAGTTAAATTGTTTCACACTCATCGTTAAAAACAACATCATATTTATTTCACTAAGTTCATGACACCAAAGCGTAAACATCGCACCAATAAAAATGGTAATCGTCGTTTCATCGCAGCCCTAATAGGTAAACTTGCCAATTTACCTTAATGATTCAAATATAGTGGCTTTCGATTTCCCAAATGGGTCAATAGGGCGGGAGTGTTAATTCCAATAGGCCTATTCACAATATTAGCTCACTGCCAGTGACTAATGGTTCTTGATGTAGGGACTTCGAACATGGCAAATACTTAGTGACAATAAAACATCGGATATAGCATGTAGTTCAAAGCATTTGTGTTCGGTTAAAAATGTAGCATGTATCTCCCCCAAGAGTTTGTAAAACAATTAAAAGAGTAAAAGTGGGGCTATGAACTCACGGTTATTCATATAAGTTAAAGTACTTGTGAAAGTAAATGAAAACAGTTTGAGCATGTATCTCCCCCAAAACAGTTATGAAAACAAGTAAAAGTAGGGGCTATGAAAACTCACGGTAATCCTTAAGAGTTTAGAGTACTTATGATAGTAAATGAAAATAGTTGAGCATGTATCTCCCCCAAGTAATTCAAAAGCATTATAAAAGTAGGGGCCATGAAACTCACGGTTATTCATATAAGTTAAAGTACTTGTTGAAGTAAATGAAACGGTTTGAGCATGTATCTCCCCAAGTAGTATAAAAACAATGAAAATGGGGCTATGAAAACTCACTGTTGCAATGATTACGGCGACAAAAGTGGATACACTAAAATATAGCGTGAATCTCGAAAATGACCTATTATGAATGATATGATATGTAATGAGTTGCAATGTAATGTTATGCATGCATTTAGTATGTTATTTATACCATTCTGAGTTTTGAAAAATATTACTAGTCGTCGAAAATACTCTTTGGCGTCTTGAGCCTTCGAAAATGACTTTACATGTTTTTACGTCAAAATGTCATCCTACAATGGTTTTATAATGATTTTTGGTGAAATTACCACTTTTGTTAGCAAAACAATGTCGACGAATTTTCATGAAATTAACAAAAATGGCTTTGTCGGTAAGCGGTGTAACGATGGAGAATGGAGAAACGAACTTCGGCGGTTTTGGAAAGTTTGTATCGATATCTAGAAGTTTCAGTTCAGGAGTTTTTCGTCCAAAAGGTCTCGATCATAAAGATATCAAGGGTTAAAGTTGATGATTTTTGCTAATGTTGTGCAGAAAATGAGTTTCGGCCAAGTTTGAACATCCGTAAATAATTGACTACAACTCCGCTTGACAAACAGCTTTTGTTTTGAAAAATATGGCGGTGAACTTGATTTTACTAGGAGACATTTAGGTCCATAAAGTTTTGCATCATAGTTAAAACAGCACAAACATGGTGGATTACAGCTAATGTAACACTTGTAGCGTAAAAATAATATAGTTTTGAAAATAATAGTTAGGCAACTTTATAAGCATGCATAATATTTGTCGTTTCAAATCCGTTTTCTCATTATATCGTCCTTAGCTTAGTATCAGTAAACTAATATATTTTGAGAAGTCGAAATAATTTGTGAAGCTTAAGGCTCGTTTTTGACGAACAAACTAAAAGCAGTTTCTTGAAAATCCAGAAAATAATACGTTCGTCGTCAAACTTTAAAATTCACCACGGCCCGTTATAAGTCCGTTTTATCCGTTCAAGCGACCACGGATTAGTTTTAAAGTATATTTTCTAAAATCAAGGCCAAAGTTTCGTACAATCTGTTGGTTTTCCAGAAATTCGAATTAAGGACAGAACGAAGAATATAGTTATCGAAAATAGTTTTTCTCGGACAAAACCTATTTTAATCCCTTCAAATCAACTCCGAAACTAATCTAATCCTACCATACACCTTCTTAGGGTGTCATGGGTTCCTAATCACCATCAAGACCAAAAGAATACCATGGGAATAATTATAGGATGACCAATATGTATATATAACTTAAAAATCATGAAATAAATGGTATAAATCACATAACTTGCATAATATCTCCAAAATGAAAAGAAACATATGAAAATGAAAAGGAAACATGAAAATGATAAAAACATGCTTACTAGTGAAAATGAAGAGGTGTAAGTAACAAGGATTAACTTAAATATCCTTGGTTTTATTTCAAAACCATAAAAAGGATATAAACTAGGTTGTAAATACACTTGATTTTGCAAAAACTTTTGATCCTTGGAGTCTTGATGCTTGGCGGGTTTATGGAGCAAAGAGAAGAGAAACTAAATTTTAACACTTGCAACTATGAGAAAATTAAGGTGAAATGATGTATAAGACTTTTTGGAGAAAGAGTAGAAACATGTATAAACTTGAACCATACCAATCAATAACTACACCCTCCATGGGCGGATTTTGGGGCATCTTGTATCCCAAGATATTTTTTTTTTCTTTTATAATGTATTTGTATATACTTGTATAATTTGCAAGATAGTGTAAGTAAATGTGTAGGAAAAAGTACAAGTATAGGTAAATGGAAATTTTTGGTACATGTAAGTTTTTAATAATTCAAAATAGGATGTAATGAGGTGATAAAATTGTAAAATGCTTTCCTTGTGAAATTTGGGTGATAAAATAATTATCGTATAATTTTTAAAAAAGCATAATAATTAAACTTTTACGATTAGTATACCAAATAAATTTGTAACACTAGGAAAACTAAAAATATAGTTTTTATGAACTAAATGTAAGTTTAAAAATACCTCGGGATCATTTTTGAAAGTAGCGGATTAAATATTAAAATAATAATAACTCAGCGATAAAGATTATTAAATATAAAAATTACGCGTAAAATATGAAATGAAATGTCGTGAATGAACTAATGAGATGCAAATGATGTCAATGAAATGTAGACTAATCATAGTCCATATGAAATGTGCGTGATGTCATGATCATGAATTAGCTAAACCTCAAGGTTCGTAATTTGAAACAAGTAAACCAAGTTCACGATAAATGTTGAAATAATGAGACATGAATCGTGTCGAAATTGATCTGGATTGTCTGAGTGGTAACATGGGATACCAAAAACAGTGCCAAGTAGCGGTTTTCGGCAGGCTTTGGAGGCTTTGGAGGTTTTGGCGATCTAAGAGTTTTGGTGGTTACGGAAATTCGGAGGATCGAGAGTTTATACATTTATTTTTGTTCCATTATTTATAATTTGGTACTAATCATATTTTGTATTTACATGCAATATACTTAATTGGTGTTTTGTTACGATGTTTATTTATTTGATATTCTTATTTACCATCTTTTGGTTGTAAATCCTTTTTTGAATGTGTTTTTCTTGTTTATTATGTATTCTCTTTATTTGAATGTATGTGCATTATGTTTATTTTTGTATGATGTTTTTAGGTATGATGTGTATTAATTTTATGTGCAGCTTATTTGATTATGTTAAACATCCATTATGTTAAACATTGTTTTAATATGTTTTTTTGGGTAAAGGGGAATTGTTTTAATATGTTTTGTGTGTGAAAAGCATATTTAGTTTTTTTGTAAAACCATTAGATTTTTAGATTCATTAACATGCGTTCATCTGTGTTACTATATGTCATGTAATGGCTAGGATAGGAAAATAACACCTATCAAAGATGTTAATCCTATGAATGATGACATATCTGTGCAAGGAAGATATATATCAATTTGGCATTCTCACAAAATGAATGCTGCCCACGATCCATATAGCCTTGATTTGGTTCTGCAAGACAAATATGTATGTACACTATCCTCTTTTCTATGTATACAATAGATTAATAATACTTTATGATGTTTTTATTAACCATATTTTATTTGTAATTGAAACACAAGGATCCGGTGTATATCAAGAAGGAGTTTATGTTTAAATTGAGCCGTTGTTGAAGAGGAAAATGTTACATCATTTTCAATTTTGGGATAGCTGAAAATGGTGGGAAACTTCCTTTGTTACCACATCATTTCAAAATAAGTTTCTGGGACAACCATTGTCTACGTCTTGAACCTTTTGACACCAACACATATGGTTTTATTTTTGAACCATATAGTCATTTACTTGGATCACGAACATCACGAATACTATAACAATGATCTTTGTTGGTACCCGATCCATTATGAATAATATCAATTTTATTTTCCATGATTAAAATTGATACTATTATTGTTTGCTAATTTTATTCATGGATTATTTAAATAGATATCATTGGTTCCGTATTGGTGGTATCGAGGAGAGTGTCCATGTTATGTCACTCTTTGGTAAAAGTTTCATTAAGCGTTGTCGTTGAGGATGCTGAGTAAGTATACATTTTCCAATGATATTTCATTTTTGTAACAATTTTATTTTAATGATTTCTTTTTGTATCTATTTAAGTAGCCTATATTTTACATAAATTACAGGGCCAACCGTTTGAACTTGACTTCACGGGACCAATGGGGACATGTGGGATCCATATTCAAGTAAGCGTGCATCAATTGATCATTTGGTAGTTATACTTGACTTGGGAAAGTGAAGTATTGGGACGGTATGTGCATTGTTCTTCATTTCAAATGTTGAATATAGTTACTTTATTAATTAGTTTTAAGTATATGTCTTCAATTTCCACATAGCAACACTGCCAGCTATTCACAATGCTCTATTTGGTTCAAGATATATATCGATCGTGATATACCAGATCGTTTCATTCAAAACAAGGTTATTACTGTTTTGTTAATTCTGATAGTTCAACGATCGAATATTTTGTTGTTAGTAACAAAAATATTATTTTCGATTTTTGTAATGTATTTTAGGGTTTAACAGTGAGGGGTTTCAGTCGGTTGAAGATGCGGTGTTCTCACCGGAGGTAAAGGTTCAAACCATATCGAGTTTTTTTTGTGTGAAAAATTGTTGGATCGATTATGAATGTGAACAGGTATGTTAGTGATTTAGATTATTAAATATTAACAAACTATATTTAGCGTGTTTTGGTTATTAAATATAGTAAATTTGGACTATAAAATGAGATTCACATTGTATTGTTTTGGCAACAATACAAAGGATCCTGAAAGCATGGTTGGGCCTAGCATGCAAGGGTGTAACAAAAGAGTTCATGTTGAATAGGGAAAGAATCGAACCTGCTTTTATTTGCGAGGACCATGGATGTCGGTACATCGAGTAATAATAACCATTAACAAAGCCTATCCATTGTTTTTAATTTATGAATCTTATGTTTTTATTTTCTTATCAAATGTTTAAGGTCATTGTAAAGGCGATTGTTGAGTGGGATCACCTGTTGTTTTAACAACAACTTTTCTAAGGGCATCTTGCATGGGAAATGATGGAGAAGCATGGTATGGATCGAGGCATCTTGGCAGGAGGTTGGCAAGATAGTAGGCAAGAAATTTCTCTTTAAGATCTACTTCTCTAAGTACAATGTCAACTACAACAATCACACTTACCGGTGTGACGGTTTTTCTGATAATGTTGAATTTATCACTCATTTTAAGAAAGAGTTTTTGGATGAAGACATGATTGATGATGTGCCTGATGAGGTAAATTATCATATAACATATTGAATTATTACAAACATTCATCTTTTTAATGCCAACCTACATTTTATTAATGTTTTTGTTTATCGAGTTCAATCTCGAGTTTGCCACACCTTCTACTCTTATAAAGAAGGTAACAATGTCGATGCAAGTTTAAGCGTGTTGGATATGCGATCACCCTCTCGGACATAGTGATGCATCCGAGGTGGATCTTCGGTTCAAAGAAGGGTCGTGATTGATTGGCGTCAACTTCTTCAACAGTGAAATCATCGGCGATCTTGAAGCAGATGTGTTTGTTGATTTGGAAGAGATTGACGATAAACCGGATGGTGAAGAAGAATCTGAGACTACCCAAGATTTGGTTCAAGTCAAGATTGAACCTGCAGATTAGATCCAGCCTAACCACTCCATGGTTCCTATCATTTTGTTTCTTTATTTGGCATGATGCATTTTGCAAGAACAATTTGTATTTTTGAATAAGTTGTTTCAAACAATATGTTTGCTTTCTTATGAAAGCAATTGTTATTTTATAAGTATCATGGAGATGGAATTTGTTAATCAATTTTGCCACTTTTTGGCATTTTAATGCTGTTTATTTGTAGTTACCATTTGATTCATTGCTCTTTGGATATTTTACAACATTTAATTACACATTTAGGAAAAGTATGTTGAACAAAAACATAAATGTTATTATGGTCATGACAACACCAATTCAATATTTACATATGCAATACCAATGTTGCAAAAATCGTGAATCGGTAGTCGGGTGGTTGACCACCTAAACGTGTCGATTCGGTCAGGGATTAATGGATTGGCATTTCACGCAATTGTTTGGTATTTCGGAGACCAAACTAAAAATCTTAGATTCCAGCTTGCTATGTTTCCAAACCTCAATAAAGGCTCAATTCATATTATGATGCCCATTGTGCGTTATAAGTGAAATATACGATCCCCAAATTAAATATAATGCCTAAATTATTATTATTTTTAAAATAGATTTGCCGTTCATTCGATTTTTTTACGATCGGCCGATTTTGACCGATTCGGCCGATTTTTTGACTGCTTAGTGTCGATTTTTTCCTAGGCCGATTTTTTGACCGATTTTCAAAAATCGACAAGGTACTCGGCCGATTAACGATTAATCGGCGATTAATCGGCCGAGTTGACCGATTTTTGCAACATTGTGCAATACCATCCTAATATTCTTGCAAACATGGTTAACATTGATGAGAATTTTTGAAAAACAAAACTTCATATCTTAGATGTTATGTTTGAAACTTCTTAAATTAAAAATAAACAAACTCAAATCATTTGACACTTTAGGGGCATATTGGAATATTTAGACTCAAATGAATCAAGTATAATAGAATTTTGTTAGCACATGTAACAGTAGCATTGCTATTATTTGACACTTTAGGGGTGAATATGATTTTGGCAATTATCATATAAAAGCACAATGCTTTTAATGGTTATGTGGGAACTAAAGCCTAGTGAAGTATAACAAACACTCTAAAAAAGTACTGAACCCAAGACTATCATCCAGTTTCAAATGGGAAGTAACCCAAGTAAACTTCTTACTACAAAATGAAGTAAGCTCTTTAAACAATAACAAACACTCCTAAAGGGAATTAAGCTAATTAACAGATGACTACAAATATTACATCAACCATGAATTTGCAGTAGTTTAAAGTAGTTGATTCAACAACATTAGCAATAAGAATTGATTGTTAACATACGAAACATGTAGATAGCATATGGATAACACCTTAAATAACTTAGGATAATAGACGGATGTCATTATCATTGATAACGCTACACGCGTCGTTCGGGGTCAAAGGAACTTCCTTTTCGTCGAGCAAGTTTTTCAACACCCTAGGCAGTGAACCTAATCGTTGTAGTGTAGTATTAGGGTAAGCCACGGGTATTGATATCGTTCTCTAGGGAATAGGAATGCTAGTGAGAAGTTACTACGCTAAGGTTGGGGTTGAGGAAGATTATTTTTATCTTTTTTATGTTTTTAGGAAATTGAAAGGTACGAATCTCGGGGTTTGGATTTGGGGTTGGTATTTCTACTGATTACTCTACTTATCTAATTATCTAATCTAAGGTGTATGTAGTCTATGTCTAATTATTGTGTGCTCGTATGATAGTTTAAAGATGTGTTTACTTAGGTTTTACTACTCCTTAATTATCTCCTATTGGTGGTTGAATTGTTACGTCCTTATTCTTAGTTGCGTTGTGTGTCTAAAATTGTAGGGTATGCGTTTCTCCCTAACTCTTTGAACTTACCAAAGGGTCTCGTCTACAAAACCCACTAGGGATAATAAAATCTTACTCTAAGGCACTCTTTGGATGGTTTAGCTTACAACTACTCAAGGAGTTATATTCTAAGGTTCACAAAGATTTAATCAAGCATTAAGTACACAAGGAATGACCTATCGCATTACTAGATCATTAACCAACTAAGATAAGAGACAACCAATCAATATTCAATAATTAAGTTTCATATTCCCTAAGCAAACACAAAAGTAAATTAGCCGGACATGGAGAACATGCAAGCATACACACAAATAATCAAAGACATAATTGAATTAATGAAGTAAAACACTTATCTTGGTGTAAGATAGGGTTTGGAACCCTAAAATACTGTACAAGACAGCCTTGGTTTGGTTTAGGTTTTTACTCCAAAAGACTACCCACTAATACTGAAAAATTCGGATTCTATATATAAGATTACACATGCGACGGCGTCACCTTATGTTTTGTGACGCCGTCGGTCGCCGCCATGTAGGGTTTCGTCTTGGCTACGTTAGACTTTTGCGACGGCGTCACCTTGTGCTTGTGACGCCGTCCCTTTCGCTTCGACGCTGCCGGATTGAATCTAGGCCGCCTCGAGTTACGACGGCCTACTCTTTTATAAATTGACGTCGTCACTTGAAAATAGGAGTTTTGGCTTCTGTCCCGTCACAAAATCCTCCGACGGTGTCGCAGATAAGCGATGGACGCCGCACCTTATGTTTTCGGCGTGAAATTGAGTGTCTCGATTCTTGACTTTGGCCATTTTCTTCGTATATCCGCGCTTTTCGTCCAAATAAGTGCCATTACAGCAATTTGCCTTCAAGAGACCTAAAAGTGAAAAGGAACGATATTAAGCAATAACGGATACAAAAGTGATCAAATAAGGGCTTAAACGACCCCTCAAAAGGTACCTTTTAAAACCTTATCAAATATCCCTACACTTGGTATTTGCTTGTCCTTAAGCAAATGTGCTTTTAGCCAATTAATTTATAAGTTAGGGGTCATGAAGCATTGGTTTAAAACAGTCCACAACACATATAAGCCCCGCAAAAGTCATAACGAGCACGAAAATTACATACTAGCATCTCTCATGGGGTGTTTGGATACTCACATCTCTATCGGGTGTATATGAAATATAACAAGTTGGAAATGGAAGATAAACACTCATTAACCGGTCCTAGTGCATAGATTACCATAGGCTTGAGAATAGATCAAACCTCCATCGCTTTGGCGTAAGCACCTAGGAAAGACTATCAAAGAGGTCTTTAAAGGGTTGTAACGTTAGGCTTACGGTAGGGAAACAAAGGGTTTGGTGGGATAGGCTTTTTAGTGGTGGCAAGTCAAAAATCTCTATGTTAAATGCATACGAAGAATGGTGTTGCTAAGCCAAGACTCGACACTCTATACTTTAGCTAACAGAAATAAACAAACATAAATTTAAAGGATAGATGTAGGATGGTAGCCCGTATGTTTTTTTTTAACACTCTATTTTTTTCTTTTCTCTTTCTCTCTATATATATATACATATATATATATATATATATATATATATATATATATATATATATATATATATATATATATATTTTAATACACTTTTACTCTACCATCCTCTACGGTAACATCAAAATGATAGGGATTTATAGGCACATCCCTACACTTGAGTTTTTATTACTCTAACACTAATTTGACCCGAATTGAAAAGATCAAAACACTTGGGGTACATTATTACGCAAACAAAGGAAATTTGAATTTAACGTTCCCTTCCCGTCATTTCATAAACTTTAACTTTTCCCATGAATCCCAATCGTCCCAAAACTGTATACAAAGGATATGACTCGACTTAGCAACTCATGCAAGCAACCAGATAATTGAACTAAGGGTTTAGGGTGATAACAATAATGCACTAAAAGTGAGTGCATAAAGGGTAGGCTAAGGCGATTTGGGTGTATATTTGGGGGTAGGGTGTAAATAGTGCTCTTCATTGATATTCCGGAAAAACCGAAATATCACGAGAACCGCGAAAAGGATAGGCTCTTAGGGGTTAACTAGGGGTATCGTGTACTAAAGATGAGTACAATGCAAAGGGTGTGGGGGAATTACTCAACCGAGGTGGAAGAAGTAATTATATTACGGGTATCAAACAAGGGTTATCCTAATGCCTTTTATCATTTAGTTATTCCTAACTACATAAGTGTAGTCTTACTAGCGATCTCGGGATGCATCACAAAACAAGTTCTAGAATCTAATATACTACCGGATCACACTCTAAGCATTAAAGATGAATGCTTTAATTCCTACTAATCTAAGGGCGATCCTCACATTTTGGGTGGAATTTGGGTGGTAAAGGGTTTTTGTGCTAGCCATGCAACTTCCTATCCGTGAGACGCTTTTGTTAAAACTAAAGGCCCACTCCTATATGTTATGAAAAATTAAAAATTTGGTGCCAAAATTACCCTAACCGACATTTTCTCATGGTTTATTACACAAATACACTTGGACAAAGCAAATAATCAAGGATAAGCATAGTTTCAAAGTTCCCGTTTTATTTTCCCTCCCTACACTTAAACTGAACATTGTCCCCAATGTTCCCCGAAAGTATCAAAGTTATGATAATAGAAGGTAATAAGTACTCCCCTGATTAGCTCGGTAAGATCCGTGTGTGAAGTAGTGGTTAAATCCTTTCCAAGAAGAATTTATGCGTGAAAATCTCCTTCCAATCTTATGTAACTTCTTCTTGATAAATTAAACCTGCACACTTGAAGAAAAAAAACGAAACCTTCGCGTAAAATCGGTGGTAATAATATATATAAGACTCGATTTAAAACTATGATATAATGCTTGTGGAATGGATGTTTACGAAATTTCGGAAAATTAAGACCGAAAATTCCAAAAATTTATAAGTAGTACCGAAAACGAGAAAAAGTAATCGATGTTTTTACTCCTTCCTGACGCCAGTTGCGATCTGACGCCGTCAGTTATCCTGACAAAAACTGGCGATTTTCTCGAAAAAATTCTGGAAAATTTACATCTTTAGAATCTGGAAAAAAATTTCTGCAAAACATCCATTATGACTCGATACAAGCATTTGACTCGAACAAACACACATATATATCTTTTAGTTAATTGTTATTTTCATGTTTACGTTTCTTTTGAAAACGTGTGTAATCCTACCTACACTTATCCCTTATGTAAAATACCTTTATATGCAATTAAGATGAGGTTAAAAACAAAATAAAACATTTTTACAAATTTAAACATGAGAATAAACAATCAATAAAAGACATATGACACTAACAAGCAAACAATTAAGCATGGGTTGCCTCCCACGAAGCGCTTTTCTTTATTTAAGAGTCTTGTAGCTAGACTCGAGTCGCAGTTCTACATTGACTTCATTACCGTCATCTTCTTCCTTCATTTCCCATCGTCGAAAGGGTGTAAACGTTGTATGCTTACCATAGATTCCTTGCCCACGTCGTCTATTATGGTGACGGTTTTATCCTTTAGATTGGTTTCCTTCACTGTGAAAGGCCCAAACCATCTTGGTTTGTTTCTACCTCGTAATGCCCTTATCCGTGATTTGTATAGAAGTACTTTGTCTCCCTTTAGGAATTCCTTAGGGTTCTTTTGTGCCTTTGGTATCGAAGTGGGATTATTTCCTAACTTCTTATCGGGTTTCCCAACGTTTCATACAATCCTTGAACCATAAAGTCCCTAAGCCCTTTTTCCCAGTCATTAATCTTCTTCTTAACACTATTGCCAGGGGCTTTTCAATTTCCACCCGTAATCATTTCCATGATCTTAAGAGGATACCTTGGGATGATGGGTATCCTAGCGTACCCCTTCCCACTTTTGAGTATCATGATGCCCTCTCCGCATTTGATGGTTGACTTGGCGGTGGCCAGAAATGGTGTCCCAAGAATGAGGGGAACGTTTTTATCTTCCTCAACATCAATGATCACGAAATCCACCGGATAAACGATATTAGCCACCTCAATTAGAACATCCACCGCGATTCCTATGGGATGGACATAGGTGTGATTAGCTAAGGAAAGTCTAAGATCGGTCTTGGCTGGTTTCTCCTTAGTTAACTTATTATAGATTGATAATGGCATTATGTTCACATCAGTCCCCTGATCGGCTAAGGCATTTATATTTTCAATATCACCTATGCTACATGGTATCACGAAATTCCCTGTGGTGTCTCGTTTTTGTTAATGGTTTTTTTATGACCAACTCATACAGGGGTCCCATAGGTAAGGCGTCATACTCTTCTTCTATCATTTTTCCTTCAAGGGCTTCCCTAAGAACTTCATTGTACCTAAAGTTGTTTACTTGGTTTGCAATGGTTTTTTTGTTAATTTCGTGCTTAAGGTAGTACTCAATGGTCTCGTGCTCATCATTAGCCACAGACTCCTCCCTGTTGCTTTCCTCAGTTTTCCTCATCTCAACCCTTGCATCCTCGGGCATAATGGAAACAAGGCGTTAACAAACTAAGTGGGAGGACAATCGTTGCTTCTTACTAGTACCTTTTTGGGAACTTTTGTTTTGGTATATTCTATTACCAAATTCATCATTTCCGTCATTTTCGCTTGCATTTCCTCTCTCTGCCTATAAACCTCCTCTTCAAATTTGGCTAATCTCTCCGTATGAGCTGCCATCTACTCCCTCATTTGTTCCTTGAAGCTTGGTGAAAGTGGTATTGGGGAAGTAGAACGGAAGCACCTTCGAATTTGGGTTTTGCTCACGACTTGGGACCTCAAAAAGTGTGGGGTGGTTGGTGGAATTGGCGGATTTGACTTCTCGAGGAATTTGTACGGGACTCTTTTGCCTTTCCATAAGATAATCAATCCCTCTCTCAATGGCACTCATTTGCTCCTCGAGGGCGGAAGATTCAAAAGGAGTTGATATGGCATTAACTACGTTAACCGGAGTTTCGGAGATTCATTCCATCTTCGTAGCTTTGATCGAAAGCTCCTCTATAATATCCCAAGATTTCTCTGCATTAAAGTCGTTTGAGCCTTCCACCGCGCTCGATCAAAGGATCGTCGAGTGATGAAATCGGTATGGTCATAGAAGATTTGGATTTGAAGCCAAAGATCAATGCCATGATGGGGAAGTCTACTGAGTAGGTCCTTAAATCGAGTCCATGCTTTGTAGAGAGACTCACCTTGGAGTTGTTGAAACGTCAAGATGTCTCGCCTAAATTTAGTGGTTCTCCCCGGTGGGAAAAATTGAGCAAGGAAGCGAGAGGTAAGATCATCTCAACTTGAGATGGAGCCGGCGAAGTCACTCGCCAATTACTAGCTGGTCCCGAGAGAGAGAATTGGAAGAGACGCAGGCCAGTGGTCTCCCGTAGTAGCATCAAGGTCGATGGAATCGACAATTTTAAGGAAATCCCTTAGATGCTGATTTGGATCTTCGAAGCGAAGTCCATGGAATGCACATCTGTTTTGCACCAACCGGATGGTGTCGGATCGCAGGGCGTAGTTTGGGCTTGGTCGGGAAGCTCAATGGTGTTCCTATAGCCTAGGTGGCTTGGTCTCGAGTATTCACCAAGAGTATGGGCTCTTGGCGGGTCAATTGGTGGTGGGTTGATGAATGGTGGGTGGTTATCACCTTCCATGATGAAAAGTGACGAGATTACGAACAAAGGTCACGAAGAAGGGGGATAGACTACGAGAAAGCTAAAAATGAGAAAAAAGTTACTTGATAGGAATCAAGCAAAGAAACCTAAACGAGGTGGACTACTAACTAGCTATTCTATTCCCCGGCAGCGACGCCAAAAACTTGATAACGCTACACGCGTCGTTCGGGGTCAAAGGAACTTCCTTTTCGTCGAGCAAGTTTTTCAACACCCTAGGCGATGAACCTAATCGTTGTAGTGTAGTATTAGGGTAAGCCACGGGTATTGATATCGTTCTCTAGGGAATAGGAATGCTAGTGAGAAGTTACTACGCTAAGGTTGGGGTTGAGGAAGATTATTTTTATCTTTTTATGTTTTTTTAGGAAATTGAAAGGTACGAATCTCGAGGTTTGGATTTGGGGGTTGGTATTTCTACGGATTACTCTACTTATCTAATTATCTAATCTAAGGTGTATGTAGTCTATGTCTAATTATTGTGTGCTCGTATGATAGTTTAAAGATGTGTTTACTTAGGTTTTACTACTCCTTAATTATCTCCTATTGGTGGTTGAATTGTCACGTCCTTATTCTTAGTTGCGTTGTGTGTCTAAAATTGTAGGGTATGCGTTTCTCCCAAACTCTTTGAACTTACCAAAGGGTCTCGTCTACAAAACCCACTAGGGATAATAAACTCTTACTCTAAGGCACTCTTTGGATGGTTTAGCTTACAACTACTCAAGGAGTTATATTCTAAGGTTCACAAAGATTTAATCAAGCATTAAGTACACAACGAATGACCTACCCACTATCGAAAAATTCGGATTCTATATATAAGATTACACATCGACGCGTAACCTTATAGTTTCGCGGGACTGGCCGTGGTCGCCGTCATTGGGGTTTCGTCTTGGCTCACGTTAGACTTGCGACGGTGTCACCTTGTGCTTGCGACGCCAGTCCTTCTTTCGCCTTCGACGCCGATTGAATCTAGATGCCGCCCGTCGGGTTGGGCGTGAATTTCCGCTTATTCTTTTATAACTTGACATCGTCACTTGAAAATAGGAGTTTTGGCTTCTGTCTCGTCACAAAATCCTCCGACGCTTCAGATAAGCTGATGGCGCCGTCACCTTATGTTTTCAGCCACTGAGTGTCTCGATTCTTGACTTTGGCCATTTTCTTTGTATATCAGTGCCTTTTCGTCCAAATAAGTGCCATTACAGCAATTTGCCTTCAAGAGACCCAAAAAGTGAAAAGGAACGATATTAAGCAATAACGGATACAAAAGTGATCAAATAAGGGCTTAAACGACCCCTCAAAAAGGTACCTATTAAAACCTTATCAATCATGTATCCAGACATTATTAAACTTAACACATAACCAAACTAGAAAAGTCTTGATATTAAACATAGATTAAAAAGACACAAACCACTGAAGCCTTAAAACAAAGACGATTCTTCGCTTCAATACCCTTCATTCAACACATATCAAAGATTGGAACAAGCACAGGAAACTCGGGATCAACTGTCTCCACCAAATCTGTCATCACGTCAACCAGCTGGAAGCATATCATTTTGTCTTTCTTGAAATGGCATTGCCTGTTGATATGTTTCCATTTGTCCTTTGCAATCATGGTCAGATGGTTCTTTCTCACCTTCCGCCTCGGGGTCTTTTTTGTGCCACCGTGGCGAAAAATTGCGTTGTCAAACGTGTACAGTTTACTCTTCTCAACATACTTGGCAGGTACAATCTATAGTCAAATATAAAACCACAACATGCTCCTACTTTTAAGATAACTGAACCAAAACTTAAATATAGAAACACTGACATGCACTAGCAATTATAGCTACTTACCAAACGGTTTCTATCTATGACATATGCTAGCATTGGTGTGTAAAAACATGCATCTTCGTTCCTGTGCTGATCATGGCCTTTTCAGTCGCATATGTGAAACATCCTTGGATCTATATTGCAATTTATTAACAAAAAATATTAGAATTAT
Source organism: Chrysanthemum makinoi (assembly GCA_910596185.1). Classification (NCBI taxonomy): domain Eukaryota; kingdom Viridiplantae; phylum Streptophyta; class Magnoliopsida; order Asterales; family Asteraceae; genus Chrysanthemum; species Chrysanthemum makinoi. Next base: position 69,709,514 of record OU343219.1, on the reverse strand, counting down.
GTAATTATATATATAATAAGGTACATAAATAATGATAAAGTTGCTAACAATAGCGGAACATACCTTTGTCCAGGGGACCTTGATAGATAGGAAAAGCATCATGCAATTCTGTTCTCGGGATGTCTTCAAAGCCTAAACCAAGTCCATCCCTTCCAAAAGTAATCATATTAATGACTGCACCACCAAGATTTGTGAAAACCATTGGTTTCCCGCGTACCAGGTGTTGACTCTCAACAACAGTATTACAACCATCTCCATAAAACAAGTTTGTATATATTTTCGGATGATCGTTCTCGAATATGAACACGACGATGGTTTACTATTGCTAAATTCATTCCTCCCATCCGAATATCATATTCGTTAGTCACTATATCTTGCAGGAAATATCCGGGAAGCAACTACACACAATTATAAATAATCAAAATATTTACACACTAAACAATACTTATAGCAACTTAACAAACCAAGTTAAAAAAAAGATTAGTTTGTGTATGCTTACCGGAGAACGTCCAAGATTCTGCCCCTGAAACACTAAGCATCTCATTTGCCTGCTGCCTATCTCCCTGCTGTCATATCCACCGCATTCAACACCAGCATGATTGTAGGCAGTTACGTAATAAGTATATTCTTCTTCCTTGATAAAGTGTAACATTCCCACATTTGTGTACCTACTGTGTTCCACAAACTTGGCCCACTCATCTCCATATAATTTGTAATGGTTTTCTAAATTTTGTTTGATCCGTACTTTGTGTTTTGTTCCATGGTTGTGTATTAAGTACAGCCACGGCATTCCATTGTAGAAGCTTTTAGTGAACAAAGACGGTAAACACTGACAACGCAAACAAGATATAACTATTATTTCTTTATAAACAGTCTAACAATATACAACTTTAAAATTATGACCTTATGCATACCGACTTTCCTGAAACTTTGCTTTGTTTACATCAAAAACAAATTGAAGACTCATCCTGTCAAATTATCATTAACATAAATAATATATTAGCTAAATGACTCATTTAGTAAGAACAATCAAAACAAATTTAACCAATCAGACCCTATGCATAACACAAATATCAAAACAATGATCCATTTTAAAACATATGAATCACTTTACAAATATAAATTTGCATATCGTATATCATAAATACACAAATGGTTTAGGTTGAGTCACAATATTCCTTAGGTGAGTATCTTTATACCTTTATAAAAGTTATACACTAAGACTACACTTTCTTTTTTCCATAAACTTTCGACTATATGATTTCACCCAATAATCATAGCATACATACCATCTAACAAAAATAATGGAGGCGATATCGTCTTATTGTCTTAACTAACTTTTAAACAGAACATACACCATGGATCATATAGTCAACATATATTAGCTAAATGAGTGATTTAGTAACAACAATCAAAACAAATATAAGCAATCAGACTCTATGCATACACCATATATCATTAATCAATATATATGCTTGAAGACACCATAGATCATTAATCAACATATATTCTTGAAGACTTTTATCCATATCTAATAGAGTTTATACAAACTACAAAACAAAAAATCTTTCAATTTAAGTCTTTTTTATCAAATAAGAAACCGCATATCCCAAGCAACTAACTATGTATCAACATACTATAAATCACTACAATCGTAAAGCATAAGAATCAACCTAAACCCTAAACCGTTGCTGTTGACTATATTATAGTTGTCATTATTACTTACATGCAGATCAAAAGAAAATTAACAATAAAATTATTAGATTTTTTTTAGATCATTACCTGTTCTTGGTACTAACTTTGCAACAGTGCTTGCTTCTCAATGAATGAGGTGTGTGTGAGATTTCATCCACCACCGTTTCATTTATCAAGGCAAAGTTGATATTTTAAAGATGCAACAATCATTAACTTTGAAAAATACACGTTTAATATAAATGCCATATTTGTAAGTATCTTTGTTATCTTTGTATACAAGTGAAAAACCATTGACCCAATGTTAGACCATTGTATATCAATAAATCATAAAATAGGCAACCCAATGTATAACATTTTGCAAACACATTTCGTGTTACTTACACAAACATACTTGCCTAACCATGTACAAAAGTCTTATTAACACAAGAGTATTTCAATGTAATATTTTGTTACTAACTATATTTAAGCATGTAGAATAGTCTTCTTAACTATTATAATTACAACTTCTTACAAGATCAATCCAGATACATAATATGTATACAAATTAGTTGATAATATAGATCATCCAGATACATAATATTATGTCTGTGGCAATTTCAAACCATACTGAAATATTACATCCCAAACATACGACACATTAACTTATAACCGCCTTACGACAATGGTTAATCAAAACACTATTATCAACTTCACAAGAACCCATAAATTATACATAAAGAAGCAAATAAAACAAGTCATTAAATATGTTCCAAGCCTTCATCATAACAGTTTCTGCTGAGACAGTACCAAAATACATCAAATACCCAAAGCAGCTTCTTCTAACATATGGAACAATGGAATCATCACCGGTTTACGTGCATCAACCGTTTGAGCATCATCTTTGACCATCCTCATAAGTTTGAACCTTCCCGTTTTGTCTTTCTCCCACTCACACCTCTTCTCAATGGTCTTCCAATTAGTCTTTATGGTGACATGATTTTTGCTATTTGGCCTGTCGGAATGTTTTTCCCAATCTACGGTCACATAGACAGATTCATCATGGTGTATCAGAACTGCGTTGTGGTACTTATACATTTCATAAGGCCCCACAAAATGATGTGGTATGGTCTGCATTCAACAAATGAATGTCGAATAGGCAATATAAGTAAAGACATCTACTATTCACAAAAAGATGATACTATAAATGAATATCGAACATTGTTGCAAGAAAAATATGATACGCTTACCAGCCAACCTCTTCCAGTTACGTAATCCAGAACATCTTGATAAAAGCAGTCTTTCTCATCATCATGGTTGGAGTGATTAAACCAGTCACATTTATGTTTCATGCGAGGATCTACAATTTGAAGATTCCAATGACATTATAAGATGCAACTATATTATTTAAAATCTTTAAAAACAACGAAACACATGTTTTTAAGAATTAAAATGTAATAAACATACCTTTTCTATTGGGCTTCTTGAACGGTATCGTCGTTCAAGATTACACGCGTAGGTTCTCCAAACGCATTCCTAAGCCAGATCAAAAATGAGATCATCGAGACAGTAGCTTCCTCAATTTCAGTGAACACCATACGCGATCCAATCTTCAGCCTTCCAAAAACCAAGAATCCCATCCCGTTCCACGAAAATGGCCGTCCGTGTTACCAGGCAGATCAATGCGACGCTGTGGATGATCTCGAGGCCACCCACCATAACTCTCACTTTAATTTGTGGCAGAAATTGATGAGTGCATAACTAGTAAATATAATGTTGTTATTTGTTAGTATCTATTAAACATAGTTTATTCAGTTTTCATTAAACTATGACCATCAATATATGACTGATGAAGTACTTACATCTGACATGTCAAGGTTTCCTAAACTTCCAAAGCATCTTCTTTGATGATTTCCTATATCAGGATTCAAATATCCACCAATTTCAACACCAGCATTGTCATAGGCAGTGACATAGTACATGTCTTCTCCTTGACGATGAAATGTAGTATTGCCATGTTCTGGTAATGGCTGTCATCAACAAATTGCTTCCATTCATTCGATTGCAGGGCATAACGGTTGTTGCTTACTTTCTAGAGCCATACTTTGTGCATTGTACATCTGTTGTTAATTAAATATAACCATCTGGCCTGCGGCGCAGCTCATCCGAAAACACACTTGGTAGGATCTGCATTCAAAAACGTATTACGTAAATTTATTTTCAGTTTCGTGATATCTATATTTGTAAATTTAGTATGATATCTATTATAAGTAACAATGGTTACAAATTACCTACAGTGTTTGAAAGTTTCGTGTGTTCGCCTCCACGATAAATTGAGTGGTAATTCTATTTAATCAAAAAAGAAACGTGTATTTTCAAAAACTTAGCAAAGCTACATGTTTGTTTCAATAACCCATCTTAACCTACAATGTTATTTCTGAATATTGCCCTTTTAATCTAAATAACCATTTTTGTATTCAATAATAAAGCAGGCTACTAACACAAGTATTATTCGCTCATATTGAAAGTACGTTATTTTTAGTTTTCCGCATGAAATATAAGTTTCAAACCGTTATCATACTGCAACATGCTTTACGAAATCTATATGCCGACATCGTATGATACTTTATCTATCTTCCTTTCATCGTATTAATGCATAAACTTACTGCCTTTTACTTTATCAATAACTATGATGTGCTCACCGTGTGCAAGTTTTAAAAATTAATAAACACGAATTATCCGGCAATTACTATAAACACATACGAGCAAGTATACTAGTTCGCGATAGCAAAGGTGGGTAAGTCGAGATCGTCCTAAGAGATTTGCTTTTGAATTTGTTTTAAAAGATTGGTAACAAGAAAGCTTTGTCAAGGCTCTCTCCAAAAATTAAGGTTTAGTGAAAATCAATATTAAGAAACATATACTTGTGTGTAGTCTATAGGCAATCATAGAAAGTGTTCATGAAGGCTTGGTGTAAACTCTTGATGTGATGCACAAATCATAAGCAAATGATTTGCAACCGATGGTTTATGTTTTGTAAAATCATTTTAAGAAAAATAACATGTAGGTAATCCTTTCGGTCCATATCCTAATGATTATCCTTTAGAAAATCCATTTGTTTGTAAAATGTTCTTATTAAACTCGTTCCTACGAATCTTTCGACCTTTCTTGATGAAAATGTTTCTAGTCTTGTTTCAATAAGTAAACATGGTGGATGTCAATCACCATATCCCCATACTAGTTTGTCACTTAACTTTTTGGAATAAAACACAAGAGAAATCCTTGCGGTCCTTTTTCTTAAGACATGTTTTACCGACAAATCAAACAATACTAGTAGTTTTCCAACAAACTCATTCAAACAAGATCATATACATGCATCACATATAAGAACACTAGTATGATTTCCTACATCCTTACACACAAGTATATTCAAGAATTACTCCATGACAATCATAACAAAACACAAGTAGTAACAAGGTAATTCAAATAATTCAAGAGAATAGAAATTCATCATAAGTTCCATAGAATACCTAAGCTTTTGGATTACAAGAATTAGAAATTGTGGAATATAGCAACCACACCGCATCGTCTAGTCTTAACCTACAACTCCGAATGATCAAACAATGGATGAGAATTCGTCTCTCCAACCTCCTGGATATTTTACAGCAGTAACAAGACTTTTGGGATGAATAATAAGAGTTGGTAATAGCTTTGGTGTAAACTATTACACTTTGGGTTGTGTCACACCTAGACTACTAAGTCTAGGTTCATTATATAGCTAAAGAACCTTAAGTAACTCGCTAAAAATGTCCCATACAAGTTAATAACATGAAATGATCGGCCTCCAATGATTTTGGGGAGTTAAGACAACATTAAATGACAATTGGTGTATACTCGTTAGGCAACAATCGTTGAGAACCTGGTTAGTGTTGTCCTCCTTAAGCCAGGATGGGTCCAACCGAACGGTTGGGCGCCTCCTCTACCCCCAAACTTGACTTTTGTTGACTTTTCTTGATTTGCGCCTTTTTCTTTGTTTTCGCTGATGATTTCCAAGATGAAACTTGATCTTTACTTGTTGTAGATACTTAGAAATCATTGCGCTTCCTAATCATTGAGTTCAAGAGCTTCCTTACTTGACTTCCTTCCTCGGGAATTCTCCAAACGTACATGAAATCTCCATTTCTTCATCTTTTGCGAAACCTGGCTACATTCACATACAAATACGCATCTTTTGCACTTTTGCAACAGTTATGAGTAAATATAGCTGATTATTATACATAAAACCAACAATAACGCTACTAAAAACATGTTCATTTTGAGCGTTATCAAATTCTCCCATACTTAAGTTCTACTCGCCCTCGAGTAGGTCTAACATTTGCAAAAATTGATTTCAATGGTCTTGATACCGTGGTTCCGAAAATTTAACAATCATCTCAAAAGAAATAATTATTAATTTGCTTTAAATATGTGAAAACTTTAAAATGAACCAAATAACTTTAGATAACACAACTAAACACCTCACGAATGATTTTAAGAATTCGCTCAATACTCATATATTGGTGGGTATGTGTAAATCACTCAATGCCTAGTCATGATCAATGCTTTTTACCATAAGCTTGTACAAGTATCAAAACAAATAAAAAAAATTCATCAAAGAGGGCTTTTATTTGGGTTATAACGTTAAGGCTTTGGGTTTATAAATGCTGTGGATAAGGCATGTTATGGTTTATGAAATTGGTGTTAAAAGAAAAATAAAGTCAAGTCTAAACCTTTATGTTGCTAGCCATCATACAAACCACAATCCCGAAAATGATTATATCTTCCTCTCCTTCACATATCGATCTCCAAACATATATAACTCAATTTAGCTCATTGGCTAATCAATATTCTTCATATAGCACATTGGCTATAACCATTTTTTTTAATAGTTCCCCCACACTTAGTGTAAGCATACACCACAAAAAATAGAAACGAGAAAGACGTCTCCTTCATCTTTGTTGGAGAATGGTACACACATATGACAAAGTGTAGCTTCTTCATAATCATCAAAAACAATCCAACACTCCAAAAAACTAACAACAAACCAATAGACATGACATGGGTTGGTTAAGGTTTAAGGTGTAAAATATTTTTGTATTTTTCTTGATTTAAACAAGAATGAAAAGATTGGCTCGAAGGGTGTAACTAAGGGTATCTAGTGCTAAAAATGAGCAATAACAAATGGGTCCATATAAGGTGGTTAACTAACCGATATGGTTAGCAAAAAACATTAGATGTAAAATGGAAGGCCATTTGGGTTAAATCCTACGATGCCTCTTATCATTTGAACATATTTTTATCACTCGAAAGTGATTTTAACCGTAATGCATAACAAGTACAAGTTCTAGAATCGACATAATCACCGGCACACTCATAGCAAATATAAAACAAAAGATGTGTTTTATACAAAAAGAAACCTCACAATTTAGTGGAAAAAGGCTATAATGCGTGCTAGAAAATGCTATCGAATCCAAAATGAATTACTTCCGTAATTTGGTTCAAATAAAAAATTTTCAAAAATCTCATTTTACTATTGAAATACCCAAGTTGTTCTATTAATATATCTTAATAACGTGTGAAAACAGCTAGACAACCAAGTGTGATTTTCTACTAATTACTTAAATCCAAAAACTTTACCTAAAAATCAAAAATAAGACTAAGAAAACTAAAAATTTTAAAAATCGTATCATTTTTCCTATTTTCTTCCCTCCCCCATATTTAAGTTTTGCATTGTCCTCAATGTAATAAAATGAAATTCAAAGTAAAGAAAATGGGAAAAAGAAATAGTCAAAAGAATACCACGGGATAGAATATGCAATATGCATATTGGGTCGTAAGCAAGCATGTGAGTTATCCAACTCCAAATATTGACCAACAATAAGCTTCCATCACATCCATCCTACAAACAAACTGAAAAATATGCACAATACACAAAATAAAACAAACAAACAATCCAAACGCTACTTAAAAAAATTAAAAATAAACAAAGTATGATAATCATCCTAAAGAAATAGTTAAGAGATAGAGATAGAGATAATATTGTTCGACACATAATAAACATTGTTTTTTTTAATCACAATCCAAGAATGATCCACGATCATTCGTCATCCTCACTCATCTCATCACCTTCATCTTCATCGCTTTCGGTCTCATAGTTCTCCTCCTCATCAAATACTATGTAAACCTTCCTCTTCTTCTTCTTCTCCTTTGCAGCTCCCGATGAAGATCCTCCAACATCATAGCTAGATCCTCCAACTTCTGGTAATCTACCATATGCAGGTACTGGGTCGGGAAATGGTGCATAACCAGGATATGGGTACGGATATGGTCGATATTAGATGAGGAAAAGGATATGGTGGAACATTGGGTGGGTTGTAGGGTGGCAACTCGTAATTAGCTTCTTGAGCCATGTGTTGAAAGAACGGAATTGAATAATCATTAATGTAATTGTTCCTCAACATCATCGAATCTCTCCAAACATCCCTACACTCAATTTCATTCAAATGTTGGTTCCACTCACCCCAAACGGTCAAAACTACTAGACGAACCCGTTTGCACGTTCCCATCGGACATTGCCCATTGGCACATTTCCCTGCGTGGTTGTTGTTGTTGTTGTTGTTTTGTGGTTCAATCCATGCTCCCACTTTTGTCCTCCCTATTCAAAGCTATACCAAAACTGATTGCATTCCATATCTCACTAATCTTTGGCTCTCCACACTTAGCCAACTCATTGCTATTGTAATACCCAAGATTCCTTGCCAACCTCGTCGCACCTAATGGCCTCTACAAATATTTCTATTTTTGTCCTTTGATTCCCGGCTCTCCTAGACAAATACTCGGCTATGAGCCAATCTGCATTCCCATCCTTAGTCTCTTCTAACAACATCATAACCCACAAGTCCGGCTTATGGCATTTGTCCCTGCTTCCAACTCTATGAAACGGTCCCCCATACTAGCAACTTGTGTGTAGCACTCTCATCAACGGATTCCTCAATGGTTGCAGCATTCCTTCTGTACAAGACTGATCTCCCACACCATTCCAGTACGACGAGATACTGGTAATCTTTTCAAACTCCTAAGCCTGAAAATGAGCTTCAAACAATCGATGATTAATCTCATCCGGTTCATACAAGCCAAGAGCAACAGCAAACCCGGCAATGTGATGCTTGATCCTGCCCACAAAGCCTAAACCAAACCACAAACTTCATCACGATGTTCCAAACATTGACCTGTATCTTCAAGTACATGGTCGAAAAGAACTCCATACACCATTCACGATAAACCTCTTCATTTATGCTAAAATCTCTTTCCCATGATAAATCATCAAAAGAATCCCCATTAACCGGATAGAAATAAGACATCCGCATCATATGCCGTAACTCATTTTCACACTCATATTCGGCAAACAAATCCCAATCTATCAACCTTGGAACCAAAACTGTCCTATTTTGCAACTTGACAAACTTTCTCTAAATGCATGTTTATCCTCATTGGTGATCTCTTAAACTTCAAGTTTGCATTCCCTTCAGCCTTCAAGCTATACGTAACCTTCTTCCTTGCGTTCCTTTGGCAATACTTGGTAACAATAGGTTTAGTGGACACCCGTGTCGAACTTGACACTACACCACATTTCTCTGTAGAAATCATAAATATAAGTCAATATAAGAGTATTAGAACAAACGATAAGGTTTATAGAAGCCTCTAAGGTCTAGTTCAAAAATCTGAAAATTTCCAAAACAGAACGTGGAACCGGATCGGTTGAGGAGCAACCGATCTGGCTCCTCTCGCGACCTCACTCTAACCGTTCGGTTGCAGTATGCAACCGAATCGGTTACTCAGCTGCAGAAGGCTTTGGTCTTCCAATCTACTTCCCCCTAGATTCTTCTAATTCCAATTCACTCCTAAACTGCATTCTAACATCAACAATCATTCCCACATCCTCAAATTGCTCTTAATTCTTCCAATATTGCTTAGAACTATCAATCTTAACTTCAATTTTCAATCACTTGTTCTAATCAACAATGTGGCATCTAAAATTCATAAAAAACGCATCATCTACCAACTAGGAATCATCAATTGCAACTTAATTTGATTCAATGGCACAACCTAATTAAATCCGAAAATTCAATCATCTAATACTCATTCCATGTTGAATCAATCACTACAATTCTTTTTGCAATGCATTCCTATATCAATTACCCACTTAATTCTAAAAGATTACAACTTAATTCGAATTCTATCAAAAACCCCAAATTAGTGACCTAATTTGCAATTCGAATCAAACACTCTAACTAAACCTTAATTAAGTTAATTGATTGCAGATGCTTACTTGTTTAGGTGCCATGATGATCTTCTAAAACTCTTACAATCTTCAAACAACTTCTAATGGTCGAATTTTGTGAAACCCAGATGGAGGATTAGTGTGTGTGTGTGTTTTTCTGGAAAAATGAATTTTTTGTATTTATACTTGCATGCAACCGTTTCAGTCATGGACATAACCATTTCGGTTTGCATTTTTGCAGAATTTTTCTTTTTTTTTTCACTTTACTTGGGCATTTTACCTTCCAAGCAACAATCGTTTACTCAAAAATCCGATTAAAGATGCACACAACCTTTATCCAACCATTTGAAAGTTTCAACAACATCTAATCTCAAAAACTAAATCATCATAACTTAAACTAAAACTCAAAATGCATTGATTAAAATAAATTCAAACCAAATAATAAGAAAAATAAAAATCAAATGAAAAACAAAATCCCTAAGTGCATAAAATAAAATTTCATCAAAAGATGAAAATCAAGCAAACAATTGCTTGTTATTATTGTTGCATTGTTCTTCTCCTTATCACTCCTCAAAATACTCATGCCTTAAGATATCCTCACTTTGGAATTTTCCAGTTAACTCACAGTATGTTTCATGAGTTTTGAATTTCCTAACAAATCTTCTCCCATCCGGGCATAGTATATCAAATTTGACGTGCCATTCCCCGTCTCCATCCTCTCTTTTGTACACACTTGACCCCTAGGGTCCCCATTCCAAATTTTTAAGTTGTACCGGTAGAGAACCTAAGAAATCTGTGAGCTTCTTGTAAACAAGGATGTTAAATGGATTGCAGAAGGCTTCCACCGCGAGTGCACGTTCCATTTCATCCTCAATATCAAAATATGGTGGAGCAAGCGGTCCATACATAGCGTTTCCATAGACATCATGTCCAACTTCGAAGCATGTTAAGTCATCTTCCCCATCAAAGAGTTCCAAATCCTCCACAAATTCTAACACTTTACCCCTAGGGTTGAGATAATAAGTTTGATTTGAGATCCCATCATCGATTGTCATCGTCCCCCTCCCCATATCTATAATCTCTCCACATGTGCCTAGGAAAGGTCTCCCAAGTAGAAGAGGTAGACTCTAATCAACCGGTATGTCTAAGACTAGAAAATCGATCAAGTAAGGTTGGTAGCCAATTTGCACTCTTACATTTTTCACTTCCCCATCGCCTTTGCTTGGGATTTATCCGCCATGGTTAGTTTGGAATGATTTGGTTGGGGTTTACTTAGGCCCAACGTCTTGAATAGTGGATAAGGAATAACATTGACGCTTGATCCCGTATCCGCCAAAGCATACACCGGAGTGGTCCCGTTAACTTTTATAGGCAAAACAAAGTTACCTGGGTCACTCTCCTTACGTGGCATACCCCGAAATAAGATCATATCCCTATCCTCATCCGATAGATCCTTATCTTCCAACCTTGATCTTGCTAACATAACCGCGTCTAGCTTTTTGCGGTATAGAACATAATCTTGTAGCACTTCAATTACCGGCTTCTTCTCATTGAGTTCGAGAAATTTTTGTTCAAGGTTTGCTAAGATGGCTTCCTTTTGGTCTTGGGTTAAAGGTTTGAAGGTGTTTGTTGAATTGGGTGGTGAAGGTGTGTAATCATGGGTCTTGTTGGTGGTAGATGTGGTTGGAGTTAATTTATTTGATGAGGTTTTCTTTCTACCAGCCTTCCCCATCTTCACAATTTCCACACCCTCCTTCTCCATGTTAGCACATAATTCCACAAGCATTTCATTCACTTCCTTCTCCTCTTCCAAGTCGGTAATGTTGATTCTCATCTCACCTAAAGAAAAATCCACTTGACATTTGGTTGTCACAAGAAAATCTAGCCCAAATCAAACATCCGGCTCATCCGCGTTTCTTTCTTCCAAGACAACAAAATCCACCTCGAAAATATGACCATGGATATTAATCCAAAGATTCTTAACCATTTTTCTCCCATAAGCTTCATAATCCAAACGAACGTGGCCAATTTGATCAAGGACTTTGTCCACAATATAATTTCCCCCGTAAGCCATGTTCAATTGAGCATCCCACGCGCTCACCCCTTCGACACTACAAGGTGTCCCGAACCTCATAAGTGTTGAATCGTACCCCGTTAGAGGTGCTTGCGTGAATATCACGACTCTACTCTTTTTAGGAACTTGAACTTTGTTCTCTCCCATTTCTTCCACACATTCCGAATCAATAGCCAACTCCTTCTTACTTTTTTCCAAAATATTCCCAATCTTCTCCAACGAGTTTCCGGTGTCCTTAAACATCTCATCCAAGTTACGTAGGTACTCAGAAATTTCGCTTAAACTATCCATAATCAACTATCTAACAAAACAAAACAAAACCAAAGACAAACATCCAAATCATTAGCGTTAGAGTTAGTAAAAATCAAAACAACTACATAAACATATTCTAAACAAGTAAAGACACTTATTAAGACTAAAAACACAAGCTAAAACTTAAAATAGAAAAACTAGAAATTTATTTACCGAGAGCTCCAACCGTTTCGGTTGGCCCTCCAACCGATTCAGTTAGTGGTAAGCTTCAGACCAAAATACCCTACCGATCCGGTTGCGGGTTGCAACCGAACGGTTGGAATAATTTTCCAAAAATATTAAAAAAAAAAAAAAAACTGAAATTAACTAAACCTATTAATTATAAATTAATTAAAGACAATTAATTATACTTAAACTCTAGATAAATGTGTCTACTCATTATCCTTATTAATTAAAAATATTAATTATGCTAATTAACCAAAAACTACATTAACTAGATTAACTTAACTAATTATTAAAACCACTAAACTCATAAAACTGAAAATTAACTGAATTAATTACTGTAATAAAGACAATATTAATTAAAAAGTTAAATAAAACTAAAAATGACTTAATACCATAAAATCTAAAAGTTACTAAAACAAGAATAAACAATCTATAAGACAATCTATAAAAATCAAAAATGACAAGAAATAAGCTATAAACTATAACACAAACAATAGATAAACTAAAAAACTAGAAAAATCAATAATTATATATTTCCGAGAGCACAAACCGTTTCGGTTGGTCCCAAAAACCAATTTTTTTTAATTATTTAATTATTTATTTATTTTTTACTTATCAATATGAAATCTGATTCTTATATTACCAATTTTACAGAAACGAAACAAAATCAAAAATACTCAAATCTCCGGCAGCGGCGCCAAAAACTTGATGTGCTCACCGTGTGCAAGTTGTAAAAATTTCTAAACACGAATTATCCGGCAATTACTATAAACACATACGAGCAAGTATACTCGTTCGCGATAGCAAAGGTGGGTAAGTCGAGATCGTCCCAAGAGATTTGCTTTTGAATTTGTTTTAAAAGATTGGTCACAAGAAAGCTTTGTCAAGGCTCTCTCCAAAAATTATGGTTTAGTGAAAATCAATATTAACAAACATATACTTGTGTGTAGTCTATAGGCAATCATAGAAAGTGTTCATGAAGGCTTGGTGTAAACTCTTGATGTGATGCACAAATCATAAGCAAATGATTTCCAACCCATGGTTTATGTTTTGTAAAATCATTTTAAGAACAATAAAATGTAGGTAATCCTTTCGGTCCTTATCCTAGTGATTATCCTTTAGAAAATCCATTTGTTTGTAAAATGTTCTTATTAAACTTGTTCCTACGAATCTTTCGACCTTTCGTGATGAAAATGTTTCTAGTCTTGTTTCAATAAGTAAACATGGTGGGTGTCAATCACCATACCCCCATACTAGTTTGTCACTTAACTTTTTGGAATAAACCACAAGAGAAATCCTTTTGGTCCTTTTTCTTAAAACATGTTTTACCGACAAATCAAACAAGACTAGTAGTTTTCCAACAAACTCATTTAAACAAGATCATATACATGCATCACATATAAGAACACTAGCATGATTTCCTACATCCTTACACACAAGTATATTCAAGAATTACTCCATGACAATCATAACAAAACACAAGTAGTAACAAGGTAATTCAAATAATTCAAGAGAATAGAAATTTATCATAAGCTCCATAGAATACCTAAGCTTTTGGATTACAAGAATTAGAACTTGTTGAATATAGCAACCACACGCGTCCAATCATCTAGTCTTTACCGTACAACTCCGAATGATCAAACAATGGATGTGAATTTGTCTCTCCAACCTCCTGGACGTTTTACAGCAGTAACAAGACTTTTGGGATGAATAATAAGAGTTGGTAATAGCTTTGGTGTAAACTATTACACTTTGGGTTGTGTCACACCTAGACTACTAAGTCTAGGTTCATTATATAGCTAAATAACCTTAAGTAACTGGCTAAAAACGTCCCATACAAGTTAATAACAAGAAATGATCGGCCTCCAATGACTATGGGGAGTTAAGGCAACATTAAATGACAATTGGTGTAACTCCAGTTTAGGCAACCGAATCGGTTGAGGAGCAACCAGATCGGTTGCGTGTTGTCCACTAGCCCAACCGGATCGGTTGCGGGCTCCAACCGAACGGTTGGGACCCTCTTGTACCCCCAAACTTGACGTTTCTTGACTTTTCTTGATTTGCGCCTTTTTCTTTGTTTTTGCTGATGATTTCCAAGACAAAACTTGATCTTTACTTGTTGTAGATACTTAGAAATCATTGCGCTTCCTAATCATTGAGTTCAAGAGCTTCCTTAATTGACTTCCTTCCTCGGGAATTCTCTAAACGTGCATGAAATCTTCATTTCTTCATCTTTTGCGATACCTGGCTACATTCACATACAAATACACATCTTTTGCACTTTTGCAACAGTTATGAGTAAATATAGCCGATTATCATACACAAAACCAACAATAACGCTACTAAAAACATGTTCATTTTGAGCGTTATCAAACTATATGAAAGCTTATCCTAAGTTATGTCATCTAATGACTTAATCAAGCTCATTTAAAGAAAACCTAACTAACAATACAAATTAATTTTACTTGACAATACCATATGACACATCTAACACCATTAACATAATCCTTAACTCATGAAACATGTATCATTAACTGATGATACTAATAAGAAATTTAATTTCGCCACTAATTGATCATCATTCAAAAGATCTTTTGCTTGAACTAAAATTATATCTTTCAATAAACAAGTTGTTCTAAACAAATCATAATATCAACCAAAATATCATTACTCATATTACTAAATTGATCATACATCTATATTTAAGCCAAGATCTTAACTTTTCAATTGATCGTGCCTATTATTTCTAAAAACCCTGTTTTTGAATATGGCAGGCTGCAATATCAGAAGTAACTTCTTTAACTTTACAAGTCTACTACACATGCATTCTGAATCGGCACATTATTTGGTCAGTTTCAAGATCATCTAGATCTTTATTCTAACAATGAGATAATCATTCAAGTATTGAAAGACCAAGTAATAGAGTTACCAACAACAAAAAAAAAAAAAAAAAAAAGGCACCTAACCTGTTCTTGAGATAGTTTTCTCGAGAAGGAACTAGATGTGATGTGTAGTAAATGAAAAGTCTTTGGTCTATAATTGAAACTTAAATCATTACGGTAATATTTGTATACACGAATATCAACTAATTTTTTGCAATGATGATATGCATTGATTGAAGAAATATATTTTCTTTTGGGTATTATGTACCATTATTTTAAAACATACACTAATAACACTAATAAATCTTTTAAAATGTATTTGTAACTTACAAAATGATGGGTAATCTACAAATAGAATACAAATTCCATAATCCATTCCTAAAATATTATGAACGCCAAAGTTATAAGTTTCGTATCATCACATTATGGTGATCATTGAAGTAGTTATGTTTAAACGAATATGAAAATGAGATAAAAAGAAAACGAAGAAACCAAACATGTTCCATTCATATACCAGCTAAACAATAAGATAATACATGAGTTATACGACATGTGTTTATGTTTAGTATGTGATTATGTTACTGGATAGAAGTTTATGTTGAGATAAGAGCATCTCCAATGTTGGCACTAAATGTGTTTTTTTGATGAATGAAGTGCCAAAATGTAAAATAAAAGTTTCGTCAACGTTGCCACTATCTTTAGTACTCCTACTAATTTAGTGACGTGAATAGTAAAACAGTATATATACAACTACACTATATATTACCTTCATACTATTCAGTTTATTTAAACTCAACATATTTGTTAAACGTTGATACTTAAACTAAAAATAAAATAAAAAACGAACATATATAATCTATATTGTTTTAAGTCTTCGATAAATACGTTTATAAACAAGTCACAAAGTCCTTTTTCTACACTATATTTTTGAACTCTGTCCAAAAAAAAAAAAAAAAAAAAAAACTGTTTACTAAACAAGTCTGAAAACCCTAAAATTAACTCCATAAAGAAGTTTTAGTTAACATTAGTTTACTAACATAATGTTACATGAGTTATACTACGTGTGCTTATGTGAAATATGTGATTATGTTAGTGTATAGAAGTTTATGTTGAGAAAAGAGCATCTCTAATTTTGGCACTAAATGTGTTTTTTGTAGGAATGAAGTGCCAAAATATTAAAAAACAATGTATTCAATGTTGGCACTATCTTTATTACTCCTACTAATTTAGTGATGTGAATAGTAAAACAATATATATACCGCTACACTATATTTTACACTTATACTTTTCAGCTTATTCAAACTCAACATATTTGTTAAACGTTGATACTTAAACTATAAAAACAAAAACAAACATATATAAACTATATTGTATTAAGTCTCCGATCAATACGTTTATAATCAAGTCACAAAACCCTTTTTCTACACTATATTTTTTAACGTTGACAAAAAAAATGTTTTGTAAAAAGTCTCAAAACCTTAAAATTAACTCCATAACGAAGTTTAAGTTAACATTAGTTTACTAACATACTGTTATATAATATTGTTCATTGCCATCTAAGGCCGCCTTTGAACGACAAATACAAAACACCAAAAGATTATTCAAACATGCATAACACATGATTGTTTAACAAACATGAAACACGGGAATCTGCTCCTCCTCTTCTCCATCCAAATCTGTTAGCAGATACATGTACTTGAAGCGTATCATCTTATCATACCTAAATCGACATTCCTCAGCAAACTCACTCCATGCACCGAATACGTTTATATGATTTGTCCTTTCTGGGTCCTCCTAGTGAAACTCAATCTTGACAGTCATTATGTATTCAACATTTTGGTTTCTCATCAAGGCATGAGTGTATGTGTGGATTGGATGGTTCACCAAGAAGTCTGCCGGTATTGTCTGCAATGTATTAAGAATAACATATAATACTAAATACTTATTTAAAGACACAAATCGTAAAAGTAAATATATAAAATTACTACTTACCAATCGTTGCATAACGACTATATAACATAACCTCTTGTATAATACATCACGAAATTCACCAAAATGGTCAGTATGAGCTGGCCAGCGACACAGGTGATACATTCTGTCGTCATCTACATAAAAGGTTAAGATATTTAGGATCAATAACTGATTTGTATGACAATACAAGATATTCAATGATTATCATAACCAAACCGTAGGATATGTTATTGGTAAACACCTTACATCACTCAAACGCAATTTCTTAATAAACTCTAATACCTTTTTGCATATAAATGTTTGCTCAAGCATGTACAAATGATACAACGTCAAATAGGGTTAAATTAGTTTTTCCCGTATCATTAAAAGTAATATTATTACTAAGTATATCGTCACAAGTTTAAACGCAAACAATTAAGTTTATATAAGTATAACAAAATAGATATCATACCTCTGTCTTCAGAAGGTATTGGAGGTTGGTTCATATTCAGTCGTGTTGCTCCAAAGAAATGCACCTCGGTTCTCCCATCGATTATTAAAAAATCATCATCCAAAATTCGGTATTCGTATTTTGTTGAAAACGAGATGCATTCAGTCAGCAAAGTGTTTTGAATTTCATCCCAAGATTCTTAATGCATAGTGGTTACCAACGTTAACCCCATTCACTTGATGGGAACTATAAACTCCACTCCCAGTGATTAAGAAAGCTCAGAGCAATTTCATTACATCATCCAAAATTCGGTAATGATATTTTAATTTAACTTAAAATATAATCCAGTATAAATGATGATACCCAAAACCGATTAAATTTATAATGTCCCTCTATCCCTGATATCCTCCGAATTTCTCCCCAGCATATGCCATCAATTATTATCATCTCCTTCCGAATAAAGTGCAACATATTCCGATTGTGATTTGTTTCCCTTCGGGTCAAATGGCGATCCTTTCACTATCTTGCTTTCACACGCCGAATCCCAGTTTCCAGTTGTTGCAAATTGCAATGTAAAATTAGATGTCATTGTAAACAGAATTTTGTGATTTTTGAAAATGTTCTGTCAAACCAAACAAAAATTTCATCTTACTGTTTTATAGATTGCCAAGATAAGTTATATAAGTCTTTTGATACTAACAGTTTATGTACTTTTTGCCTCCACCAATAGTTGCATGTGAACAGTTCACGTGTACGTTCGGCACATTATGTTTCGTTAACCCCATTCACTTGAACACGATTTTTCACTTCAATCTAATCTACCAAACCTACCGATACATACTTTTACTAACTTGGTTTTTGCCAATAATATGCGCCAACGCTTCAACTATAAACCTGTGACCAATTTACCATACCTTCAGCACTATTATACCTTCCATTAATATTTAATAATAAAATCCTAGCAATATTCCCGTTTAAACATAAAACTAGATCTATTATTTTCAACTGACAATTTATACTACAAACAACATTTGCCTAAAACAACAATTTATCAGAAGATGTGTTTTAAAGACTTGAACATGGACATTAAATTTTAGTTATATCCAATTAAAAGAACATGTTTTTCGGGGAATGATTGCCGCTCCGACAATTTGATCAAACATTCTATTAGCAGGCAGGCAATGGAAATTACATTTTGTAGCCATAAATAAGATGGTATAATAAAAATAAAATTATGTTACTATCTTATAAACTTTTGCAATCAAATAAAATCACTTCAAATGCTAAAAAACATTAATACATTAGTATAATAAAATGTTCTCAATCAGTATTTATGATGCTATTAAATTATCTATTTAACTAACCCTAAAATATTTGGTTTTAAAAACAAGCAATACGAGCAACATGCAACATAAATAAACATATAGATGATGCCATCAAACACGATTATGGAACCGTTTATAACGTCCCTCTATCCCTTCGATAATCTATATAACTCCGATTATTGTTAAGCCTCCCATGACCCTTATCATACCCGGACTCACATAGTATGTATTGAAAAATACATTGTTAATGCTCCTTCCTGAATAAAGTGCAACAACCTAACACGCTGTCCGATGTGATTAAGGAAAGCTCTTGCAAATTCATTCCATGAATTGTTCCCCTTCAGTGTGTGTGTTAAATGGCCGATTTATGTGTCCTTTCACTATCTTAACTTTCACACGAATCCTATTGGTGCTTATCAAGTACAGATGTTTGACAAAAAACATTCCAATGTAACATTATATCAAACATCCTCCCAAAAGATTTTTGCAGGTAGATCCTCCAAACTTTTGTGAGATTTATTCCATTTTATATCATTTTAACTATTATAAGATTACAATTGTAATTTAATTAGATATGTCAAAACTTGTCAAGAATTACCTGTGATTTTGAAAATGTTCAAACATATATATTCGGTCAAGCCAAACAAAAATTATTCAAATACTGGTGACATCTTTGTATTTGCTACATGTCGAAGACGAAACATGTTTATATACCAAGTGTATCGGAAAAAATGTCCATATCAGTAACTACAAAACACTTTTTAAATGATAATTCGTGGGCTATATTTTTATTCAGTATGTCTTTTAGATAATAAACTAATTTTATTTTCTACCTGTACTGTTCGAATGTTACTTTAGTTTGCCTCCAATAATCCATTTATATTAGTTGCATCGTCATTCTATTTCAGAAAACCACATATGTGTAACGCTGAAATGTTTTAAGTAAAGCTACGCTCATGAGGTTATGAAGCTATATATATATATATAAATATATATATATATATATATATATATATATATATATATATATATATATATATATATATATATATTATATATTATATATATATATATATATATATATATATATATGTATATGTATATAGTAGAGAAGAGAGGAAGTATTGGATGGGCATCAACAAAAACTTGCTAAACTTGTCGACATCATTATGTTAAAAAATGGGTCCTGATACAGCTATCCAAGATGTTTGACGCACTATTTTAATCTAAAATTAGTCCTCTATTTTCTCATATATATATATATATATATATATATATAGTACGTATCCGTATTGTTTTTATATGCAGTAAGTCACGATCTTGTACCATGTAAGGCATTTTTCACGATTAACAATGACTAATCTACATGGCATCTACTGAAATGCCTACCTTCTATGGTGACATGGCACTTTTAAATGCCACTAACTTGGTTGGCATTCACGCTTGTAACAATATGCATAACACGTTCTTGCTTAAACTACTAAACCAAATGTCAACGCTTGAAGTTCCTAAATCAATGCAACCTATGTCATTCATTCAGCATGGAGCAATCTTTTTGTGTTTGAAAAGTACAAAGGTCAATTTACCATACCTTATTGAAGAAATTTAACTACTATTATACCTTCCACAATTACACATGCCAGGACACAACGCACTTATTTATAATAAAAATCCTAACATTAACCACCATGTAATTACTAATATTAGTAACATCATCATCCTTTTAAGATAGAACCATTAAATTTTTTTCATAAAAACTAATCTATGAATGATCAGAACAATTTATACTATTTCAATGCCGCACAACATTTGTTTATAAATATTCACATGTATGCTCATACTTTCCCAACAACAATTTATGTCACACCCCAAATGATGTATTTTTGCGGAATTGAGACCTTGGGGAAATTTATCATGGACATTAAATTTTAGTTATATTGACCTAAAGTGATTTAGATAAAACATGTTTTCAGGGATGATTGCCGTTTAATGCAAAGAGTTTACAAATTTCGTAGCCATTATCCTACGGGATATAAGTTTCGTTATACGTTTATAAGAGTTATAAAACCCAGTGCAGCGTCATATCACCGACTATATTATCATACAAATGCATCCTAATTGGAGTAATGTATCAATAAAACATGCTAAAAGTGTCAACACAAAGGTAGTGAGTTCATAGAGTTTGTGTTGAGATTAACCTTTCAAAATGTTATGATAAAGGCATTCCAACTAAACTATAAACCACTCGGTTCAATCTAAGCCCAGAAACTTACACAACCCCTTTTGTAGCCATAAATAAGATGTTCGTGAACATCGTCAATAAATTCACAAAATTATGCTCAATTTTCGTTTACTACCGATCTTTCGGTTCATCCGCCCAACAAAACTTTTTACAATGTGTTCACAATCCATTGCGAAATGTATATATGTACTGTTCAAATCTTCAAGGCCAGATATCCCCTAATTTTACAAGTCCGTTATAATATTATACCAAGTCCGTTAACATTTTATACAAGACCGTTAGACCATGTATTAAAGACCGTTAGACCAATGTATACCAAGACCGTTAGACTCAATCAATATACCAGGGTATTATGACCAATAATCCAAGGCCGTAAATGAATATCTAATCTAAACTTAACCTAAATTGTATTTGGCGTTTATTAAAACAAGCAATAAGCAACATGCAACATCATAACTTTGAACATATAGATATGTCAACATCATAATGTTTATAACTTCTGATCATTGATTTATAGCTTAAACTTCCTTCAATTGCAAATATCTATATAAAATCTATTGTTAAACATGTAATCACCTACAACGGATTCATATAAAATACGAGAGGCTAAAAACAGGTATATAAAGTTAAAGTATTGAAAAATACGGTTTGACATTATCTCCCAAAAGTTAAAAACAATGAAAGTTTCACTGATTAATGATCGAGACAAAAGTGCACGAACATGTACCTGGTGTGATTGAAGGAAAGCACTTCTAACCAATCTTGACCTATGAATGTTCGGATATGTTTAGGCAATGTAATGTGTGTTAAATGATGGTTATACCATTTCGATTTTGATATTACTTTTAGTCGAAAAATGCTCGTTGGCGTCTTGACCCATCAAATCACTTTACAAGTATTAGTCAAAATGTATCTACAATGGTTTTATAGATTTTAGGTGAAATTATCAAAAAATAAAAACATTTCGGAATTTTCATGTAAAGTACTAAAATGATATTGCAAACACTCAAAATATTTTGCGTTAGGAAAGCAGATATCCTCCCATGCATCTTTTGGACTTTTCGATATTCTAAAGTTTCAATTAGAGTTTTCGTCCAAAAGGTTAGATTAAAGATATTAAGGTAAAGATGTGTTTTGGCTTATTGCGAGAAAATGTTTCGTTTTGATACTTAACTACAACTCAGCCAAACTCATTTTAAAAGGAAATACTTATTAATCTCATAAGACATCGTTCCAAACATATATGTTCAGGTAAAACCTTTAAAAACAGCTCAAAATGGCCTGCTAATTAAACACTTATTAAATACAATACAGCTAACATTTTTGAAAATATTTCGTAATGCAGGTTTATGAGTAGCACAATTCAAATCCGTTTCAGTATTTGTTCACTTGTGAATAAAGTTACTATAATGTTTTGATAAGTAATGTTCGTTCAATCGACTAAGGCTTGTTTTATTCACATAATAAAATATGTCTTGAAATTTGAAAAAACTATATAATAAACTTCTAATTTTAATTCACCACAGCTTCTATAACTTAAGTACTTTTATCCGTTCAAAGGCCGCAGATTGTTTAAAGTTTATATCAAGGCCAAGTATTCGCAATGTTATTCCAAAAATCGAAACAAGGACAGAACCTATTTTGATGAAATAGTTTTCTCGGACAAACCTGTCAATCCCTAAATGAAGCTAGCTAATCTAATCATACCATACACCTTCTTGTCATGGGTCCGCTCATCGACCAACAAGTACCAAGCGGGTTATGACGCTTATATATACCATATATATAGCCAAAAATAAGTATATATATATACATATATCTTGCATATTGCTCCAAAATAGAGAGATAGAGAAAAGCCCCTAAACTTAGGCCTAATTTTAGGCCTGAAACCAAGTGACATCATCCTGATGGTTGTAAAATAAGTGGGTCCCTGTATACAACTATCAAGATGATGACACTTGGTTTTAGGTCTAAAATTAGTCCCTCTATCATTTCTCATATATATATATATATATATATATATATATTATATATATATCTTTACTTCTATATGAGGCTAAGTACGAGTTGTACTTGATGCTTTGAATCAGGTACAATGACATGGAAATGCTTACATGGCACTTGAAATGCCACCTCAATGGTGACATGGCATGATAAATGCCACCTCAATGATGAGTTGGCATTCACACTTCATGAAATATCCATTTTTTATTAAAAAAAAGAATGTCAATTTTAAGAAAAATGTAAGTTATGTGTAGTCTAACTCATGACCCTAAGCACAAGGTAATGCATTCATTCAACCAGTGGAGCATCCTGTTTTAATTCCAAAGTAGGATTGACAATGTAAAACATCATTGAAAATATCCCCTAGGAAATTGAGTTGATAAAATATTTACAAGAATCATCATTAAGAAGCCATAATATAACTTTACATTTATGCAATAAATACACCACACACACACAGGTAACACACACACACACATTTTTATAATCACTCTTCCATATTAAAAATCTCAGGATCATTTTGAAATTTTGAATTCAGTAAATGATAACTCCTACTCAATCGTTTATTTATATGATCCAAATTCGTGTTAATTTGAAATGAAATTTCATGAATGGACATATCACAAAAATCATGGATGAAATTGATAAACTTTCCATATGAAATGTCATATTTTTTACATATTACGCTCTCATGCCATAAAGGTTCCGGATTTGGAACACGTAAACCCTAATTTGTATCTATAAATGTTAGAATTGAGGCACTAAATCATGTAACACCACATCACTTTTGAAATCTGGGTTGTCACATATATTTTACATATCAAAAAGCCAGTTATGAATAAGTTTACAGGGAAAAAAAATTTGGTAACATGGGATATCAAAAATCACCAACTTTACCAAGTAGCAGTTTTAGAAAGAGTGGAGGTTTTGGAGGCTCTGGAGATTTTGGAGGCTCTAAGAGTTTTGGTGGTTCTGGAGGTTCTGGAGGATCAGGAGGTTATATATTTCTTTGTTCCATTTTTTATAATTTTTTACAAATCATATTTTGTATTTAGATGCAATATACATTAAATCTTCATTTTAATTTCTTTGTATTCTGTTTAATACCTTTTTTGCGTGTATGATGTTTATTGGCATGATGTTGTTAGTTATGATGTTTTTGTTGTAAATCCTTATTTGAATATGTGTTTCTCCTGTTTATTATGTATTATGTTTATTTGAATGTATGTGTATTATGTTTATTTTTCCTTTAGATGAATGACTGAATTGATGTTTTGTTATGATGTTTATTGGTTTGATATTTGGTATGTGTTATTGGTTTCTTTATCAAAACTGCCACAAAATAAGCGGAAACGAGCCGTTAATGCCTAATATTTGTTTGTTTCTTGAGTTTATGCACGTGCAGGTATGGATATAAAAAAAGACAAAAGAAAGACAAAACAGAAGAAACCGGGCACGAGAATGAGAAGAGAGCAAAAGCCGATGCCGTATGGATCTTAAATGCTCAAAAAGTCGAAATACGGAGTTTTGGACCGTGTTCGGGGAGTTTTCTCAATTTCACCTTCACTTTCCCATATTTTCACAATTCACCTTCAACTTTCACAAATTGACACTTTTTGTTAGATATTGGTTTTCATAAACACATAAACAAACAATCACAAGGGGCGTATAATATGAGTTCTAGAGAGAGAAAGTGGAAGAGTTTTGGGAACTTAGTGAGACAAAAAAAAATGATATTGAAAGCTCCAACCTTTTGCCTTGCAAGGCAAAAGGTATTTCTAGTTACAAGCTTAAATGCCCTCCTTCGGGCTCTGGATCAGGTATACATTGGGTAAAGACCCGTCCGTCCTCCACGGTGTTACTTAACAAACTACTTACTAACATTAAATGACTACGACTACGAGCTTTCTAACGAATACATATACTTGAGGTGACCGACTCTTTAACTACTGGATTTTCTAAATGCTAACAATCTCCCCCTACAGGAGGTCACCTCAATTTACATTGATTACAAACAGATATTACATTTTAGGTGTTCTTGGATTCTTAATTAAATTCTTTGCTCTGTAGCCAGTAGCCTTTGATTCTTCATGTTCCGCATGTTTTGTTATTTCAAGTTTAGGTCTTTAACTGATCCACGTGATGGTGAGTTATGAGCCAGCTTTGAGATCACCAGTCGCAGCAAATCTCTGACTCATCCTTTGTTGTATCGCCATTATGTGAGGTTGTGACTTTTGGACCGACATACTCACATTTTGGATCATGATATCTTCTCATCAGAGTAGCGGAAGCTTTGTTGATTCATGATATTTGCAGCAGCGTAGCAGAAGCATGGAGTGAAAATATCAGATTCACTTGATGAAGATATGCACATATCATGATTTCTTTGAGATGAATGCGATGTGTGAGCATGCGGCTATGGATTGAAGCCTCAATTCTGATTAGTTGCATCCGTCGGGTGTTCATGCAGACAACAGTTAGCAATAAAAGCACACGAAAGTGTCTTTGATCACTTTTGTTGAATTGAGGTACACGACCCACGGTTCCCCGTTGATCAGTACAAGTACTGCCTGTGATCAGGTAGAATTCCTAAGAATCTCCTTGACAGGGTTTCGCAGCTGGTCTAGCCGTTCTCAGACCGGAACATCTCAAAGAAGACAACACGGAATGAGTGAACCAGAAAATTGAGATTTACTGATTGATTAAAAATGATTTGAAAAACAATCGTGTATTGCCTAATGGAAAGAATTTTTGCAATACAATGAAGGTTTTATAAGAGAAATCAATTTTAATCATAAATACCTTTTAATTTTGAAACATTAATACACAGTCGATGTGCAACAGAAATGAATTTTTAAGTACAACTACCGGTTTTTCAAAGGTATCCGTCAATCCATTTCCTGGACCAAGGTTGATTCAAGATTAAATCGCCCCATCGTTTCTATCCAGTTGTCACAAGATTGATCTATTGGATAGATCTCACATGCCACCCACCAAGAGCTTGTTAGATGTTGGCTCTAGAAGGATTTCCATCTTCATCGTGAATACTTTACATATCACTCGGATGTTCTGGCAATACCACAAGGATAATCCGTAGGACTCTTAAATATATTCTTACTTTTCACATTGTGTGAAACAACAAGTCTTCAAGAATAGTGTGTCCTAATTGAGATTTATTGATGATCTTTTGGCTCTAGACTCAATAGTGCACTTTTGGTTTCCTATGCCGGAGACTAGGGAGAGGGTCTCCTTCTTCAATATCAACGATCTCTAAGAGAAAGTCGATAGATTATGTAGGTTCCCCGTGAGAATGAAACAAGCCCTTTTAAGATGAACTTGAGTAGCTTGGGAAGTTTAGTGTAGTGCGTCACTGGGTCCATGACGTCTTGTCTTCAATACCAGTGTTACCTTTGTAACCACCAGTAGCATATGAATTGAACCCGGTTTCTGCCCTAAGGTAGAATAAATGGAGGGCTATATTTTTTCACCTTTTTCTCATTTAATTCTTTTTCATTCTTCAACCCCTTCAGTGCTTACCGAGACTTCATTACTAGAACCTTGTTGGGTTTATTCCAGTTCTAGCTCTTTCTCAGTCCGCACTCTTCCCGTATTCTCATTTTTCTCCTTTTTTCATCATACCTAAGGACTTCTACACTATCTAGTGGATTGTCCCTGGGTAGATCCCTCCGGCTCTGGCGGGATCGTGGGAACGAATACCTAACCTAACCATCCTTATATCTCCATGCATAAAATAATTTGGTAGGTCTTTTGGCATTGTTCATTCTGCCTCGAAACCAATTGAAAATCATTTGAAAATCAATCAAGGTACTTGTGATATAGAATCAAAGCGTTTTGTACCTTAATTGTTTTTGATATTTTAGAAATGCTCCCCCTTAACATGTGCTTCAAGTATTAGAAATTGTTTTAGCACATGGAGGTAAGAGGACTTTGAAATCTTAGATTAAGAATTAAAGATCCAATCTTTGATTAACATTTTCTAAAATGATCATCATCACTTCCCGATCAAATCTAGTATTTTAAATACTTTGGATAAAACAATTTTTGGAAGGATGAGGTTTTCTTATGATTGCTCCCCCTCAATATGTGCATCGAGATTCGAAAGTGTTTTGCACATATTAGAGAGAACCTGCACTTAGAGACAAATCAATCACGTTTCAATCCTTTTTGGTTTGAGATAGATTCTCCCCCTTAACATATGCATGGAAAATTTGAAATCGTTTGACACATGTAGGGAGGAGTGTTTGTTATTATATTTATAATACCACTTATTGAATTATCAGTTTATATCTAATTTAAATCACAAATTCTCCCCTGATCACAATTATCAAATCCTTTGAGATTTTTTTATCTCTATTGATTTAAATTGTTTTTGAAAGCTTTTGAGGAGAATTGTGACTTGCTTTTAAAACATTTAACTGATAAGGATCAAATTCTGAGACTTTAAACTCTAATGATTAAACATGCTTAAGTATCTTATGAAACAGACAATTAGCCTTGTTCTGATCCAATAGTACAAAACATGTTCTTTTTTTATCCAAAATTAGACGATCGTTAGCTCTTGTAGCCAATTGTTTGAAAATAAACCTTTTTGATTTGATTGAAATCATTCTCCCCCTCAATCAATGACATAAGTTGTTGATTGAGTGTTAGAGATTTTGACAAATGATAAGTCCAGATGATTTTCAAAAATATAGTCCGAGTTATTTTCAAAGCAATTTTGTTTTCATTAGATGACAAATATTTTTCAGAAAAATATTTAGAAGGAAAAATATTTGTGAAGGAAACATTTGTCTTTTTGGCGACAAACATTTGTTTTTAGAATCAGAGTATGAGGTTTCAAAAATTAGATTATGCATGGCTCTATTCTTTCTTTTAAAACGGGTTACTGCCTGAAATGACAATAAACCATCATTTTTCCCCATCTCATTTTTTTTTCAAAAACTTTATGTACATTCGAACTACATCTAAAGACCCGTGCCATTCTTTGAGTGACAAATCAAAGTCCGTAGATGTTATCGAAAAACAAAAATTTGATTATAAGAAAAATAATAATTTTGGGCTTTTTCAAAGATTTTCTGATTTTTATGGATTTTGAAATTTTATATTTTTCTATTTTCTTTTTGTGGGTTTTATAATTTTGTATTTTGCTTTTTGATAAAATATGTACAAGAGATAGATGAAGAAAATCCTTTACTCCTCGTCTTGCTCTTGAAGACGTTTGAGTGTTTCCGGTTGTAGACTCTTTAGTCCAAGTAGTGGAAGAATAAACTCAAAACGTTCTCTAGGAAGAGCTTTAGTGAAGATTTCTGCCAGCTGATATTCAGTTCTCACAAAATATAGTTCCACCACACCTTTCTCCACTTGTTCCCTGATGAAATGATGTCGAATATCTATATGCTTTGCTCTTGAATGTTGAACATTGTTGCAGCAGAGAGCGATGGCACTTTTGTTATCACAATACAGAGGGATTTTGTTGAATTCATAGCCATAGTCAGATAGTTTTGACCTCATCCATAGGATTTGAGCACAGCAAGATGACATGGCTATGTATTCCGCCTCTGTAGATGATATAGACGTACTCATTTGTTTCTTTGTAGAACAACTTACTAATTTATCTCCCAAGAATTGAGCACCACCCGACGTGCTTCGACATGTATCTTGACACCCTGCATGGTCTGCATCTGCATATGCTGTTAGTGACATATTGGTTTCCTTCGGATACTAAAGTCCCATGTTAATGGTTCCTTGGAGGTACCGAAAGACCCGTTTAACCGCTTCAAGGTGCTTTTTGGTAGGCTTAGCCTGGTATCTAGCACACATGCATACATCGAAAAGAATATCAGGTCTACTGGCTGTGAGGTACATCAGGGATCCAATCATACTTCGATATTTTGTTTGATCAACCATGATCCCTGAGTTGTCCTCATCTAGATTTGTGTGCTCCACCATGGGAGTGTCAACAGGGTCACAAGAGTCAAATCCAAATTTCTTTAAAATTTCATTAGCATATTTAGATGGATTAATGAAAATGCCTCCAGGACTTTGTGAAATCTGTAATCCCAAGAAAAATGACATTTGTCCGATCATAGACATTTGAAATTTGGAGCCCATCTCCTTTGAAAAACGGTCACATTCATTAGGGTCGGTCGAGGAAAAAAATAATATCATCAACATAAATTTGAACATGGATTAAGTGTTTGCCTGACTTTCTGGTGAACAATGTGGGATCAACTGCTCCTTTGCTGAATCCATTTGTCAATAGGAACTTTGAAAGTGTATCATACCATACCCTTGGAGCTTGCTTCAAGCCGTAAAGCGCCTTCTTCAAGCGGTAGACATGGGTAGGATGCTCTGGATTCACAAAACCTTTGGGTTGACTGACGTAAACTACTTCTTTGAGATCACCATTAAGAAAATCAGTCTTTACATCCATCTGATAAACCACCATGTTCTTGCTAGCTGCATTAGCCAGGAAGATTCGGATAGCCTCAATTCGTTCAACTAGGGCAAATGATTCTTCAAAGTCAATACCCTCCTCTTGTCGGTATCCTTTAGCCACTAATCTTGCCTTGTTTTTCAGAACATCACCGTGCTCATCAAGCTTTACTTTAAAGATCCATTTGAGAGCAATGATCATAGCACAATCTGGAGTAGGTACCAATTCCCATACATCAAGATGATCAAACTCATGGATTTCTTCTTGCGTAGCACTAAACCAGCTGTCCTCAGACATGGCTGTTTTGACATCTTTAGGTTCGATTTTTGATAACACAGAATTGAAGATGCACCATAAGGCATCTGTGGCAAGTTGTTTACGAGTAGATACCGGACGAGATGGATTTCCAATAATATTGTCCAAAGGATGATCATGTGTCCATTTTCTGAGATGTTCATGTGGTTGGTGATGAGGAACTGATGTAGCAGAGTTTGGATCCCCTGATGAAGATGGTTCAGGTGTTGGTTCAGGGGCAAATATATTTTCAAACGGTGCATCTTCTGGAGTGGAAAAGGGGTTATCTCCATCAGAGTTGGCAAAAACATTTCCATGATGTACACTCGAGGATTAAGGATTTGAGGATATTGATGAGTGATCTGCAGCAGGCACTTCTTGACTTAGTGACACAGAAACTGATAGGTTATCTGTGTTGACTGGATTAGGAGCCGTCACTGTTGATGGTATAGATTGACCATTGACAAGAGGTTCATAGTATTCATCAAACATCGGATCAAACAATTTCTTCAAATCTTCTTCAGAAGGAGGTACATATGGAACTACAGGTGAGGGATTCTGTACAAGAGAAGAACTAATAGGACTACTAAATGAATGTTGAGATGCGGGTCTAGAACTAGATTTCCCAGGAGCCATTTGTTAAGACAACTCATCGAACGTGACGTGAATAGTTTCCATGATATCTCGGGTTCTTTTGATGTAGATTCGGTAACCCTTCCGGTTTGGTGCATAACCAACAAAAACTCCAATGTCCGCCTTAGCACTCAACTTACCTAAATCTACACTATCATTCGTTGGATCGCATAAAGCACCGAATACACGAAGGAAAGAGAGATCTGGTTTTCGGTTGTGGACTAGTTCGTATGGAGTTTTTCCATGAGTGGTGTGGATAAGGGAATGGTTTTGGGTATAGCAAGCAGTGGCAATGGCTTCAGCCCAGAGAAACATTAGAACCTTTGAGTAGATTAGCATAGTTCTTGCAGCTTCCACAAGAGTCTGATTTCATCTTTCAACTACACCGTTCTGTTGGGGATTACGTGGAACACTTCTTTGATGGCTGATTCTAATGCTTTCATAAAACTGACTTAGTTCTTTGTTAACAAACTCAGTTCCATTGTCCGTTCGGATAATTCTAACAGTTTTATTAAGTCAAACCTGCAGCTGTTTGATAAGTTTGATGATGACATCTGGAGTTTCATCCTTTGACCTCAAAAACTTAACCCATGTAAACCGAGAGTAGTCATCAACCACGACTAGCACATATTTCTTCCCGTTTATAGTTTGCACTCTCATGGGTCCGCACAAATCCATATGAAGAGTATGAAGAACTTCCATAATTGAGTTTGCAGGTTTGGGTTTGTGGGCGTATTTCTTGCTTTTTCCCAATTGGCATGCTGAACAAAGATGATCTTTCTCATATTTCAATTTGGGTAAACCTCTTGCGAGGTTCTTTCTAGAAAGATCATTTATGGTTCCAAAGTTCAAATGATTGAGACGACGATGCCATAACCATGACTTTGTTTTCGAAGCCTTTGACAACAAGCAGATTGGAGAGGACTTCATCATGTCTTCGATAGAGATGGTGTAAAGATTGGTTCCATGAGTTCCCTTTAAAAGTTCAACACCATCTAGTTCTCTAACAAATCAAGTATGTTTTCTAAAGGCCACTTCTAGATCAGAATCACATAATTGACCAACAGAGAACAAATTATGACCAAGACCTTCAACATAATAGACCCTGGAAATTACACTGTCACCAACAACATAGTCTCCGTAACCCATAATTGCCCTAAAGTGGTCATTCCCAAATCTAACAGTCCTGATGAATTTACTCACGAAGTTCATGAGCCACGAGCGATCTCCAGTCATATGCTTGGAACAGCCTGAGTCCAAATACCATAGAACGATTTGTATGACCTGCAGTTGAACACAGACAAGTAAGGGTGACTGGAAAATTTTGATCCCCATGCAAGAATGGGTTCCATTTGGTTAGTAAACGAGATTGGAACACCCACATCATAAGCAGAATCAATGATATCATTAGAGGTAGATGCAGGACTAGTAGTGACAGGAGATCTATTCAAAGTATGTTCACTTCTTAAAGATAAAATTCTACCAGTGGGTATCCATTTCCTAATGGTCATTGATCTAGATAATTTAGGGCACAATTAAGTAAGATTGAATTTACGGCCAGTAGGTTTCCATTGATAACCTACATCACTAAATTTTCTTCCTGTTGGCTTCCAATGTTTTTTAACCCTTTTCCACCTTGGTTTTCTGACATCCTTAACCTGTTTAGCAATTCTAACATTTTTGACTGGAGACTTAGCAACATATTTTACTTAATTCACAGCACAATCATGATAAGTACCAGAAACCAAACATTCATTACATGTTTTGCAAATCGTAGCAGAATTCGAATTAATTACAGTACGCTTATAGCTAATACTAGAATCAACATGATTCGTCTTATTAAACTCAAACTTATTGTTCCTAGGATGGTCTTTTACTTCCTTCCTTTGAACACTCTTAGCTTGCGAGGTCCTATCTTGCTTTGTATTGCCTGGAGGCTTTGACCTGCTTGCCTTAGTGTCACTTATTACTCCTGTAGAGGGAACGATAGGAACATTAGTTGGTTTCACTACTTTCTGCATTTCTGGTCTAGAAGTACTGGGATCTGAAGTACTAGGAGGCACATCAAAGGACACTTACTTGGCTTTGGGCATAGAGCAAGGCATAACCACTCTATTTTTATTCGTACCAAATTTAGGATATATAGTTATTAGGCATTCTAACAGTTCTTGAGCTCATTTGGCATATAAGCATGCATCCTTAATCGCACTATCAAGTGGCTTCTCTATTTTATCCTCTTCAACAATCTCTCAGAGACATTCTAGACAATCCTTAAGGTACGAAAAATATGTTTGAAGTGCAAGTTCATTATTCCTAAGATGAGGTGGAATGTACTTCACAGTCATAGCATATTTTGCACAAGCACGCACCTTTGGTGCAGTAGTCTCACCATTTGTGATTAGCATTTTTCCTTTTACCTGACTCTTCAGATTCTCAATTTCATTTTGCAAAGAAATTACATTTTCATTGTTGTTTTCTTGATTGACTTTAATTGATTCATATAACTCTTTGAAATACAATTTAACCTTTTCATTTTCTGCTAGAAAACATTCATTTTCATATTGTAATGCATTAATGATGTTTTGAAGATGAAAATTCTGAGAGTTATGAGAATCTAAAGGAGGAGGCATTTGGGAGCCAGTCACATCATTCTTATCACTCTTTAATTGTGAGATTTGGGTTTTCAATCATTTGATCGTGTTACAATGAGCTCGAATCTGTTCATCACGTATGTTAATTTCAAAAACTATATCAAACTCAGGAGCATCCGAGGATGTCTTGACATTTGAGGTTTTAACATTTTCTTTTAGATATTGATATTTTAATTGCAAAGCAAAATGTTTAACTTCCAATTTAGAAAAATGTTTGACCAAGTTATCATGATCATCTTGTTTTATTTTCTCATACAATTTTGAATTTTTGGACTCAAGCCCAATGACACGATCATGGGAGACTTTCAAGGCAACAGATAATTGATGAAATTAAGTAGCAGTGATATAATAATTTGTAACAGTATAGAACACATCCTGAGCAACACAACTAGAAATCAAGTTATCATTTAAGATATGCAGATTTTTCCTCTCAATTTCATTACTTTTAAGCTCACGTTCATAATCTTTGACCTCAATTTTCATTTCATTGAACACCCTTTTCATTTCCTTAATCTCTGTATCAATGCCCTTTTGAAGACTCTCAAATTGTTCTTTTAGTAGTTTAAAGAAAGGCATGACCTCAGTTAAATAACACTCTTTAGTTTGCTCAAAACCCCTTTCCCCTTCAGTAATCCCTGTGGGTGTAATTCTCTTCTTACATGTTTTCTCAAAGTCAACAAATAATTGATAAACTACATATAAGCTGATTAGGGTCTTTCTTTGAGTCGAAAGGGTTCTGGGCACTAAATGCATAGGTGTATTTTGGGGATACACAGTGGTTGGAGGCATTTTCCTACAAGGAGGATTCTTCTCAATAAGATTATCGAGTTTTTGCTTATCCAAATCTTTCATCCATAATACTTGCTTAGGGGTTAATTAAGTTTGAGGTTTAAACATATTCAAGGCTATCCAGTTTTCTTTAGTGTAATCATGGGGTTTAAACTTTATATTTTGCTTTGTACACCATGAATCATTTAACTTCTTTGCCATTTTCTCCATGGAGGCATCTTCTAATTTTCTATCCTCTTCAGTGCTCCTGTACATGATGGTGTTTGCCTAGGCTTAAGAATATCATTACCATCATAGACTACCTTTTGAGCATTTCTTGCTATTTTACCATACTCGGGATTGGGTTGCTCTACAAGGGGAATACTATGCTTATCGCTTAAGACTCTATGCTTAGTGATCATGTGAGCAGTCTGAATGGTGTTCCCTTGTATGTACAGTTTGTTTTTCAAAGTTTTTAGGTTGGAAAAGTCATTTAAAAGTTTTGATTCCTTAGCAGTAAACTCCTGTTTAAGCACCTTCACATTTTCTTGAAGTTCTTGCTTTTGCTTAACAGTTTTATTGAGATTTTCTTGTAAGGAGTTTAACTCTTGTTTTAACATTTCTTTCCAAAAGTTACTTTTTGTAATAACTGTACGTATTTGGTTATCCATCTCCTGCTCACGGGTAGTCAGTTCAAATTTAGCACGCTGTTCATATATGGCAACTTGTTCTTTATAGGCATTTAGTTCAGAGGTTATAGAGTCATCAGGGGCACATGCAGTGTATTCATCAAAAGTATAGTCATCATTGACTACAGAAGATGCATCACTTGGTACAATTTCACTTTCATTTTGCTTCACATATTGATCATATGGGACAACATTGCTATTACCCATATATTCAATATCTAATTCCATATTTTCAGTTGATTGTACCTTGTCGTGTATCTTTTGCACATCAACATCATCGTATAGTTTCAATACCTCTGATATGATTGATTCCTTGGATTGAAGGAGCCTTTGGAGAGACCATTGGTGAGATACTAGCCATGAAGATGGTCTGGGCAGTAGGTTCATCATCGACATCAGAGTCAAATGCATCACAGTCTGCAACTTGAAATGCATTGGGATTGTTCTGACCCATACCCCGCACTGGCTGTTCATCCACATCAGCATCATAAGTTTTGGCATTTCCCTCAGCTAGGAACAATAATTCTTCCTCATTCAACACAACTCCACTATCTTGAGCTTGCACAAGTAGTATTTTGTCCCTGAAGTACTCTGCATTTTGTGGACATTTTGGAAGAGTGCAGTTCCTTGCTATGTGTCCTTCTCCATCACAGTTGTAGCACTTGATTGGCTTTCCTTGTCCCTGGGTCATGTTCCTTCCACGATTCTAATTACTCACATATCCTCTACCTATACCAGCATTTCCATAACCAACACCAACCCCAACATTTCCTTGCTCATTATGTGGAAGATATGCATTCTGCCTTCCCTGCACGTTTTGCACAACTACCCTTCCATATTTAACCGTAGCATGATTGTGGAGATTAGAAGCAGTTCTGAGATGATTGTTGGTAGGTGGGGCAAAGTTCAGGTTTTGCTTAACCATTAAAGCCACTTGATGAGCAACTTGTTCCAAGAATGAGTCTGAAGGCTTATAGCTTGGATCTGGAATCAGTTTGTGATTACCATCCTCAGTAGGTATGACTTGTGATTCTTTGGTGGTTATTCCCACATTAGTGAAGAATGCAGTTAAATCATTTGAAGAACATGCATCACCAGTACTGGTACCAAAATTTTCCATTACAATTCTTTCAAATGCAGCATGCTTCTCATTTTGGAGAAAATAAGCATACAATTGCTCGTAATTGGTGTTCGTCAATCCTTTGTTCAGCTTGACTGCGGTGACAAATTTGTGCCATTCGAGATTCATGTTCTTCACAAACTATGAATTAAGCTGGATATTTGGCATTGTCATTCTGATGTTCTTCATATCGTTCACAAGCTTGTGGAATCTTACATAATATTCCGTAACACTTTCCCCTGGTTTCATTTTGAAATTCTCAAATTCATCATAAAGCTGAGACTCCCTGTCTTCTTTTGTCAGTTCTGAACCAGAGAGAAGCATCTTGACATTATCCCATACAGCCTTAGCTTCAGTGTTGTGATTCATCAGCTTGTAGATATCCTTAGGTAAACCTTGAAGTATGATGTTTGAAGCTCTGATGTCTGCATCGTATCTCTTTTTCTCCTTATCATCAAGCTCATCATACATCTTTGGTATGTCTAATCCCAATACAACTGAACCATCAACAGCAGTTTCGAGGATGTCCCTAGTAGTCTCAATTTGATATGGTCCTTCATCAATAGACTTAAGTATGTTAACCCCATTTTCCCTTCCTAAGCAATACAACCTGATTCTTTGAGCCCAAGAGTCATAATCGGTTCTGTCCAGCATGGGAGGACGAGTGTCAGATCCTGCAGCTTGAACATCATCAGCAACGGAAGAAATGATTGTAGACATGATTACAGATTCTACGGGGATTTTACTACTCTTTGATTAAACCGGGAAGTAGATTCTTTCACGGGATTTTACTAAATCAGGAGAAAAACCATAAAACGTAACACGAAGAAACGACAAGTCTCAATAGACAAATCGCACACTAAGACAAATCGCAGTTCTGACAAATCGCAGTCCTGACAAATCACAGTCAAGACAAATCGCAGTTCTGACAAATGGCAGTCCAAGATAAATCGCAGTACAAGACAAATGGCAGTACAAGACAAATCGCACCTTGATTATCAAATCGCTTAAACGACAAATCGCTTAGCAGACAAATCGCATAAAACACAAATTGCATAGGCTGACAAATCGCATAGTACACAAGTACACCCACTACTTCCACTACTTTGTCCTTTCTTGTCGTTTTGTCTCAATAGACAAATCTCATAATAGACACAAAAAGTGACAAATCGCATCCAAGCTATGACAAATCGCTTCAAGAAGCATTCATTAAAGAGACAAATCACATGAAATTAAGGACAAATCGCATCAAAGCAAACCTATCCGAGAGACAAATCACATACAAGAAACATTCAAAAACACCACTTTTCAATCCAAAAACAACTCAACCACGATGATTCAAGCCTTCCAAACCAAAACCTAATTACTTATAATGATTCTAAAGACAAAAGTACTATCAAAATCCAAACTTTAACCCAAGAAATGATCCAAATGATGCAAAATACTCAAACTCATTAAAACCCAAAAACCTTATGAAAACTACTAGAAATCCAAGAACATGAAAGATGAGTGATCAAACCTGGCTCTGATACCAATTGTTAGATATTGGTTTTCATAAACACATAAACAAACAATCACAAGGGGCGTATAATATGAGTTCTAGAGAGAGAAAGTGGAAGATTTTTGGGAACTTAGTGAGACAAAGAAAAATGATATTGAAAGCTCCAACCCTTTGCCTTGCAAGGCAAAGAGTATTTATAGTTACAAGCTTAAACGCCCTCCTTCGGGCTGTGGACAGTGGGTAAAGACCCGTCCGTCCTCCACGGTGTTACTTAACAAGCTACTTAATAACATTAAATGACTACGACTACAAGCTTTCTAACGAATATATATACTTGAGGTGACCGACTCTTTAGCTACTGGATTTTCTAAATCCCAACACTTTTCACCCAATTCTTACCCTTTATACCCTCATTTAACCCGAGTTACACATTACACCCCAACATCTCACAAAATTCACCTTTGGTCCTTGGAATTTAGAAAGTAGCATAAATGGTCCTTTATACCCTCATTTAACCCGAGTTACACATTACACCCCAACATCTCACAAAATTCACCTTTGGTCCTTGGAATTTCGAAAGTAGCATAAATGGTCCTTATGTATAATCCGGTTACATATTATCCAAGTCTAAAACTCACCTTTCTCTTTATATCCTAAAGCCCATCCCAACATCTAGCCCATTCCACCTTTCCCCACAACCCATACCTTGTCAGACAAAACAACCCGGGTCAATTCCAAATATTTACCTCGGTCAAACCCCCAAGTCAACACCAGTTTTCCCTTTAAATTCAAACTGGTCAACAAATAACCCAACCTGGTCAAATTCCCCATCCCCGCGAAACCAAACACAGAAGTTACTATTCATACTCCATCTCAATTTACCATGCTTAACCCAAATTTACCTGTACTTAAGTACTTCTAGACACTCCCTGACACGTCTAACAAAAAAGAATGCTAGGTTGGCAATCCAGAGATATCTGATTGGTTAAAGGTGCATGGAAAGTTGATCCAAGGGTCATGGATTGATGAGATGATGATGCAAGTAATCAATGGCTGATAAGAGATATAGGAAAAGATCCAGAGGCTTCTTCTCAAACCCTAGGACTCTCCCTTGAAGGCTATATAAAGACCCATCATCCACAGTGGAATTTGTCTAATTTTCACTGCATTTAGGAAATTGTTACCAACTTTATTTCTATCATTCATATGTTTTGTAGTTCATTTGAAGTTTTCAATATTGTAAAACACTTTTAATTAATGCAATCTTCTTTTATTATTTTAATTCCTTGTCATTTAATTTGAGTAATTGTTCATTTAGTTTTAGTTCTGTCTCAAAGCTCTTTTACTGTTTCAATAAGCTCAAATAAGCTTGTTAAAGCTTATGTGAGCTTATTGTTGGTTAATTAGTTCTAATTTCAAATTTCTGCTTATCAGTGTTTATTTAAAGTTTTGGTGTTGCAAAAAGATAATCACTTTAGCTTAATCTTAAGTTTCCAAAAAGGAATTTCAAAAGCAAAAAAAAAAAAAAAAAAAAGAAAAAAGAAAAAAAAAAGAAAGGGAAAGTGGAGGTCCAAGGTGAGCCAAGGCTCGAACCTGGAACCTCAACACTCTCAACCCTTAACTCCCACACCTTCACCAACTGCTCTACCTGATTGTCCCGTACTTATCCTTCTTTTTCATTTCTTTTATACACTTTTTAGCTTTTTAGCTTAACTTTGCATTTTTGCTTATTAACAGCTCTTTATAAATAGTTCTTTTTGAGTTCTTATTTTTTTTAGGTCTAGAATTTATCAAAGTATTTTACATAAAAATTTATAATTTTCCAAATAGTTTTACTATTTTTAATAATTAGTTTTTACATTTTTAGTTTTTAATTAATAATAAATATTTAAAAAGTCAAAAAAATATTACGCTTTTTCAAAATTTTATTTTGTCTTTTAGTACTTAGGAAAATTAGATTTACATTCCTAGGGTTTAAATTTCATTATTTGGTTTTAATTCGCGTTTTTAAGATTCCCGTAGTTGCGTTTTAGGTTAAATGTGCTTTACATTATTGTTTTATATTCTTATTGAGTTTGTTTTAGTTTATGTTTCATTATCGTAGTTTAGAATCCTATAATTCTCCTTTTTTCCCCATTCAAAAACCCGTAAAACGTGACGTGAGTTTTAAAATCCATTCATCCTTCGCTAGGAACGATATGGGGACTCAAACCTAACCGTTTGAGTTGCTTTGAGAAATATATATTATAATTGAGAAATCAATTTTTGGCGCCGCTGCCGGGGAAGGCTTGTAGTGAGTTTTAATTCCGTATGGATTCACGTGTTTTTGAAGATCCTTCCCCGAGAAGTTATTGTTTTGTTTTTGTAAATATCTCTTTTATAAAAACCCAAAAAAAATTTAAAAAACCAAAACACTTTTCCTAAAGTGTTTAAAACACCAAAAAAATTAAAGAAAAACATAAGAAATCGAAACGTCAATTGTTACGTCGGCTCACCTCGAGAGTACAACCTATACACGGGGTTTAAGGAGGTCTTGCCATTAAATTGCAGACCGAAGAGAGATCCACTATTCTCTCCCGCCAAGCTGCGAGTACTTTAGAGAGCTACCGAGAACCGATTGACGGGACGGTTACCAAAATAATGTGTTTTCAAAATTTTGTTTTTTTATAAAATCCCAAAAATATTTTCCTTTTCAAAATTTGTTTTCCTTTTATTTTTGCTTTTATCAAAAACCCAAAAATATTCTTTTT
>OU343219.1:69556349-69669155 GCA_910596185.1 Chrysanthemum makinoi | reverse complement strand
TACCATGGAAGTTGTTAACATTGATGACCTCACTCTTGTAGAATATTTGGCGTTGACAAGAGCAGAACAAGGGCCGGGTCTCGTAAGACCGGCGATTGGAGCTGATGTCCGTTTCGAAATTAAAGACCAATTTATGAGGGAGCTTCGTGCTAACCGTTTTTCAGGGAACAGGGACGAAGATGCATATGAGCACGTTGAAAATGTCCTATACATCGCAAGCATTTTCAACATTCCAGGCGTGTCTCATGATGCTGTTATGCTAAGGGTATTCCCCATGACCCTTACTGGGGCTACCAGAAGATGGATTGAAAGATTGCCCGTCGGGGCAATTAATACTTGGGCTCTACTCAAAAAGCACTATATTCAGAGGTATTGTCCGCCGTTAAAGATTTCTAACCAACTTTTGGATATCCATAATTTCAAACAAGAAGACGATGAAACGTTGTAGCAAGCTTGGGATAGGTACAACGATCTCCTTTACAAATGTCCTACACATGATCTGAACAACCGGCAAAAGCTCAACATCTTCTACAAGGGAATCAACGTAACTACGAGACAAATGCTGGACTATCAAGGACCTATTCCAAACATGACTCCTACTCTTGCAATTGAAGCCATTCAAAAAATGACTGATCATTCTCAAAAATGGCACGACAGAGGTAGCAAAAGAAACCTAAGCGGAAGTTTTGACGGAATTGCAGCAATCGCTAGTAAAATTGAAAATCTAAGTCGAGATATGCTGAAAGTTAGAGAAACCGTTCATGCCAACCAAGTGGGTTGTGAAAGCTGTGGGGGAGGACATCTCATGAAGAATTTTCCTCACGTTGACGAAGAAAATATAATTGAAGAAGCCAAATATGGAGAAAATCGGCCATTTTACAGAGATAATCTAAATAGTAACGGGTACCGCGGAAATTACAACCGTGGGCCTTATGGAGAAAGAAAGCCCAATCTTGAAGAAACCATAAGCAAATTCCTGGAAAGTTCAGCCCAAAGACAAAAAGAACAAGATGAGTGGTTAAAAGAATTCCAGGAAAACACTGACAGAAGCCTTTCCAATCACGACACAACCCTAAAAAACCTTGAATCTATGGTGGAAAAGCTTAGCGAAAAATTAAGAATGAATAACAATAAACCTGAAGGATCAAAACCCACAATGGAATGTAAAGTGATTTTTGCTGATAATAACTCGAAGATTCAGGCCGAAGATATGGATTCTAGTAAAAATCCCGTCGGCAGATCTGAGTTACGCCGTAACATGTCTAATGAGTTACGGCGTAACTATATTTTTGACAGCGATAAAGGGGTTATGAAGAATATTGATAAGGACGATTCTAGCGAGTTACACCGTAACCACAATCGAAGTTACGTTACGTGGCGGGATACGAGGCGATGAATTCCTCGAAGTGGATGAATCAGGAACACTGGAGATTAACGAATGGTCCAACGATATTAACGTATGCCCTTTGTCCCCATCTAAGAGGAAATATCACTGGTGCAAGATGATACCCGTAGCTAAGGGGGATTGGTATGATCTATGGGCCTTAGGTGACCCGAGAAATGAAATTTGCGATGGAGGAAGCGACAAGGATAGGGTCAAGAAAAACAAATTCATGTGGCCTGCATATACTGATGATGAAAGACTCGAGAAACTCTCCTTCGAGGATGAAGAGGGGCCACCTATCACTCACTGGTGTACTCCGATAATCATAATAGACGATAAATCCACACGAGCATGGCCTACATGCGACCCCTTCCGCGAGTATTGCAACGGTGGGGATAGTGAAAAAGAAGAAGAATGGACGTGCCCTCACGAGGTTGAAAGACATAATGTCAAGTTCAGAGAGTTGACATTTGATGATTGGTACGCAATACAATTCGGGAATGCTAAGATTAACCCGAATCTTCTTGAAAAGCTCAAGATTGACTACGAGGATCATAATCAGAAAAAAAATGTGGCTAATAACGACATCTACTACAAGGAAGATCATTTAAGCGAAACTGACAACAAGGAAATACGAAGTCACTGGTTTGAAAGGATAAAATCTCCTGGGGAAGTTTTCTGGGCATCATGCAACCCTTATGACGATAAGTGTAACGGGGGAAGTAGCTTAAGGAGAATGGGAGAAGACGAGTTCTTTTGGACC
The DNA here is from genome assembly GCA_910596185.1 of Chrysanthemum makinoi. NCBI lineage: Eukaryota > Viridiplantae > Streptophyta > Magnoliopsida > Asterales > Asteraceae > Chrysanthemum > Chrysanthemum makinoi. The sequence continues at coordinate 69,667,008 of OU343219.1, read as the reverse complement.
TCAACTAACGATAAGGAAAGAACAAGTTTCCCTTGGTTGGACAACTTGGGATTTGACAGTTGGGTGAAGATTAAGTATGGACATGTAGATACGTTAACAAAAGAAAAGATTTGGAAGGAATACATGAGTAAAGAAAATTCAAACAACGAGTCCTAACAACCCGAGTGAAATAACAATTGAAGATGACAAGGATTTGGTAAGAGATGAGAAGGAAGAATGCAAGCGTGTACTGGTGGAAAATCTGCTCGATGAAGAATGGTTTAAAGGTACCGGTTCTGACGACGATGACATTGAGGGGATTTTAGATTACCTTGAGTTGCAAGGGAATGAGGAATTTACTGACCCCGATGACGAAGCATATGAGCAAAGGAGGTGCAAACTCCTCGGAATTCCATACAAGAGGCCGCCGCCAATTATTTGTCAAAAAATATGAGTTCACTCGCTACCACTTGGGGCCGGAAGAAATATTTTGCAAAATTCGGAAGATAGAAACTAAAGAATACCTCCGCACTGCCAAGAATGCGCCTGGGTCAGGCATAACTTGATGAAAGACATAGAGGAAGTTGGCCAAGTCCAAAGGCCCCCATAAAGCCCCACGCCTAAGTCTAACTTAAAGACTCGTACATAAAGAAAAGTGCTTTTTCGGGAGACAACCTCGAATTATCCCTTTCTTTTATTTTGTTTCCATTTCGTTGGTTTTGTTCTTTTAACCATTTTTGCAGGAAACAAGGAAATAATTGCTTAGCTTGCGATCGACAATAGTTACGGCGTAACTCATCTCTGTGATTACGCCGTAACCAACCCCTTACAGCAGAATTATGGATGCATTACCAATTACGACGTAATACCATCTCAGTGGTTAAGCCGTAACCACTCGCTTTGCAGCTAATGTCAGGTTTTGCCAGTTACGGCGTAACTCCCTTAAAGAGTTACGAAGAAACCTTCCTCTGCTTTACTTCTTTTAGTTTAAAACACAATAACCTTGTATTAGTAATTTAAATGAACTTTGTGGGTGTGTTCCCTGTAAACCCTCACGAGACTTCACTCGTCCACTTGGGACACCAAGTGGTTTAAAAGGCTTGTTGCATATGCTAAATGCAACCGTGATTCCTACGAAAGTGAGTTAGGTTTATTTTTCATTTTTTTTTCTTTTTAAAATTATGCTTGTCGGTAGTGTGATTTCAGGGATTGAAGTTTGCTCATGGATGCTTACACGAAGGCACGTCTCTTTTTCGTGGGCCTTCTTTCTTTTTGGAGCGAATTTCAGGGAAGTTCTCGCTCTAATTCTACTTTTCTCTTCACCTTTATTTAATGCTTAGTACAAAAGGGACTTTGTACAATTCAAGTGGGGGGACGGGAGTAGAATTATCTCTTGAACTTTATTTTGCCCTCGTCTTTCTAGTTTATTTTGAAAAATTATGCCACTTTTAAAATTTTGACATGTTTTTCTTAACCTAACTAGATTAGACCTTAGCCGAGCACATACAACCCTTAATATTATATGGTGAGATTAGCCTTATCCATTTCCAATATTTTACCCCAAATCCACCAAATTATGAGTGTGCCGGTAGCTTGTAAACTTTAGAACTTGGCCTTTGCATCATTTCGAGACCATAGACGAGGTATGTTGAGTTAGCTCGATGTATTTGGACTTTTCAGTTTTAGAAGGCAATATTATAGTATTATCACCCAAATAGCCTACCATTGTGTGTCTATCGATTAGTCACCTCGACTTCTCGACCCCCATGTGAAACCCTTTTGTTGCACTCACCTTTAGTGCAAGATACCCCTAGATACACCCATCTGAGCCATTCCTTTCATTTTGTTAACTCAATATATTGTTTTGATACACCTATACACCTTAGCCTACCCTGTAGTCTTTATTTGTGATTGGGAAGTCATCATTTGCCTAAGTTCAAGGTTCAAGTGGAAAGGTTCGGAAATCACACTTTCGTCGACGACATATTCTTGAAGATCATTGAAGACCCCCCGAATTCCCATTGTTCATCTCAAGTGGGGGGATATTATGTTTAGTTATTATTGTTATGTTGAAAAAAAAGTGATTCGAAAAATAAATAAATAAATAAATAAAAATAAAAAAAATTGTTATGTTATTTAGTTATTGTAAAGTACGATGTTATAAGCACTGTGTTATGAGCTTTATAGATTTAGTATCGAGGAGGCCACCTCGGTCACATTCAAAGATTGGAGTTGGTATATTTGCCAACAGTTGGAGAAAAGGTAATGTGCCCATCATGACGTCCTCTAATGACATATCTACCTAGTATTTCATGATCCGGTTTCTTGATTTAAAAGCTTGAACTATTTGAGGCATTGCTGGAATATCAACTCAAAACCTCATGCAAACAGACAGCTGAGAAGGCCAAGCGTCCAAGAGATGATGATGATGCGGATAAGGATTCTGAACTGAAACGAAAGAAGAAAAACGATGATTCATTCTCTATGCCTCCACCACCCCAAAGGACCTCCACCGCTAGAAGATCTCCACCACGTTGTCCTACAAAAGACAAACCTCAGGACTCTGAGTCACCACCACAAATAGAGAAAACCGGTGATCACTTTGAATGCACTGGTAGTGACGATGAAGAGATACCTGAGCCCCAACAACAACCAACTTCTTCTACATCAACAAAGAAACCAGCGTCATCATCAAAGCCAAAGAAGAAGAAAAAGACCAATGTTGTGTCATGGCTAGATAAAGATGACACCGATGAATATGACTGGTTCTCTAAACTTATTGATGCTACACCTCAGTTACCGGAAGGTCAAGAACCGGTAGATGGTCGCACAATGGAGCAGGTGAAGCTTATACAATAAAAGTTCAAAGTGAAGAAAATGACTAAAGCATAGTTGAGGCGAATCAAGAACGACCCCTTTCAACTACTTAATGACAGTTAAGACAGTGCCATTGAAGTCGAATATCATCTCGACAACATAGCACGAGCCATGTCTAATAACATTGATTGGCTCAATCCTGAATCAAAGATTGACTTCACCATACCAGACAAAGCTCCATACAACACTTACTGGACCAAACCACTACCTACCATTGGCCGACCGAATCAACCTAAGATTCCCTACCGCTATTTCTTCAACAACGACTTGGAATTCCTTCTACACGGTAGCGATTTTAGCAAAAAATACGCTACCTCACTCACCTTCCCTTTCCCGACAGCAATCTACTCTAATAATATAGCCATCGTGGAAGAAGCCACACACATGTTTGTTGAGAAAGTGGAAAAGTATGACCTCGATGCACTGTATGGGATTCATCATTGGCCCGAATGAAGAAGATCTACTACAAGGCGCCGCTTCTCGTAAAAAAGGAAGTGTTCAGTGAAAAATGGATCGTTGCAATTATGCATGTTACCTTGTCGTCGAAGTGGGACTACACATTCCTAAAGAATAGTGGTCAAACGACAAGACGAAGAGGAATATGACTTTTCTGAAGCGGATTTTCTGAGATTGTCACTAAATGACATTGAAGATATGTATCTTGCCAAGGTACAAGGACGAATGCGACAATTCTCTACAAATATCCAACTCGACTACATCAAGTCATTGCTAATATTCATCAGAAGCATCGTTATCCAAGAACGTGTAGAAGATATTCAACTTGTCGTGGAATCATACCAGAAGCGTGTTAATCTCACAAAACCTCAGCTACACCTTCCCGAAATAAACCATCTTGCTCATACACCATTATCGAAACCATTTGGGGTAGTTTACCGTAGTGAACTACACCACAATTGCTTCATGGCGTGCAAAGAGCTTCATAAGTTTGGGGATCACACATTAAATAAGGTTCGGGACGGGTTGGCATATCGATTAAAGGAGATACATTACGGCATAGGGTCACCAAAGAGATGGAATTCTAGGGACAAGAGGGATGTGAAGAAGATCATTTCCAGGATAGATGAAAGCTTGTTTAGACGGGATCGATAAGGACACCTGGAGAGCTTTGTTGGTGGGCGTCCGAGCATATCTCTAACAGCTACCAACGCCAGCAGAATACCGGTGTTATTGACGGACTTCGTGGTACTCCTGATTCTCCTTGATTTGTTTCTCTTATCATTATTTGGATGTGTGATTTATATTTGACAATGGCTTGTGCACAAATAATAGTGTACAACTCGTACTTGTAATGCAAGGACCCGTGGTGCAATGCGGTTACACAATCCTATAAAAAGGAGCGAAAGCTTCTTACTTTTGAGTAAAACTAATCAAAACTTTCACTTTTCAAAGTTTTGCTCAAAAGAACAAGTACTTCCCCTTATGATTTTCAAAACCTCTAAAGTTAATATCACTTGTTGAGGGGGAGTATTTGCTTAAAAACTTTGTTCACAAAATTGTTCTTCGCGGAAAACTTCCCACAAAACTTAAATGGACATATTCAATATCAAAATTTCGTCAAAAATAATATTTATATACCAGTTTTGAGGGGGAGAAAAATTGTGATAAGAAATATGTTGTGAATGTTAGTAACTCGAAAAGACTTGTCCGGGACGGGTAATAATTTCAAGCTAGTTCACTAGTAATGTAAACGTGTCTCGCAAAGGACTTGTCCTAGTAGAATATACCATTCGAGAAACTCTTGGTAGACATGAACCTTGACGGGTTTGAAAACCTTTCGAGGTTTGTCCACACCTTCAAGGTAGTTATTAGAGCTAGTTTTCGCCTAAAAGCTGACAATGTAACTCTTTAACTAGGCAACATAACCGTGTCTCGCCGGGAATTGTCTATCTTGAGTTGATCAATTCAAAAGTGTGCGCTCTTCTCTCACCGTGCAAATTTCTGTAAAAATACTTAAGCACGTGTGGAGGGGGAGTATTTCTGCAAAATACAAAACTCTCACAGTGGTACTAAATGCTTTTATTCATAACCACTTTGAGAGATTTTCATGAAAATGGTTTACGGCAACATAGGTTAGTCATGAAGTTATAAGGTGACTAAGGTTAGGAATAACCGTCCTATGATCCGCCAGAGCCGGAGGGATCAAGGACACCACCAATAGTTAGAATTTAGAAGTCCTTAGGTATGATTATAAAAAGGAGAAAATAAGAATCAGAGAAAGAAGGAGTTGAAGAATTAAAAAAAAAAAGGTAAAGAAAAGGGTGAAAAGAAATAGCCCTCCAGATTATTCAACATAGGGCAGACACCGGGTTCAACTCATATGCTACTGGTTGTCACTTGATGACACCGGTATTGAAGATTAAAGTCGTCATGGACCCAGTGACGCATGCACTAAACCTTCTTAGCCACTCAAGTTTCTCAACAGAAGCTTGTTTCATTCTCACAAGGAACCCTACGTAAACTATCGGCTTTCTCTTAGAGATTGTTGGTATTGAAGAAGGAGATTCTCTCCCTAGTCTCCGCCAGAAAACCAAAGTGCACTATTGAGTCTAGAGCCACGAGATTCATCAAAATATCTCCTAGGTACACTTGACATTTTATCACTAGTCGTTCAACATTAAGGACGCAAGTGATACATTATCGAGTCCTACACAGATCTTAGCAATCTGTCGAGAACATTTATGAGAGGTTCACACATGTGATCCTCGGTGATTGAATGGAAACTCCTGCCGGGTCAACATTAAACGACCGATGACAGAGTCACTTCGGTAACTCCTTGTGGGTTACTCTTAGTGTTGTCTCAAACGGTCTACGTCGTAGGGTGATGCTTCGGTGTACCTCAGTGACTCACCTGAACTGTAGGTGTACTTCAGACATCGCGTATCTCACTTGTGGGACTCCAGTTCAGGAACAGCCTTTGTGAGAATTAGAGACGTGTTTTCACACTATGTCATAACACACAAGTTCAAACTTGTGCTGGATTATTTATAACCCATGTTTTATGTTTTCTTCTTATGGATGCTCGCGGGAGGAGAAGATCGTACAGATTCTTCACATGCTCATACCAACAACAACACTAACTGAAGTTCTCTCAAAAGGAAACACAAAGTCAGAATGATTCTTCGTCAAAATCAAAGAATCTACAAAGTTTAAAGACTAAGAGAACTACACCAGTATTGAAATTCAACGTTAAAGAGCGTGTGAGCATGTTGGAGAAAGACGTGGAGACACTGGAGCAACGAAGCGGACCTGATGCAGATAACCACAACATACTATCACTACCACCACAAAGAACAAAGATCAAAGAACAAAGAACAAAGAAAATGAAGACGTCAAATCTGAAAAACTTCAAAGTAAACAAGATCCCTACACTGGGGAGATTGTTGGAATCAAGACACTTCTTCTCACAAGAAAGAAGAATGTCAGAAGACGTCAAAGCAACTATTACATCAGACTTACAACGTTTTTCACTCTAATCATTAATTACCAACACTTAGGGGGAGATTGTTGGAATCACTCCTAAATTATATTTCAAGTGTTTGTAATCATTATGTAATAGTGTGCTTAATTAGGCTTTTATGTTTGTAATTAAGGCAAGGCTTATGTAGAAAGCCCATAAGCCTTGACCCAAGCCCAATAAGGAAAGGAAGGGAACTTGCATGTTGCCCTAGTTCCTTCCCTATAAATAATGTTGTAAACTCCCATTTGAGGGTTGGTTGTTCATTTCACTAATAAACCTACGCCTAAACTTTTCTCATATTCGTGTGTGTGTTTGTGACTTGTTCAACCGATCACTTTCTATCTCATTTCTTCTTATTGATGCTTGTGTTACATAAATGGGAACCTAACAATGGGATTTACATTTTCCAATGCTATTGCAAATGTAAACCTGTTTTATCCCATCTTGTGCCTTGAGTCCATGTCTCACTTACTACTCAATTTAAGTCGTCTAACTTAAAGAACTGCAAATATGTCCATGCAAGGTCTGACTTCACATGAAGATTTACCTTTCCATCACAATCTCGCCAAGTTCCCACATGAAGTAAATTGCAACTTCAAGTGTTCCTTTAACTAGATGGCACTTAACTTAATTTTAAAAGGGTACTAGTTTTGATTTATGGTGTCAAATCAAATATGTACGAAGAAGCATGCATACAACTTGGTATCAATAGTTTTTAATAAAAAACTTTTATTAACCAATTCACAAAGATTAAATTATCAAAGTTTTGATTGAGGTATTGGTTTCGCCAATTAAAGAATTTACCTTTAATTATCATCCATTATATCGTTTACTTTGCATAAGTCTAAAAACTTAGTGTTTCGGATAATTACCACAAAAGTGGCGCATGGAATTAAAGCTAATTCACCCTTAAGATGATTTTGTACATTTATAGCCTACTTGGTAATTCCAATTTGACGCACAAAGAAGCGAGAATTTGGTCAGCTAAAGCAATAACCTCCTTCCTTCGGTCACAATTTAATGCGCTCCCCTCCTTGTACCCCTCTTATAGTTTGTCAAAATTGGATGAGCCGTTCTCACTATTTGTACCAAAACCATCAATCAATTAAACTTATTGAAAATTTAACTCTTCAAAAACAAATCAAATTTCACCATTGTTTAGTCCAATTTATTTTTCTATTCAAAATTACCCTTTGCTTAAAACTTGTCGCACATAATAAACAAACAAGTAACAATAAAAATAAACAACTAAAACAATGCGCACATAACTAACAATTAATACGTGTAAAAAAGTAGCTAAATGCACCTTATTTGATAAAGCCTATTAATAATCAATATCTTGGTTAATTAATTATATATATTAACTAGGGCTTTCACTTGCACAATTGAAAGTGAGTCACATACATCGACGAATCGATTGCGTAAGCCATAATTAAAATATACCAAATTGCACATAATTGATTCATTAATATATAATTGGAGTCTTTCTCAATTCAAGATTTATCAAAAACATACATGTGATTAAAATAACTTAACAATTAAAAATTCAAGCAACCATCCATGACGAACATGCATGTATCATCATGGATATAACATAACAATTATTCAGGTAAGTCACAAGATCGCATACAATTCCATGTCACATAACACTTTATTCATGAAATTATCATGTAACAAATATATTAATTCTAGGTTTCGATATTGATAACATAACAATTATAATAAACCCTAAAACAATTTTTAAAACAAACGACTAAAAAAAATTACGGTTTCGACCCAAAAAAAATTTGGTCGATCCATAAAAAAAATTTAAAACAAATTAGGGCAAAGCCCTAACCCCCAAATTAGGGTTTACATAATCAAAACCAAAACACTAGAACAATCTTATCAAACAACATACAATATTCGTTTTTTACGTGTTTAGTAATTAATTACTCATTAAACAAGACTCGTGATGCCACTGTTGGAATTACATAACATGACTATCATATATAAAACACATAAAACATCAAAGAAACATGTGGAAGCGTATAGGAACGTATAATGAATCATTAACTAACATAAACATAAAGTATGCGTACCTTTTTTATTCTAGCCGAACAAGAATCAATTCCACAAAACTAGCAAGTGATGAACCCTAATTAGGGTTTATAGGATTATAAGAATTACCCCTTACCTATTTGTAGTTCAATCCAAGATATAATCAATAGTGTGATTATATCGCGTTCTTGTACACCCGTACTAATACCAAGTTAACGTTATGCTAGTAATTAAAACACAAAACAATTTGTTAATTGGAAAACAAGTCCAATCGGCCCTAAAAGGGTTTTGGTCGATCGAATCACCAAAGAAAAGACAAGATAAAAGATTAGGGTATTGTGTGTGCACAAAAGGTGAAAAACAAATAACCCTTAGCCTTGTATTTATACTAAAAGAAATGTAACATATTAGATTTCATAAACACACAAATACACAAATCAATGGGACGTATAGAATGAGTTTTAGAGAGAGAAAGTGGAAGAGAGTTGGGAACTTTAGTTAGACAAAGAAAAGTGATATTATGAAAGCTCCAACCCTTTTCCTTGCTAGGAAAAGGGTATTTATAGGTTCTTACAAGGCACGCCTCCTACGGGTTGTGGATCAGGCATACAAGGGTAAAGACCCGGTCCGTCCTCCACGGTGTTTCTTAACAAACTACTTACTAACACTAATTGACTACGACTACGAGCTTTATAACGAATACATATACTTGAGGTGACCGACTTTTTAACTACCGGATTTTCTAAATCGAACAATCTCCCTAAGGAGGTCACCTCAATTACATCATTTACAAATAGATATTACATTTTGGTGTTCTTGGATTATTGATTAAGTTCTTTGCTCTCAGAGCCGTAATCTTTAATTCTTCATGTTCTCGCATGTTTTGTTCTTTTCAAGTGGAGGTCTTTAACCGATCCACGGATGGTGAGTTATGAGCCATGTTAGGAATTGGAAATTCTATAAGTGAAGCATCGGTCACCCCAAATATAATCTAGCTTAAGTTAGCTCGTAGACATATCGTTTATTACGTTATTTGTTAGTTAGTTATTAGCATAGTATAGTCTAGTGCAACACCGTGGAGGAAGGACGGGTCTTTACCCATTGTGCTGATCCACGCCCGTAGGAGGGCGTAATACATTGATAAATAGCCCTCTCCCCACAAGAGAGAGGGTTGGATGTTCATTTGGAATCTAACCTTCTATGTGTTTCTCTCACTAGAACATATGTCTTTCTCTCTAAACACTCCATATGCTTCTATGATTTAAGTATACACGTTTGTATGAAATTATATATCTTACAATTGGTATCAAGAGCCATGGTTTGATCACTCATCTTTCATGCTCTTTGTTTTGGTGGATTTCATAAGGTTTTGGGGTTATAAGTGTTTAGAAGAGTTTGAATCATTTGGTTAATTTCTAGTGTCAAAGTTTGAATTTTGAATGTACTCTTGTGTTTAGGATCATCATATGTGTTTAGGTTTTGAATTGGAAGGCTTGAATCATCGTGGTTGGGCTGTTTTTATTGTTAAAGTGGTGGTTTTGAAAATTGTACGGCGAGTTGAGCCACAAGATATACGCTTTCTTTGAAGCGAAGTTGCTTTGTTATTGGAAGCGAGTTGGTTTATGTGACTTGGCTATTAAGCGAGTTGATTCTTTAAGCGACTTGGGTTTTAAAGTTTACTTGTCTATTGCTTAGTTGTATCTTTATGCAACTTGGGTTTTAAGCGACTTGTCTATTAAGCGAGTTGGTTTATGCGACTTGGCTGTTAAGCGAGTTGTCCATTTATGCGACTTGTCCACTAAGCGAGTTGATCCTTAAGCGAGTTGGTTAGGGTGCAACTTGTCAAGATTCACTACTTGTCTTTTGAGACTTTTCATTTCTTCGTGCTGTAGTTTTACGGTTGTTCATTTGATTTAGTAAAATCCCGTGAAAGAATCAATTTCCCGGTTTAATCAAAGAATAATAAAATCCCGTGTAAATTCGACATTCATGGCTTATACCACTGATCCATTTATTTCCAATGTGCTCAAACTATATGACTCAGTGGACACCGGACAAAGTACGTTACTACTCGAAAGCTTAACCTTAACAGATTCAATCAATGATGATCAAAACACCTCATACTTTGAGTCAAATCCCAAGAAATTACACCATTATGCGCAAAATGCCTTGCTAATGGAATGCATCCTTGAGCCCTATCAACTACTTCACTCCCATCTCTTACAGTTCTTATCTACAATTGTGGATCGAACATGTAGTGCTCTTTTCCGTCAGGACCTACCTACATTGACGAGAACCTTGTCGACGAACTTAGAATTATTGAAGCTTCAACTTACCAAAAGGAAGGTACAAAAGATAATTCCAATGTCGCACTTCGTGTAATCCACAACCAATTCCAGCCATTTATCAATGGGGAATATTCCGCAGACTTCGATCAACACTCAATTGGAATTTCTTTCAAGAAACACACCGAATGGAAATTCAGAGTTCATCGATACATTTATCCGACTAATGGATAATGTGGAAAAGAACATTGAGGAAGCTGCTCAAAAGGATGATTTCGTGAATGAGGGTCAAGTGCAATTAGGATATAGTGGTGAAATGTCGGGTAATATTTCTGTTGAAAGGATGGGAGTTGTTGAATGCATAACATCAGATACAACAAAGAATAAAGTAACCGCCAGATTCGGTAACTCCCGATGTGGATACACATGTCGATCAATGGATAAACCGGTGTCATCTCGATGAGGTACCCTTAACTGTTCAACATAATGCATCTGATATTCTACCTAACCAAACTGATTTTAAGGCTAAACATGATTCGGATGAATGTTTCCTGGTTGTGACTGAGTCTAGAATTTTTAAAACAAATGAAATGGTTGAAAAAAGGGTTTTTGATGAACTTTCGAAAAAATACTCAATTCTCGAAAAACACTGCATTTCCTTAGAAATTGCAATACAACAAAAAGAGGAAAGTTTTCTTGCTACAAAACCTTGCAGAAATCCGGAATTCCCAGAATTTCGAGAATTTTTTGAAATTAACCAGTTAAAAAACCAAATTCTGGACAAAGACTCAACCATATGTAACTGAAAATACAACTGCATATCGCATATGAAATGTAATAAAGGGATGAACAATCTTAACTATGAGGTGAGTGATCCGATTAAATCTAGGAATGATGAATTAGCTTTATGTGTGACCAAGCTATTAAGGGAAAATGAGTCCTTGAGGAAGAACTTATTAGAGAATAATTCCAAGCTATTAGATCAAACTAACTCCTTGTTGGCAGACATTGATACCCTCAAAGCCCAAATTCATTGCCTTAAAAAATGAGCTTAGAAAAACTATTGGAAATAGAGTGAACACTAAGTTTACAAAACCATCGACCTTCGGAAAGCCAATTGAACTTAATAATACAGAACGAGCTATAGTTAGGCAAACCAATGCATTTAAAACAGAAATATTTAAATCATCGAAATCTAAGCTTGCCTCCCAAGTTGATGAGAATATAGTTTTGTCAAAACCAGTCACTTCACTAATACATTCAGATATGATGAATAATAATCCCCAGCTTAATGTTCAAAGCTCTAAGATCGAGAATATAGGAGATCATCTAGTCCATATATGAAGCATCAAATGGTGACCAATCCCTAAGAAACAAACTAATTTCAAAAGGACCAATGTTCATAAATGGGAAATGGCTTAACCTAACTCTCTGCTAGCATTTGTTTTAAGTGGATTCCTACCGTAGATTATTTAAGTTCATAGGATCTAAACGGACTTACTCACCTAGATCTTATCTTAAGTGGATGCCCACAGGTAAAATCTTCAAGAATGTTGGACTTAAAGGATTTCTATTAATGATACTCCTAGACCTAACTGTACAACATCCAAAAATGAGGATACACCTGTCACTAACCCATCTATTTGCAATACTACATATGCTATTAGTGCAAAGTGTCCTCGATCCTTTTCGTGTACAATGCTCAATTCAATCATGAACATCATGACCTGGTTTCCAAATGAAATACTCACTCTCACGGAATTGTAGCCGGTCGAATTGATGTACCTCGTACTCGACTCTGATCCTCTCTATTCAGACTCGTTCTCATTAATTCTTGTACAAATTTTTACACACTCTCAAAAAAAAAAATTAATTAATTAATTATTACACTCGTTTTTAAAAATTTCTATCATCGATAACATCTACGGTCCTAGAAATATCATTTAACAATGGCACGGGGCTTTAGATGAAGTTCGAACAGAGTCTTTAAAATTTTTATTGTTACTCGTCTAAATAATCACAAACTTGAGTACTTTCTCACCCGTAACTGAATCAATCAATGATTACTTTCTCACTCGTATCACTGATTGAGGGGGAGAATTGTGCTTCTTAATATGTCTAGTACTTGGGGTAGAATAATCATGTCCTTTGATGTTGCATGTGTCCGCGTTCTTGATTGTGCGGCCTGGTTGTTGCATGCTATATGGAGTTATTTAATGTTACTTGGTGTAACTTAAGTTGCTAAACTTTATGTATTTACACTGATATGCTTGTCTCTTAAGTTTAACAATTTGTTAAGTTCTTGTTAATATGCGAGTTGATAATCAACTTGATGCATGCGAGTTGTCCTATTTGTTTAAGTATGCGAGTTGCAATGTATAGGAACTTAAAATGTCAACTCGCTAAACTTGTGTACTTAAGGTTGCGTGTTGTCTCTTGGTCAAAACACATACTCACTCAGTCCAAGGTTTTAAAAACACATTCTCTCTCAACTCTCATCTAAGCGAGTTAACAAACCGGTGATTGTGTGGTAGGTTTTTGCTATCTGATCTTGCTTATCATAACTCTATCATGATTTGTAATTGAACCATATCTAATCCTAACCCATTGTGCAGATTTTGTCATATCTTACTCGCCTCGATCAAAATTCTGATCACTAGGTTTGAATCTCTTTGATTATTGTTATTGAAAGTGGCCTTAGATGACATTGCTTAGGGTTGTCTGTATCATGATCTGAGTTGAGGTGTTTGTATGATTGAATTTGATTATTTACTTGATGCGTGTTGCGTTTTAATGTGACTCGTATGATGTTTTTATAGGATTGGTGTTTTGGTTCTTTGATTAATAACCCTTTTAGGTTTGTGATTTATACGTGTGATAATTTTCAAGTGTTTTTGATATGTGTTTGATTAATTGGGATGATCATCTTGTGTTCTTCTAAGCGAGTTGCCCATGGTTGCTTATATGCGAGTTGCCTTGCAATATTCTTTATAGCGTGGTCCCCATGGTTGCTTATATGCGTGTTGCTCTATGATATTCATGAAAGCGAGTTGCTATATGCGAGTTGCATTATTTCTTTGGTGTATGCGTGTTGCCTCTTGCTTGTCAATTTATGCAAGTTGCTATATGCGACTTGTCACATACAGATCCCGATGTATACGTGTTACGTTATGCATGTTGACCTATTTTTGACCAAAGCGAGTTGATGGATGCGAGTTGCCCTATCGACCTCAAATGTTTTGACGTATGCGAGTTAATAACTATTTGTTACCTATGCGTGTTGAGTTATGCGAGTTGCTCAAATTGTTGTTCCAAAGAGTTGCGACTAGCGTGAGTTGACATACTCGTCCTATGCGAGTTAAATAATGCGAGTTGTCAATTTTGCTTGTGGTATTATCTTTTTGATGTCCTCTCACAACTTATCTTGCACATATAAGTCTCTGCATAATGATTACATTTTTTTCTGAGATGTGCATCCTATGCCTCCATATTTGTCATATCCGGCTTTCTTAAGTAGACTATATGTTTACGTCCAAGTGCTTATGATATGGGGTTATAAATTGATCATAATGGATAACCTTGTCTTAACCTAACAAATTTTCGGATATTGTTTTTTTGCGTGTAATTATCGGACTTCAATGGTGACACCACATCCTCGATATACTTGCTGCCATTGCACCATGTCACTCTAACCGATGACGAAATACTTCCACGTCGCAGAATGGGTTTCAATTGCTAAGAGCAACGCTATGTAGCGTGGATAGAGGCCAAAAATCCAACTTACCGATGCTATCGACATCTTGAAAGACACCAACTTCTTTGGTGCCTTAACCAAGCAATGCACTATTCCCTCCATTTATATTCAATAGTTCTGGAATACCGTTACATGGGATAAGATGTCGACGTACTCATGTAAGCTAGAAGACAAATGGTATGACATCTCCATTGAAACTCTTAGAAATGCTCTTCAAATCACACCAAGAGACCCTTTCAACAAATTCGTCACTCCACCCTCCACTCAAGATATATTAGATTTTGTCGATGAATTGGGGTACCCGGAAAGGCTAACCAAGATTTCATCACTCATCAATGCCGAAATATATCAACCATGGAGATCAATTGTTACGATTCTCAACTTATGCCTAACCGGTAAAACATCGAGACGAGCGAGTAAGAGCTCCTATAATGCGATTCGTGGGGATGGTCAAAGGAAAAATATTGACTTCTGAACTTATTTGGGAAGAATTCACCCTGTCTTTAGACACATTCATCAGCGATAGATTAAACTCACGAGAATAAAGTCAAAGGGAGAAAAAGCCTTGGCAAACGAGTAATTCGGCCATCGAGGTTTTCTAAACTCATTATCCGCATCGCAATAAACCTACAAGTTCAACTCACGGCGAGTTGACCACGCATGAAGCCGGCGATGAATTAGTCCTAGGCAACATAAAATATATTGCCAAAGGACATGACAAGGAGATCTTTGGAATGCTGTTCTGAAGCTTTGCTTACATAAAGAATCAAGAAAGTGATTATTTCAAAAGATATGTAAAGAAATACAACCAGCGATGATACACCTAAGTCCACTCCCGCACAATCAAAATCAAAACAATCAGAGTCTACCTACTCAAGCTTACCTAAGAAAAATAAGAGACTTGATACTTCAGTATCTTCCGAGTCTCCACCTCAAAAGCAAAAAAGGAGAATGAAAGAATCTGGAAAGGGTAAAGATGATGGAACCGAGGTTCCAGAGAGTGACTTATCGTTTGATAGATGAAGCGGTGCATTACAACAAGGGATTAAACAAAGCACGGATAGCTGAACTTGTCTCGGAGACCACCGGTAGGAGGAGTTGTGATAAGAGAACGAGCGGCCCCACCACGACTAACAACTTCGCCACACAAGACAAAGGCAAAGGTATTGCTGGAGATCTTGAGAACAAGCCGCTCATATACTTCTAACCATCTCTTCTCCACCTCCAAGAACTACTACCCAATTTGAGCTGAAGAAAAGAAGCATTGAATCATCTTGACTCTAAGAACTAGAATGGAAAAGGAGGTGTCCGATACACGAAAGACACGCATCTAGTGACACCTCGAGATATGAATGATGATAATAATGAGCTGAAAGACCCACAGGAGATCCTCGAGCCAAGATCGAAGAGAACACAGTGCCTTGAAGAAGCGAACATGTCAACGGGATCTCTATCCTCACTTAATGTTGAAACGTTAGACCTTGATAGATCTTGAGCACTCGTAGATTGTTAGTATTGCTTATGTAATCACAAACAAACTAATATAAAATATCTACAACTTGTATTCTTTAGCGAAAATCAAACACAAGTACAAACACAGATACTAAGAACTCGTTGATCCTCTATGGATCTTTATATTGATACTAAAACTTTGTTTTTCAACTCGTACATAATTCATACTATTGTCTTCCTTTTATAGACAAGGAACCCTAACTTGTTTCCTAAAAACGTATAAACATAAAACTAAATAAGATATACATAATCACTTCCTAATAAAGCTCATGCATATCCTAACTAACTATAGAATACGGAATAACTATCTCCTGAGAATCCATCTATCTGAATATACTACTTGTGAAACTCTTCTTGATAGATTCCATGTTCTTCAGCCGAAACCATCGGCACTATATTTGTTGAAATTCCTACTTAGCATAATTCCCAAAATCCTCCTAAACTGAATTTGACTTGGTTAAGTTCGGTTTCTTGATAGATCTTCAACGCTTGGAGGATTGTACTCAAACATCGACAACAGAGAAAAACAAAACTCTCTATTGATGTAAAGCGTTGAAACACCCGGTCTTTGCGACAACAAATGACAACATGTACATCAAAACATATTAGTTTCATACTATTCTTATCACATCCGTGTGTGTTAACTCACGTGAGAGGTGAATCATTGAAAATAATGGATTTGATGTCTCTTTACCAATAACCATCACTCTTGGAGTAGCCAAATGTTTAAGTTCGAAAACTATGGTACAGCATAACCATCGATTTATTAGCAAACCAAAGAACCATATAAACGGATTTGAAATGTCTTTACCATGCCGTTTGCTCGTGACTAGTCAATTCTTAGGATTGGTGAACTGAGTACCAAATATGGTATTCCACTGTCTTTACCACAAGCCATATACATGTGGGCTAGCCAATTCTTGGATTCCAAAAAGGAATAAACCATGGTGAATTGATGACCATACAACCCTCAGCAATTAAGCATGGGTGGTTGCGCACCTTATGATTTTGATCAAACCATTCACGTATCAGATTTGATGTGTCTTTAACAAAGCTGTACCCTTTGGACTAGCCAACTCTTTGAGGTACACAAGGTACATCTGGTCAGTTAAGAACCAGTAACATAGAAATGTACAACAAACCTGCAATAAAAGTTAGATAAACTCAAGAATATACATAGTTTTTTTAACTAAAAAAGAAACAAAGAAACAAATATTAAAAAATATACACAATACCATAATCAAGATGATACTTTATGTTGCAGAAGCTAAGTCTTAATCAATCCAACACATTGTTCTACATGAAGCTTATCATTCCCCACTGGATCAGGTGGAACTTCCAACTTTTGTCTAAGCATTCTCTCCATCAAAGACACGCACAAAGGATAAGTTTTATCTGAGAACATGCACACAATCATACCACATTTTGTCTCCACCACATGCACACATGGCATAGGATAAAATCTCCAACTCTCAACCTTCCACTTATGTGAATTCTTCCAAATAGAATACCCTTTACGATCCGAGATTGAGAATCAAACAAAACTTGAAGATCACCCAAAAATATAAACCGGAACCCTGGTGAATGAGTAGCATAATGCTTAATGACAAGTCCATACAGAGTATTCAAATCATGTCGATCCACCAAATGAAACATTTCCTTCAAGAAGTTGAAATGCATAATAGAACCATCCAGTAGATAAATAGTGTTAAGCTCCCCATCACCAAAGTCCAATTAGTTAACACATCATGAGATCCTTCAGAAAAACATCAGCAGATCCTTCTGAATAAAAGTTGATTCATTTAAATCCAAAGAATGATCTCTCGAGTGACTTATGAATCCGAGATGTATATGTCATATCCGTCCATACATCTTCTCAAAGTAACGTGTCTCCTTTTAGCCATCCTTTTCTTCCTCCTACCTGGAATATAAATTCCCATAGATACATCCTCGGACTCATCGGTACATCTTTAACATAAGTGGAAGAAGTAGAAGGAGACTTAATGGAACCAACACCACATAATACATACATTCTTTCGGCTACTTCTCGGCCTTCTTTGATCTAGCAGTGCTAGTTCAAACTTACCCAACTCTTCTCCAATTGTATCAACAGGAGAAATAGAAGCCTTCATAGCCTCTGAATCCAAAGATGTAGTAGCCACACCGATCTCTGATTGAAGAAACAACATATGGTTCAGCAGATTGAACCCTTTCATCTGAATAGATAGCCTCAGTAGATGCTTCAGCAATAACAACAGGGGAACTCAGCGTGGGTGTAACATCATCAAATTTATCAACAATCTCAACTTGCTTTGGTCTCTTTGCTTCAGGAACATCCAAAGCACCAGCACTTCTTTTCAAATTAGAAGATGGTGTAATATACTTCATAACCCTATGATACATATTAATCAACTCATAATCATCTAAGGCCCAAACTTGCTTTTTTGTCAAACCTTTGAATAATACTACTTTGATTATACACCACCATTCTCATATACTTTTTTCTTCGGTAGGTTTGTGGTCTTTCCCTTTTGCTTTATTTTTCGGCGACAATTTCTCTTCTTTGTGCAAATGCATCTTGCTTTTCGTTTCGTCAAGGGCCACCATTTGTGCAGCAAAATTCTCACTGTCAAAGTCTGCACCTAAGATACTCTTAGCAAGTGTAGGATTTGATGCAGCTTGCTGAGTATAAACATCCTATTGTGCATCGTGGGATCCGAGTAGACAATTCATCAGTTCGTTTGTCTCTCGAGGCAAACTAGTAGTAAAATGAACGCAAGCTTCTTAGCCAATTCATCACTTTTCTTTAACTCACACTCAGTAACATTCTTGCTTGTGCTTGCCTTTCCGGTCACTTATCGATCGGATCAATTTCCTCATCAATCATTGCTCCTTTTCCTTTGTTAGCGGGCTCGAGACTCACAATAGGAACTTCAAAAGAAACACCCATGGAAGTATCAGCATTAACATGTTGAGGAATGTCTTCAGAAGTAACACTTGTATGAGGATCCAAATTATAATCCCTTCCAGCAACAAACACATCATTAGGATCTTCGGAAGGTGTAGAAGCATGTTGTGCTTGACGAGATGAAGCTTGACCAACCGTGGAGCAATATCCATCATAGGACCAACAATATGCTCTTCATTAGTTGCAACATCCGCACTTTTCAATGTATCCTTGCTCAAAGATTGCCTTCTCCTCCTTCTAGTAAACAAAATGGCTCCTTTTGCTTTTGATGTAGCGACCATTGGAGTATAAGCATTAGATTCTTGAGCCACATCAGCCAAAATATCAAGTGAATCCAAATTAGCATCCACTTGCTCCTCATCAGAAGAAACAACACATCTCCGGTTGCTACTATGCCCAAGTTGTTCTTCCAAATCCACGAACCTTTCTCTTTAAGTCCACAATCTCACCACCAAGTGTAGATCTAGTTTCATCAAGCTCCTTTTTAGATCGCAACCTCTTGGACAGATCCTGTTGAGAAAATCATAGACAGTAAGAGTAATAGGATCTTCACTCCATCGGTGCTCTCTGGTAATGGGAGCTTCATTGGACCTTCAAGTAGCAATATAGTCTTGCTCAAATATAGGAGAGCTTTCAACAAAGGCTCTCTAATAGGACTGGTGTGGGCATTCTATCAAAGGCAGTCTCAAATTCATCAGGAGCAACCTGAGTATGTGGTGGACTAGATGTAAGCATGGGCAAAGGTATAGATGGTGGTTGGTCAGGAGAAACATATGTAGCTTGCTGACATTAGAAGGGCCCTCATCCATTGCAACCGATGGATTACCATCAGCAGCAACAATAGTAGAGGGTGGAGAACCAACAACATTCCCCTCATCAGCAGCCTCATTTCCTTGAGGCAACATAGTCACTAGCAAAGGATGATGTTCTCCCTCATAATGAGTTTTCATAGAAGCAAACAGTTTAGAAGTTAAAGCTCCTATGGGACAAAAAGCTTGGGCTTGGGTAGTAATGTCCAAAATCATTTTCAAAAACCTAGGGTACATTAAAAACTTATGCTTTTTCCTATGAATATTTTCAACCATATTATCAAAAATAAACCTAGAAAAGTTATAAGTTAACCCATGAGAAAGACATACAATACCACATCCCAATTGAGTAGAAAATTGGTCCCATCCTCATGATTTATTGCTTATGCTTTGAAGCAACGTGTGAACCAAAAACCTCCACATAGGACACAACTGATTCTTGAACCATATATCATTCCTTGTACCCTGGTATCCAAAAGCCCTTAGCCTAGCAAGAATATCCACAGCATTAGAATGATAAACCCCATTAGCATCGTCCAAGCGAAGCTTTCTTCTTATCAACTCCTCGGCACACATACTACTGTTCCGTCAATCGAAGCTACAATCTCTCGTGTCACTTCTTTCACAGAGACCCAAAATTGTGTAACCAATGATTCATAAATTACTTTCGGAGAATGCGTCAAAGCATAATGAATCTTTGATCTCTTCAAGAACTCCACCATTTGTTCATAGATTTCATGACCTTTTGCTTTTCCCAAATAAGCAACTTTGTTATGATCCTTCTTAATTAAAAGCGCCATGTGTAAAATTGTATGTTAGGGTTAAGAATCACACAACGGGAAGTTTTTGAACGTAGTGTAGAGGGAATCGATTAATTTGAAGTAAAGATATGCGAATAATGGATTGGTAGAAGTTGCCCAAATTATAGTCAAAAATATCGAACTTTTATTGACCATATCTTACGTGTATTTCAACTCTAACCAATGACAAAGTAACACTTCAGCAGAAACACGGTCAATCTGCTAAAGTAATTCAATCAGTGAAACCCCCCAAGATAAAAGATATCATCAGAAATATGCAGGTGTTCTTGTGCCACCCAACTCACATTAAATTACATTAAACATCGAATCCGTCTATATAACAATCCCAATGCACACTTAACACACATCATTTACCCCCAATTTTCATCACAAACCCTAATTTAACCATATCCTCCACAATCAACTATAATCAGCCATGAATACCAAACCAGAGGTTATAGATCCATCCTCTTCTCCATCATCATCATCATCAAGTGATGATACTAACCTATGGCGTCTCTATATTCCTTCACAAACATCACGACCAAGAAAATCCCTCTTTCTCCCTTCTTCGAAGATGAGTGTAGTGGATCCAAGTGAATCTTCATGACTCTCATGACTCCACTAAGGAGATAACTTCACACCCCAACCTTCAATACCTCAACCTCAACAGTGGTGTTGGCTCTTCCTGCGCCATGGTTTGGTGCTTCATCTCATATCATAAAAGGGAAGGGCAAAAGGAAGATGGATTGATTGCTTTTGGTGAAACCAAGAGATGAAGCACAAGGACATTGTCAAATCACACATCCATCTACTGTATTCATCTTCATCATCTTCGTTTTCATCAATCCATCCTTCCCATTTTGATCCTTAGCTTCTTCGTCAGATGGGTCATGCATATCCAGCGTTTGGAATAGATGATATGAGCTAGTCAATGATAGGAGTTAGAATATGTTTAGTAGATCATGTATACATATGTATTTCCATTTGAAGTTGATTGTAAGCAATGTAAGTCTGTAAGTCGTAAGAGTATGCTGTTTCTTGAATGAATGAGCAATTTAACTTTAGTACATCTCTTCATGAAATAATTAGCTCACTTCAAGACTTTGATTTCAATAGAAACAAGCTTTTAAGCTTTCTTGACCATATTCCAATTGACCAACCATGATGAACTCCAACTTATATAAGCAAGCAAAAGCGATTACGAGAGAAACACACAAACCAAACCAAAACAAACAGAACTCACAAAACATTAGTTGGTTAGTGTTAGCAAATATACAAACTAATATACAAAGTTTACAACAATAATCCTCCCCTGAGGCCTATGCCTCCCCTTAAACTTTGCTGTTAAGGGTTAAGCATTCCAATATGGACCACAAGGTGTTGAAACCTTAGTCCATCAAAAGCCTTAGTTAACAAATCTGCCACATTATCATCAGTGTGAATTTTAACCACTTTTATCAAATGTTTTCATATGCATCTCTTATAAAGTGGTGCCTGATTTCAATATGCTTAGTTCTACTATGAAACGGATTTTTAACAATGCATATGGTACTCTGATTATCAATAAAAATTGTTGTATTCATGAAGTTAAACCCATAATCCAACAATTGATTTTTATCCAAAGAACTCGTCTATAGCAATTTGCAGCTGACAACATACTCGCTTCAGTAGATGAGGTAGCCACAATAGTTTGTTTCTTGCCTTGCCAAGAAATCAATCTCTTTCCAAGGAATTGGCAACCTCCAGTTGTGGATCTCCTATCCAGATTTGCACCAGCATAATCACTTGTCACTATATGCTTCTAGCTTAAAAGGAGACTCTTTTGGGTACCAAAGGCCTAAATGAGGTTGACCTTTCAAATACTTAAAGATCTTCTTGACTGCATTCAGATGGGAAGCAAGTGGAGTGACTTGATGTCTAGAACAAGCACTCACAGCAAATGTAATATCAGGTCTAGAAGCTGTGAGATACATTAATGAACCAATCATATATCTGTATAAATGAACATTCACGGTAGATGCGGTTTGTTGTTCTTTGTTTTTGGAGCTTCATAAGGTGTTGTGGCAGTCCTGACACTCTCCATTCCAAACTTCTTCAAGATGTCCCTCACATATTTATCCCGACCGATAAAAATACCATCAGGGTTTCACTGCGACTTGGAGACCCAAAAGAAAGTAAGCTCTCCCATAGCACTCATCGAAACTCTCCCTTCATCGTCCTCAAACTCCACCAAGCTTCTTTAGTGGAGCCAAATATAATATCATCCACATAAACTTGCACAAGAATGATGTGTGGAATTCTTCTTCAGGAAAAGTGTTTTATCAATGGCACCTCTTCTATAGCCGTGCTTCAGAAGAAATGATGAAAGCCTAGCATACCATGCTCTTGGTGCCTGATGTAGTCCATAGAGAGCTTTAACTACCTTGTAAACATGATTTGGATGATTTGGGTCCTCAAATCCTTTAGGTTGAGTGACATAAACCTCCTCTTCTATTTCACCATGTAAATGCACCTTTAACATTCATTTGATATACCATGAAACCCATGTAAGATGCATAAGCCAAGAATATCCGTATGGCCTCTACTCTAGCAACAGTGCAAACACTTCATCATAATCAATCCCTCCTCTTGTCGATACCCACGAGCTACTAATCGGCTTTGTTTTTAATGACAACACCCCTTGCATCTCTTTTATTCTTCAATATCCATTTGGTCCCAATTGCATACTTCCCATCAGGTAGTGGCACCAATATCCAAACTTGCTGATTTTTGAATTGTTGCATCTCTTCTTGCATTGCTTCAAGCCAAATTGAATCTTCAAGAGCTTGAGTAACACTGGTTGGTTCCACTTGAGAGAAAACAAGCAAACGGACAATGATCAAAGTCTGTGTGATTGTCTCTCTGCTGATTTAAGACATAAGAGATAAAAGCTACTTGACCATACTTAGAACTTGTCACGTTGCTAGTTCTAACAGTGCATGAGGATCACCAATAATATTGGACTATGGATGAGCAATGTTGATCCTTTTAGTAGCAGTGGTGTTGACATCAATGGATGTCTCAAGATTAGTCACAGTAGGTTCAAAATCAGTGTCATAGGAAGGTGAGGTGAAGATGCCAGCTTTGGGTTGATAATTACCAAGATCCAAAGGACTTGGAAGCGTGTATAAGGTTCTCCAAAGTCTGTGGACACTCTAGTAGAAATGGGAGTAGAAACAACATGACCTTCGCCAGATTTGGTGATGATAGGAGAAGCAGAATCACTGTCAGCGAATCAAGGTTTCCACGACGCTTCTTTTGCAACCTCCCCAACAATTCGCTCGGCTTCTAGATTAGTTGCGCCTCACTTTCTGAAGCCTAGCAAGGTCCTCTGGATGGTTGGACTCATCTTCACTCTCATCAGTAGTAACTTTGGAAGTGTCACCAAAAAATTATGGGAGAAAGAATGTACAATAATAGGATGTTCATCATCCTCAAACTCACTATCAGAATTAGCATTCATGGTATGCCGTGGGGAGACTCTTGTGGCGCATTTTGGTTAGCCACATGTCTAGAATAACCCAAATAATCAATTAAGTAATCAAGGTCAAAAGACCAAACATGACCTTGTCCTTGAACATTAGGCTTATCTTCTAGAAATCTCGTGTTCAATGTCTCCTCAATCTTCTTAGCAGATAAACGTATATACCCTATAAGACTTAGAATAACCCACAATATACCCATCATCAGCTTTCTCATCAAACTTACCCAGTGGATCACTAGTATTCAAAATAGTCACTTGACATCCAAAAGGTTTGAGGTATCGAATAGCGAGGAACTTTCCCATAGAGAAGTTCATAAGGTGTCTTGTAATGAGGTCTAGTGATAGATACCCTGCCGTAACATAACAAGTTTGTGCCAACTGCTTGGTCCAAATAGTGGGTAACTTAGAGTGCAAGCATGGATCTTTCTGCCTCTATTAGGGTCCTATTCTTCCTTTCAGCTACCCCATTTTGTTGTGGGGTTCTTGGAGTGCTATAGTCCCTTTTATCCCTTTAGACTTATAGAGTTCTATTAGTACGACATTCTCGAACTCGTCCCATTATCACAGGATGCCTTTAACCTTTTTATTCAATGATTTTCAACAAGGGTAATAAACTCTCTTAAAACTGAGATGTTTCATCTTTTGTTCTCGAAAAGAACACCTAACAAAACCTGTTGAATCCATCGTGATTACCGACAAAAAGTACTTGTGATCAATACTCGGACTTGTGTAGGACCAAAAGATCCATATGCACGAGCAAGAGGTTCGAGATAACACTCACAGCTTTGTAAGAGGCTCTGTGTTTGCTTTCCTTTGTTACAGTGCAACACGCTTATGTTCATTGGTGAAAACCTTTGAAGGAAGCCCTTCAACAAGACTCAGTTTAGAAAGCTTGTTTATGGTCTTGAAGTTCACATGAGCCATCCTTCTATGCCATTTTGTAGACTCATCCGAGGATGCTTTAGCCACCAAACAAGTTAGGTCACCCGGTTGAACATCATTTAAGTTGAATGTGTAAAGATTGTGAGGACGAGGAACTCTCATCAGAATTGATGTATCTTCTGGTAGTTTGAAGTCTTTAGATAGCACAAGACATTCATCCTCAGAGAAGAATACTTTGTTCTTAGTGTCACATATTTGTGAGACTGAGAACAAATTGAAGTGTTGTAGTTCCTTTACATAGTACACATTCTCAAAATCCAGTTGAGGTGTTTTGATGGTGCCTTTCCCAGTGATTCTACCATCACTTCCACCAAAGGTTACATTGCCTCCTCCCTCCATGATGAAATTATGCATCATATCTCTGTTTCACAATGCTTCTTGAACAACCACTATCAACAATGCCAACTTCCTTGTGCTTAAGAGGATGATCCTACAACAACAACAACAAAAAGTATACAAAATATTAGAACACTATTGAGGCTCAAGTCATCACTGACTTGAACCTGTCTTGTGGATCATAAGATTTAGGCCATGTAGATTTATAAGATCCACTATTGTTCTTGGGTTGCCATTGATGTTTGGGTCCCTTTTGAGTCCAAGAAGAACCTGCGGGGGCTTCACAGCGATATCTCTATAACCCTTCCCATCATTCAAAGAGTCAACATATCCAGGCCAATAACCATTTTAAAGTATGAACTAGTTGGTTGCACATATGGTCTAGCTACGGATCTTCTCCAGGAAAAGGTTTGTTATGAGTAGCTTGTGGAACATAAGGTGGTATACAATTAACATTTGTCTACATTGGTCTAGATTTCCTAGTACATGCACCCATTCTTTGCTCATGAAAATCACAATCCTTAATTAAATGAAATTTACTTCCACAAACAAAACACGTCTTCTTTTTAGAAGATTTATTCAAAGCAAAAGATGTTCTATTACAAGCGTAAGCATGCAAACCAAAACCATAAACATAATTGTTTTTAACAGCATTATTAGGCAAAGAATTAAAAAACAAGTCTTCATAGGAAGCTGTCTTGGAAGATGATTCCTTAGCAACAACTCTAATAGGCTTGAAGGTAGGCTTGGGTGCAGGCAGGGGTGAGGTCTTGGGAAGGTCTGACTTGTCATTTGAATCACACCCGGTAGAAGTAGACCCTTGGTGAGGACTTGTCACTTTGTCAACACAAGAGACAAAGTGTTAGATGAAGTATCGAGGTCCGCAAGTCCTTTGACTTTTTACCATATAGATGGTGTGATCCATCGAAGTCAACTGTAATGGACAGGTCAATGGGCATGTGTTCACCTCTAATAGGTCCACGTACAACATGTAAATCACCTTCTTTTACAAAGTTAGCTAATCCTGCTGGAGTAGATTTACGTGTGTCATCTCTAGCTTCTAATCCTACATATTTCTTAAAGCCTAAGCCTATTGAAGTATTAGGAGTTTGACTAGCAAAGATGTGACCTGCTAACTTATTTCCATTCAGTAACCATTCGTTATGCCTAGCAATTTCTTCATCTAATTTCTCTTTCAACACAAGATTTTCTGAAATTACACTTGTTGAAACGTTAGACCTTGATAGATCTTGAGCACTCGTAGATCGTTAGTATTGCTTATGTAATCACAAACAAACTAATAGAAAATCTCTACAACTTGTATTCTTTAGAAATCAAACACAAGAAGTATAAACATAGATAACTAAGAACTCGTTGATCCTCTATGGATCTTTATATTGATATAAAACTTTGTTTTTAACTCTTTATAATTCATACTATTTTGTTCCTTTTATAGACAAGGAACCCTAACTTGTTTCCTAAGAAACGTATAAACATAAAACTAAATAAGATATACATAATCACTTCCAAATAAAGCTCATGCATATCCTAACTAACTATATAATACACGAATAACTATCTCATAATCCATCTATCTGACTATACTACTTCACAAAAACTCTTCTTGATGGATTCCATGTTCTTTTGAGAAACCATCAGCACTATATTTTAGCAGAATTCCTACTTAGCATAATTCCCAACACTTAAGAATCTAGATGCAGACTTATCATTTGGTGATGAGTTTTTGAATGACAAACCCTCAGACACCAAGACTTATAAGCAAAATGATGAGAAAGAGGAAGTTCATCCATGTTCTCGTCACTATTCAACAAGACACATCAACCATTCCTCCGATATGCGCACCAATGGTCACCACATCTGCACAACTCCATCAATCACACCTCCACGAACACCTCAAACAATCGCACTTCCACCACGAACCCACGAAAGACTCATTACCACCAGTTTGCACAATTAATGAGACGGACACTCCACCGGCATCTCCTCCTCTGATCTTAACATCTGAGCAATTACTCGACAAGGCAGTGAAACGAATTGAAGCTCTTGAGAGGCACCTGCCTAAATTTATCAACGCTCTCGAGAGTCGTGTCTACAAGCTGGAGAACCTTAACTTCGATGAAGGTGTAGCAGGCGCCATTGAAGGCTAGAATCTTGTAGAATGGGCAATGCAAGCTCCACTGCTTCACGGTTTAAAGACTTACCCATTTGGAATATGAGGCTGTCTTTCAGATAAAATGTATGAAGCTAACGAGCATCAGGATGAGGTCCATAAGAAGTTATTCGAGGCTCTCAAGAATCGATAAAACACAATCATTTACAGTTTCGGAGGACATTAGAAAGAGGCAAAGAAGAAAAGGAGGACTTTGGTGTTGGAGACGTTGCGTAAAGGTCCTAAATCTCGACCTCCTCCTCCTCCTCCTCCTCCAACTGGTGGAGCTGGAACTTATGGCACTGGTGGATCGTCTGGCAAAACCACAACCACTATGACAAATCCACCAACATCTCCACCAAAACCCTCAAATCAAACCAGTTCGTCCGGTGGTCAAGGTACTCAGAAGATGTCTACGGCATGGACTACGGTTGATTCTAGGTTTACACCCATCTTCACCACTATCGACCAAGTACTTCATGAAGAGTCTTATGTCATGCCGAGTCGAATCCGATGCGATGATGCATCCACCAAACATATCCCTAATTCGATTCGAAGATGAGGATTGGTTTGATGCATACATTTCGGTTGAGCAGCGTTAAAACCTCTAGAATTGCACCTTCAAAGGACATGACTCAAAGCTGGCTCACCAAAGATAAACCTCAATCTCCGAACTGCATGGTCCATTCCGAGCGATTCGATAATCGACAACAATTAGGCTACAACCATTATCTCCAACTATGAAGCTCGAAGACTCTTCTTCACTTCACAGGGGATATGGGAAGCTTTATGTAGTGGTTTTGTGAGAAGAAAGGGATTTCATCAATCACTCCTAAAGATCTTGAAGGCCCAGCGTTTGAAATCGTCAAAGTCTTCCACTCGATGCTAATCAACTCAATATCGGATGGAAGAATGCCATAAAATCTTGAATGATCAAGTCGATGCTTGAGATCAATCGGTTTGATGTAAACAACCCTCTTCCTCTCGGTGGTGAACACGGACAAATGACCATTCAATCAGAGTTCTTCTTCAACCATGACATGGATTATCTATGTGCTCGAACTCTTGAAAGAAGACTTTATCAATTTCTAAGATGAAAGCTGCTTCTACAGTCGAGACAGATGGTACGGATCAATTTTGGACGGACAAAGAAACATGTGTATGACATTCTTTGTCTCATATGGCATTTCTCATTGGTGGTTCAAGAAGAAGAAATTCTACATTGATAGACATGGAGTGAAAAGTCATGAAAGCTGCTCGATCCAAGTGCGTATTCTAAGTGTTATTAGTGTAGAGATCTTCTCAATCTATGGCTATGATTACCTGAAGAAGATTGTTCTTCGAAGAGCAGACTTGAAAGATCATGTTATAAAAGAAAACGACTTCAAACATTTGATGCCAAATGACTTTGATGATCTCTATCTTCTGAACCTTCAAGGACACCTTGACCATCTACCTGTTCGTGAGAACAAGGCCCTCTCTGCTGCTGTCAATCTTTGAATCAGGGGCTTGGTCATTCGACAAAGAGTTGGGGATTTTCAGCTAGGCATGGAAAGCTACCAGACTCAGGTCAACCTAACAAGACCGCAATGGGAAGCCTCAGGACATGAATTTCGTCATGACTATACAAATGATTGACACCCCTAGAGCAGGTCCTCTTTACCGATAGATCTGAGACAAGAATGCTAATGAGGCTATGCAGGCTGTACAAGATCGGTGATCGTACACTCAAGATGGTTGAAGAAGAATTGAACTCGAGAGTGAAGGTAATCAAACTTGACCTGAAGCCGTGGAACAAAACAAAATTCAGTGCGACAGATTTGAAGAGGTGTGAAGAGTTCATTGTTGCGATCGGGAGAAGACTTAAGACAAGAAAGATCTTCCGGACCTTGAAAGTTTTGTGGGTGGTAGAGTACGAGAAGGTCATTACAAGCTATTGCAGGAGAATGAAGACATCTTCTGGCAGTAGTGTTTTTGTTTTTAGATTTATGTGTAATATGGTGATTGTATTATGAACAACTATAACTATGATGTATATAGTAGTGATAGGTTATGGTGAGTTCCCTTTTGTTCTAAGGGGAACTTAGGAGTGTCTCATTTCGGATTAAATAAAACCGGACACATTTTTCTCCAACAAAATTTTCTTACATATTTAAATCACTTGAGATCCAAAATCTCAAAAGATTTGAAATTTTCGATCGGGGAGAAAATGTGATATAAATATAATCGATAAAAGGTGGTCGTTCTCATTCAAATGTGCATCTTGCTCTCCCATATGTGCTAAACTCTTTTGAATCTCGAAGCACATATTGAGAGGGAGCATTTCAAAAGAAAACAAACTATCTAGGTACAAAAAAAATTTATGTTTCTACATAAAGTACCTTGATTGATTATCTAAATGGTTTCTTAATGTATGTATGATCATGAAAGTTCTTCAAAGATCTCCTTCCTCTATGTGTTAAATGATTTCAAATAACCAACGCACATTTTGAGGGGAGAATTTACCAAGAAATTCAAATGGCTTTTCTTGAGGAAGCGTGATCTAGAAAATATTTCAAATAACTCTTGCCTCCATTTGCTAAACAATTTCAAATCATGTGCACATGTTGAGGGGGAGCATTTCTAAATGATCAAAACAATTAAGGTACACAATGCTTTGATTTTATATCACAAGTACCTTGATTGATTTTCCAAATGATTTTTCAATTGGTTTGAGAAGGAAAGAAACGTACCAAAAGACCGACCAATACTTTATGCATTATGTTATAAGGATGGTTAGGTTAGTATTCGTTCCCAAGATCCCGCTGAGGGATCTACCGAGGAGACAACCCACTAGATAGTGTAGAGTCCTTAGGTATGATGAAAAAAGGAGAAAAGTGAGAAATGGAAAGAGTGCAGGAGATAGATAGAGGCTGGAATAAACCCAACAAGGTTCTAGTAATGAAGTCTCGGTAAGCATGGAAGGGGTTGAAGAATGAAAAAGAAATAAATGTGAAAATGGTGAAAATAAATATCCCTCCACTATTTCAACCTTAGGGTAGAAACCGGGTTCAATTCATATGCTCTTGGCATTACCTAGGTAAACGGTATTGAAGACAAGGCGTCATGGACCCAGTGGCCTCGCACTACATCTTCCCAAGCTACTCATGTTCCTCTTAAAAGGGCTTGTTTCATTCTCACGGGAACCTATATTATCTATCAACTGTCTCTTAGAGATTGTTGATATTGAAGAAGGAGACCCTCTCCTAGTCTCCGGCATAGGAACCAAATGTGCACTATTGAGTCTAGAGCCATGAGATCATCTATAAATCTGATTAGGACACAATCAATGAAGACTCACTATTTCACACAATGTGGAAAATGAGAATATATCTTATGAGTCCTACGCATTATCCTTGTGGTATTGCCAGAATATCGAGTGAAATGATAACATTTTCACAATGAAGATGGAAAGCCTTCTAGAGCCAACGACAAACAAGATCTTGGTAGGTGGCATGTGAGATCTATCCAATAGATCAACCATGTGACAAGCTGACGAAACAATGGAGCAATTCAAATTTATGAATCAATCCTGGTTCAGGTTATGGATTGACGGATACCTTTTAAAAACCGGTTGTTGTGCTTAAAATTCTTTTCTCTAGCACATCGATTGTGTATTAATATTTCAAAATAAAAGGTGTTTATGATTGATAATTGATTTTCATTAAAACCTTCATTGTATTGCAAAAACAATTTATATTGAGCAGTACACGATTGTTTTGCAAATCTCTTTTCATCAATCAGTGAATCTCAAATTCGGTTTCACTCACTCGTCTTGTCTTCTTTGAGCCGTTCCGGTTTGAGAACAGCTAGAGCAGCTGCGAAACCCTGTCAAGAAATTCTTGAATTATACGATCCACAGCGTGCTTTCTTGATCAACGAGAACCGTGGGCGTGTACCTCAATTCAATGAAAGTGATCAAAGAAACTTTCGTGCGCTTTATTGCGAACTATTGTATGCAGGTACACCCGATGTTTGCAGCTGATCATAATGGAGAGGTCAATCCATAGCCGCATGCTCACACAACACATTCACTTCTAAAGAAATCAAGATAAGTGCATCAACTCTCGATATTTTCACTCCATGCTTCGCCCATTGCGCAAATATCATGAATTATCTAAAGCTTCCGATACTCTGATAAGAAGAAATCATGATCCAGAATGTGAGCATGTCGGTCTGAAATTCACAACTTCACATAAAGGGAACACAACAAAGGATGAGTCCGAGATTTATGGTGGCTGATGATCTCCAAGCGGGCTCAAAACTATCATCAAAATGTGGATCAGCTCTATAACCTCCACTTAATGTACAAAGTAGTTGGACTATGAAGTAATCACCACGATAACACAAAGTCTGAATATATTGATGAATTGAAGTCTACGAGCTCAAGACTGAAGTTTAAATTGAATGCTAGGATGCAAAATTGTAAACCATGGGGTGACCTCCCTTAGGGGGAGATTGTTAGGAATTGGAAATTCTATAAGTGAAGCATCGGTCACCCCAAATATAATCTAGCTTAAGTTAGCTCGTAGACATATCTTTTATTACGTTATTTGTTAGTTAGTTATTAGCATAGTATAGTCTAGTGCAACACCGTGGAGGAATGACGGGTCTTTACCCATTGTATGCTGATCCACGCCCGTAGGAGGCGTAATACTTTGTATAAATAGCCCTCTCCCCACAACGGAGAGGGTTGGATGTTCATTTGGAATCTAACCTTCTATGTGTTTCTCTCACTAGAACATCTCTCATTCCCTCTCTAAACACTCCATATGCTTCTATGATTTAAGTATATACGTTTGTATGAAATTCTATATCTTACAAGCCGCTTTGGATCATCACCACACAAATCTCGACTCATCCTTTGTTGTATTGCTATTATGTGATGTTGTGACTTTTGGGCCGACATGCTTACATTTTGGATCATGATATCTTCACATCAGAGTAGTAGAAGCTTTTGTTGATTCATGATATTTGCGCGTGATGGCTATGGATTGAAAATATCGAGAGCAGTTGATGAAGATATGCACCTATCATGATTTCTTTAAGTGTGAGTGTGAGCATGCGGTTATGGATTGACTCCTCAATTATGATCGCCTTCAACCGTCGGTGTTCTGTAAAAAGCAGTTAGCAATAAAGCACACGAAAGTGTCTTTGATCACTTTCGTTGAATAGAGTTACAAGAACCACGGTTCCCGTTGATCGATACAAATCTGCATGTGATCGGTATAATTCGAAGAATCTCCTTGACAGGGGTTTCGCAGCTCTAGTTCTCAAATCGGAACTTCTCAAAGAAGACAACACGGAGTGAGTGAACCAGTGAATTGAGATTCACGATTGATGAAAAAAGATTTGAAAACAATCGTGTATTGCTTAATATAAAGGGTTTTGCAATACAACGAAGGTTTTATTGGAAAATCAATTATCAATCATAAATACCCTTTTAACTTTGAAACATTAATACCGCATCGATGTACGGAAAGAATTTTTAAGCACAACGACCGATTTTTCAAAGGTATCCGTCAATCCATTCTGAACGAGATTGATTCAAAATATGAATCGCCTCATCGTTTATGTCCAGTTGTCACATGATTGATCTATTGGATAGATCTCACATGCCACCCACCAAGAGCTTGTTAGATGTTTGCTCTAAAAGGCTTTCCATCTTCATTGTGAATATGTTAACACATCACTCGGATGTTACGGCAATACCACAAGGATAATGCGTAGGTGTAGCACCTGCATATTTCAGTCTATATTTTACTATTTTACGTTATATAAATTACTTTTAATTATTTATATAAGTAATCCCAAAAATTAAATAATGTGAATTATCCTCACAACCAACACAAGACTAGGAAAAGTCTATGTGTTCAAAAATACTTTAGTTTCACCACTAGTCATAATTCATAAGAATTATTGCCACTTTGCCAATTTTAGGTACACATTTTACCTTTAAGTAATACGTGTGCCCGAACCTACGTTATTAGGTTTTAACAACATAGAAGCACCATATTAGACTCATCATACTTTTAAGGGGTAATTATGAGAATGCATGTTTTGCTCAAGGTGTCAACACTTTTTAGGAAAAAAGTTTGGGTATTTCCAAAATAGACTTTGAGACTTGCGACTTTTCTACTTTTCATATAAGCTTGACAAGTGTCCTTCGAAGTTTGTGTACCCAATCATTTTTCGACTTTTCAACTCTGATTAATGTCAGACGACCGAATCTCGTGACTTTTTAGAATCTTGCGATTTTTTTTGTCCTTTAGTAAAAAAAGTCAAAGTTACTAAAATATTTTTTTATACTTTTAGTTCCTTCCCAATGCTTTGGCGACTTAAGCGAAATAATATAAGTGACTTTTTTTACTTTATACTTTTGTACCTTTTAGTATCTTTTTACACTTTTAAAAATTATAATTTTAACTAAATTGTCTATTATACCCTTGTCTCTTCCATTTTCACCAATTATTCTTTCCTCCCATTGTTAAAATAATTCAAGTGGTATACCAGCCAACTTGTAATTGATAACCATGAGAAAGATATTGCTCTCAAACACTTCCTATTTTTGCCAAAAATTTCACTCGTTCTTCACACGACAATCAATCGTATTTTTTGTTCCAAACCTTATCCACACTTGGATCTTCATCGCTCAAAGGTTATTATACATTTCTTTCTTTCTTATTACATTTTTCATGAATGTTTCCAAGATTCTTTCGGGGTCATGAAAAATTCTTGATTTTTAAGGTGATAATGTCAAGATTTCCTATTATTAATTAAATATGATAAACATTTGACCTTGATCATCCTATGTTTAGGCTTGTATATTGGTTTTCTTATATTTTAGTAATTTAAGGTGTAAATGTTATGGAAGTTTTAATCTTTTTTGGGTTTATGATTTTGTTTATGCTTTTTGGGTTTCATTTGATTCCAATTCATTGTACAGTCAATCAATCAAATTGAAGTTTGTGTTGTAGTGGTTAATGGATGAATGCATAACTCGGCCTCATGGAAACGGCAAGCTAGCAGTGGTACCCGATACCACTAGTAGTGGAAACGACAAGCTAGCAGTGGTACCCGATACCACTAGCAGTGGTTTCGAGAAGCCTAGCAGTGGAAACAATTAAAACTAGCCGTGGTTTCCATGTTTGGTCGCATAACAAGCAGCAGATTACCTCAATAGATAATTTTTTTGGCAACGGCGAGGCATTTAGAGAATTAGCCCAAGTTTGATTCCATATATTGATTTATGCTTATGATCAGGTTCTATCAAGGGGTGTGAATTATTAAAATTGTGTGACTTCAAATATTTGCAGGTTATTGTAGCTGATATGCGAAAAGTATTGGCAAAGCACCCTCAAGTAGAACAACAGAGATTGCATAGAAGGGTTTTCCTTGAAAACGTTGATCCTGAAAATCAGTCCCTTTTGGTTAGTCTTATACATATTTTTTTAAACCTATAACACCAATCTGTTTACCTTCACCAATGGTTTCTGAGGTTCTTGAAATGATCATACTTGTGCAGAAACGATTGAACATGTTTGTGTGGTCTATTTATAATTTTCTTTGTATGATTTTGATGCCTTATAATATGTTGGCGGACATATAGGCGATTAGTTCACACGTTTGTAATCGTATGTTATGCAGATCTTGAATATTCACGTTCCTTTACAAGCATTGGTCTTCCGATTCAATGCAAGAGCATGTAACTCTAAGTTCTTTATGATTGATCATGTTTTTTCATGTTCAACGAAACAACCAAAATTACAATCCACACTAGTAGAACCATTCAGTTAGGGAATATGGTTCTAAACTCAGTCCCAATTATTTAATGTGCTTTGAAATTTCTAATGCAACTTGTTTTTACTCACGTAATAAATTTACTTTACTTTATTCGCATTTGGCATGGTTGTATAGTATTGAAGTATAAGTACCCTTCTTTCATTTTCTTCCAGCTTTTGGCGCATAATATTGATTGATTCCATGGCTTCAGCATACTTCTTTTCACATTCATTAGCTCGTTGTGTCTCTGCTTCTAATAATACACGGAAGCCAATATGTTCAATCACAAGTGATAATAATGCACAGTCATGCAATCAAAGTATAATTACAACATATTGAACTAACATTATGACAATTTATTGAACATAAATTACCTTGAGGTTTTCCACCTTTTCGGTTAAACTTTCAATCCTTCAGATTCCTCCACGAAAGTGGCACGTCTTTCTCAGCAGACAAACCTTTGTCAGATGCTACCGTTGCAGAATCATGTTCCTTGGCAAGCATTGCTTCATTCAATTCAGTCTACATGATAATGTAACTTTATATTTGTGACGATACAAACTCAATGTGTTGTTCATATTCGATAAAACAATCACAAATCTAATACCCACTAGCAGAAATTGGTACTTCAGGTTATTTTATGCATTTACATTTGCTTTGATGATTCCATAATCATGTGATATAATAGTGGTATGATAAGGTTCACTTCAAGAGCTCAAGCATTCATTATGGTGTTATTAGACTTCTTGCACAAATTGTTTTTTCTTACCTCTCACTTGAACATTGTTACTTAAGGTGAATCAAGATTGATTCCTATAGTTATTAAACTTCACTTCGCTTGTGCTTTGTTATATCTCTATTATTTTCATCATATCACGCAACTCATACTTACTTGCAATAAATTATCTTTACAGTGTACATATTTGACACTATTAATTATATGGTAAACTTGACAAAAGCAATCATAGTCTTGAAGGTGAAGTACCCTTGATCGACCTCTTGAAGTTGAAGTACCCGTCTCTGTTTCTTCCATCTTTACGCATAACCCGATAGTTTCCAAGGCTTGGAGAACTTCTTTTCAAATTTATCATTTCGTTGCCTCTCGATTCTAATAAAACACTGCATGCCAATAAGTAAATCACGATGATAAAGTTGCAGATTAAGAGAAAAAGATAGAGAACCCAAACGATCGATAGACTAAAAGAAGCTGAACATCGGCTTTGAAAAACATAACCAAACAAGTTCATCTAGCAGGTAAGAAAATATGTCAACACATTTGTAGAAAACATAACCAATCAAGATGATATCGTCACCCACGGCTAGTTTAAGAAGATCTATACAACTATGATGTTCGTTCACTCAATGTTGAGGTATTCTCTGTGAAGCACATAAGACAACAAAATGTGTATATCTCCTCGATGAGTAATCAATCTCAACCAGTTTATTAGAAAATGGGTCTAGGTGGGTCATATTTTATTGATAATGAGTCAAATGGGTAAAACCAAATCAACTAACTAAGCGAGCAGTCATTTTTAAAATCAGATAAAGAATGTTCAAGTGTCCCCTAAATTGCTTTATTATAATATCAAATCGTTACTTTTAGTAATACTTCATGTATTCAAACTTAATATATACTAATCATTTATAAATCAATATGGGAAATAAAGTACTACCAAGTCAACCCAACATAACAATCTAAACATGTGAGTCGAGCCGTTACCCACCCATGTTTCCACCTATACTCCTCTCTCAATGTTTCCTTTGTCGAGATTTTCCTATGTTTATCCTTAATTCATGTATGTTTAAGTTCTTATCAGCATTTTGGTATGTAATCCATTAATCATTTTTTTTTGCATGGCCACATACTGATTATATTGCTCATTTATGCAATAAGACTAGAATCAATCTGCTGAGCTACAATTACCACTAAACACCCTTTTACCTCAACGGATGTCACTAGTACCAGAAAGCTAATACATTATAATATTGTTAAAGTAAATCAATTTGAGCAACCAAATTGCAAAGCATATGCAAATGTTTTAAACTAATACCTAGGGGTGGAGAAAGACGAGATAAGTTTTTATAATAAAAGCATTACCTTAAGGTTTTTCCACTTACGTGGACAATCTGTCAATCTTTTCAGTCTTCAAAAAACGGTACTTTAGTAGAAGAAGGTTCATCGAGCTCTAGCTGCAGACTCAATTTCCTTAGTAAGCAATCCATCTTCCAAATCTTTTGCATGATAACGTAATTTTATATTCCTTAACATACGAGCACAATGTATTTTCATGTATGTTATAGCAATCACAATTATAATTCCTACTATTTGACATGAGGCCGGTACTAGTAGTGTGTTGGAATTTGAGCTTCAACGGACCCAATTGCTTTATGCTTAACGTGTCTTTCTATGATTGCTTGACCATGTAATAAATGAGTCTACTGATGAGATATTCAAGTCAGACATTAATCAAAGTTGATAATTATAGATGCTTCTGGATGTGATTGTAATTCTATGTACCTTTAATTGACATATAACTTGTTGCAATTTACTCACATCCTCATGGGTTTGTTCATTAGCAGTGTGATGGTTTTGGCACGCTTTGGGCAATCGCAATGTGCTAACCGTCTCATTTTACAAGCTGAAGCATAAATTTTCAGTCCAAGTTAGAAAATACAGGGTGGCAAAATTGGCGGGACGAGCGAGTTGGGTAGCGGGTCAAAACACATAACTTTTTGTACGGGATGGGTCAGTTGGATTGAGCCAAGAAACTTTTTGTCCATAACTTCTAAAATCTTTATAAACAATTAGTATGTTGATTGTAAAAACTACATTATTGAACTTACCGAGTTAGGAGGTTTTATGTATTCAGTATACACTATGGGCACTTTCGACCCATTTGGCCCATTCAACGTTCTAACCCGTTCCCAGTTTAGCTAAAAGTTTAATTTACCCATTTTACATGTTTCCTTTTCAGCTACTTATTTTATTTTATTCATTTGACCTATTAGAAATGGAACACATAACCCAAATCCACCCACTCATCCACCCACTCATAAGTGAACGGGTCAAAATGGCCACTTCTAGACATAATAACATTTTGTGAGGGGAGAAGCGGCACAAACAATGGCAAGTTCTGCATTCCCCGAGTTCCTGCAACAAATACGTACTCTCTATACTCAGGCCCTTATTACCTTGGACCGTGACTCAACAATCAGGTAAACACCAGTGTGGCGGAACTCTGAATATTTATTCTCGTTCTTTAGCGACCCTCTATTGACAGAGACCACGCATATTTTTGATAATTGTTAACGTATTATCCAAGAGTATACTTTGTCCGCCCGTTAAAAATGGCATTCTCTGACCCTAAATTCGTTAAATGCATGAGATGCCCTTCAAGATATATACCAAGTTATTTATAAAATAAAGTAAGGTAAGAGATATTATACCTTTTTGAGAATCTGTGTCACGTCATTCATGTTCCCAGTTGCTTACACTCTCTTATGAAGACTTCTTTCAGAAGGATTAAGTAAGTCCGTGATTTTCTCATTATCTATCTGTTTATACAATGTTCCGGGATCAGTATCACAGTGACAATAAAAAATTCAATTGTTGATTATAAATGATCACGTTACCTCAAGAAAAGAGCAGCTACTAGCGATACATAAGTTCTTTGTCGGCATGCTCTTTTTGTTCTACTAGTAATTCATCGACGAATTTACATTGACATGTTTCTTTATAAACAAGCTATCATAAGTGAAACTACGAGAAGATATACTAACACACCTCATCCATGCGAGAAATTAATCGTCGAAATACACGGGTGTCAAGCCCTTTCATTACTAGATATAGTCTCTTCAGCTAATGCATTTGTAGTTCCCATATTGTATGCGTCTTTCCACTCCCGCTCTAAGGAATTAAGCGATAGTACTAATTAACACATTTAGCAAACAAAAATACAAATCTGGTAAAACCGTATTTATGTAGAGGTAAGACTATATGATAGCTGTCCGTATGCAAAAATGGAACTGTTAACTCCACCAAGACATTTGAATGAGTGGAGCTCCAACAAGCTGGAATACATCGTCTAAAGAGAGAAATGAAGCAGACATTTAACTACTATTTGAAAACCGCAAATTCAAGGTATCACCAGAAGTCATCTCAACTATCGCTTCTCCCTCATGTTCCTTGACGGCATTCTCACTATAACCTAATATCGCTCATGACAACATGTCCAATTACATACACTCCTACATGTGCGTTTTCAAACATTTTCAATTATTAGATCATAACCCAATGTCCCAATGTATTCACCCATCCCCCTATTTAACGTAAAGAAAAGAAAATGTGCTACCTTAAAGGACCAAGAGGGAGCTCCTGTTCATCTAAACAAAAATACAACCGCGACATCAAGCCATCAAGGGTAGAGTGTAGACCGTTTTGATCTGCACTAATGATTACTCGTGTTGACCCATTACCCAACATACCAACCCGCCATTTTTCAAGCCTCTGATATAGTCGTTGTGTAGTTTAAGATGGTATAAAGAGTGCAAATCTTTCATGCACGTAAACAAATATTATATAACCGAAGACAGACTAGCAAAACACCAGGCACAAGAAACCCAAAGCCATTGTCTACGAGATCTTGAGCTACGAAGCAACCCGCAATGGCCATCAACATACCGAACGACCACCCGTCACATTGTCATTATCACGAAGTTATAAGGGCGCAATTATTGAAAACTGTTTTACGGTTATCAAATATCTAGGACAGACACCCTCCAACAGAAACAAAATAAAGAATCATATGGGCGTGAAGTCTATGTAATCATGCTATGTGCAGTCTATTCATATTTTTTATAGGGAATCTTATAAATGCATTGGTTTGATGGTAACATAGAATGATATTTCAATACTTCGAATACTATTCTTGGTCATAATGACATAAAGACTGATTTTAAGGTAGGATAGAAGGCAGATAATCACAACGGTTAATTTTGTGATACTCTTATCAAATCTTCGCTGACATTATCCCTATTGTAAAGTTCCATACTAAATCCATCATCAAGACATCCAAACGGTAGTTTAATCCAAGGATTCTTAACTCGGCATTTCATGTTCTTCATTCTTGTAAACTAGATTACAATCAAGCCATCACTATCTGGAGTGCCTAATTAGAGGCAGTTGTCCTAATTTTTGATCACCAAGATTAACAGATTATTTATCAACCCCTTCATTCGATGGTTAAGCATACACTACCTTCTTTACGGCTTAAAAGATGTGAACTTCATACTTGGACTTATTATATGGGGTGCGAAACATTACTCATAGTGGCTGGCCTTTTCTTAATTCCCAAAGCGGCACAACCTAAGCTTGACTAGGAGTGTGATGCAAAAGCTATACCATATCAAAATCATGTGTTTCAAATTCTTTATACTAGCAAAGCCGACTTCTTATCCGGTAGCTACAAAATTTCCATTTCATAATACATTACATAATGACTGGAGTATAAAGTTATAAAGCTTGAGTTGGTTAAAAGTTCCTCATCCACTATATACCAATCCCATCATTGTTCAACCTTCTACTTTTGCTAATGATTCATGAACAAATCCAGTTAGAAACTAGCTTCAACGTCAATATGAGGTGAAAATGCAAACTCAAATCCTAAAATCGCCCATCTGCTATTTTCACACAAACCAACTGAAATAAAACAACAAAAAATTCATATCCGTTGCAATGAACAGAACCGACCAAACCACTGCTAGTATATTTTGGTAACCAGCGCTACTTTAGTTTATTCCTTTGCTAGTGTTACTAAACCACTGCTAGTATATTTAGGTAACCACTGCTACGTTTATCGAAACCACTGCTAGTGTTACTAAACCACTGCTAGTGTATTTTGGTAACCACTGCTACTTTATTTTATTCCACTGCTAGTGTTACTAAACCACGCTGGTATATTTAGGTAACCAACGCTACGTTTATCGAAACCACTTTGCTAGTGTTACTAAACCCTGCTAGTATATTTAGGTAACCACTGCAACTTTATTTTATTCCCGCTAGTGTTACTAAACCCCTGCTAGTATATTTAGGTAACCACTTTACGTTTATCGAAACCACTGCTAGTGTTACTAAACCACTGCTAGTATATTTAGGTAACCACTGCTACTTTATTTTATTCCACTGCTAGTGTTACTAAACCCCTGCTAGTATATTTAGGCAACCACGCTTCGTTTATCGAAACTACGCTAGTTTCTTGTCGTTACCCTTGCTAGCTTGTTTTGATTCTACTTCTTGTGTTTTGATTCTTGCAAGTTGAATAAGTTTTCTATATCAATAACGAGAATTAAACTTCTAATCAATATGGGACTCGCACTATTGCATACTAAGTCCACACAACAATTGGTGATAATCGAAGCTCATTTACACAATAATCGGTGTAAATGAAACCCTAATTATTATATGTATATTAAAATTAGAGAAATAATACCTTCGGCGACGGTGAATTGACCAGAGATGGTGAGATAACCAGAGATGAAGGTGTTGATAGCCGGAGGTGAAGGTGTTGATAGAATCGGTGATGGTGGCCGGAGGTGAAGGTGTTGATAGCGGGAGTTGATGGCTTGAGAGAGAGATAAAACTGGTTTTTAATTGAAATGAGAAATAATGTGAGGAATTATTGTTTTTGTTCGACTTTTTATTTACTTTTTTATTCTTCAATCATAAAAAGTTTCAGTCATTAAATGAAATTTCTCTTGTAGTGTGAATTGGTAGCGATTCTGCGATAATGATTTTAGTTTTATAGTTTTTAGTTTAAAAAGTGAATTGGTAGTAGTAGGCTAATTCACCAATGGCAGTTTGGTTTTGTTAAAGGAAAGAAGATGCTCAACATGTAAAAATAGTTAAGGGTACAATAGTCATTGTAATTTAAAAGTATTTAAAAGTTATGTAAAAAAATATAAAAGTACAAAAGTACAAAGTTAAAAAAGGCGCTCAAAGTAATTAGCTTAAATCGCTCGGCATGGGAAGGAGCAAAAGGAATAAAATAATATTTTCCAAAGTTTGACTTTTTCCTTGAAAATATCAAAAAAAATCATTTCGAATCTTAAAAAGTCGCTGGATATAAGTCGATTATAAATCATAGTCGAAAATGATTGGGTTTTGAAAAGTGTCAGGACACTTGGCACTCTTAGATTGGAAGGAAAAAGTCGCAAGTCTCAAAGTTTATTTTGGAAATACCCCAACTTTTTCCTAAAAGTGTTGACACCCTGAGCAAAACATGCATTCTCAGAATTACCCCTACTTTTAATATACCTAATTGGAGTATATTGATAATTTTTAACATTTTGGAAGTATTACATTTCGTTACCGGTTTTAAATTTCATTGATTTAAGGGCTTAACATTAGTAATTACCGGGACCAAACTATACCCTAAAAATCAAAAGTTATCACAAAATAAACACAAACTACCACCTCAAAAATGAGGTGGCGTTTGATGGTTTACAAAGCCATGTGGCTTCTTTTCCATGCACCTCTACACTTACTCACCCACTATTGTCCCCTCATATACCCCAAGTCACCTCACACTTATCCTTTTACATGCAAAAAGATCACAAAATCTCTCTTGGACCCTCTCTCTTTGCGTCCACTATACACACACAAACACCAATCTACACTTTGATTTGTACTTCAAAAATCACTAAGAATATGGAGCTAGAGTTGGTAGTTACATGATCCTAGGGTTGTTTTGTTGAATTCAAGGGTAAATTAGAAGATATTCAAGGCATAAGGGGATGAAGTAAGAAGGGTATTTCAAGGGTAAGAAGGATTTATAAGCTTGGGTTAAGAGGTTGAAGAAGGTTGAAGATTGGAAGGAGGTTTAGGCTTGATTGTTCTTGTGACCATTCAACCTAAGTCTTGTAAGAAAGTTGTTTAAATTTCTTGTCATTCAATATGGTTGTAATAATATTTAGGATTATTTTATGTAATTTGATATAAGTAGTACATGTAATAAGGCTTGCATGATGTTGTACATAAAATTGATGGGTAAAAACTAGTGTAGAAACTCATTATTACAACTAGCAAGAAACTAGTGAATTATCATGAGTTTTAACATGAAAATCTTAAACTTTGGACTTTATTAAGTTTAAAAAGTTGTTAGAGGAAGTAAAAACTAGAATTTGAGCTTTTGAATCACTTGAAATGGACTTGTAGATAGAAAGTTATGGTTAAAAGAAGATGGCTAGATGAAAACTTGATATTAAGTCAAAAGTCTTCTGCGATTTTAAAAGCGATTTAAACCCTTTTTATAGTGCGAATCAGCAAAAGTGTAAAAACACGAAAGTTGCTAGGAATGAAATTTTATTCAAAACTCAGGTGCATAAGCAGAAAGTGAACGAAAAGTCTAAAAACAGCAAATACTACGGACCTTTGTGACTAGAAAACAAACATGGACATGGAAACTTAGTTATATTTTTCTTTAAGACAAAACAAAGCCAAAGCTAAGGCTTATTTCTCAAGCTATTTTAACTTAAATATAACCACTAGATATGACAATGATTGTTATTTGAAAGTTGATTGTTTTAGTATGTTCAGTTTCAAAAACTTGGTTTAGATGAAGCTTTACTAGATTTTGACAAAATAAATATATGACACATAAACTATATAAATACCATTTTCACAAGTTTTAACTTCTAAAACCATGAACATATTAGTCTAAAAATTTCTTTTGAAACCTTTACTCAACATCATAATATGACACGCCAAAATTATTTCATCACAACACTTACACATGATAAATGCTTCACGACACAACT
Source organism: Chrysanthemum makinoi (assembly GCA_910596185.1). Lineage (NCBI taxonomy): Eukaryota > Viridiplantae > Streptophyta > Magnoliopsida > Asterales > Asteraceae > Chrysanthemum > Chrysanthemum makinoi. Next base: position 69,622,897 of record OU343219.1, on the reverse strand, counting down.
CATAACACTATCACAAATAGTCTTTGACGAAAGACGACATATGTTTTATACAACATTTGTCTCGTCAAATACTTACTTATAAATGATAAGTACTACAATAGTAGGGAATTTCATTATCATAAAGAGGCCTCTTCGGGGTCATTATCGACGAGTTGTTATTTACGATTAAAGTGTCCTGCTCCTCGTGCGATTACTACATGACCTCTTGATTTTGATAGCCCGAGCGGTGGTACGAGGTCATTTATAAAAAGGATGTGAGCCAAACCAACACTTAAGCGATACCTTAGCTTAATATCCATGTACAACATCATAAGCCAACAAATTACATATACTTGTACACTTATATTGAAAACTATACTAAAACATAATTACTATACTTTCGTAGGTAATCACTAAGATCGATCTTGACGCCTGTGTTATTCCTATAAGCTACTCTTGATTACTACGGTGAGTTCATAGCCCCAACTTTTGTTTAGCTTGTTTTATACTACTTGGGGAGATACATGCTAAAATGTTTTATTATGGAGAATTACTTGCAATGAATGCCTTACTGTATTATTGCATGCCTAAGTTGTTTATGCCAAAAGTCCCCAACATCATGGACTACTAATCACTAGGGTGAGCGCAAAATATAGTGGATAGGCCTATCAAGATTGACGAATCCCGTTTGTGTTAGCCGGATCGGTAACCAAACACACTTTATTTGAATTACCTAGGTATATGGCAAAATACCTACTCGGGAAAGTTACTTATATATATATATATATATATATATATATATATATATATATATATATATATATATATATATATATATATATATATATATATATATCGTCCGGTGATATATATACAACAGTCAGTCGTGAGTTCCATGAGCTTAGAGCAATAATAACTTTCAAGAAGATAGTTGTACACATTGCAATTATACTACAAACTATTGTCCTTTACTGTTTTCAAAACTATGAATTCACTCAACCATTGTGTTGACTTTTCGGCATGTTTTATCTCAGTCCGTAAGATATGTCGGCACTTGAATAAAGGCATACGGAATAGGCATTTTGAAGACTATGCATATTATCATTCGAAAAATTTTAAACTTATTATGTACATTATGGGACCTCTACTCTGATGTTATGAATAAATTCAAATGATAATGTATTTTAAAACGTCTCATTTAGAGTCGTTTTCTGTAATGTGTACTTTGTGTTAATAAGTAATATCCTCGATTAGCTTCGCTGCTAATTAAAAGCGGGGGTGTTACAGATTGGCATCAGAGCTACGAGTTATAGATAACCAGGTGCATTATATACCTAGACTATAACTACTATCTTTGATTCACTTATTATAGTCTTTATATTCCGTGTGCCATGCCCACTATTTGACATATCATTGTTTAAATTGCTATGAACGTTTAACTAACTCTGAACATGGATACTCTTATCAGACATTATGTGCGTACCACCATCTCCAGATCAAGATCTCGTTATTCCAAATCAAGCTATACCAACTCAACAAGAGCAAATACTTCCGGCTCCCATCCAAGCATAGAATCCCCCGGATCAAGATGATGATTATCTTGATATTTTGGACTATGGGGATGCGAGGATGAGAACCATATGAAAATTTAGCGATGAAAATGAACCGAGGATGACCCGAACGAAGATCCGGAAGAAGATGAAAATATGATCTTAGATGATGATGATGATGACATGGAAGTGATTTCCGATGATGATGAAGAAGAGGAAGAACCTATTCAAGTGTATATCATACTGCGGATCTCCACCTCTACCATCACCAGTGTCACCATCTATTCCACAAACTCTGAAATTCCTTTCGGTTACTCCCTCTTGGGGAATGCCTTATATCATTGGGGGGCCTTCCTCTTTATGAATTTGAAGGACCATCTAATACATTTCCAAACTTCCCTAGGTACAAAATGGGATGTCTGAGACAAGATGTCACAGCAATTCAAAATCATGTCCACTTTCTGTCAAGGCAACGCATCGCATGAAAAGGAAAGAGATCTCTTCAATAAGAGTTGAAACTGTTAATGCTCAGCGAACCGATCGAAAATCTTGGATATGAATGATATCCGAAATGGCATTACACGTGTGGAAGACATTGTCTTGGATCCTATAACCGGATTTCCAGTGCTCAAGAACAAAGTCACCCGTATGGATCGAGCACAAAATGAAGACGGTGAGCAGATTAAAGAGTTGAAACGCCGCGTAGCTTCGGCGGAAATCAATTTAGAAATTGCTCAAACCGAGATAGGCTTGAGATCAATCTCTACAACGTACGGGCATAAATGCAGATCATGTTTCAAGAACTAAGGGCTCTAGGAGTTTCGCCTAAATTACGCCATTGATGTGTTGGTTGCTCACGGGAATAACAATCAGCCCGAGCCGCATCAATCTCCGGACTCTTGAAGACTAGTGTTGTTATAATAGTAAAAAGACTTAGTAGAATATGTAATAGCTAGTAAACAATGTAATTGCTTGTGATAGTTTAAATTAAATTTTGAAGAAACCTGTCATGGGTTTCAATTTTGTAACTCGATATAATGATTAACTATATATGAATGTAACTTTTGTTGTATAAATCTATCTCGTCTTGCGTTGTGATTTAATTTCCAACGTTGATCTTCTATCATTTCTAATCGTGCTTATTATCCAACATCATACTTATACCACATCTCTTGTTTAATTGATAGAACCATGCCATCCAAAACGAAAAGCCAAGCTGCTATTGATAAATGGTTGCCGATAAAGTGGTTGAAGCACTTAGAGCTGAACGGGCAACTGCAGCTACAAATGCTTTGTCGCTGCCATTTGGGGCTCTGAAGCAAAAACTGCCTCTGTTGCGAGCACTTGCAACGCTAGGGCCGCGCAATTAATGTTGGAGTGGGAGGTTCTAATGCAACTGGACCAGCTATTGGTGCCGAAAGAATAAATATCAAACCAATGCCAGAACGCTCATACAGCGAATTCATGAAATGCCAACCAACCAACCAATTTTAAAGGCATTGAAGGAGCTGTAGGGTTAACCCGTTGAAAGATCTGAATATGTATTCCTGATTAGCAACATCACTGAAGACTGCAAGGTCAAATATGCCACCAGTACTTTAATGGATGAAGCATTATCCGGGTGGAATGTAGTTCAACCAATTGGCATTGCAAATGCCTACAAAATTTCCTTGGTCGAACTCAAAACAATGATGATCAAACAATATTGTCCTCGTAACGAGGTACGAAGTTGGAAATAAATTCGGAACCACATAGTTAAGAACACAGATATCACCACATACAATCGTTGATTCAATGAATTGGCAATCTTATGTCCAACAATGGTTCCAACCAATGAGAAGTTGCTGGAGAGGTACATGTGGGGACTTCCACAACCTATAAAGGTTGACCTCATTTGATCCAAAATGATAGATGATGCAATGGGAATGGCTCATAGACTGATGGATCAGCGGTTAGAGAGGAACTGTTCGATTCATGACATTAACCTCAAGCGCAACAACAACAACAACAACAACAACCATCCCAAAAACAATACCACACAATAACAAGAGGTGGAATGATAGCCGAGGGGCAACAACAATCCCAACCAACAAAACCGAAACACAAACCACCATAACCAGCAAAACCGTAGGCAAGAAAATGCCAGAGCTGTTGTCATTGTTGTTACCAGAAGGAGGAGGTTATCAAGGAAATGCTCCTTTGTATTATATATGCAAGTTACATCATGAAGGACCTTGCACCGTTAGATGCAAGAATTGTCAGAAGATAGGGCATCAAACCAAGGACTGCATAGGGAAGGGGCCTGCTACTAGTGCCAACACCCAACTAGTATTGAGTTGTTTTGGGTGTGGAGAACGTGGACACATCAAGAGACAATGTCCCCAAAACAATGGTCAACAAGAAGGAGTAGCTCGTGGTAGGGCGTATCTATTGGGTGATAAAGATGCACAGCATGATCCGAATGTGGTTACGGGTACGTTTCTACTCAATAACCATTATGCTAAAATCTTATTTGATTGGTCTGATAAAAGTTTTATATCTACTACACTTGCATCTTTACTTGATATTGCACCCACTACATTAGACACCGCCTTTACCATTGAGTTAGCAAATTGGAATCTTGTAACCACCAACATTGTACTTCAAAACTGTACACTAAACTTGTTAGGTCATCCATTCAAAATAGACCTCATGCCAATATAACTCGGAAGTTTCGATGTTATAATTGGTATGGAATGGTTATCGCAACAAAATGCAAATATCATCAGTGGCGAGAAAGTTGTACATATTCCTATCGATAATGAAACCTTGGTTATCCGAGGAGATCGAAGTGGAACTCGCCTGAACATCATTTCTTGGATTAAAACTCAAAAGTACATCAAGAAAGGATGTTATGTCTTCTAATACATAACGGAGAAAAAGTTAGAGGAATCGACTCGAAGATGTACCTATTGTACGTGATTATCACGAAGTCTTTCGAAGACTTACCGGACTTCCACCACCTAGACAAGTGGAGTTCCAAATCTAATTGGTACCAGTTGCTCGAGCAACCTCACCTTAGCCCCCGAAATTGCAAGAGTTATATAACCAATTGCAAGAACTTACGGATAAAGGTTTTATTCGACCAAGTTCATCACCATGGGGAGCTCAGGTCTATTCATTAAGAAGAAGGATGGATCCTTCAGAATGTGCATTGATTACAGGGAGTTCAATAAACTAACTATAAAGAACCGATACCCACTTCCAATCGATGATCTTTTCGATCAACTCCAAGGTTCAAGCGTATACTCCAAGATCGATTTACGATCGGATATCACCAACTTAGAGTTCGGGAAGAGGATGTTCCGAAAACGGCATTCAGGACTCGATATGGTCATTATGAGTTTCAAGTTATGCCATTTGGTTTAACCAATGCTCGGCAGTATTCATGGATCTCATGAATCGAGTGTGTGAACCATATTTGGATAAGTTTGTGATTGAGTTCATAGATGATATTCTAATTTACTCTAAGAGTAAAGAAGAACATGAAAACATCTCAATCGATCCTAGAGTTACTCAAGAATGAAAAGTTGTACGCTAAATTCTCAAAATGTGAATTTTGGATCTCAAGTGTACAATTCTTGGGCCACGTAATTAATAGTCATGGAATTCATGCGGATCCCGCCAAGATAGAGTCCATAAATACTTGGTGCCCTACAAATCAATGGAAATACGTCAATTTTAAGACTTGTTGGATATTACCGTAGATTCATTGAAGGTTTTTCCAAGATAGCAAAGCCTCTAACTAAATTGACTCAAAAGAATGTGAAATTGATTGGGCGAAAAAGAAGAAGAAGAAGCGTTTCAATTTCTAAAGGAGAAATTATGCAGTGCACCTATCTTAGCGTTACCGAAGGCGAAGACTTTTTTGTGTCTTGTGATGCTTCGTATAAAGGTTTGGGAGCAGTGTTAATGCAAAGATAGAAGGTGATAGCTTAGGCCTCACGACAACTTAAAAAGCACGAGAAAAACTACACCACTCATGACTTAGAGTTAGGGTCAGTCGTTTTTGCTCTTCGAATCTAGAGACATTATCTCTACGGCACAAAGTGTATAGTATACACCTATCACAAACTTGCAACACATTACGGATCAGAAAGATAAACATGAGACAACGCCGCTGGTTAGAATTACTTAGTGATTACGACTGTGAAATTCGTAATCACCCGGGTAAGGCAAACGTTGTGGCAGATGCTCTTAGTAGAAAAGAACGACTCAAACCTCTAAAGGTTAGATCGTTGGGTATGATGATCGTATCACCACTACGACAAATCCGCAACCTGGCCCGAAGCTATCAAAGAAGACCCAAAGAGAATCTCTACGGAATGTTAGAGAGCAAAAATGGTTTTGTAAAGCGTTACGATGGAGCGTTATGCTTCAAAGACAGAAGTTGGATACCACTCTATGGAGGTGTACAAGATTTGATTATGCATGAATCGCATAAGTCAAAGTACTCCATTCATCCGGGGTCCGACAAAATGTATCATGATCTCAAAATGCTATATTGGTGGCCTAACATGAAGGACGATATTGCCAAATATGTTGGTAAGTGCCTGACATGTTCTAAGGTCAAGGCTGAGTGTCAAAAACCATCGAGATTACTACAACAACTCGAGATTCCTATGTGGAAATGGGAAAGAATCACGATGGATTTTGTTACGAAATTACCGGAACAGGCGGTTATGACGCCATTTGGGTAATTGTTGACCGTTTAACAAAATCTGCTCATTTTATTCCAATTAAATAAACTTATGAAATGGATCAGTGACCAGTACGTACATCAAATAAATAGTTTCTAGACACGGTGTACCAATTTCAATTATCTCGATAGAGATAGCGATTTACTTCAAATTTTTGGATCACTTGAGAAAGCTTTTGGAACTAAACTAGACATGAGTACGCCTATCATCATGCCCGAAGGTCAAAGCGAAAGAACCATACAAACCTTGGAAGATATGCTAAGAGATTGTATTATCGATTTTGGTAAAAGCTGGGACTATCATTTACCATTAGTCAAATTCTCTTACAACAATATCTATCATTCCAGTCTTAAATCATCACCGTACGAAGCATTGTATGGTCAAAATGTCGATCTCCGTATGTTGGAATGAGGTTGGCGATGTTCAACTCACCGCCAGAAATTGTATGGGGACAACGAAAAGATTATTCAGAGCGGACTAGCTACTAGAGATCGCCAGAAAGTTACAGCGACACTAAGCGAAAACCCTTGGAATTTCAAATTGGAGATAGGGTTATGTTGAAAGTCGCCTGGAAAGTAATCCGTTTGGAAAACATGGAAACCAAGTCCGATATATTGGACCATTGAATCCTAGAAAGAGTTGTCTGTTTGCATACAAACTCGAGCTACCTCAAGAATTAAGTGGAATCCATAACACTTTCCGTGTCAAATCTTAAGAAATGTCTATCGATGATGAAAGCCATGTCATTCCACTAGACGAGATTAAGCTCGATGACAAGCTACATTTTATTGAGGAACCTATTGAAATAATGGACCGTGAGGTCAAAGTTAAACAAAGCCGAATCCCCATCGTTAAAGTACGTTGGAATTCGTAGAGGACTGTGAATACACACAGGAAAGAGAGGACCAAATGCGACAGAAATATCCATCTCTTCGGGTACATCAAAAAATCATGAGGACATGATTTCCGTAATGAGAAGAATTTGTAGCACGCCATATTTCGGGTCTATATTTTACTATTTTACGTTATATAAATTACTTTTAATTATTTATATAAGTAATCCAAAAATTAAATAGTTTGAATTATCCTCACAACCAACACAAGACTAGGAAAAGTCTATGTGTTCAAAAATACTTTAGTTTCACCACTAGTCATAATTCATAAGAATTATTGCCACTTTGCCAATTTTAAGTACACATTTTACCTTTAAGTAATCTGCGTGCCCGAACCTCGTTATTAGGTTTTAACAACATAGAAGCACCATATTAGACTCATCATACTTTTAATATACCTAGTTGGAGTATATTGATAGGTTTTAATATTTTTGGAAGTATTACATTTTTACGTTACCCGGTTTTAAGTTTCGTGAATTAAGTGCTTAACATTCGTAATTACGGGACCAAACTATACCCTAAAAATCAAAAGTTATCACAAAATAAACACAAACTACCACCTCAAAAATGAGGTGGCGTTTGATGGTGCTTCACAAAGCCATGTGGCTTCTTTTCCATGCACCCTTTCACCCACTATTGTCCCTCCCCAAGTCACCTCACACTTATCCTTTTACATGCAAAAAGATCACAAAATCTCTCTTGGACCTCTCTCTTTGCCGTCCACTATACACACACAAACACCAATCTACACTTTGATTTGTACTAAAAAATCACTAAGAAGATGGAGCTAGAGTTGGTAGCTACATGATCCTAGGGTTATTTTGTTGGATTCAAGGGTAAATTAGAAGATATTCAAGGCATAAGGGGCTGAAGTAAGAAGGTTATTTCAAGGGTAAGAAGGATTTATAAGCTTGGGTTAAGAGGTTGAAGAAGGTTGAAGATTGGAATGAGGTTTAGGCTTGATTGTTCTTGTGACCATTCAACCTAAGTCTTGTAAGAAGTTGTTTAAATTTCTTGTCATTCAATATGGTTGTAATAATATTTATAATTATTTGATGTAATTTGATATAAGTAGTACATGTAACAAGGCTTGCATGATGTTGTACATAAAATTGATGGGTAAAAAGTAGTGTAGAAACTCATTAAGACAACTAGTGAGAAACTAGTGAATTATCATGAGTTTTGTAGGATCGAATATTTATTGTGTTGATGATTCGTGGTATTGGATCTTTGGAAATACATGTTAGCCATTTAGAGAGAGAAAGATAAGAGAGGGTGTTCTTGGTAGAGACTTGCTTTACAAAATGAAAGGTTAGATTGAATGAGAAGCACCACCCCTTCCAAGGTTGGAAGGGGTTTTATAGTCAGAACTACACGACCTCGGCGGCACGTGGATCAGGTATACAGTGGGTAAAGACCGTCCTTTGTCACACCCCAATTACACTTTTGAAGCGGAATGGAATTCACGGGGTTATTTGTCATAGCATCACGATTCTGAATATATTGAGCGACCTAAAGTGTCGATTTGGAAAATACATCATTTGATTTAATAAAATAATCAGAGTTTACAAAGTGTAGGTCCCAAATGAAATTAGACATGTGCGAAATTAAGTTTGATACAAGACAAACGATGTTTTAAAGTTCATAAAACACAAGTGAGACGCGTCGTCACCGCGACTCTATGATATGTCCACAAATGACCATGGTGATGCCTTAGATACCTGAAATAAAACATGCTAAAAGTGTCAACACAAAGGTTGAGTGAGTTCATAGAGTTTTGAGTTGAAATGTAAAGCCTTTAAAGAATGTTCATGCAGCAAAGGCATTGCAAATCCACTCGATTCAAGTTCGCCCATACAAAACTTGTAACTTGTGTGTTTACAACCCATTGCCAAAATATGTATAGTTTATGTTCAAATGCATGATGTCAAATGAATTCACATACAGTACATTACTTAATGTATCAATATTCAATTGATATAACACATATGAGTGTTGTTCAAATAATTTCAAGACCATTAGTTCGTGATTATACCAAGACCATCAGCTCAATGAATATACCAAGACCATCAGCTCAATGACTATACCAAGACCATCAGTTCAATGATTATACCAAGACCATCAGCCCAATGATTTATGATATGACAATTCTAAGCATGGTAAAACTGTTACTTCGTATGACTAAACATTCATTCGAGATAAACATATAGTTTTCAAATAGTCATGAATGTCATAAAAATAGTTGAGCATGTATCTCCCCCAAAGAGTTTAATAAAAGCATTAAAAAAATTAGGGGCTATGACTCACCTGTTGCAATGATAATGATGACAAAAGTGGATACACCGAAATGTAGCGTGAATCTCTAAACTTGACCTATTATGAATGATAATAAGTTATGATGTAATGTTATGCATGCAATTCGTATGATATCAATACCACTTGTGAATTTTTGAAAATAATACTTATCGTCGAAAAATAATCTTATAAGTCTTGACAATTTATAAATTACTTTTCAAGCATCTACGTTGAAATGATATCATACGATAATCATTTAATGATTTATTATGAAATTATAACTTTTAAAGTAAAATAATGTCATTTGAAAAATTCATGAAAGTGACTAAATAGCCTAGAAAAGCTAGTCGTAAAATGGTGCATGAGGTGTTAGGAAACAAACTCAACTATTTTGGGAAGCTTGTATCATTATCTCAAAGTTTTAGCATTTAAGTTTTCATCCTAGAGGTCGATCATGGAGATAATATAGGTTAAGCATGGTACTTGTGTCCAAAATATTTAAGGGTGGTTTTAAAGCAAAGTTTAAGTGACCGTATTTTATTAGTTACAACTCCGCTGACGACGGTTGGACATTTTTGGAAAATAGGCTAGGCGAACTTACTTTTACTAGAAGACATAATTTTGTAAAAGTACTACATCATTGTTAAGCGACCAAATGTGGTCCCTCGTTGATTAAAGTTTGTCTAATAGAAATATACTAATTTTCTTATATAATAAAGTGGCAACTTTGTGCGATGTGTAAATTAATCGTTACAAATCCGTTTTCTACGTTTTATATGTCCTTAGCTTCGTATCAAAGTATACTAATATATTTTTGATAAGTCGACACAATTTATAACGCTTAAGACTCATTTTGGCTCGTAAAAAGTGACATTTACATGCTGAAATTTCTGAAATTATTAGTTTTCGTCATCAAACTTCAAAAATTCATATCTTCTTCGTTATAGCTCCGTTTTAATCCGTTCAAGCGGCCCGCGTTTTAGTTTTAAAGTGTATTTTCTAAATATCTAGGCCAAAAATTTTTATTTACTGTCGAGATATCCAGATTTCAAAAATATGGACAGACCCTTAAATAAAGTTGTCGAAATGAGTTTTCTCATAAAAACATATTCTAACCAATTCAAACCAACGCTTGAAGCTATTCTAATCCTACCATACACCTTATTAGGATGTCATGGGTTCCTAGACATCACCAAAAGTGATATGTTTCAAGGAGTAATTATAGGATGATAAATATATATTTATAACACTTAAAAACAATAAAAGTGGTATAGACATCCATATAACTTGCATATTTTTCTCAAGCATGATAAAATGAACATGATATGAATATGAAAGATGAAAGTGAACATGAAATGCTTACTAGTTACTTGATGAGGTTTAAATGAACAAGGTTTCCTAAATACTCCTAGGTTTTTATTTCAAAACCTAAATAGAAGTAATATAGTGTTTGTAAAATTACTTGATCCTTGAAAATCTTGTGTTTTCTCTTGGTTTTCTTCTTGGCGAAATCCTCAAAGAGGTGGAAGAGTTTGCTTGCAAGTTCACCTTTTTACTAAGTGTAGTATGTGTTTTCTTTTAGAAATTAAATGCAAGTTTATGAAATATCTAGCCAAAAAAGGACAATATGGTAATTTAAGAAGCAAAAATCAAATGTGATTTCTCTTGTGACATGGGGGTGTCGGCAAGGATATAAAAAAAATAAAGTAATGCATTTGGTGCAAAGTAAATGTGATAATGTTTAAGTAATCTAGGTCATTTGTGAGTTAAAATAAGTATTTAGGGTAGCGTTAGCTAGAAATAAATTTTAACGGGTCAAAATAAAATGTATTAAAGTCATAAAAATTATAAAAATACATTTCTTGCAAAATTTGAGTGAAATAATAGTTATGTAGTTTTCTGAAAACATCGTAATTATATAAATATAACAATTTATATCTGAAATAAATTTAAAACAAAGGGTAAACTCATAATATTATTTTTATAATCTTAATATGAGTATAAAAATATGTTGGGATAATTTTTGGAAGTATCGGATCAAATGTTCAAAATAATTAATTACGCGATAACGTTTATTTAATAAAAATTATACGTGTAATGAAAAATGCAAAATCATGCATAAACTAATATGATGATAATGATGCTAATGATATGTACACTAAACCTAGTCTATATGAAATGTCCTTGATGATCGTTCATGAATTCGCAGCTAAACCATTAAGGTTACGCAAATTTGATACTCGTAAACCTAGTTTACGATAAACGATGAAATCTTGAAGCATGAATAGAAATTTTTCTCAGGAAATGAATAGTATTTCATGAATAGTAAATTTTGAAATCGTTCTCGAATATTACTTGACTCAGCGAGTTGTCACATCCTTCCTCCACGGTGTTGCACTAAACTAAACCACGCTAATAACTAACTAATAAACTAACAAATAACGTAACTAAAGATATTTCTACGAGCTAACTTATGCTAGATAATATTTTGGGTGACCAACTCTTCACTATGGAATTTCTAATTCCTAACAATCTCCCCTAAGGGAGGTCACCCCATGTTTTACATTTCGAATCCTAGCATTCTATTTTATCTTAGGTTAGAGCTCGTAGACTTCAATTCTTCAATGTCGCATTCTTTTGTGCTTTGTAGTGACTCTTCATAGTCCGATTATTTTGTACTTCGGTGGAGGTCTTTGAACTGGTCCACATCTTTGATGATCTTTGAGCTTTATGGAGATCATCGACCACGTAAATCTCTGGATCACCCTTTATTGTGTTGCCTTCATGTGATGTTGTGACTTTTGGAGCGACATGCTCACACTTTGGTCATGACATCTTTCCATCGAGTAGCGGAAGCTTTTTGGTTCAAGATATTTGCGGCGTGAAGAAACATAATTATATAAATATCGAGCGGGTTTGTAGATATGCACTAATCATGATTTCTTCAATTAAGTGTGGATGCTGTGAGCATGCGGCTTTGGATTGACTTCTCAATTACGATCCGGATGCAACCGTCCAAATGTACACCAAAGCAATTACTAATAAAACACACAAAGTGTCTTTTATCACTTCGTTGAATTGGAGGTACCACGGCCCACGGTTCCCCGTTGATCAGTACAACCTCTTGTGATCGAGGTATGATTCCGAAGAATCTCCTTGACGAGGGTTTCGCGATTTGTTCGCCGTTCTCAAACCGGCGTCTCAAAGAAGACAACGGGGAGTGAACCGCGAATTGAGATTCACTAATCGATGAAAAATGATTTGAAAACAATCGCGTATTGCTTAGAAGAAAGAGTTTTGCAATCGACGAAGGTTTTATGAGAAAGATCAATTTTCAAATTAAAATATTTTTTGTATTTGAAAAGTGTACACATTCGATGTGCTAGAGAAAAGAAGATTTGCATATCGAGCGGTTTTCCAAAAGTATTTTTCAATCGGAGATACTTTTTGAGTTTGAAATATGAATACACATTCGATCGCTTAGAAAAAGATTTCCACATCGAGCGGTTTTCCAAAGTATTAGTCAATTCATTTCCTAGACCAAGGTTGATTCACGTGAATGGCCCCATCGTTCTATCCAGTTGTCAAAAACTTGATCTTTAGAAAAGATCTCACATGTCACCCACCAAGAGCTTGTTTGATGTTGGCTCTAGAAGGATTTCCATCTTCTTTTTGAATATTTTACATATCATTCGGATGTTCTAGCAATACAAGGATAATCGTAGGACTCTTAAAATATATTCTTACTTTCCACATTGTGTGAAATAGCAAGTCTTCAAGAATTTAGTGTCCTAATGAGATATTGTGGATGATCTCTTGGCTCTAGACTCAATTGTGCACATTTGGTTCCTATGCGGGAGACTAGGGAGAGGGTCTCCTTCTTCAATATCAACACCCATGAGAATGAAACAAGCCTGTTAAGAGGAACTTGAGTAGCTTGGGAAGTTATAATCAGTCGTCACTAGGTCCATGACGTCTTGTCTTCAACCGGATTACCTTGGTAACCACCGTAGCATATGTGAACCCAGGTTTACGCCCTAAGGTTGAATTATTGGAGGGCTATTTCTTTTCACCCTTTTCACATTTATTTCTTTTCATTCTTCAACCCCTTGATGCTTACGAGACTTCATAACTAGAACCTTGTTGGGTTTATTCTAGTTCTAGCTCTCTGATCCAGCGCTCTTTTCCCATATCTCACTTTTCTCCTTTTTTCATCATACCTAAGGACTCTACAATATCTAGTGGATTGTCCCTGGAAGATCCCTCCGTTCTGGCGGATCGTGGGAACTAATACCTAACCACACCATCCTTATAATTCCATGCATAAAAATAAAATGGTTGGTCTTTTGGTACAGTTCATTCTTCCTTGAAACCAATTGAAAATCATTTGGAAAATCAATCAAGGTACTTGTGATACGAGATCAAAGCATTTTGTACCTTAATTGTTTTGATCTTTTAGAAATGCTCCCCTTCAACATGTGCATAATTGTTTAGCACATGGAGGCAAGAGTTCTTTGAAACAAATTCTTGAACACAATTTCGTAAGAAAGAGCCATTTGATTTTCTTGGTAAAATTCTCCCCTCAATATGTGCATAGGATATTTGAAATCATTTTATCACATAGAGGAAAGAGTTCTTTAAGCACATCCATGATCACCAAAGCCATTAAGAAACCATTAGAAAATCAATCAAGGTACCTTATGTTGAAACATAGAATCTTTTGTACCTTGAAAGTTTGTTTTCTTTTGAAATGCTCCCCCTCAATATGTGCTTCGAGATTCAAAAGCGTTTAGCACATATGGGAGAGCAGTATGCACATTTGAATCAAAATGATCATCTTTAATCAAGTTTCATTATTAAATCACAAATTCTCCCCGATCAAAAATATCAAACCCTTTGAGATTTTGGATCCCAAGTGATTTAATAAGGTTTAAAAACATGGGAGAAAATGTGGCCAGGTTTAAATACTCATCTTGTTTTGGATAAATCCTCCTCCTCAACATGTGCATTGTGTATTTGAAATCGTTTGGCACATGAAGGTAGGAGTACCTATAAAGCACTAAAACCGATTCCATTAAAACAGATTTGAGATTTAAATCACGATCTCTCCCCGATCAAAAATTTCAAACCTTTTGAGATTTGTGATCCCAATTGATTTAAATCATTTAAAAGATTTTGGGGAAAGACGTGGCAAAATTTAATTTTGAAAAATGGGTAGGAACAGTTTTTCGACATTAAAAATTGTTCGATGTCGAGTATGATAGTTTTAAGAGATCTTTAAGTAAAATAAAACAATTTCACAATCAAACAAGAACGAAAAAAATTTCATTTTGAAAGATCTTGATTCTAAAGAAAAAAATCATACCATGACATAACATTAAATCTTTAGATCACCACTTATTTTGTACAAACCGGACTTGTTTTGATGATATATTGATTGAAAATACTTAATTTGAAATCATCTCCCCCTCATCAATGACCGTAGTCATTGATTGAGTGACTTAAGTTTTGATAAAATGAAGTCCGGTGATTTTCAAAATTTAGGCCAACTTATTTTCAAAACAATATTTTTCCATTTTCAAAACAATTTTATCAAATATTTTGAAAAATGGTATCATTCACAATTTTCTACAAGATACGTTAGGTGGTTGAGTCGCTTTTGTAGTTGTTCTTGGAGGTTTGGAAGAAAACCATCCGCACATGCAAGCGGTGAGACTTCTTACGTTACATTTTAATGCCAACCGAGGTCAAATTAAGCTCCGTTTCTTCAATCACTTAGAAGAAAACCATCTGCGGATGCAGTGAGACCTCTTACGTTGCATTTATGCCAACTCTCCATAGAAGTCCAAATAAGCTCCGTTTCTTCATTTGTCAACCCAAGATCTAGTTACCCTTTCTTTTCGGCATCCAAACATCATATTATGTAGGATCCGGATCGGGAAAATTCTTATACCAAGATACCTGCAGACGTTAGTGAACACACGTACAAATATATGGTGGTCGACATCACCCAAAACAACAATCGACTAATAAAAGTCAATGCAACATATCAATCAGATCATTTAAATGTATGGGACTAATGTGTTCATCAAACTCTAATCATCTAATCCTAGCAATCATATCCTAGGCACCTAGTCCTTCAACATAGGTTAACAACATTTTAATTAAGCATATTAGGATAATTAAGAAAGCCCGTTGGATGATATAGATTTGAAAACATTGTCCCCTCAATCAATGACTCTTTTTCCGAAAAGTTTAAAAGCGCTGAAGTCATTAATTGAGTTTGAAAATTTTATAAAAACTCTGAATCTGATTGTTTTGCAACCTCATTTTCCACCATATTTGAAAACAACAAATATTTTTCTGAAGAATTTTAGACGGAAAAACATTGTGTAGGAACAAGCAGTCTTCGACATACTTTCCTTTTTTTGTTTTTAGGATAAGTGCACGAAATATTTGAAAATTGATTTAGTGCAACACTTTCCTTTCATGAAGAGCGGGTTGCTATCTGAAAAAATAGCAAACCATTGTTTAAGCGCGGGTCACAGTCAGAAGTAACTGCAAGCCATCATTTGAAGCCGGGTTACCACGAAATAACCGTACAGCCATCATTTGAAGCCCTTACATCTAAAATAATCAGTAAGCCATTTAGAGACATGTAAAGAAAAGAATATTTACACCTCCTGCTCGAACTTCATCTATGGTCCCGTGCCATTATTGAATGACATTTCTAAGACCGTAGATGTTATCGATACCAGAAGACATGTCAAGAGAAAACATATTTTTGGAATTTTTGAAATTTTCTGATTTTTATGGGTTTTGGAAGATTTTATATTTTTCTATTTTGTTTTGTTGGTTTTATATTTTTGTATTTGGTTTTGCTGGTTTTATATTTTTGTATTTTGCTTTTCTGAAAAATATATACAAGGATAGAATAGATGATATAGTTAAGAGGATGATGATACGAGTACCAAGATAAGAATATCGAGCAAAGACGTCGTAGAAGATAGAAGTCATCAACTCTTAAACATTCACCACCATAGCTTCCAGGCTCTTGAATCGAAGAAAGAAATTGAACCATCTCGAAAGTGAGACTTTGGCAGCTTCCCCAAACCGAAAATCCTTTAGCTGAGCAGATTCAAGCTTTATTTCAAGCTTGCTTAGCCATGCACAGAGAAGCACACCATTATCATAAATCCTGCTGCTCCATTTAAGAATGATGATCGAGGATCTCCATTTGGGGTTATATCATCAAGAAGAACAGCAACGTATCATCCCACACATAAAATAATCTTCTCAAATTTTTTCTATGACGTCAGGCTGAAGCAATCCATTCAAAAGGTGTCAAGAGACCACTTCCCCACGTAGTTGAATTGATGCAGTCAGTCTCTTAGACTAGAGCTCACGAACCCGAATACACATACCAGAAGACAAAGAAACTTATACCATCGAGTAGCAGATTAAGTCCAATAGCCAAAGAATAACCCCGATGTATACTTTTCTCTCCCTGAAGAAAGTGTATGAAGCTCAAGAACCCGGTACCGAATGCCCAAAGAGAGAAAAACCGATAACATTGAAGAAGCAGGCGAATCATCGATTATCTCTGCGGATGACTATCTCTGCGGATGTCAACTCCAAAATAAGTGATTATATCTCTGAATCACTGATTAAGCCCTCAAGGAAACAGCTGAAGGTCCCCAATGTACACAATCTCTCTCCTCGATGAATCGATAGCATCATCACACACTGTGTACCTCTTTTATCATCGAGCTAACTCTTCCATCTCTTCACCCACATAGTTGGAATAAAAAAACACTGAACGCCATGAGTCAAATCTTGAGTTTCTCTGCGGTAATGACGATAGTCTCTTCCTGATATCTTCAATCACTCAGAAGTATTAAGCTCGTCAAGATTACTCGCGTATAGATGTGTGTCTCCTTCCCCTTGCTGGTTTAGACACTTCAGAGTCAACAAATCATTATAAGCCCGTATACTAGAAATTTGTTGAGAAGATCGCTTGAAGTCTTTGTGAGAATCAACATGACTGAATAATAACTCCCAGTGAGCAAGTCTAATTAGTGATTAAATTTGGCATTTCAATCTCCCCCAATTAGTGCTCTCCCCTAAACTGACAATTTGTTTGATAAATGCCCAGAATAAGAAGAAGTCTTTTGATAATCACATGCAACTCGTCTTTTAGTCTTCTAACATATAGCAGAAAATGTAGAACCGATGTAGACTGACCTTCTTCAGATTGTCCAGTTGGGGAATAGATAGTTAACATCTTCTTTACACCAAAGGCATTCCCGTTAACTTGTAAATAGCAAATCCCTTAATTAAAATCCCTTCCAATCAAACAAGAACAGAAAGATGTTCATCAAAGAAATCAGCCAAGCAACTAGAAGCACTTTGTCATTTAATCATATCAGCCCGTGTGAAGATGTCAACCAACAGCTCTTAGAAGAAACTACATGTGAAGATGACCCGATAAGAAGAAGCTCGTGTTCTACATGAGTTTAGAGCTGTATGACCATTTATATTCTCAAATATCAATCAACAATGCAAAAATTCACACTTCTTCTCCCCCTCAAGAATTGCATACGTAGTTGCCATTCTTGATTAAACAAGTGAACTCATCCATGTGTAGTCTATTTCCACTTCTCCCCGCAAAAATTGCATATGATGTCGCCATCGCCATTTTAATTGAGCTATTGAAAAATAGAAAAACCATCAACAGTAAGTAGATCACCATTGAGAAAAAAACATGAGAAGAAGATCCACTTGATGACTGAGCGCGCATGGAAAAGGCATGAAGCATGTTGGTGAGAATGGTCATAATAAGAAGATTTCTCTTCTTTCGAAGATAAAGCGCACTGAAACGTACACTTTTCTTTTCTTTAAAGAACGAGGCTTGAACTGATATGTTCAAACGTCATAAGAAGATTTCTCTTCTTTTGAAGATAAAGCGCACTGAGACGTACACTTTTCTTTTCTTTAGAGTACGAGGCCTGAACTGAAGTGAACAGACGTCATAAGAAGATTTCTCTTCTTCGGAAGATAATGCGCACTGAAACGTACACATTTCTTTTCTTTAGAGTACGAGGCATGAACTGTTGTGTTCATACGTCATAATCTCTCTCTTTTCAACTCTCTTAGCAAAACATGTAATCAACCCCATTATCATTCAGTAGGCTCTTTGTAGTGACAGCTGATGGTGAAAACCCAATATGATGAATTTGACCCTGAAGTAAACTGCCCCGAACTCGTGACTTAAGCTTGCACATATGTAACAAAGAGCGGTGCCGAGAATTCATGCTCCATTGAATCTCTTAAGTACTCTATACTCTTCAACCAACCAACCATCAAGTATAAGACGTACATCACCTCTTGAAAATCCACAATTGAATGTGACACTGAGCACTACAACGTAACTCCTTTAAGTGATAGTTATTTTGAAGTGGTATGAGCCCAATTCCCCCAAGTAGTAAAAGAAAAGGTAAAAGACACCCAACAATAACTAGATTTCCAAGTCTTCATTTTTGATAATAAGCTAGAACAAGGATCATGAAGAATCTTCATCCAACCATCCCCGATATCTTCAGATACTAAGTACACTCGTCCGTGATATTTCACGTCAACCTCAAATAAATAATAGTGAATTAACTCCGTTGTCACATCTTCTTGGTTAAAAGTTCAAATCTAGCCTCCTTTGACATTTTAAGTGAACTATGATAATGGTTTTCACCCCGACCATGGTTAAAAGCACATCACCCCGTAAAACCATGTAATAACCAGACTGCCATGACGATAATCCAAACACACATCCAAGTCATGAAGTACACCCTTTTATCTCTTCTTCGAAACAGAAACCGTAGCCCCAGAATCAAATAAGATCCCGAAATACACTTTCCTTTCTCCAAGATGGTTCCATCATTACGGGATTTTACAACTCTATGGTTTAAACCTAGAAATAGTTTCTTTCGCGGGATTTTACAAAACCAAGAATAAACCGTAAGATAGATCTGGAAATGCACTTTACTAATACCAGGATGTTTCCATTGTCTCGGGATTTTACAAGTCTATGATTTAAACCGAGAAATAGATTCTTTCGCGGGATTTTACAAAATCAAGACAAAACCGTAAACAATGTCAGCTTGAATATGTTGTAACAACATTGGTTTCTGTGAATATCTGTTTTAGGGGAATATGCAGCGGTTCATCAACGGTTCAATATCCAACATCAAAAATACCATCAACCATCCAATAAACACTTTGGTAAACACATCATTCACGCATTCTGTCGGCTGAAGCTGTAACCACTTGGTGAAGTAAACCCGATATGTCAAACTTGATCATGAAGTAGAATTCCCCAGCTTTGTTACTTATCCTTGTACTAATCCTTGTGAAGAAGAAACGGTGTACCCAATGTACAAAACCTCTTGACATATCCTCAACTGAGTGAGACACCGAAGTGATAGCTACGTTGTGGGTTAAGCGAGAAAGAATCACAAACGTAACTAAGTAGCCAAGTCTTTATCACCCTCTATAAATGCCCAAACAAGTCATCTTCGTGGAAGGGTAGAAAGAAAGAAGACGAAATAAGTAAACGTGCCCGGAAAACCTTACTTCAACTTCAAATAAGAAATATCGAACAAACAGCCCTCATAACATAACGAATCTCATCGTCATCACACCAAATCTTATCGTCAAATCTCATTAACACGTAGTCCATATTCAAGAATAATTATCAACAAAAGTCCATGATTGAGAAGCCCAACAGTCCAAATCACATAGCATCCCATCCAAATTATTTCAGTAACAACGCTCTGCAACCCATTCCAGATAGGAACGACTCAATTCATACAACACCATTACTTAGTAAAAACATTGTACACGGATAACGTCAAATAGTTCCAGTAGCACCATCTTTACCGTTTCAGTCCAGAGGAAATGATAACCCATTCAAGTTTGAAAGAACTTGCAATTCAAGTATATGAAATTGTAATTCGGTGAACTACAAACATGTGGTATTGCAAATTTGTGTTATACGAACTTTGTGAGATCATTCATATTTGAGATAGACAAAGTACCACATGATCCAATGAAGGTGCAGCCCATGATTAATAAAAACGTGCAGCCCCAAAGCCCTTGTAAAATATTATGGCCCGGTTTTGCATTAAGTGCGAGAGGTCAAGGCCCAAGAAAATCATAAACACGTATACAGAACTTGGCCCATACAAACGTTAACCCACCTGATACATCTCAAAACAACCCTACTTACTCAGGTTATATAAGTCACTATCCAAATACATTGTAACCCTAATCCCTTGACTCAGTTATGTCCGCCCCCATCTCAAAAATTCTCTCACGCCAAAAACAGCTTCAGTCACTCACACTTACGAATCTGAACACAGTTTACAAACCCTAACAAAAAAAATCCGCCTCCTTCCTGAACATAACTCATTTCGTGCCTCCAATAATACGCTCCAAGGAACCTTCGTAGATGTTAACTAGATTCGACCTAGCCACAGAGATGGCTCGAAGCTAAGGGGTCCTTGGTTTCCGCTAGTTAAGCCACAGGGATGGTATTAAGGAGATAAGGACGTGATTAAAAGAACAAACCAAGGTAGGTTTTTCTTTACAGTGATTGATGTTGTTTTTGTTTGAGTCGTGAATCGAATAAAAGACCTGATTTAACATGCTTGTTAAAATCACATCTTAATGTTCGAATAGTATCAAAACATTTTATCAATGATGGTTTTTAAATCATTCGTGAGATGGCCATTATTTATGGTATAACCATTAAAATCCACGAATAAAAACTGAGATCACCTATAAATGTTTCATTTAACGAGGATTGGAACTCTTAAAGTCTTTATGTCTTGATATGTGATGATTTGGTTCGAATAAACAAGATCTTATAAATATTTTCGATCACTCCGAACCATATTGAGATCTTTGGGTAGATATTACATTTCGTAATTCATTTTAGTTTACGGATCTATGATGATGAGTTCGAGATAAATGACCCTCGAGGTCGTGATAAATCAAGCATTCGAACAATTTCTGAGATTCGTTAACTTTTGTTGTTAGAGTCGTAGTAGTTTGATGAAGAAGAGATGTGATTCTATGGTTGAAGTTGTGATAAGTTTTGGATTGTGGTTGATGAATTATTTTCGGATCTGTTGTATTTGCTTCTTTTTCTTGTTCGTTTTCGTTTCTTAAAACATGGACTGATGATGTTGTACGACTGAGGTCGAGTTGATGTCTTGTTTTGTATTTGGAATGGTCGAGTCACTCTTCTTCTTCATTTCTGTCAATTCGCCACGACTAACTCGCCACGGCCAAGTCGCTAGGCTAACTCGCCACGGCCAAGTCGCTAGGCTAACTCGCCACGACCAAGTCGCTAGGCTAACTCGCCACGACCAAGTCGCTAGGCTAACTCGCCACGACCAAGTCGCTAGGCTAACTCGCCACGACCAAGTCGCTAGGCTAACTCGCCACGACCAAGTCGCTAGGCTAACTCGCCACGACCAAGTCGCTAGGCTAACTCGCCACGACCAAGTCGCTAGGCCAAGTCGTAGCGACTTGTAAAGACAAGTCGCTATAAGAGGTGCAATGCATCTGGTCAGTTTTGTGTCAAATCGCTAGCAAGATTTTTTATGTTTTCCGATGAGTTTTTCGGCTACTTTTCCGACTACCTTCATACTAAACCCAGAAAAACTATCATAAAAACTGATACTTTAGACCCTGTTTGACTGAGAAAAGAAACCATTTGACCACTTGATTGGTGACAAAAACATCGCTGAATATGAGACAAGAACTGTTTGGACAAATATGACACAAGACAGAAGTTGTAAACACTGTTGGGACCAAGACGTTTCTGAGACCAAAAGATACATAATTTGTTAAACAATAACCATAAAAATACCAACTTTCAACTCACAATAATTGGAAAAAAAATAAATTTCCAGACCAATCAAAATACCAAAACAGCATAAAACAAGATACAAAACCACAATAAATCATCAAAACACAGTAACCTGGGCTCTGGTACCAATTGTTGGATCTTAATATTATGTGTTTGATGATTCGGGTGGTCTTGGGAGATCAAAATACATGTTTGCCATTAGAGAGAGAAAGTTAGAGAGTTGGGTGTTTTCTTGGTAGAGAGTTACTTCACAAAATGTAGAGTATTAGATTGAAAGCACCACCCCTTCCATGGATGGAAGGGGTATTTATACTTACACAATACACGACCTCCTATCGGCCTGTGGATCAGGGATACAGTGGGTAAAGACCCGTCCTTCCTCCACGGTGTTGCTCTAAACTAAACTACGCTACAAAATAATAAATAAACTACTAAATATCGTAACTACCGACACGTCTACGAGCTAACATATGCTAGACCTTAATTGGGGTGACCGACACTTTAACATTGAATTTTCTAATTCCTAACAATCTCCCGTATACTGGAATGAGGTTGGCAATGTTTAACTCACCGGCCCAGAAATTGTACGGGACACAACTGAAAAGATTATTCAGATCAGAAGCAGACTACAAGCTGTTAGAGATCACCAGAAAAGTTACGTTGACACTAGGCGAACACCCTTAGAATTTCAAATTGGAGATAGGGTTATGCTGAAAGTCTCTCCTTGGAAAGGCGTAATCCGTTTTGGAAAATGTGGGAAACTAAGTCCACGATATATTAGACCATTCAGAATCCTAGAAAGAGTTGGTCCGGTAGCATACAAACTCGAGCTACCTCAAGAATTAAGTGGAATCCATAATACTTTCCACGTGTCAAATCTTAAGAAATATCTATCCGATGAAAACCTTGTCATTCCACTAGACGAGAGTAAGCTTGATGACAAGATACATTTTATTGAGGAACCTATTGAAATAATGGACCGTGAGGTCAAACAGTTGAAAAAAAGCCGAATCCCCATCGTTAAAGTACGTTGGAATTCTCGCCTAGGGCCTGAATACACCTGGGAAAGAGAGGACCAAATGCGACGAAATATCCGATCTCTTCGGGTACATCAAACTAAATCATGAGGACATGATTTCCATAAGGGGAAGGCAGAGTAGCACCTCGCATATCATTTTCTATATTTTACTATTTTATGTTATATAAGTTACTTTTAATTATTTATATAAGTAATCTAAAAAAAATTAAATAGTATGAATTATCCTCACAACCAACACAAGACTAGGAAAAGTCTATGTGATAAAAAATACTTTAGTTTCACCACTAGTAATAATTCATATGAATTATTGCCACTTCGCCAATTTTAGGTAAACATTTTACCTTTAAGTATTACGTGTGCCCGAACCTACGTTATTAGCTTTTAACAACCTAAAAACACCATATTAGACTTATCATACTTTTAATATACTTAGTTGGAGTATGTTGATAAGTTTTAACATTTTTGAAAGTATTACATTTTTATGTTACCCGGTTTTAAGTTTCGTGAATTAAGGGCTTAACATTAGTAATTACCGGGACCAAACTATACCCTAAAAACTAAAGTTTATCAAAAATAAAAACAAACTACCACCTCATTAGAGAGGTGGCATTCGGTGGCATATCACAAGCCACATGGCTTCTTCTAACATTACACATGCACTTACTCACCCACTATAGTCCCCCATATACCCCAAAGTCACCTCACACTCATCCATTTTACATGCAAATCCCAAATATCTCTTGGTCTCTCTCTCCCTTGGACGTTCACCATCATCACCATAACACAAATTCACACTTTGATTCATACTACAAAAATTACTAAGAAGATGGAGCTAGAGTTGGTTCCTACATGATCCTAGGGTTGTTTTGTTGATTTCAAGGGTAAATTAGAAGATATTCAAGGCATAAGGGGCTGAAGTAAGAAGGTTATTTCAAGGGTAAGAAGGGTTTGTAAGATTGGGTTAAGAGGTTGAAGACAAGGGTTGAAGATTGGAAGGGGTTTAGGCTTGATTGTTCTTGTGACCATTCAACCTAAGTCTTGTAAGAAGTTGTTTAAATTTCTTGTCATTCAATATGGTTATAATAATATTTATGATTATTTGATGTAATTTGATATAAGTAGTACATGTAATAAGGCTTGCATGATGTTGTACATAAAATTGATGGGTAAAAATTAGTGTAGAAACTCATTAAGATAACTAGTAAGAAACTAGTAAATTATAATGAGTTTTAACATGAAAATCACAAACTTTGGACTTGATTTTTGGCAGTCACTTCAAAAAGCTTTTGGAACTAAACTAGACATGAGTACTGCCTATCATCCGCAAACTGACGGTCAAAGCGAAAGAACCATACAAACCTTGGAAGATATGCTAAGATCTTGTATTATCGATTTTGGTAAAAGCTGGGACTATCATTTACCATTAGTCGAATTCTCTTAGAACAATAGCTATCATTCCAGTCTTAAATCATCACCGTATGAAGCATTGTATGGTCGAAAGTGTCGATCTCCCGTATGCTGCAATGAGGTTGGCGATGTTTAACTCACCGGCCCAAAAATTGTACGAGACACAACTGAAAAGATTATTCAGATCAGAAGCAGACTACAAGCTGTTAGAGATCGGCAGAAAAGTTACGCTGACACTAGGCGAAAACCCTTAGAATTTCAAATTGGAGATAGGGTTATGCTGAAAGTCTCGTCTTGGAAAAGCGTAATCCGTTTTGGAAAACGTGGGAAACTAAGTCCACGATATATTAGACCATTCAAAATCCTAGAAAGAGTTGGTCCGGTAGCATACAAACTCGAGCTACCTCAAGAATTAAGTGGAATCCATAATACTCTCCACGTGTCAAATCTTAAGAAATGTCTATCCGATGAAAACCTTGTCATTCCACTAGACGAGAGTAAGCTTGATGACAAGATACATTTTATTGAGGAACCTACTGAAATAATGGACCGTGAGGTCAAACAGTTGAAACAAACCGAATCCCCATCGTTAAAGTACGTTGGAATTCTCGCCGAGGGCCTGAATACACCTGGGAAAGAGAGGACCAAATGCGACAGAAATATCCGCATCTCTTCTCGGGTACATCAAACTAAATCATGAAGACATGATTTCCATAAACGGGGAAGGCTGTAGCACCTCGCATATTCAGATCTATATTTTACTATTTTACGTTATATAAGTTACTTTTAATTATTTATATAAGTAATCTAAAAAAAAATTAAATAGTATTAATTATCCTCACAACCAACACAAGACTAGGAAAAGTCTATGTGATAAAAAATACTTTAGTTTCACCACTAGTAATAATTCATATGAATTATTGGCACTTTGCCAATTTTAGGTAAACATTTTACCTTTAAGTATTACGTGTGCCCGAACCTACGTTATTAGCTTTTAACAACATAGAAACACCATATTAGACTTATCATACTTTTAATATACCTAGTTGGAGTATGTTGATAAGTTTTAACATTTTTGGAAGTATTACAATTTTATATTACCCGGTTTTAAGTTTCGTGAATTAAGGGCTTAACATTAGTAATTACCGGGACCAAACTATACCATAAAAACTAAAGTTTATCAAAAATAAACACAAACTACCACCTCATTAGAGAGGTGGCATTCGGTGGCATATCACAAGCCACATGGCTTCTTCTAACATTACACATGCACTTACTCACCCACTATAGTCCCCCATATACCCCAAAGTCACCTCACACTCATCCATTTTACATGCAAATCCCAAATATCTCTTGGTCTCTCTCTCCCTTGGACGTTCACCATCATCACCATAACACAAATTCACACTTTGATTCATACTACAAAAATTACTAAGAAGATGGAGCTAGAGTTGGTTCCTACATGATCCTAGGGTTGTTTTGTTGATTTCAAGGGTAAATTAGAAGATATTCAAGGCATAAGGGGCTGAAGTAAGAAGTTCATTTCAAGGGTAAGAAGGGTTTGTAAGATTGGGTTAAGAGGTTGAAGACAAGGGTTGAAGATTGGAAGGGGTTTAGGCTTGATTGTTCTTGTGACCATTCAACCTAAGTCTTGTAAGAAGTTGTTTAAATTTCTTGTCATTCAATATGGTTATATCAATATTTATGATTATTTGATGTAATTTGATATAAGTAGTACATGTAATAAGGCTTGCATGATGTTGTACATAAAATTGATGGGTAAAAACTAGTGTAGAAACTCATTAAGATAACTAGTAAGAAACTAGTAAATTATCATGAGTTTTAACATGAAAATCACAAACTTTGGACTTGATTTTTGGCAGTCACTTCAAAAAGCTTTTGGAACTAAACTAAACATGAGTACTGCCTATCATCCGCAAACTGACGGTCAAAGCGAAAGAACCATACAAACCTTGGAAGATATGCTAAGAGCTTGTATTATCGATTTTGGTAAAAGCTGGGACTATCATTTAC
This sequence comes from Chrysanthemum makinoi, assembly GCA_910596185.1. NCBI lineage: Eukaryota > Viridiplantae > Streptophyta > Magnoliopsida > Asterales > Asteraceae > Chrysanthemum > Chrysanthemum makinoi. The sequence goes on along the minus strand of OU343219.1, from coordinate 69,596,030 downwards.
CATTAGTCGAATTCTTTTAGAACAATAGCTATCATTCCAGTCTTAAATCATCACCGTACGAAGCATTGTATGGTCGAAAGTGTCGATCTCCCGTATGCTGGAATGAGGTTGGCGATGTTTAACTCACCGGCCCAAAAATTGTACGAGACACAACTGAAAAGATTATTCGATCGTAAGTACAAGCTGTTAGAGATCGGCAGAAAAGTTACGCTGACACTAGGCGAAAACCCTTAGAATTTCAAATTGGAGATAGGGTTATGCTGAAAGTCTCGTCTTGGAAAGGCGTAATCCGTTTTGGAAAACGTGGGAAACTAAGTCCACGATATATTAGACCATTTAAAATCCTAGAAAGAGTTGGTCCGGTAGCATACAAACTCTAGCTACCTCAAGAATTAAGTGGAATCCATAATACTTTCCACGTGTCAAATCTTAAGAAATGTCTATCCGATGAAAACCTTGTCATTCCACTAGACGAGAGTTGTAACCACCGGTAAATTTCACCTCGTATTAAACTAATATAATATTCTAACGAAAAAATACTTATCCATTTTCCACGCCCAATTTTTTTTTTAGGAAACGATATCCTTTTATTTGATCACAACAACTAGCCAATGTGATGACCCTCACATCTTTAATAAAAATAAACATCTTTATATATAAAACTATAAAAGTTTTCAACTTTTATTTACCACTTTACGTTATTTCGTTAACGTACAATTATTAAACTTTTGAACTAAACGTTAGCCATTTATTAGAATTTACACGAAACCCTAATTTATTATGACTATAATTTTACGAAACTAAAAATACTAAAGTACAAAATTTTCATACATAGAGTACAAGTCACCAATGCACATATCCAAATTAAGTTCTGTTTAGTTATACAGATCATATAATTAACGATTAAAAGTTTATTTTTAAATGACTAAACCTCAAACTAAATTATACCGTAATATTTTAAATATTATTCACTACTAAGCAAAACCGGTGTACAAGTGTTTTATACATTTTACTTCCTTATAGTCATATTTATATGTACTCTTATTATTTTGTCATTTTTACTAAAATCGTGTACTTTTAAATCTTACGCGTTTTCACTCTACGTCTTTCTGTCTTAATAACATATAAATACTCCGATAGACTCATGACTAATCTAATATATTAAAATAGGTTATACTAATAAGTTTTAACATTTTTATAAGTATTATATTTTTATGTTATCCGGTTTTAAGTTTCGTGACGAAAGGACTTAACGTTAGTAATTACCGGGATCAAACTATACCCTCTAGACCTTAAACTAATAATAAATCTAAAGATGGTCACAAAACCTTCTATTCTTTTCCTAATGCCACATCAAATACAAAATATATGTGGTCCATACTTAAGCAACACATCACTTTGTTAATACCCTATGTGTTTCATTTGGTATCATGTGTTTAAAACAAATTACGTGTTCTATATATCATGCTAGTTCTTTTTATAAAAAGCCTGGCTTACTTGCTTCTTCCATTTTTACCAACGAACACAACAAGAGAAAAGATATATCTTCCCTCCTCTCCTCCTCTCCCTTGTGTCATCAGCGACACCACCACCACACCACAGCCATCTCCACATCTCCTCCACCTCTACCACGCCGCCACACAGCTGCTCCACACCGACACCACAAAGAGGAGACAAGGGTGTGATGGAGTTGGGTCTCGTTTGGTTCGAATTAGACACCACAGCTGCACCACCTTCGTGACCTCCATTCCTCTCTCATTTCCATTGGTATGTCGAATGCACCACCATCTTTGTATTTTCTTTATATCAAAATATAAAACATTTGTTATAACTTTTCGTGGGTTAAAACTGGATATAATCACGTTTTTGATAATTTTCGTGTGGTAAAACTTGATCTAAAAAGGATGTTTGTTTGTTTCGATTGGTAAACATGTCGGGTCAGACCCGTTTGAGTCACGGGTTGGCTTTGGGTTTGCTTATTTTCTTGTTATTTATCCCGGGTTTGATATTATATTTATTTGGTTTTGCTTATTTGAAGCTTGTTTGGATTATGGCTTATTTGTTTTGTTCGGTTTCGGGTCAATCAAAACAACCACAAGGGTGGTTTGCTTGTTGTGTTCGGTTCACCAGAAAAACACTACAAGGGTGGTTTGCTTGTTGTGTTCGGTTCACCAGAAAAACACCACAAGGGTGGTTGTTTAGGTTCGGTATGACCAACCACACCCGAGAGGGTGTTTGCTTATTTTCGGTTCAAAAGAAAAACCCGACCAAGGGGTCGCAAGTTCGAAACCCACGAGGGGCTGTTTGTATCTGCTCCTTACAGCTCCTAAAGGGTGCGTTTGTTGCTTATTTTTCTGCACTTAAAGGGGTGTTTGGAATTGCTTATTTTTAATATATTAATCTGTCCAGAATTAATTCATAAGAAACAGTAACCGTAAAATATTTTTGACAATTTATAACCTTAAAAACATGTTAGTACCCTTAATTACCTTTCCGGGGATATAAAGAACGTCGAAAACGGACTTATAACGAAGAAGATACGGCCGATTTAAGATTTATAAAATACAAGACATTTTGACAGCAATTGCATAATAATTTACTTGCTGATATGATTTTGAAACAAGGTTTTGGACCCTTTCTAGTCCGAACCGGCTTAAGTGTAAAACACGAAAGTTGTCCGAAATGATGTTTTACTTTAGGAGTGAGGTTTTTAAGCTTGAAAGTGTAAAATGAAGGATTTAAGCTTGGTCAAAGTCGGACCATTTTTCTGAAAAAGGTCAAAGTTGCTTATTTTCCGGAAAATAGTACATAATGTTTAAGTTTCATTTTTCCGGAAAATTCTATTATTACTAGGCGTTGTTTTATAAACCATATTATTCGTTATCATTAAATTTCAGATTAGCCATATTTGATTATAGTGCACTTTTGGATGTAATGATCCAAAAGGGGCGTCTCGGGTCTGTTATTGCTTTATTTTGTCATATCGAATTATAGTAGTTTTGTCGAATTATTTTATATTGTCTAATGCAGGTTATGTAAAATATGAGAACATGAACGGGTCATGCCGAAATTTTCTAAAATTTCTATACTTGGTAAAATTTCTACAAAAACTCTATTTTCTCAAATTACGACAAAAAGACGAAAAATCCTAAAATTCATAAAAATATTATAATTTCTTATAATACATTTAGAATGTTTTAAAAGTATGCTTTCTTTTATTATAAACTTCCTTTTCTTTATTTTGAGGTTTCCGAAAATATGTCGAATTCTATTGTTTTATCATTAATTTATTTCTTGATTTCTTCCTTGCTACATACCTTGACTTCTCTTATGAATTCCTTATATATTTTTTTTGAAGTGATTGTGTGTCGTTAATGTCCTGACTGTAAGTCGTGATATCTTGGTATCATTAAATTCTGAGTCCGGCTTACATAGAGTCAATACAAACTACAATGGGCTGAGCCCACAGTACTCCAAATTGTTCTCCAAACATGTTCTCCAAAAACATAACCTAACTAAAATCGACTTATCTTTCGTCGTTGTCTACTCAACTTGAGTCTTGGTCGATATTTACTGACTATTCCTTATAATGTATTGTGATACACATTATGCTTTGGTGTGAGTTGTGTTTGACATGAGTGCATTTCGAGTCTTTGTATTCTTACCACCACACGAAACATTAATAATAAACTTTTTAAGATATGATATTAGACTTTTAAACAAACATTGATACAATTATTCCACGAAAACTAAGACACGCTGTCTTCTGAAAACTCATTTACTTTACCATACATATTCTGAGATAAGCCGTATACTAGTAGGTTGTACCGATGACGTACCATTGTGCCCGTACACTTTGATATCATTGCGCCTTGCTTGATGATACTGTTGTGCTTACCACTCGATGCCAGTCGTGTTACTCTTAATTCTTGCATTTCTACATGCTAAGGTGAGTCATAGCCCCTCTTTTCCTTATTTTGAATGCTTTGGGGGAGATACATGCTTAAATATTGCTTGATATTTTTACATTTATTTTAAACTCTTATGAATTATTGTGAGTTTCATAGCCCTATTTTCAATTGTTTTATACTATTTTTGGGGGAGATACATGCTTAACTACTCGTTTTTACTTTCACAAGTACTCAAAAGCTTTTACATACTACTAAGAGTTCATAATCACACTTTATACGTTTTGCTACAAACTTGAACACAATTACTATCTGTATGCGATCCTGATTGTTATTGCCTAAGTTATACACTATTGCCACTAAAAGTCCCTCTATCATGAGCCATTAATCACTTGCGAGTGAACGCGAATATAGTGAATAGATCTATTGGCAGTTGACGCCCCACTTGTGTTGTTGGATAAGTAGCCAAGTGCACTTTATTTGAGAATACTAGGAAGTTGGCAAACTCCTACCCGAGGGCCTTATTACTTACATCATCTCTATGATGTCAGTAACTTACATCATTAGTTCATTACTATGATGCCGTACTATTAAGGTTTGCGTTCATGAGACTTAAGGCAATATACACTGTGTTGCAAGGATACAAATGCTGCAACTACTGAATTTATGGGTGCAACAACATGGCCCAACCTTGAAACTTGTGTTCAAATGATTACTAAACAAACAAACTATGGGTGTATAACAACGTAGCCCACTACTTATTTTATCGATATCTGTATTTATTACGATTATCACTCAAACTCGAAACTACTGAACTCAATTGTTTTACCTATAAACTCTATGAACTCACCAACCTTTGTGTTGACACTTTTTAGCATGTTTATCTCAGGTTCATAATTTACGAGGATGGCACGGAAGGGCACGTATACTCAAGAAGGCTATATTATCATTCGAAAACTTATTTAATAAATTGTAAAACCACTGGGACCTCAATTTGTAAACTCTGATATTTATATAAATCGAATGATAAATCTTTTAAAATGACACAATAAGAGTTCGTTTTCTGTTATTGTAACTGTTGAGCCATGAAGTAACACCCAGCTTGAATTCCGCTGCGTATCACGAAATTGGGGGTGTTACAGATTGGTATCAGAGCTGCAGTTATAGAGAAACGGATCTAGTTGAGGTCCGAACTATAACTATTTTTACGAATAAAACATTTTATAGCCTTTTCGCTCTCCGTGCCTTCCATCCTCCAGGTAATTATGTGACTTCTAGACAGTTTATGCTACACAAACACTTTAGTATACTGATATATACTTCTGATCACTTTATACAAAATAAACATACTTGCATGAGTCTATTCTAAGGCATTATGACTTAATCACATTTCCCCGAGCATGTACCTATTATATTTTTCAAATTTATGAAACCTTCTCAAGACATTGTAACCAATTACAATGGTCTCTCCTACTTATCTTATTTACACTAAATATATATACTCACCAACTATTTTGAGTATTATGACAACTTTCCTTGATTTTCTTACTTTCATCTCTAAAGGATGAGTGTAAACACTCCTTCTGTACTTCCAGAATACCCAAATCTCCTTGTAACTCATCAGTTAAGTACGAATGTTAAGTCAGAAACTCTTAAGTAGGATGATTTATAATGTCTTTATTTGAATGGATTGGGACGCCTTTTTATTTATATAAAGAAATTATAAATCACCGAACCATAAGTTTATATTCCTTTATTTACATTGTTTGGGACGCCTCTCTATGTAAGTAATGGATTATAAATGAGTGGGCTTATTTGTATCTGAAACGACATGAGTATGAACTCGAAGATCACAAACTGATTCATAATCTACAAAAGCTGAAGTTCAACAACTTTCTCTCATTCAATTTTTTTTTGTTGATATTAATAATTTGATTTTCATAGGCCATTATGAACCATGTTATTTTCAAAATTAATTACTAAAACATGATAGACCTTATAAAATAACAATCTTCATTCTAAATAAAAAATTTCATAAGTTTATATGATCTTCGGAATAATGTTATTCACATGTAAAACAATAAACACTAACTTATAAGCTTTCACAAGTGAAACCACATTTCATCCTCATAACTTCAACATCTAACTCGGACTGAATCTCGGGACGAGATTCAATTTAAGGGGGTGAGACTGTAACCACCGGTAAATTTCACCTCGTATTAAACTAATATAATATTCTAACGAAAAAATACTTATCCATTTTCCACGCCCAATTTTTTTTTTAGGAAACGATATCCTTTTATTTGATCACAACAACTAGCCAATGTGATGACCCTCACATCTTTAATAAACATAAACATCTTTATATATAAAACTATAAAAGTTTTCAACTTTTATTTACCACTTTAGGTTATTTCGTTAACATACAATTATTAAACTTTCGAACTAAACGTTAGCTATTTATTAGAATTTACACGAAACCCTAATTTATTATGACTATAATTTTACGAAACTAAAAATACTAAAGTACAAAATTTTCATACATAGAGTACAAGTCACCAATGCACATTTCCAAATTAAGTTCTGTTTACAGATCATATAATTAACGATTAAAAGTTTATTTTTAAATGACTAAACCTCAAACTAAATTATACCGTAATATTTTAAATATTATTCACTACTAAGCAAAACCGGTGTACAAGTGTTTTATACATTTTACTTCCTTATAGTCATATTTATATGTACTCTTATTATTTTGTCATTTTTACTAAAATCGTGTACTTTTAAATCTTACGCGTTTTCACTCTACGTCTTTCTGTCTTAATAACATATAAATACTCCGATAGACTCATGACTAATCTAATATATTAAAATAGGTTATACTAATAAGTTTTAACATTTTTATAAGTATTATATTTTTATGTTATCCGGTTTTAAGTTTCGTGACGAAAGGATTTAACGTTAGTAATTACCGGGATCAAACTATACCCTCTAGACCTTAAACTAATAATAAATCTAAAGATGGTCACAAAACCTTCTATTCTTTTCCTAATGCCACGTCAAATACAAAATATATGTGGTCCATACTTAAGCAACACATCACTTTGTTAATACCCTATGTGTTTCATTTGGTATCATGTGTTTAAAACAAATTACGTGTTCTATATATCATGCTAGTTCTTTTATAAAAAGCCCGGCTTGCTTGCTTCTTCCATTTTTACCAACGAACACAACAAGAGAAAAGATATATCTTCCCTCCTCTCCTCCTCTCCCTTGTGTCATCAGCGACACCACCACCACACCACAACCATCTCCACATCTCCTCCACCTCTACCACGCCACACACACTGCTCCACACCGACACCACAAAGAGGAGACAAGGGTGTGATGGAGTTGGGTCTCGTTTGGTTCGAGTTAGACATCACAGCCGCACCACCTTCGTGACCTCCATTCCTCTCTCATTTCCATTGGTATGTCGAATGCACCACCATCTTTGTATTTTCTTATATCAAAATATAAAACATTTGTTATAACTTTTCGTGGATTAAAACTGGATATAATCACGTTTTTGATAATTTTCGTGTGGTAAAACTTGATCTAAAAAGGATGTTTGTTTGTTTCGATTGGTAAACATGTCGGGTCAGACCCGTTTGAGTCACGGGTTGGCTTTGGGTTTGCTTATTTTCTTGTTATTTATCCCGGGTTTGATATTATATTTATTTGGTTTTGCTTATTTGAAGCTTGTTTGGATTATGGCTTATTTGTTTTGTTCGGTTTCGGGTCAATCAAAACAACCACAAGGGTGGTTTGCTTGTTGTGTTCGGTTCACCAGAAAAACACTACAAGGGTGGTTTGCTTGTTGTGTTCGGTTCACCAGAAAAACACCACAAGGGTGGTTGTTTAGGTTCGGTATGACCAACCACACCCGAGAGGGTGTTTGCTTATTTTCGGTTCAAAAGAAAAACCCGACCAAGGGGTCGCAAGTTCGAAACCCACGAGGGGCTGTTTGTATCTGCTCCTTACAGCTCCTAAAGGGTGCGTTTGTTGCTTATTTTTCTGCACTTAAAGGGGTGTTTGGAATTGCTTATTTTTAATATATTAATCTGTCCAGAATTAATTCATAACAAACAGTAGCCGTAAAATATTTTTGACAATTTATTACCTTAAAAACATGTTAGTACCCTTAATTACCTTTCCGGGGATATAAAGAACGTCGAAAACGGACTTATAACGAAGAAGATACGGCCGATTTAAGATTTATAAAATACAAGACATTTTGACAGCAATTGCATAATAATTTACTTGCTGATATGATTTTGAAACAAGGTTTTGGACCCTTTCTAGTCCGAACCGGCTTAAGTGTAAAACACGAAAGTTGTCCGAAATGATGTTTTACTTTAGGACGTGAGGTTTTTAAGCTTGAAAGTGTAAAATGAAGGATTTAAGCTTGGTCAAAGTCGGACCATTTTTCTGAAAAAGGTCAAAGTTGCTTATTTTCCGGAAAATAGTACATAATGTTTAAGTTTCATTTTTCCGGAAAATTCTATTATTACTAGGCGTTGTTTTATAAACCATATTATTCGTTATCATTAAATTTCAGATTAGCCATATTTGATTATAGTGCACTTTTGGATGTAATGATCCAAAAGGGGCGTCTCGGGTCTGTTATTGCTTTATTTTGTCATATCGAATTATAGTAGTTTTGTCGAATTATTTTATATTGTCTAATACAGGTTATGTAAAATATGGGAACATGAACGGGTCATGCCGAAATTTTCTAAAATTTCTATACTTGGTAAAATTTCTACAAAAACTCTATTTTCTCAAATTACGACAAAAAGACGAAAAATCCTAAAATTCATAAAAATCTTATAATTTCTTATAATACATTTAGAATGTTTTAAAAGTATGCTTTCTTTTATTATAAACTTCCTTTTCTTTATTTTGAGGTTTCCGAAAATATGTCGAATTCTATTGTTTTATCATTAATTTATTTCTTGATTTCTTCCTTGCTACATACCTTGACTTCTCTTATGAATTCCTTATATTTTTTTTTTGAAGTAATTGTGTGTCGTTAATGTCCTGACTGTAAGTCGTGATATCTTGGTATCATTAAATTCTGAGTCCGGCTTACATAGAGTCAATACAAACTACAATGGGCTGAGCCCACAGCACTCCAATTTGTTCTCCAAACATGTTCTCCAAAAACATAACCTAACTAAAATCGACTTATCTTTCGTCGTTTACTCAACTTGAGTCTTGGTCGATATTTATTGACTATTCCTTATAATGTATTGTGATACACATTATGCTTTGGTGTGAGTTGTGTTTGACATGAGTGCATTTCGAGTCTTTGTATTCTTACCACCACACGAAACATTAATAATAAACTTTTTAAGATATGATATTAGACTTTTAAACAAACATTGATACAATTATTCCACGAAAACTAAGACGCTGTTTTTTTTGAAAACTTATTTACTTTACTATACGTATTCTGAGATAAGCCGTATACTACTAGGTTGTACCGATGACGTACCATTGTGCCCGACACTTTGATATCATTGCGCTTGCTTGATGATACTGTTGTGCTTACCACTCGATGCCGTGTGTTACTCTTAATTCTTGCATTTCTACATGCTAAGGTGAGTCATAGCCCCTCTTTTCCTTATTTTGAATGCTTTGGGGGAGATACATGCTTAAATATTGCTTGATATTTTTACATTTATTTTAAACTCTTATGAATTACTGTGAGTTTCATAGCCCTATTTTCAATTGTTTTATACTATTTTTGGGGGAGATACATGCTTAACTACTCGTTTTTACTTTCACAAGTACTCAAAAGCTTTTACATACTACTATGAGTTCATAATCACACTTTATACGTTTTGCTACAAACTTGAACACAATTACTATCTGTATGCGATCCTGATTGTTATTGCCTAAGTTATACACTATTGCCACTAAAAGTCCCTCTATCATGAGCCATTAATCACTTGCGAGTGAACGCGAATATAGTGAATAGATCTATTGGCAGTTGACGCCCCACTTGTGTTGCTGGATAAGTAGCCAAGTGCACTTTATTTGAGAATACTAGGAAGTTGGCAAACTCCTACCCGAGGGCCTTATTACTTACATCATCTCTATGATGTCAGTAACTTACATCATTAGTTCATTACTATGATGCCGTACTGTTAAGGTTTGCGTTCATGAGACTTAAGGCAATATATATTGTGTTGCAATGATACAAATGCTGCAACTACTGAATTTATGGGTGCAACAACATGGCCCAACCTTGAAACTTGTGTTCAAATGATTACTAAACAAACAAACTATGGGTGTATAACAACGTAGCCCACTACTTATTTTATCGATATCTGTATTTATTACGATTATCACTCAAACTCGAAACTACTGAACTCAATTGTTTTACCTATAAACTCTATGAACTCACCAACCTTTGTGTTGACACTTTTTAGCATGTTTATCTCAGGTTCATAATTTACGAGGATGGCACGGAAGGGCACGTATACTCAAGAAGGCTATATTATCATTCGAAAACTTATTTAATAAATTGTAAAACCACTGGGACCTCAATTTGTAAACTCTGATATTTATATAAATCGAATGATAAATCTTTTAAAATGACACAATAAGAGTTCGTTTTCTGTTATTGTAACTGTTGAGCCATGAAGTAACACCCAGCTTGAATTCCGCTGCGTATCACGAAATTGGGGGTGTTACAAGAGTAAGCTTGATGACAAGATACATTTTATTGAGGAACCTATTGAAATAATGGACCGTGAGGTCAAACAGTTGAAACAAAGCCGAATCCCCATCGTTAAAGTACGTTGGAATTCTCACCGAGGGCCTGAATACACCTGGGAAAGAGAGGACCAAATGCGACAAAAATATCCGCATCTCTTCTCGGGTACATCAAACTAAATCATGAGGACATGATTTCCATAAACGGGGAAGGCTGTAGCACCTCGCATATTCAGGTCTATATTTTACTATTTTATGTTATATAAGTTACTTTTAATTATTTATATAAGTAATCTAAAAAAAATTAAATAGTATGAATTATCCTCACAACCAACACAAGACTAGGAAAAGTCTATGTGATAAAAAATACTTTAGTTTCACCACTAGTAATAATTCATATGAATTATTGATCACTTTGCCAATTTTAGGTAAACATTTTACCTTTAAGTATTACGTGTGCCCGAACCTACGTTATTAGCTTTTAACAACATAGAAACGCCATATTAGACTTATCATACTTTTAATATACCTAGTTGGAGTATGTTGATAAGTTTTAACATTTTTGGAAGTATTACATTTTTATGTTACCCGGTTTTAAGTTTCGTGAATTAAGGGCTTAACATTAGTAATTACCGGGACCAAACTATACCCTAAAAACTAAAGTTTATCAAAAATAAACACAAACTACCACCTCATTAGAGAGGTGGAATTTGGTGGCATATCACAAGCCACATGGCTTCTTCTAACATTACACATGCACTTACTCACCCACTATAGTCCCCCATATACCCCAAAGTCACCTCACACTCATCCATTTTACATGCAAATCACAAATATCTCTTGGTCTCTCTCTCCCTTGGACGTTCACCGTCATCACCATAACACAAATTCACACTTTGATTCATACTACAAAAATTACTAAGAAGATGGAGCTAGAGTTGGTTCCTACATGATCCTAGGGTTGTTTTGTTGATTTCAAGGGTAAATTAGAAGATATTCAAGGCATAAGGGGCTGAAGTAAGAAGGTTATTTCAAGGGTAAGAAGGGTTTGTATGATTGGGTTAAGTGGTTGAAGACACGGGTTGAAGATTGGAAGGGGTTTAGGCTTGATTGTTCTTGTGACCATTCAACCTAAGTCTTGTAAGAATTGTTTAAATTTCTTGTCATTCAATATGGTTATAATAATATTTATGATTATTTGATGTAATTTGATATAAGTAGTACATGTAATAAGGCTTGCATGATGTTGTACATAAAATTGATGGGTAAAAACTAATGTAGAAACTCATTAAGATAACTAGTAAGAAACTAGTAAATTATCATGAGTTTTAACATGAAAATCACAAACTTTGGACTTGATTTTTGGCAGTCACTTCAAAAAGCTTTTGGAACTAAACTAGACATGAGTACTGCCTATCATCCGCAAACTGACAGTCAAAGCGAAAGAACCATACAAACCTAGGAAGATATGCTAAGAGCTTGTATTATCGATTTTGGTAGAAGCTGGGACTATCATTTACCATTAGTCGAATTCTCTTACAACAATAGCTATCATTCCAGTCTTAAATCATCACCGCATAAGCATTGTATGGTCGAAAGTGTCGATCTCCCGTATGCTAGAATGAGGTTGGCGATGTTTAACTCACCGACCCAGAAATTGTACGGGACACAAGTGAAAAGATTATTCAGATCAGAAGCAGACTACAAGCTGTTAGAGATTGCCAGAAAAGTTACGCTGACACTAGGCGAAAACCCTTAGAATTTCAAATTGGAGATAGGGTTATGCTGAAAGTCTCGCCTTGGAAAGGCATAATCCGTTTTGGAAAACGTGGGAAACTAAGTCCACGATATATTAGACCATTCAAAATCCTAGAAAGAGTTGGTCCGGTAGCATACAAACTCGAGTTACCTCAAGAATTAAGTGGAATCCATAATACTTTCCACGTGTCAAATCTTAAGAAATGTCTATCCAATGAAAACCTTGTCATTCCACTAGACGAGATTAAGCTCTATGACAAGATACATTTTATTGAGGAACCTATTGAAATAATGGACCGTGAGGTCAAACAGTTGAAACAAAGCCGAATCCCCATCGTTAAAGTACGTTGGAATTCTCGAGGCCTGAATACACTGAAAGAGAGGACCAAATGCAAGAAATAGCCGCATCTCTTCTCGGGTACATCAAACTAAATCATGAGGACATGATTTCCATAAACGGGGAAGGCTGTAACACCTCACATATTGAGATCTATATTTTACTATTTTATGTTATATAAGTTACTTTTAATTATTTATATAAGTAATCTAAAAAAAAATAGTATGAATTATCCTCACAACCAACACAAGACTAGTAAAAGTCTATGTGATAAAAAATACTTTAGTTTCACCACTAGTAATAATTCATATGAATTATTGGCACTTTGCCAATTTTAGGTAAACATTTTACCTTTAAGTATTACGTGTGCCCGAACCTACGTTATTAGCTTTTAACAACATAGAAACACCATATTAGACTTATCATACTTTTAATATACCTAGTTGGAGTATGTTGATAAGTTTTAACATTTTTGGAAGTATTATATTTTTACGTCATTAGAGAGCTGGCATTTGGTGGCATATCACAAGCCACATGGCTTCTTCTAACATCACACATGCACTCACTCACCCACTATAGTCCCCCATATACCCCAAAGTCACCTCACACTCATCCATTTTACATGAAAATCACAAATATCTCTTGGTCTCTCTCTCCCTTGGACGGTCACCATCATCACCGTAACACAAATTCACACTTTGATTCATACTACAAAAATTACTAAGAAGATGGAGCTAGAGTTGGTTCCTACACGATCCTAGGGTTGTTTTGTTGATTTCAAGGGTAAATTAGAAGATATTCAAGGCATAAGGGGCTGAAGTAAGAAGGTTATTTCAAGGGTAAGAAGGGTTTGTAAGATTGGGTTAAGAGGTTGAAGACAAGGGTTGAAGATTGGAAGGGGTTTAGGTTTGATTGTTCTTGTGACCATTCAACCTAAGTCTTGTAAGAAGTTGTTTAAATTTCTTGTCATTCAATATGGTTATAATAATATTTATGCTTATTTGATGTAATTTGATATAAGTAGTACATGTACTAAGGCTTGCATGATGTTGTACATAAAATTGATGGGTAAAAACTAGTGTAGAAACTCATTAAGATAACTAGTAAGAAACTAGTAAATTATCATGAGTTTTAACATGAAAATCATAAACTTTGGACTTGATTTAGTTTAAGAAGTTGTTAGAGGAAGTAAAAACTAGAATTTGAGCTTTTGAATCACTTGAAATGGACTTATAGATAAAAAGTTATGGTTGAAAGAAGATGACTAGATGAAAATTGGTTATTAAGTCAAAAGTCTTCTGAAACGATTTTAAAACGCGATTTAAACCATTTTCTGGTCCAAATCAGCAAAAGTGTAAAACACAAAAGTTGCTCGGAATAAAATTTTCTTCAAAAACTCAGGCGCACATAAGCAGAAAGTGAACGAAAAGTCTTAAAAACAGCAAAAACTACACGGACCTGTTGTTAACTAGAAAACAACCATGGTCATGGAAACTTACTTGTATTTTAATTCTTTGAGACCAAAACCAAGCCAAGGTTAAACCAAGGCTAATGTCTCAAGCTATTTTAACTTAAATATAACCAATAGATATGACCATGAATGTTGTTTCAAAGTTGTTTCGTGCTGCTAAGTTACGGTTAGTTTGGTTATGTTAACCCAAAAATTATTTCAAAACTTGGTCATTAGATGAACTTTACTAGATTTTGACAAAACTAGATAAATGACTATATGACATATAAACTATATAAATACCTTTTTCACAAGTTTAACTCTTATTTAAAACCATGAACTTATCAATCTAAAACCTATTTTGAAACCTTTATATTTCGCAACATAATAATATAACACGCCGAAATCATTTTCATCACAACACTTACACATGATAAATACTTCACGACACACAACTCATAACACTATCACACAAGTTCAACAATAGTCTTTGACAAAACACGACACATGTTTTGTAGAACTTTTGTCTCGTCAAATACTTACTTATAAATGATAAGTACTACAATAGTAGGGAATTTCATTATCATAAAGAGGCCTCTTCGGGGTATCGTATTGACGAGTTGTGGATTTACGATTTAAAGTGTTCTGGCTCCTCGTGCGATTACTACATGACCTCTTGATTTTGATAGCCCGAACGGTGGTTCGAGGTCATTTATAAAAAGGCTATGAGCCAAACAAACATTTAAAGGATACCTTAGCTTAATATCCATGTACAACATCATAAGCCAACACGCTACATATACTTGTGCACTTATATTGAAAACTAAACTAAAACAAGATTACTATACTTTCGTAGGTAATCACTAAAGATCTCAGTCTTGACATACACTGTTATTGCTATAAGCTACTACTGATAACTACGGTGAGTTCATAGTCGCAACTTTTGTTTAACTGTTTTATAAACTACTTGGGGGATATACATGCTAAAATGTTTTATTATGGACAATTACTTGAAAACTGAATGCCTTGACTGTATTATTGCATGCCTAAGTTGTTTATGCCAAAAGTCCCCAATATCATGGACCACTAATCACTCGGAGTGAGCGCAAATATAGTGAATAGGCCTATCGGGATTGACGAATCCCGTTTGTGTTAGACGGATCGGTAACCAAACGCATTTATTTGAATTACCTAGGTATATGGCAAAATACCTACCTGGGGCAAGTTACTTATATATATATATATATATATATATATATATATATATATATATATATATATATATATATATATATATATATATATATAGTCCGTGATATATATACAAATAAGTCGTGAGTTCCATGAACTTAGAGCAATAATAACTATCAAGAAGATAATTGTACACATTGCAATTATACTACAAACTATTGTCCACTACTGTTTTCAAAACTATGAATTCACTCAACCATTGTGTTGACTTTTCGGCATGTTTTATATCAGGTCCGTAAGATATTTCTGGCACACGAATGAAGGCACACGGAATAGGCATTTTGAAGACTATGCATATTATCATTCGAAAAAATTTTAAACTTATTATGTACATTATGGGACCTCTACTCTGATATTATGAATAAATTCGAATGATAATGTATTTTAAAACATCTCATTTTAGAGTCATTTTCTGTAATGTGTACTTTGTGAGTTTGTGCTAGTAAGTAATATCCTCGATTAGCTTCCGCTGCTATTCAAAAATTGAGGGTGTTACATCACATGATCGAGCTTAATCACTTATTTCGAAGTTGACATACGTAGAGATAATCAGTGATTCAACCTGCTACTTCAATGTTATCGGTTATTCTTGCTTTGGGTATTCGTGTACTTCGGGTTCTTGAGCTTTATACACTATCATCAGGGGAGAGAAATGTGTACATCGGGGACGCACAAAAGATTCATATGATCAAGCTTAATCATGCATTCCGGAGTTGATATCCTCAGAAATGATCAGTGATTCAATCTGCTACTTCGATGTTATAGGTTTTTTTCTTTCTTCGGGCATATGTGTATTCGGGTTCTTGAGCTTTATACAATGAGACTGACTGCATCACTTCAACTACTTGGGGGAAGTGGTCTCTTGACAATTTTTGGTATGCATCACTTCGGACTTCAGTGGAAAGAAACATGAGAAGATTTATTCAAGCGTGAGATGATACGTTTTTGTTCTATTTGATGAAACCCCGAACGGAGAAGCACGATGATCATTCTTAAAAGGAGCAACAAGATTTATGATATGGTGTGCTCCACTGCGCACCTGGCTAAGGAAAGCTTGAAAGAGAGCTTTGAAACTGTTCAATAAGAAGATTTTCGGTTGGGGGGGAAGCTACCAAAGTCCTACTTTTAGAAGGCTCAAGTTCTGACGACAATTCAGGAGCCTCGAAAGCTTTGGTGGTGAAATTTTAAGAGATGATGATTTCTATCTTCTACAACGTGCTGATCAATATCCTTATCTCGGTACTCGTATCATCATCTACTTAAATAATATCATCTTCTTTGTAAATATTTTTCAAAAACCAAGATACAAAATTATAAAACTAGCAAAACAAGAAAATAGAAAAATAAAAATCAACAAAAATTCATAAAAATCAGAAAATTTGAAAATACCAAAAATATTGTTTTCTCAAGGCATGTCTTCTGGTATAGATAACATCTACGGTCTTAGAAATGTCTTTCAATAATGGCACGGGACTTTAGATGAATTTCGAGCAGAAGTTCAAAAGTTTTTCAAAACATGCCTAAATTATGGCTTGCAGTTATTTCAGACTGTAACCCGCGCTTAAACAATGGCTTACTGTTATTTTTGGCAGTAACCCGGGCTTAAAATTATGACTTGCAGTTATTTCAGACTGTAACTCGCCTTTATAGAAAGTAAAGTGTTGCGCTAAATCTATTTCTTTATATATCAAGCATTTATCCTAAAACATAAATCAACAAAGTCTTTTTGGCGACGAGCTAGCATATCTGAAAAATATTTGATTTGACAAAAAGACGGTTATTCCTACACAAATGTTTTTCTTTCTAAAATTTCTTTAGAAATTTTTTTTTTCAAAATGGTGGAAAACGAGTTGCTTGAAAATCAATCAGACTTGGAGTTTTCATAAATATGGAAACTCAATCAATGACTTCAGCGCTTTTAAACTTTTCATAAAATGATTCATTGATTGAGGTTCAAATTTATATCATCTAACGGGCTTATTTAATCATCATATACTTTTCAGAAAAAGTCTTTTGCCAACTTTGAATTGTGATAAGGATTTAAAATGTACACTTTTAAGGGGAAATTTACCCCCTTAATCGCCCACTTTTATATTCATTACTGCTTAATTTCTTTCCTTTTCACTTTTTAGGTCTCTTGAAGGCAAAATGCTGGAATGATGCTTATTTGGACGAAAAGGAGTGAAATGTGAATAAAATGGTTAAAGTCAAGATCAAGACACTCAAGTTGCTGGAAACGCACCTGATGGCGTCCCAAACAAAGGGCGACGCTGTCCCTATATTTGTGACGACTCAGGAGTGAAATTGCTATTTTACACCTGACGCCATCAGGCTTTGAAGAGTAGGGCGTCACGAAAACTTTTCTCCTCAGACGGCTTTGATCCAGATTCAGACGATGTCATAGCTGAAGGCTGATCGCGTCACAACCACAACGTGACACAGTCCCAAAGTTAACTTGGCCAAGATGAAACCCTAATAGCGGTGATCTGACGGCGTCACAATTAAAAGGTGACGTCGTCGCAGTTGTAAATCTATATATATAATTCGATTTTCAGACTTCTAATGAGGTAGACTTGTGGAGTAAAAACCTAAAACAATTGTAGTCCGGTTTGGACAGTATTTTAGGGTTCTAATACCCTATTTTACATCGAGATAAGTTATTTATTCCCTTGATTTCATTATGTCTTCAATTGAATATGTGTATGCTTGCATGTTTAACATGTCAAGCTAATTTACTTGTGTGTTTGCTTAGATCTATGAAACCTAGTTATTAAATATTGATTGGTTGTCTCTTAACTTAATTGTAATTGGCTTAGGAGTGCATGAAGCCATCGTTGTGTTTTTAATGCTTGATTAATCTTTGTTGAACATTAGTTTATAGTTACTAGTGGAATTGTAGGTTAAACTATCAAAGATAACCTTAGTGTTAAGTTTACGAATCTTAGAGATTTCATAGCCATTAACCTTAGGTAGCTTCAAAGAGTTAGGGATAAAAGAAAACCCTACGACCTTAAAAAACACAACACGTTAAGAATAAGGACGTGGCAATTCAACCATCAATAAAAGATAACTACGGAGTAATAGTATCTAGGTAGACACATCTTTAATCATCATACGAGCACACTTCAAAAAGACATAGACTACCCATTAGTTAGATAATTAGAATAGTAGAGTAATCGGTAGAAGTACCACCCCCTAAATCTAAACCCCGAGATCGTACCTTTAGTTTTCTAAAAAAATATAAAAAAGATAAAAACTAATCTTCCTCAATCTCAACCTTAGCGTAGTAAATTTCACACTAGCATTCCTATTCCCCTAGAGAATCACATCAATCCCCGAGGCTTACCCTAATACTACACTACAACGATTAGGTTCACTGCCTAGGTGGTTGACAAACTTTCTCGAAGAAAAGGAAGTTTCCTTTGAACCCGAACGCGCATTGTACGTGTATCAAGTTTTTGGCGCCACTGTCGGGGAATAGAATAGCACGTTAGATCTCTATCTCGTTTAGGTTCCCTTGCTTGATTGCTATCAAGTAAGCTTATTTTTTTTCTCATTTTTAGCTTCCTCGTAGTCTATCCCCCTTCTTCGTGACCTTTGTTCGTTAATCCCATCACTTTTCATCATGGAAGGTGATAATCAACCACCACTCATCAACCCACCACCAAATGACCCGCCAAGAGGCCGTACTCTTGGTGAATACTCTAGACCAAGCCACCTAGGCTATATGAACAAACTACGGCCCTGCGATCCGACACCATCCGGTTGGTGCAAAACGGATGTGCATTCTATGTACTTCGTTCCGAAGATCCTAATCAGCATCTTAAGGATTTCCTTAAAATAGTCGATCCCATCGACCTTGATGCTACTACTCAGGAGACCACGCGCTTGCGTCTCTTCCAATTCTCTCTACGGGACCAAGCTAGAAATTGGCTTGAGCGACTTCCCGCCGGATCCATCTCAAGTTGGGATAATCTCACTACTCGTTTCCTTGCCCAATTTTTCTCACTGGGGAGAACTACTAAGCTTAGGAATAAAATCTTGATGTTCCAACAACGTCAAGGAGAATCTATCTACGAAGCATGGACTCGATTCAAGGACTTGCTCCATAAAGTCCCTCATCACGGCATTGATCTTTGGCTTCAAGTCCAAATCTTTTACGATCATGTTAACTTCTCAACTAAGCAATCCATCGACCAAGCGGCCGGTGGTAAAGTTAGTGATATCACCGCGGAAGAATCGTGGGGTACAATTGAGGACCTTGCTCTCTAGGACAACGAAAGTTGGAATGACCCCCGTGAGTTGCCCGAAACCGTCAAGGCAATCTCCATGCCTCCCATTGACTCACAAACTTCCAATCGTACGATGCTCGAACTTAAAGATCAAGTCAAATTCCTAATGAGCTCATACGAAAATCCTAAGTCTTCACGCCAAGTGAACAAAGTCTCATCCTTGTGTGAGCTATGTAGTGGTCCCCATGACAATCGTACTTGCACAAGACTCCCCGAACAAGCTTTCGTTGACTACGCATCCTCGCGTATCAATGGAATGGGAGGAAGATTCCCTACAACACCTGGACCAAGGACTTTCAATGATGCCCGAGAAGCATGGAGGGCAAACCCGACTTCTATTGGGGACAAACCAAAGAATTCACCTATAATGATTTCTCATACCCCCCTCTCATGGCCCTAGCCAACAAAACATAGAAGGGATGTTGCAATACCTAGTTACTGAAAGGTTTATGGATATAATTTAATATACGTATGACCAGATTCGAACTCGAGACTTTAGGATTGCACACATTACGTATGAGAGTTGATGTTAAAATAATTAATATATATAAACGTTATTATTATTAATTATTTGTCACGAAATAAATACTTAACGATAGTTAATATTTAACGAGTTTAGACTAACGGTCGTTAAATGTAAACTAAAAGGACTAGAGATGAAATTAGTGGACAAGAAGGATCTAGAATCCCTCTTGGATCCTTATGGCCGGTCGTGGGTATGGAGAAGCCCAAGGGAGGCTTAACTTGTTTTCCAAGATTGGTTACCTTTAAATACAAACCCCTTGTATTCATTCTAACCCAATCTTGGTGACTTGCAAACCTAATTTCTCTTCCTCTTTCCCTCCCCTTGTGTTTGGCCGATCGTATAAACCCCTTCCCCAAGGGTTTTGAATTTTCCAATCACAAGAATAAGTGTTTGGTTTTGTGATCAAGAACATAGCCTTTTACTTCAATTCGATATTAGTACGTGTGTACAAGAACGAAGGACAAATACATTTGTGTTTGTGGGATTTCTTGGTGGTCGACTTCTTTGGGTCGAATTGTGATAAACCCTAAGTTAGGGTTTGGGTTCCTCATTCACGTTATCGTGTGTGTTACTTGAATTGCTAAAAGGTACGCACATTCTTATTCGGTTAATTATTTACATATATTATTCCTATTACTTCCGCTGCATGCTTTGATGATGTTTACTTGTTTATGTAATTGTTATGATTAGTAAAACCCAACAGTGGCATCATGAGCCGTTAATATGTTGTAATTAATTACCGAAACACATAAAAATTGAATCTTTATGATTTTTACATGCTTTTATTAGTTTCTAGGGTTTTTAATTTGAAACCCTAATTTTTTTAATTATGGGTCGATTACCCTATATTTATTTAACTAGGTTTAAATTTTGTAAAACTTGTAGAAACCCTAGGATTGCATGTATATTTTATGTGGTTTTAATGAATAATTGTTATGTGCCATGTATTATGCGTATCTTGGGATTATAATTGTTATGAGGAATCCATTGTGGAACATGCATGTTTTGCTATGGATTATTGTTTTGATTAATTGTTAAGTGATATACACATGTTTATTTGATTGATAATTATTGAATTGAGGAAGACCTCAATATATCTATTAAAAATTCGTTATGTGCTAATTGGTATACTATTGACTTTGGCTTACGCAATCGACTTGTCGATGCATGTGGCTCATCTACCTTGTAGGTGAAAGCCCTAGTTGATGTATGCATTATTTTACGCCT
This sequence comes from Chrysanthemum makinoi, assembly GCA_910596185.1. Taxonomy (NCBI): domain Eukaryota; kingdom Viridiplantae; phylum Streptophyta; class Magnoliopsida; order Asterales; family Asteraceae; genus Chrysanthemum; species Chrysanthemum makinoi. The sequence goes on along the minus strand of OU343219.1, from coordinate 69,574,516 downwards.
AGAATTGTTTATTAGCTTTATCGAAATAATTATGCATGTGGCTAATTGTTTTACATATGTTAAATTGTTAAGTTATATGTTTGTATTATTTTAGTTTGTTTAATTTTTATTAAAGTGTTTTTTTGTTTATATTGTATGACATGTTATTAAGCAAAAAGGGTTTTTATGAATAGAAAATTAAATGGACCAAATAATGGCGAAATTGATTTGTTTTTCTAAGTATTAAATCTTGAACTTTTAATCGATTGATGCGACTGTACTAAATGGTTAGAACGACTCACCCACTAGAACAAACTCAAAAGGGGGTTCAAAGAAGTGCGCAAAGTCACACTGAAATGATTTCTAAGGTTATGCTTCAGCGCTTACCTGGTCCTCTGCCCCCCTGTGCGTTCGATTGGAGCTACCTATTATAACCATTCTATGTACGAAGCATCTTAGTGCAAAGTTGTAAGTTTCTAAACGCATCGATTAAAACTTTGTAGAATTTAATCTTAGCAATTAAAATTTAAGTAAGTTTTTTCGAAATTTTTATGTTATAAAGTTGTATGCATGCTTCTTTATACATAAGTTTTGATTACACGTCAAAAATTGTACCCTCTAAATTTAAGTTTATGCCATCTAATGATATGAAACACTTGAAGTTGTAATTTAGTTATGTGAGACCTTGAGGTAGATTACGATAACAAGGTGAATCTTTATGTTGTGTGAGACCTCAGCTTAAATAATTTGCAGTTTCTTAATTAGACAACTTAATTAAGTTAGTTAGTGAGACCTATAACTTAAGGCATAAGATGGGATAAAACATGCTTACGTTTTGCATAATTGTTTGGCAAAATTGTAAATCCCATATTTTCTAGGAATTGAAAACTTGTTTGTCAATTATTGTTTTTCAACAATTACCTATTCTATACTTTCACCACTAATAGATCAACTGATGTGGTGAAACTATGATAACGAGGGTCCTAAATTCAAGGCAAATTCTATGGTTAATATGAATATTTACCAAAGGGTATTTTATTTTCTTGAATGTTTATTTATCGAAAGTACTAACTTTTGAACTTTTATTTTCTGTAGAAATGGCTCAAGCTGAATCTACTGCACTAGCCTCGTCGTTCAAATCTATGTTTGATCTAGAGAAATTGACTGGCAGCGCAAATTTCAATGATTGGTATCGGCAACTCAGAATTGTCTTGAGGGTTGCCAAAAGACTAGATTATTTGACTATGCCTTGTCCTCCTGAACCTACAGCTGGTGCTACTGCTGAAGCACGAGCTGCATGGCAAGCAGAGTATGATAGACATAATGAGGTTGCCTGCATTATGCTTTGGAGTATGGCTCCAAACTTGCAAAAACAGTTTGAGAATTACTTCCCTCACAACATGCTCGCCGAACTTATTCGGTTGTTTGAGAAGCCTGTGACTGTAGAGCTGTATGATTTGATAGATGCCCTACACAGTTGCAAGCAAGGGGACGGAAACCCGTGAGCTTTCAATCGTCCTAGAAATGATGAGTTACATGGATCAGCTCGGGAGACTCAATTACGTCTACCCTAAGACATACAAATTATCCTTATCAACAGATCCCTTAACAAGGAGTTTGATGGTTTCGTGCGCAATTACAATATGCATTGCACGGGGAAGACAGTTAGTGAGGTACATGCAAGGCTCATTGACTACGAGAAAGGTTTGCCCAAGAAGGCTCCTTCACCTACGGTACTTGTTATTCAAAAGGGTAGGATTTCTAAGCCTAATAAGCCGCTAGCGAACAAGAAAGGGAAAGGTAAGGGTAAAGTTGATAAGTGAAAACAAGTTATGGCTTATCAACAAGAACCCAATAAGTACCCTCCCAAAAGGCGTGAGAATCCTAAAAGGATCAGCTTGTCATCACTGACCGAGGTAGGACACTAGAAGAGGAACTGTCCGCTCTACCTTGATGAGTTGCGTACTAAGAGGTATAAAAATGCTGGCACTATTGCTAGCACTTCAGGTACTCTTTTGATGATATAATTATTTGCTTTTCCTCATAAAATAAATTCCTGGGTATATGATACTGGATGTGGTATTCACATTTGTAATACACTACAAGGACTTAGAGGTGCAAGGAAGCTCGCCTATGGACAACAATACCTGCACGTGGGTAATGGAGCACATGCAGTCGTTGAAGCTATAGGCACGTTTTATTTAGTTTTACCTTCGGGTTTAGTACTGTCTTTGAACAATTGTCATTACGCGCCTTCTATAATTAGGGGTGTCGTTTCTGTTTCCTTATTGAAAGATATTGGTTTTATTCATACTTTTACTGATTATGGAATTTTGGTTTCTTTAAATGATGTTTCTTACTTTAATGTTATTCCAGTAAATGGTGTGTTTGAAATTGATTTGCTTGATAATGTGATTGATAAAAATCATTCTGTTTTTAGCATCAATAAAAAAAGAATCAAAAGTGATTGGATTCTTCATATCTTTTGCATTGTAGACTTGCTCACATAGGCAAGAAACGCATGCAAAAGCTGCAACACATTGGGCTTTTGCAAGACATCAATGATGAATCATTTGATAAATGCGAATCTTGCATATCTAGGAAGATGACCAAGAAACCTTTTACAAATAGTTTAGAAAGGGCTTCTGATCTTCTTGGTGTGATACATACTGACGTATGTGGACCACTAAGACATGTGTCAAGGAAGGGTGCTAGCTACTTCTTAACCGTTACTGTTGATTTCAGTCGTTATTGTTATGTTTATTTTCTTAAACATAAACATGAAGTCTTTGAAACATTTAAGGTTTTCAAGAGTGAAGTAGAACTGTAACTAGGAAAGAAGATTAAAGATCTTCGATCCAATAGAGGTGGTGAATAATTAAGCCAAGAGTTGAAAGATTATCATGCTGAGTGTAGAATTGTTCAGCAACTCACTTCTCCATATACTCCACAACAAAATGGTGTATCTGAGAGAAGAAATCGCACATTGTTAGACATGGTGCGATCAATGTTTAATCTTACAACTCTTCCCTTATCCTTTGGGGATTATGCTTTAGAAACCGATGTTCGATTTTGAATATGGTTCTAACTAAGAAGGTTGATAAGACTCCTTATGAAGTGTGGTATGGGAAAGCTCCCAACTTGTCTTACTTAAAGGTCAGGGGTTGTGAGGCGTTTGTTAAACGTGACTCACTGATAAGCTACAACAAAGATCTGTTAAGTGTATCTTCATAGGATACCCAAAGGAAACTATGGGTTACTACTTTTACTTTCCACCTGAAAACAAAGTAATTGTTGCTAGGTATGGAGATTTCCTTGAAAGGGATCTCATATCTCATGAATTCAGTGGGAGAGTTTATGATCTGGAAGATGATCAAGAAGATACATCACCTTCTGAAAACACTAGCCAACCTCAAGTAGAACCTCGAAAGTCCGAAAGTGTTCCACCTATGTCTTAACGTAGAAGCCGAGGAAAATTTGTTAGGGATCTTGGTGAACCCGCTAACTATAAGGTCGCTATGATGAGTCCTTAAAAGGATAAATGGCAAGTCGCAATGAATGGGGAAATGCAATCCATGAGAGATAATGAAGTTTGGATAGAGGTTGACTTACCTCCAAATGCTAAGGTAGTTGGAAGTAAGTGGCTCTATCGATAAAGACCGACATGGATAGCAATGTACACACCTATAAAGCTCGTCTTGTAGCTCAAGGGTTTACTCAAACTTTGGGATAGGCTACGAGGAGACATTTTCTCCTGTGAGCGATACATTAGAGCTATTAGGATTCTTATAGCCATAGCTGCATACTATGACTATGAGATATGGCAAATGGATGTCAAAACTGCCTTCTTAAATGGTCGCCTAGATGAGGACATCTATATGGTACAACCTGAAGGGTTTGTGAATCCAAAATTTCCAAAGCGTGTATGCAAACTTTAAAGATCCATTTATGGGTTGAAGCAAGCATCAAGGCAATGGAACAAGAAGTTTGATGAAGAAATCAAGAAATTTGGTTTCACTCAAAATCTTGATGAGCCATGTGTATATCACAAAGCTAGTGGGAGTAATGTTATTTTCCTTATCTTATATGTCGATGACATATTGATCATGGGAAAAGACATTCCAAGTTTGCAAGATGTAAAGTCTTATCTTGGAAAGTGCTTTTCTATGAAGGATTTAGGGGAAGCAGCATTTATTCTGGGAATCAAGATCTATCGAGATAGATCAAGGCGGTTGATTGGACTAAGTCAAAGTACTTACATCGATAAAATATTGAGGAGATTCAATATGCATAATTCCAAGAAGGGATATTTGCTGATGCAAGCTGAACATGGCTTAAATAGTGAACTATACGCGTCAACACCTGAAGAGGTGGCACACATGAGAAGAGTTCCTTATGCTTTGGCTGTAGGATCTATCATGTATGCCGTGAGATGTACAAGGCCTGATGTGGCGTTTGCACAAAATATCACCAGTCGATATCAATAGAATCCAAGTGTGAAACACTGGCATGCTGTTAAGAACATTCTTAAGTATCTAAGGGCTACTAAAGAAATGTTTCTAGTGTATGGTGGGAATCCAGATGCATAACTTGATGTTACAGGTTTTTGAGATGCGCCTTTCCAAACCGATAAAGATGATAAGAAGTCTCAAACGGGATACGTCTTTGTCATTAATGGAGGAGCAGTTGACCGAAGAGCAAGAAGCAAACAATGACTGCGATGTCTATTACGTGAGTACATAGCTCGCTTCGAAGTGTGATGGAAGCTTTTAGATTAGGAAATTCATTTCGGGACTCTGAGTAATGCCCTCAATCGAATTACCTTTAAATGTGTATTGTGACAACTCTGCTATAATAACATTTTCCAATGAGCCTGGAGTCATGATGGGCGCCAGACATGTTCCTCGACGATTCACTATGTTCGAGAACAAGTCGAAATAGGTGAAATCAATCTACTCAAAGTTCATACAGATGATAATCTAGTTGATCCCTTTACTAAGCCTTTGCCAAAAGAAAACTTATCACCATGCCGATGGGATAGGACTTCGTTTAGCTAGTAGTTTCATGCAGATCTGTGATTAGTATTTTGATAAAGGATGTTATGAACAAATATTATTTTAATGAAATAAAATAGTTGTTTACGTTTATTTTTTATTTTCTTAATATTATATCCTATATTTGCATGTTTAATCCGTGAATGACTTATGTTATTCTAAATAGTCCATTGTCAATCAATGATGTGGGAATATCATTGAATTAAGACAAATCTGAGTTTTGGTAGAATATACTTAAAGTATATTGATGCGTGAGACATACCAGATTCACATGATATTCAATGAATTGAATATAGGACATATTCCAACTTTACATGATTATACTTATGGATCTTTGTCATTAAGTAAATCATGAAATGTTTATCCTCAGACTTGAGATACCAAATAACTGTTATGAATGTGGTGCACTTATGTGAGATAGTCTAACGCTATCCGTAACTAGTAGTTATAAGGGCTATTTTCAGAAGTGTTACAAAGTTCATGAGTTATGTTTGTAGTCAAGAGAATTTGTTCCTTTGAATTTGTTTCAAAGCATAATACTATATTTGGGCCCCTCGTAGGGTTGACAAGATGTTTGTATGGCCATACCCAAGATCAATCTGAATACGTCGGTTGATTTGGTAATCTTGTCCAATCAGATATAACGAGAAACATAATATTAACTTATGAAATGACTTGATCCGTATTCATAGTTAATGTAGTATTAGTAGCAAAAGGATAAGTAAAAATGATGAATAATTAAATGGTGTTCCGTGATACCATACTCGATTCGATCCGGGGCATTGGCGTGTTAGGCTAGACGAAACCAATGTCATTACTATATTGAATAATATCCAAGTGGGAGCTGAAAGGTTTATGGATATAATTTAATATGCGTGATGACCGATTCAACTCGAGACTTCGATCGGGATTGCACACATTACGTATGAGAGTTGATGTTAAAATAATTAATATATATAAACGTTATTATTATTAATTATTTGTAACACTCCCAATTTCGTGATACGCAGCGGAATTCAAACTGGGTGTTACTTCATGGCACAACAGTCATAACAATAGAAAACGAACTCTAATGGAGTCGTTTTTAAAAGATTTATCATTCTATTTATATAAATATCAGAGTTTACAAAAATGAGGTCCCAGTTGGTTCCATTGTTTACAAAATACATTAAATGGGTTTTTGAATGATAATAAAATTTATAGCCCTCTTGAGTATCCATGCTCCTCCGCGTACCGTATAATATGGACCTGAAGTACATGCTTAAAACTGTCAACACAAAGGTTGAGTGAAATTCATAGAGTTTGTTTGATGGTTGAACACATTATGTTTGTAGTGTGAGTTATAAATTCACACCAATGGTTTGAAAGCAAAACAGTTATTATTAGACTAAGCATCATGCAATCAAGGCATTAACGTGTTCCAAAATTAATTGGTGAAAATGTCGGTACGTGCCCTAATAGGTAAATTTCCATTTTTACTTAATGTTACTCAAATATAGTGCGTTTGTTTGCCTTTAATGGGGCCAACACAAACGGGATTCGTCAATCCCAATAGATCTATTCACAATATTCGCTACCACCTCACATAGTGATTAATGATTCAAGATTAAGGGACTTAAGTTTGGCAAATGTGGTAACTTAGTGCTAATAACAATCAGATCAAGTACATGATACTTGAGCCTGCTTTTGTTTGATACGGCTGCCTCAAGTATGTGATACTTGAGCCCGCTTTTGTTTGATACGGCTGCCTCAATACGTTGTGATACTTGAGCCCGCTTTTGTTTGAAAGCAATGTGTTCAGTTTAAAATAAAGTATGTATTTCCCCCAAGAGTTTGTAAAACAATTAAATAATAGAAAGTGGGGCTATGAACTCACCTTAATAAATGATATCAAATGTATAATGAGAACGATGGATATGCCGTGAGTACTTCTACGAGCAACCTAAAATAGAATATTGCGACTTATGTTTGGAATAATGTTTAGGAAAACATAAACCATTCTATATATATTTCTATGTTGATCATGATGTAATCAATTACCATTTGGTGTTTATAGAAAGATCTTTAATATGTGAAAACATATTTACTTTATAGATATCGTACTACCGTTCGGGCCATCATAATTCGAGGTCATGCAAGAACGCTCGAGGATCTAGGACACTTTAAATCGTAAATTCAAGAACTCGTGATCCGCTTACCCAAATGAACCTCTCACATGAAGTTCCCTAGTGTTGTAGTGCTTAATACGTAAAACATGTATTTTTGATTACTTGATTATATGATATATTAAGAGTTTATAAATACAATAAATAAACTAACAAAGTTTATAAGTATTTAAATAAGTTTGAGTTTTATAAATACTTACCTTAAAATAGAATGCTTGAGTATTATGGAAAAATAAAATATTAGCGAAGCTTCGACGTAGAATTTGCAATCTTTGAAAACCCAAGGCTATTAGAAGATTATAACAACGCCTTCTTGAGAACCCAAGAAGAACAGTAAGATTATAACGACGTATTTTTGGAGACTTGAAGATATTTGAAGATTATAACGACTCTTTCTTGAAAACTTCCAAGAACGAAGATCAAACGCTAGTTTTCTTCAAGAACAAATGAATGTTCTTACAAGATCTATAAGAAATGCCTTTAGGTTTAGGACTTTAGATGTTAAGAAAGGGGTGGTGCAAGAAAAATGAAGTGATTTAGCTTGGTATTTATAGGCTAGAGAATATGGTTAACTATATATTGGGTTAAAAACTAACCATGGTTAAATTTACACATGTAATGATCTAAAGAAAGCATGCTTAGGATTTTGACACCAAGGTGATGACTCCCCTACCTAATTTCGTTCATGATAAGATAGGATGACTTTGGTGGATATTTTTGGTATTATCTTGGTTACGGAGTGAGTTTTGGTTCCGTTAAATGCTAACCGAAGCCATAAAACGTAAAACCGTGTATCGTAAAAATATGAAATTTGTAGGAATGATGAAACTTATCATTATACTTCATCTAAAAATATAAAATGGGTGATAAGTCTCATTGGGTGCAAAAACGCTGCTTAAAGTTGGAAATACGGGTAAAAACGCTGAATTGGCAGTTTGTCGAAAAATAACGAATTTTCAAGGAAACGACCGTGAATTTATTTAGAGTAGACTAAAATTAGTCTAAAAGTGATATGATATGTCAAAATGTGGTTTTCATCATACGCGAGATAACTTAACAGTTATTTGGGAAGTTTAAAAGTTACGCGATTTAAGCAAAAATGTAGAACGTATAAGGTTAATTCCTTTATGGTCAAAGGAGGAGGGAAATATGTTTGAATTTTCCAAAAATGTAAAAGTTTCAAAAACATATTAGAAACACAAGGCAGTGAATCGTTAAGTCCGGATGTAAGTAGAATTGTTTAAAACGTAAGTTTAGTTTTGTTCTGGGCTTATTTGGTAATATTAAAAATAATGAATCTTTAAAAATTCTCAAATTAATCATGAGTGATCTAAAAATTTATCTGATGCGAGGAAAATTGTCGATTTGATTTTCGTTATGCATGTGATGTTTAAACGGTGGACCGTCTAAAACGAAACTTTAAAACGATGTTTACTTAATAACTTTTTCGAAAATGATCTAACGATGGTCGAACTCTCAGGTTATTACTAAAATAATTTATCTTACGAGAATATGGATTAAAATTTTTACGGGATGAATAGTGAAAGTGAATAGTAAATGTGAATAGTAAAGTGAATAGTAAATTCTCGAAAATGAAAAGTAACCTAAAAATGCGGGTGGTTACAGTCTAACCCCCTTAATGGGAATTCCGTTCCTGAATTCAGGGTGTGTTACCCGATGTTGAATTGTCTAGGGAAATGTGGATGTATAGGCCAAATTCTAATCTTTGTGTTCTCAAGTTTCTAGTCATAGAATGTATTATGTACCATGTGGCTTAAGTTGATAACCTAAAGGGTTTTGTTAAAATCTTATAGAGTCCAATATACCTAAAGTTTGGCTTTTCCCGATTCTCAAAACGAATCATATCTTATTGTATCTAGGCTATCAATAAAACCTTAATTTCTAATATGGAGTTTTTTTGGTGATAGTGTGCAGCATGGAGCCTAATTTGTATTTGTATGGTTTTCTTAGTTGTTTCGTGGGTGATCTCTGAACACCTTAGTCCAGAAAATGGTTAACTAACACTTTCGTCTATATAGTGCCTCAAAATGGAATAGTTTTGTTGTTGTTAGGGTAACTGTTGTTAATCAAAGGTGTAAGATATTGTTGATGTGAAATGGTTTATAATAATGTGACAATTGTCGTTGTAGGAAAGTCTTGATAGTGGCAAATGGTTATCCAACCCACTTCCAAAGTTGATCATGTCTTAGGTGGTTTCGGCATGAAGGCTATATCGTATAGTATTTTTGCCTACTAGTGTTTGATAGAAACGTGGTATTATGAAGTTTTACTTATTGAATTTCTATGGGGTTCAGAAAATGATGTGATATGTTGACGATTAGAAGAGCGTAGCGTACGCTTACCATTATTCTTAGGTAGAGATGTCAAGTTTGTTTTAAAATCAAAAGTGAATTTTAAAGGAATGTGGCGGAATGATATCCTTGAAACCTAATCAGGCTAGTACTTCAAAAAAAAAATGACGAGAAGATTTGATGACTAGAGAGAAAGTTGCTGAACCTCAGCTTTTGTAGATGATGAGTCACTTTGTCCTTTAGAAATCCTATTTCTTGTATTTCCATTAGGGAAATTGATAGACTGTTACGGGTGTCATGTAAAAAAATATCATATAATGTTTATAAGATAATTTTTAGAGACTATTGTATAACTTACACTGCTTAGAAATAGATGAAACCATTGTGCAACTCACAATGTCTTCAGAAATGATAGAGAGATCATTGTGTAACCCACAATGTCTTGAGAAATAAATGAGACCACTGTAGGATTTACAGTGTCTGAGAATGTAATAGAGACCACTGTAGGATTTACAGTGTCTGAGAATGTAATAGTGACCATTGTATCTCATAATGTCTAGGAAGTAGGAAAGACCATTGTAAGATTTACAATGTCTTGGAGGAAATTTCGTAATCCTAAAATGCACAAGTAGATACATGATTGGGAAAATACGATGTGATGTAATGCCTTAGAATAGACATACACAGATATGTTTAGTCTATCGTTTAGCTAAAATAATTGAAAATATGTCGAGTGTATATGTCAATATACTAGTATGTTTTTGTAGCTTAAAATGTTCAAAAGTCACATAATCGTCTGGAGGATGGAAGGCACGGAAAATGGAAGGCTATAAATTGTTTTTGTTTGTAAAAGTAGTTATAGTTTAAGTCTCGATTAGACCCGTTTCTCTATAATCGTGGCTCGATACCAATCTGTAACACCCCAATTTCGTGATACGCAATGAATTCAAACTGGGTATTACTTCATGGCATAACAGTCATAACAATAGAAAACGAACTCTAATGGAGTGGTTTTAAAAGATTTATCATTTGATTTATATAAATATCAGAGTTTACAAAAATGAGGTCCCAGTTGGTTCCATTGTTTACAAAATACATTAAATGGGTTTTTGAATGATAATAAAATTTATAACCCTCTTGAGTATCCATGCTCCTCCGCGACCTCATATAATATGGACCTGTAATACATGCTTAAAACTGTCAACACAAAGGTTGAGTGAAATTCATAGAGTTTGTTTGATGGTTGAACACATTATGTTTGTAGTGTGAGTTATAAATTCACACCAATGGTTTGAAAGCAAAACAGTTATTATTAGACTAAGCATCATGCAATCAAGGCGTTAACGTGTTCCAATATTAATTGGTGAAAATGTCGGTACGTGCCCTAATAGGTAAATTGCCATTTTTACCTAATGTTACTCAAATATAGTGCGTGTGTTTGCCTTTAATGGGGCCAACACAAACGGGATTCGTCAATCCCAATAGATCTATTCACAATATTCGCGTCCACTCTCACATAGTGATTAATGATTCATGATTAAGGGACTTAAGTTTGGCAAATGTGGTAACTTAGTGCTAATAACAATCAGATCAAGTACATGATACTTGAGCCTCGCTTGTTTGATACGCCGCCTCAAGTATGTGATACTTGAGCCCGCTTTGTTTGATACTGGCTGCCTCAATACGTTGTGATACTTGAGCCCGCTTTTGTTTGAAAGCAATGTGTTCAGTTTAAAATAAAGCATGTATTTCCCCCAAGAGTTTGTAAAACAATTAAATAATAGAAAGTGGGGCTATGAACTCACCTTAATAAATGATATCAAATGTATAATGAGAACGATGGATATGCCGTGAGTACTTCTACGAGCAACCTAAAATAGAATATTGCGACTTAGGTTTGGAATAATGTTTAGGAAAACATAAACCATTCTATATATATTTCTATGTTGATCATGATGTAATCAATTACCATTTGGTGTTTATAGAAAGATCTTTAATATGTGAAAACATATTTACTTTATAGATATCGACTACCGCTCGGGCCATCATAATTCAGAGGTCATGCAAGAACGTCGAGGATCTAGGACACTTTAAATCGTAAATCCAAAGAACTCGCCGATCCGTTTACCCAAATGAACCCCTCACATGAAGTTCCCTAGTGTTGTAGTGCTTAATACGTAAAACATGTATTTTTGATTACTTGATTATATGATATATTAAGAGTTTATAAATACAATAAATAAACTAACAAAGTTTATAAGTATTTAAATAAGTTTGAGTTTTATAAATACTTACCTTAAAATAGAATGCTTGAGTATTATGGAAAAATAAAATATTAGCGAAGCTTCGACGTAGAATTTGCAATCTTTGAAAACCCAAGGCTATTAGAAGATTATAACAACGCCTTCTTGAGAACCCAAGAAGAACAAGATTATAACGACGACTTTTTGGAGACTTGAAGATATTTGAAGATTATAACGACTCTTTCTTGAAAACTTCCAAGAACGAAGATCAAACGCTAGTTTTCTTCAAGAACAAATGAATGTTCTTACAAGATCTATAAGAAATGCCTTTAGGTTTAGGACTTTAGATGTTAAGAAAGGGTGGTGCAAGAAAAATGAAGTGATTTAGCTTGGTATTTATAGGCTAGAGAATATGGTTAACTATATATTGGGTTAAAAACTAACCATGGTTAAATTTACACATGTAATGATCTAAAGAAAGCATGCTTAGGATTTTGACACCAAAGTGATGACCCCCTAATTTCGTTCATTATAAGATAGGATGACTTTGGTGGATAGTTTTGGTATTATCTTGGTTACAGAGTGAGTTTTGGTTCCGTTAAATGCTAACCGAAGCCATAAAACGTAAAACCGGTATCGTAAAAATACGAAATTTGTAGGAATGATGAAACTTATCATTATACTTCATCTAAAAATATAAAATGGGTGATAAGTCTCATTGGGTAAAAACGCTTTAAAGCGGAAATACGGGTCAAAACGCTAATTCGCAGTTTATCGGAAAATAACGAAATTTAAACGACCGTGAATTTATTTAGAGTAGACTAAAATTAGTCTAAAAGTGATATGATATGTCAAAATGTGGTTTTCGTCATAATGCGAGATAACTTAATGCTTATTTGGGAAGTTTAAAAGTTACGCGATTTAAGCAAAAATGTAGAACGTATAAGGTTAATTCCTTTATGGTCAAAGGAGGAGGGAAATATGTTTGAATTTTCCAAAAATGTAAAAGTTTCAAAAACATATTAGAAACACAAGCAGAATCGTTAAGTCCGGATGTAAGTAGAATTGTTTAAAACGTAAGTTTAGTTTTGTTCTCATACCGGGCTTATTTGGTAATATTAAAAATAATGAATCTTAAAAATTCTCAAATTAATCATGACTGATCTAAAAATTTATCTGATGCGAGGAAAATTGTCGATTTGATTTTTATGCGCGTGATGTTAAAACGGTGGACCGTCTAAAACGAAACTTTAAAACGATGTTTACTTAATAACTTTTGCGAAAATGATCTAACGATGGTCGAACTCTCAGGTTATTACTAAAATAATTTATCTTACGAGAATATGGATTAAAATTTTTATGGGATGAATAGTGAAAGTGAATAGTAAAGTGAATAGTAAATTCTCAAAAATGAAAAGTAACCTAAAAATGCGGGTGGTTACATTATTTGTCACGAAATAAATACTTAACGATAGTTAATATTTAACGAGTTTAGACTAACGGTCATTAAATGTAAACTAAAAGGACTAGAGATGAAATTAGTGGACAAGAAGGATCTAGAATCCCTCTTGGATCCTTATGGCCGGTCGTGGGTATGGAGAAGCCCAAGGGAGGCTTAACTTGTTCTCCAAGATTGGTTACCTATAAATACAAACCCCTTGTATTCATTCAAACCCAATCTTGGTGACTTGCAAACCTAATTTCTCTTCCTCTTTCCGTCCCCTTATGTTTGGCCGATCGTATAAACCCCTTCCCTAAGGGTTTCAAATTTTCCAATCACAAGAATAAGTGTTTGGTTTGTTTGTGATCAAGAACCTAGCTTTTCAATTCAATTCGATATTAGTACGTGTGTACAAGAACGAAGGACAAATACATTTGTGTTTGTGGGATTTCTTGGTGGTCGACTTCTTTGGGTCGAATTGTGATAAACCCTAAGTTAGGGTTTAGGTTTTTTTTGTTCCTCGTTCACGTTATTGTGTGTGTTACTTGAATTGCTAAAAGGTACGCACATTCTTATTCAGTTAATTATTTACATATATTATTCCTATTACTTCCGCTGCATGCTTTGATAATGTTTACTTGTTTATGTAATTGTTATGATTAGTAAAACCCAACAGTTACATCCCAAGATGCTCAAATAGCCAAGCTTTCGGACTGCTTTAACCAACAACAAGCCGAGATGGACAGGAAAATAGATAACCTTTTGAAAGCCATGGCCAATAGTGATAGGAAAACCGCTGAAAAGGTTAATGCCATCCCGACTCATTCTCCCGAAGCTTCCGGTGTGAAAATTAAGGACCCAAGTAAGTTAGCCAAGCACGCAATTGGTCAATACCATCACCTTAGTGAAACCTAATAGAACCAATGACGAAGCGAACCATGAGACGATACTTGAGGTTAGTGAGACTCTTAAGAATGAATCTACCGATGAAGCAAATGAAGTAGGTGATGAATATTTCAATAAGTTTCCTACGGAAGAGGAACTCTCTCGCCACCCACACTTAGTGCGCGACCTCCATCACATTTTTGTGAGGAAAAGCCCTAGGATCAAGTTTGGGAACCCTTGGAATCTCAACATACCATGTTGCATAGTACATCTATTCGTGGCAAAGGCCTAAATTGACCGCAAGTCCCCAATAAACATCATGACTAGCACGTACTATAATTGGGTGATGAAGAAGCCTATCCCAACTAGGAAAGATCCCGATAATCCTAGAGTTAGATGTAATTTCCTTAGTAGAGTTAAGGGATTGCCCGTCTATGTAGGAAGTTTCACGTATCCTATAGATTTCATAATTGTGGATGATATTAGTACGACCATAGATCCTAGCTTGTCCTACATTATTCTAGGAAAGCCTTTCATAGAGAACACCGGGATGACTTATGATCCGTCATTAGGGTTAGTTAGATTTAAAGATAAGACCGATGACGTAGCTTATCAAATGCCGTTTAAGATTGAGAATTTTTCATCATTATCCAACGATGAATAAGAACTTAAGCTATCGGTCTACTCTAGGAATGAGGAGGATAAAGAGAAGGGAGTAGATTATGTGATGGATAAGATTTTCGGGTTCTACAAGGATTGCTTGAAACTAGGACCGGAATATAGAACCGATTGGGGAGAAGATGACTTCTTAGAAAGGTGCATAATAGGGCACTACTATAACATGGAAAACCCCAATAAAGACCATCATGAGGAAAAGGGTGACGGAGATGAAGTCACGTAGGGGCATGACTTCGAGTCTAGCTACAAGACTCGTCAATAAGGAAAAGCGCTTCGTGGGAGGCAACCCATGTTTAATTGTTTGCTTCGTGGGAGGCAACCCATGTTTCATTGTTTATTCTCATGTTTGAATTTGTGAAAATGCTTTATTTTGTCTTTAACCTCGTCTTAATCACATATAAAGGTATTTTACAAAAAGGATAAGTGTAGGGAAGATTACACACGTTTTAAAAGAACGTGAACATGAGAATTACGATTATTGAAAATGATATATATGTGTGTTTGTTAGAGTCAAATGCTTGTATCGAGTCATAATGGATGTTTTGCGGGAATTTTTCCAGATTCTAAAGATGTAATTTTTCCAGAATTTTTCCAGGAAAACGCAGCAGACGAGTTTCTATCAGGATAACCTGACGGCGTCTAGAGGAACAGAAACAGCTTATCTACGTTTCTCTCGTTTTCTGTGCTACTTATAAATTTTGGAATTTCTCAGTCATAATTTTCCGTAAAACCCGCAAACATCCATTCCACAAGCAATATATCCTAGTGTAGTATAGTCATATATAGTTTTACCGCCGATTTTACGCGAAGGTTTCGTCTATTTTCTTAAAGTGTGTAGGTTTTATTTATCAAGAAGAAGAAACATAAGATTGGATGGAGCTTATCACACATACATTCTTCTTGGAAAAGAATTTAACCACTACTTTACACGGATCCGACCAAGCTAATCAGGGGAGTACTAGTTTTTTCTCTTTTAATTACCTTCTATTATCATAACTTTGATACTTTCGGGGAACATTGGGGAAAATGTTCAGTTGAAGTGTAGGGAGGGAGAATAAAACGGGAACTTTGAAACTATGCTTATCCTTGATCATTTTTCTTGTCCTATTTCATTTGTGTAATAAGCTATGAGAAATATCGGTTAGGGTAATTTTAGCACCAAATTTAAAAATTTTCATGACATGTAGGAGTGGGTCTTTAGTCTTAATAAAGCGTCTCATGGATAGGAAGTTATATGACTAGCACAAAAACCATTTACCACTCAAATTCCACCCCAAAAATGTGAGGTTCACCCTTAGATTTGTAGGAATTAAAGCATTCATCTTTAACGCTTCGAGAGTGTACCGGTAGTATAATAGATTCTAGAACTTGTTTTGTGATGCATCCCGAGATCGCTAGTGAGACTACACTTGTGTAGTTAGGAATAACTAAATGATAAGAGGCACTAGGATAACCCTTGTTTGATACCCGTATTATAATTACTTCTTCCACATCAGTTGAGTAATTCCCCCACACCCTTGCGTTGTACTCATCTTTAGTACACGATATCCCTAGTTAACCCCTCAGAGCCTATCCTTTTCGCGGTTCTCGTGATGTTTCGGTTTTCTGAAATATCAATGAAGAGCATTGTATACAATCCACCCACAAATGTACACCCAAATCGCCTTAGCCTACCTTGTATGCACTCACTTTTAGTGCATTATTGTTATCATATTAAACCCTTAGTTCAATTATCTAGTTACTTGCATTGTTGCTAAGTTGAGTCATATCTTTTGTACACAGTTTTGGGATGATTGGGACTCGTATAAAGTTAAATTTTATGAAGTGACGGGAAAGAACGTTAAATTCAAATTCTCTTTATTTACGTAATAATGTACTCCAAGTGTTTTGATATTTTCAATTCGAGTCAAATAGGTGTTAAAGTAATAAAAACTCAAGTGTAGGGATGTGCCTATAAATCCCTATTATTTTGATGTTATCGTAAAGGATGGTAGAGTAAAAAAGAGTGTTGAAAAAAAAATGAAAAAAAAACATGCGGGCTACCATCCTACATATATCTTTATATTTATGTTTGTTTGTTTCAAAGTTATCTAAAGTTTAGAGAGTCGAGTCTTGGCTTAGCAACGCCATTCTTCTCATGCTTGTAACATAAAGATTTTTGACTTGCCACCACTAAATCGCCTATCCAACCAAACCCTTTCTGTCCCTACCGTAAGCCTAACGTTACAACCTTTAAAAGACCTCTTAGATAGTTACTCCTAGGTGCATATGCCAAAGCGGTTAAGTTTTGATCTAGTCTCAAGCCTATGGAAATATATGTACTATGATTGGTTAATGAGTGTTTATCTTCTATTTCCATTTGATATATTTCATATACACCCGAGAGATGAGAGTACCCAAACACCACTTGTGAGGTGCTAGTATATAATTTCCGTGCTTGTTATGACTATTGCGGGGCTTATACTTCTTGTGAATTATGTTAAACCATTGCTTAATGCCCCAAACTTATAAATTGATTGGCTAAAAGCACATTTGCTTGAGGACAAGCAAATACCAAGTGTAGGGATATTTGATAAGGATTTAAAATGTACACTTTTAAGGGGTCATTTAAGCTCTTAATCGCCCACTTTTATATCCGTATCGCTTAATTTTGTTCTTTTTCACTTTTTAGGTCTCTTGAAGGCAAAATGCTGGAATGATACTTATGTGACAACTGGCAATTTAGGGAGTCTATTTTAGGTAACCGCATTACGTTAAACTAAACCGAGTTTTGCCTTTAACACTAGTTTTATCAACCGTGACTTCATTTCATATCGTCAATTGGTTTTTATGGATTATTTCATTATTGAATGAGTTATCATATGATTTTTAACTCTTTTTGGTAGGTACTATTCGATTCGGCACTAAAAAAGCCTAAAACGAGAAATAATGTAACTTTTAGACCGTAACTCGAAAATTGGCAAATAAATAGTCAAAACTCGTGGAAAAACATAAATAAAAATATTATAAAGTCAAATGAACTTCGTGGGACACTCGGGGGCCAATATATGAGCTCGGGAATGGGTAAACGAGATAGTTTACGAAAAATGACGCCTTCGGCCCCTCCCCTTTACCCCTAGTCGGCGCCCCCTTCCCCTCTCCTCTCTTTATTTTCTAGTCTCTAGTCCCTAAATTTATATATCCCTCCCCTCCCCATTTCATCCATTTCACTCTCTCACTAAAAACACACACAAATACACCTTTCTCTCTCTACTCTCTCTCCTCAAATAAATAAAACCTGAACCCTAATTAAACCACCACCGCCGCCGCCACCACTGTTCCGGCCACCTCCAGCCACCCTCCGGCGCATGACCACCCACCTCCACCACCATCTTGAAGCTCTCTTTCTCCTCTTTCCAACCATATATTAC